>JARGCV010000052.1:3977500-4667500 GCA_034064705.1 Bothrops alternatus | reverse complement strand
CGGACCGCGGTGTCCGGCAACCCCCGCGAAACGGTCGCGACCCATAGGTTGAGAACCACTGATCCAGAGCCTAGAATTTTAAATTAATTGTTTTGCATGGATAGGACACATATGGCTTTCCAAAGGTGATGTAATATCTGGACAATCACTGAAACACTTTGCAACAATATTTTCAAAATCCTACAATAATTGGTTCTAATATATTTTATCTTATTGGAGATAAAATTAAAGAAAAAGACACTTTTGTTTTAGGCAGGGGCATCTGTACATGGTTGAAAAAAGTCAAAATGGTGGTCACAATCACATGATTGAAACCCCATCTTTTTCTAGCATACGGCACATATTTTTTAAAAAGTCCACCATTTTGGCCACACTGCAGGTGCCCCTCGCTCAGGTGTAGGCAACCTTGGCTCTTTTATGACTCATGGACTTCAGCTCCCAGAATTCCTGAGCCAGCATGGCTCAGCTTGGAAACCTCTCCCTTTCCCCTCAGCATGGCTGGCTCAGGAATTCTGGGAGTTGAAGTCCATGAGTCATAAAAGAGCCAAGGTTGCTTACCCCTGCGCTAGCTATAAGAAACTCTTCCTTTTCTTCTGAAACCCTATGCAAAATTATTCATATCTTTTACTCTTTTGATCACTAAATCTAAGATTGTTTAGCCTAGTTATGACAGCTCTCTTCCCACACTAATACATTTCTTTACCTACCATAAAATCTTAATTGCTGTAATATAAAAATTGAAAGTACTAATACTAAGAAGGCTTCTCCTCCTGAATAATATATCTACTATTATTTCTTATTAATTCTTAAACCTGAGAGCGTTGCGTCACTTGAAAGCTAAATTTATTCATATTTTAAAATAAAATTTAGAAAACTCTAATAGGAGGCATCAGTGGAGATAAGACTGCTTCAAGGTGTATCTGGGGTTTTCATTACTTAGGTTAATTTCAAAGACAACAATAGATAAAATTAAGTAATCTTTCATGGAAAAATATTAAAGGTAAGGTTTCTAGAGGACTGGAAATGCCTGTTCCAACTCAGCTACAAATGCAGATCATGCAATTCATGACACAATATAAAACATAAATATAAATTAGAACTTAAGAAATGCAAAAGTATTTTTGAAAATATTTTTGAATAGATTTAGCCTTATAAAATGTTATTCATTAAGAGTTTCCTGCCCATGTCAACTTTTCCACATTTTCCTCTCTTAGTAGTGAATCATCCATGATTAAATAAACAAAAGAAAGAAAAAACTGTTAGAGAATTTTAATTTCTCTGTTGGTGAAAAAATAAATCAGAAACTCTCACAGTTGACTGCATTTAGCTGATTCAGATAAATTTCTTTATATTCATATCAAAATATTTACAATACCATACATTCTTCTTTACAGCAACATAGCTCAATGAAGACTTCTTACAGAGAAATACAGAGACAAACCTGAGACTGGAAATCCAGCTCCTAAGTCATTACCTTTTGCACAGACTCAGTAGCACTTTCTTCACATTGGCTGACTGAGTTACCACATGACTCTTCCTGCTCATGAATATTCCAACACTCCTCCCTTCACGACAGGAAGAGACATCAGACCTATTGACTTAATACATTCTCCATAGTGAACACTATCCAATGGTTTAGTCATCATGTCTGCCAAATTATCCTCAGAAGAACAATGATGTAAACTAATCAATTTTCCTTTTACAGCTTCCCTGACATTACAATACTTAATGTCTACATGTTTACTTCTGTTCTTCACCCTGTCACCAGTTGCCATTTTTATACAGGCAGCATTGTCTTCAAATACCTTTACAGATTCTTTTACATTAATATTTAAATCTTGCAACAACTGTACATACCATGTTACTTCAGAACACAATTCAGATAAAGTAATAAACTCTGCTTCCGCTGTTGAAATAGCAACAGTTGTTTGTTTTCTAGACTTCCATCCAATCAGAGTCCCTCCAAAGAATATTATAATCCCAGAATTTGATTTCCTTGTGTTTATGTCATTTGCATAGTCACTATCGACATAACACTTTAATTTCAATTCCTCAGTAATCTGTATTTTAAGACACAAATTTATAATTCCTTTTAAATATCTGAGAACCCTTTTTACACCCATCCAATGTAACTTTATAGATGCAGCAGTAAAACGACTCAAAATGCTTACTGCACAAGCTATGTCTGGTCTGGACCACTGTGATAGATATAACAAACTCCCTATTGCTGAGTGATATATCTCTTGATCACAGGTTTCACCTTTGTCCGCACTTACACTATTATAAAAATCCATACTCATGGGTGTGGGAGCAGTATTGCAATCTTTCATATTATATTTTTCCAATAACTGCTCAATTTTTCTTTGACTGAGAATATAATCACCTTTTTCATTTTTCTGTATCTCTACACCGAGATAATTTTTTATTTCTCCCAAATTCTTTAATTCAAATTTCTTTCCTAATTTATCAGCAAATGCCTTGACTTGTGATGAATTCTTTGCGGTGAAGCAAAGATCATCAAATGATAACAGTAAACAATTCCCTCCTTGTAACCGTCCAGTATATATACAATTATCAGCTTTGCAACTCTTAAATCCAAGACCCTTTAAAAGCAGTATCTAAACAGATACTCCAGTTTCTGGCTGACTGCTTCAGCCCATAAATAGCCTTGTTTAATTTATACACCATGTTAAGTTTTGCAATTTCATATCCTGGTGCTTGGATCATATAAATTTCTTCCTCTAACTCAGCATTGAGGAATGCAGTTGTGATATCAAAGTGCCAGATTTTATGCTTATATGCCACTGCCAACACCACTGCTAATCTTATACTCTCACTTTTCACAGTTGGCGCAAATACTTCATCGTAGTGCGCATTCTTTAATTGTGAAAAACCTTGTGCCACTAATCTGACCTTATACTGTACATCATTATTTGGCAATACCTTTTTCTTATATACCCACTTACAACCCACAGCTTTGGTTCCCTGTGGCAAAGTCACTGATTTAAATATTTCATGGTCTCCCATGGATTTCATCTCTTTATCCATGGCCTCCTTCCGTCTTTCTTGTTCAGCTTTTGGTAATGCCAGCACTTCTGTATAACTCCTTGGCTCATACCACACATTGCAAACCTTTACCTTGCTGGCAGAATACCTGTCCAGCAGAATTCCTTTATTACATCGCTCTGACCTACGTGATATTAACTGCTCCTGTGTCTCAAGTCTATCTGGCTTCATGTCTTGTTCAGCCTCTCCTCACTGCAAGTCTCCAGAGAAGAAACAAGCAGATGGGACCAAGTTGCATCAAAAGAGAGATTTTGCAAGCAGAGGGCTCAGCAAGAAAAGAATTGCTACATTTGTGGAGCAAACACACATCTGAAAAGGAACTGTTTGCAGAGGAACAATTTGCAGTGAAGGACATTTGTGCAAGCAAAAATGACTGATTTGCAAAAGGAACATTTTGGTGTTGCAAAAGTTTGCTATAGCAACAACAGAGACAAGTGGCTAATAGATAGTGGGGCAAGTCAAACAATTGTTAATGACTTTGAATTATTTTGCAGGTTTGTTCCAGTAGCACAAGAAGCTGTGGCTTTGGCAAATGGCCAGAAAGCAAAAGTCATCAGAAGAGGTGATGTAAAAATTCCATATTTGGAATCAACGTTTACCAATGTGCTTTGTGTACTTGAGATGGAACATAATTTGTTAAGTGTGTCTAATTTAGACAAACAAGGTTTTGAGATCATTTTTTGTAAATGGGAAGTGTCTCATCAAAAGGAATGGGAATATTTGTGCAGAAGGCATAAAGGAAGATAATCTATATGTATTGCAGGGACAAAAGGTTCAATGTTCCCATATATTTAAGAATGTTGCAGAGACCTTCACAGCCCAGGGAAGAGAGGCGGAAATCGCCGCCGAGGGGCTCCCACAGACGCAGGAGGGAGCGGAGAAAGCCAACGGCGGCCGGCAGATCGGCCGGCGGACCTGAGGAGGCCGAGCGACAGTCCGAGAGGCGCCGAAGCAGAAAGAGGCCAGAGTGAGCGAGGGCAGAGAGCCAAAGAGAGCAGAGAGAAGACAGCTGACGGCAGCGGTAGGACCTGCGGGGGTGGATTGGGTGCGTCGAGGGACAATAGCAGAGGGGAGAGGCCAGCGGCGGGGAGAGGACCCTTACAAGACCCCCAGAAGACCCCCCCAGACCCAGAGAGAGCACCGGAGGCAGCAGGGAGGAGCCGGGTGGGCGGAGGAGGAGAGGATCAAGCAGAGGAGCCGAGGTGACACAGCAAGGAAGAGAGAGGGGGAGGGGAAACTACGGAAACTACTCCCTCCCCCACAGCGGGTGGCGAGCTTGGGGAACTCAGACCCTGAAGCCATAGAAAAGGACAAAAAATTCTTTTTTCCCTGGCCAAGACAAGGCTTCAGAATAAAAGAGTCAACTTCAGAGCCTAATTCCTGAGAAACTATTCAAACGCCTGAAGCCTGACTGTTTAAGCGATTGAAGCCTAATTGTTCTGCACCTGGGGGGAAAAAAGGCCATCCGCACACAAACCCCAAGTCACAGATCCTCCCATCTCTGTACCACCCCTGCCAACACAGCGAAGCTTACTTGAAAACACACTACACCCCCTAGTGGACTATTATTTTGCTGTCAAAATACGAACTGTGAAACATGAATACTTGCTAACCTTTAACAGAAGACCTTGATTCAACCTATCCTAGCAGCCTGACAATCTTGCACAGGAACAATTCTTCCTCAATTCTTTGCATCAAGGGGTGGTTGTAAGGGTGGACAAGCCAACAGGAGGAGAGGCTCAAAATGGCCCCCAAACGGACGAAACAGACCACACTGCAACACACGAAGGTAACTGCACCCCCCTCGGCCCAGCCACCCAATTGGCCAGGGAACACCCCACCCACCCACACACACCCCCATCCAACTGCAGGCCCCCAGACCCAAACGCCAACCCATGCCTTCCCAACAGCGCACATGATCCAAGAACTAAAAGAGACGATAGAGACACTAAATGAGACGATAGAGACGCTGGTTAAAAGGATGGATGGCATGGACAGAAAAATGGAAGAAATGGGCGCGAAGACGGAGAAACGATGCATAGAAGCAGAACAGAAGATGGAGGAAAGATACAAAGACATAAAACGGATGCTGGCGGACCAAGGTAAAGACCTAGAGAGAAAGTGGGAAGAACAGCGCAAAGCGACGGCCACTGATTTGGAACAGGTGAAGGAGGCATTGCAAACACATTACAAAAACCTCCAAGAAACAAGGGAGAATACGGAAAAGATGATGAAGGAAGTGGAAAACCGCGTAGAGGGTCAGCTTGCAGAGGTGAAAAGAGAAGTTCAAGACCAGTCCACCATGATACAATTCTGGCAAATGGCATTTGCAATCAGGATCAGAGGGTGGAACGAGACAACATACGAACCCCAGGGAAGACTGCGCAGGACCTTTGTAGAGGCCCTGGCAACATTCCTGGGCACGAGCGCCAATGAGATTGAGTGGCATGTCGAAAAAATCCACAGAGTGGGCGCCTGGAGGGAAGTGAACAAGCACCAACCAAGGGATGTGGTCATCCACTTCACAACACAGAGGTTCCGGAACCACGTCTCTGCCACTTCCTATAACAAGGCATTCTACATAGAGGAGCAGGAGGTGAAGGTTCTGAAAGAGATCCCCCAGGCGATGCTGAGAGACAGAAAGAACTACAAATTCCTGACCACAGAACTGAGATCGCGTGCACTGCAATACCGGTGGGAAACCCCAACAGGAGTGTCACTTTCTTATAAAAACAAGAGACATTACTTGACCTCGGTCCAGAAAGCCAAAGACTTCCTCGAAAAGGAACTGAAGTCGGGAGGCCCTCAACCCACCGCGAGAGAAGAAGCAGATAGACCACTGGAAAGCGGGAGGGATAGAGGCCAACGAGCAAGCCGCGCAGAAGCACAGATCGGGGCAGTGGCAGAGGAAATGAATGGACCACCTCTAGGGGCGAAGGCGCAGAGAGCAGAGAGCAACAAAAACAAGGAGACAGGACAGTCTGCAGAGGGCAGGCTACCAGGCTTCACTACCAAACGTACAGACCAGCAAGGCAAGACCTCACAAGATAATGGAGGACTATGGTAGGGTGTCAGGCTTCAAAGTAAATATATCAAAAACAAAGATGCTAGTCAAAAACCTCGACAACAAAGCAAAACGGAACCTGGAAAGAATAACGGGGTGTGAAATAGTCAAGAAAGTCAAATACTTAGGAGTGGAGATAGAATCAACAAATGCGAAATTATACAAGAATAACTACGAGGTCCTGTGGAATAAGATACAAGCAGACCTGGAAAGATGGAAATCACTACGTCTGTCCCTGCTCGGCAGGATAGCGACAGTAAAGATGAATGTATTACCCAGATTTTTATTTCTCTTCCAAATGCTACCCATACTCAAGAAGGAAGCGGACTTAGACAATTGGCAGAAAGGCATCAACAGATTTATTTGGGACGACAAGAGACCGAGGGTGAAACTAAAAATCATCCAAGACGCAAGGGAGAGAGGGGGTCTCAAAATGCCTAATCTAAAGCTATATTACTATGCAGCAACGTTGGTGGCGGTTAGTGACTGGATCAACATGACAAATGATAGAATTCTGAATGTTGAGGGGCATGGTCTACGATTCGGCTGGCACGCATACCTAGTATACGACAAAAAGGCAGATAGGAACTTCAAGGAGAACCCATTACGAATCCCATTGCTATGGGTCTGGAAGAAATATAAGCACCTCCTACACGACAAGATTCCCATCTGGACGATCCCTGGACACGCAACAGGGGATATGAACACATCCCAAGGGCAAGAAGTGGTGCCCTACAGTGAACTTGTACTGGGAGAAGAAAACGGGTTCCTCTTGAAATCTCAAGCAACGCTAACAAACAGAGGAATAGGAAGTAACTGGCTATCATATATACAACTACAATCAAGGTGGCGTAAAGACAAGAAGAAGGGCTTCTCCCAGACCGACGAGAATCTAATTAAACAGATTAGAGAACAGGGGATTATGCACATCAAACGAGTGTACAGCATTCTGATAGAAATGGACTCTGAAACCGAGCTAGTCAAGAACTGTATGATAAAGTGGGCACAAGACTTCAGACACCCTATCACCATGGACACGTGGGAGAAAATCTGGGTGAGGAATGTAGAATTCACGAAATCGCAACACTTAAGGGAAAACTTCTACAAGATGTTCTATAGATGGCACCTAGACCCGAAAAAAATATCACTCATCTACCCGGGCTCCCAGCCCAAATGCTGGAGGTGCGGGGACGGGGAGGCTACTTACTTTCATATATGGTGGACATGCAGAAAAATCAAAGCATTCTGGAGGAAGATATGGTGGACACTCCAAACTATTTTCAAACAGCGTATAGAATTTCTACCTCAGGCTTTTCTGTTAGGGATCACAAAGGATCTCACTACCTCAGAGACAAATTTATTTTTGAACTTAATTACAGCAGCAAGATTGTTGGTGGGACAGTACTGGAAGAATCCGGAAATCCCGCCTATTGAAGAATGGACTGTGAAAGTAACAAATTTGGCGGAAATGGCAAAAATATCAGCATACTTGAAAAACCGCTCCAATGAACACTTTGTGACTGACTGGAAACAGTGGATAGACTATATCCAAGAGAGACACCAATCAAACAGAATGCAGCTGGCGTTCAGCTAAGGATCGATGGGAGGAGGGATGAAGGGCTAACAAATCAGATGTTTACAAAAACTAACACCCAACGTTGAATGTATATGTTCTATAACTAATGCCTCTTAACATAACCTTATGACTAACGTTGTTTGCTTTAATATTGTTCAAGTAGACTGAATCTCTACCTCAGGATATGAAACTTTTACCTCAGGATCTCGGGTTGGGGACCATAAAAGATTGCACTAGTAATGGGATGAAGTTAACTCAGAAGCGCAAACGCACAATATGCGATAGACTAGATATAGTAGATAGACCATATATAGGAGAAACACCAATCAAACAAAATGTATTCGGAAAATACTTGAAGATGTAAGGGAGGAGGGAAGAATGTTTACTAAAACAGATGTCTACAAAGATTAATACCTAATGTTGTAAGCTATGTGCTAGGATGATTGCTTAGCAATAGGATCTTATGTTTAATGTTGATCACATTAATAATGAAACGGATAGGGGAAACACCAATCAAAATATAATGTAACAGGAGTATAGTTGAGGCTAGACACGAGTGGGGGAAAAAGGCTTACTAACTCAGACGTTTTCAAAGACTAACACTTAGTATTGTATACCAGGTGTCATGATGATTGCTGCATAATATGTTTTTATGTTCAATGTTAATGGTTTTAATAAAAGAATTTTTATAAATAAATAAAAAAAAAGAATGTTGCAGAGCATGATTCATGTGTTCATCTTCTACATAGAAGACATGGCCATGCAAGCTTTAAAGTTTTGCAGCAAATACAAGAGTTTGCAGAAGGGCTAAATTTGAAAGGATGCAAAACATATTTGGATTGTGCAGTATGCAAAGCATCGAAATCAAAGGCGTTCCCAGTTAGTAAATATAGCACAAGACAAACAAAAAGAGCTCTAGAGCTAGTCCATGCAGATCTGGTGGGACCTATGCAAGCCAGTTTGGGAGGGGCAAAATATGCACTGGTAATTGTTGATGATTATAGCAGGTATTCGTTTTTGTTACTTGCTTAGAGGTAAGACAAAGGTGCTACAACAATTCAAACAGTGGGTACGTTTTGTAGAGAAAAGGTACAGACAACAAGTGTGTCAGTTGCAAACTGACGGAGGTACTGAATTTATGTCAACTAAATTCCAACAATGGTTGGGGCAGTTGGGGATAAGACACAGACGTACAAATCCTTACACAGCAGCAGAGAACGGTGTAGCTGAAAGAAGGAATGGTATTTTGCGAACAATGAAAGATTCATTATTAGAGGATTCTAGTATGAGCAGGTCATATTGGGGAGAAGCCATATTGACTGCCAATTATATAGTTAACAGGCTCGGAGTTCCTCCATTAA
The DNA here is from genome assembly GCA_034064705.1 of Bothrops alternatus. Taxonomy (NCBI): domain Eukaryota; kingdom Metazoa; phylum Chordata; class Lepidosauria; order Squamata; family Viperidae; genus Bothrops; species Bothrops alternatus. The sequence goes on along the minus strand of JARGCV010000052.1, from coordinate 4,658,433 downwards.
TAATACTCCATATGCCATTCTGTATGGGAGGAAGCCATCACTGGCACATTTGAGAATTTTTGAAAGTACTGCATGGGTACATATTCCAAAAGCAATCAGAAGAAAGGGACAGCAAAAGGCAAGAAAGCTCAGGTTTGTGGGCTATGAGCCAGGGTCAAAAGGATATCGCTTTAGCAATGGAAGTAAAAGAATTGTAATTTCAAGGTCTGCTAATTTTGCAGAACAAAATTGGGACAGAATTAATGCAAATTCTGGGTATGTCTCACTTAATGATGGTGATCTATTTAATGACAATAACTCATCTAATGATTAAAAAATGATTATTGAAAATGTCAGTGTTCAGGGAGGAGAGGCTGAACAAGACATTAAGCCAGATAGACTTGAGACACAGGAGCAGTTAATACCACATAGGTCAGAGCGAAATAATAAAGGAATTCCGCTGGACAGGTATTCTGCAATGTGTGATATGAGCCAAGAAGTTATAAAGAAGTGTTGGCATTACCAAAAGCTGAACAAGAAAGATGGAAGGAGGCCATGGATAAAGAGATGAAATCCATGGGAGACCATGAAGTATTTAAATCAGTGACTTTGCCACAGGAAGCAAAGCTGTGGGTTGTAAGTGAGTATATAAGAAAAAGGTATTGTCAAATAATGATATACAGTATAAGGCCAGGTTAGTGGCACAAGGTTTTTCACAATTAAAGAATGCTCACTACGATGAAGTATTTGCGCCAACTGTGAAAAGTGAGAGTATAAAATTAGCACTGGCGTTGGCAGCGGCATATAAGCATAAAATCTGGCACTTTGATATCACAACTGCATTCCTCAGTGCTGAGTTAGAGGAAGAAATTTATATGATCCAAGCACCAGGATATGAAATTGCAAAACCTAACATGGTGTATAAATTAAACAAGGCTATTTATGGGCTGTAGCAGTCAGCCAGAAACTGGAATATCTGTTTAGATACTGCTTTAAAGGGTCTTGGATTTAAGAGTTGCAAAGCTGATAATTGTATATATACTGGACGGTTACAAGGAGGGAATTGTTTACTGTTATCATTTGATGATCTTTGCTTCATTGCAAAGAATGCATCACAAGTGAAGGCATTTGCTGATAAATTAGGAAAGAAATTTGAATTAAAGAATTTGGGAGAAATAAAAAATTATCTCGGTGTAGAGATACAGAAAAATGAAAAAGGTGATTATATTCTCAGTCAAAGAAAAATTGAGCAGTTATTGGAAAAATATAATATGAAAGATTGCAATACTGCTCCCACACCCATGAGTATGGATTTTTATAATAGTTTAAGTGCGGACAAAGGTGAAACCTGTGATCAAGAGATATATCACTCAGCAATAGGGAGTTTGTTATATCTATCACAGTGGTCCAGACCAGACATAGCTTGTGCAGTAAGCATTTTGAGTCGTTTTACTGCTGCATCTATAAAGTTACATTGGATGGGTGTAAAAAGGGTTCTCAGATATTTAAAAGGAATTATAAATTTGTGTCTTCAAATACAGATTACTGAGGAATTGAAATTAAAGTGTTATGTCGATAGTGCCTATGCAAATGACATAAACACAAGGAAATCAAATTCTGGGATTATAATATTCTTTGGAGGGACTCTGATTGGATGGAAGTCTAGAAAACAAACAACTGTTGCTATTTCAACAGTGGAAGCAGAGTTTACTTTATCTGAATTGTGTTCTGAAGTAACATGGTATGTACAGTTGTTGCAAGAGTTAAATATTAATGTAAAAGAATCTGTAAAGGTATTTGAAGACAATGCTGCCTGTATAAAAATGGCAACTGGTGACAGGGTGAAGAACAGAAGTAAACATGTAGACATTAAGTATTGTAATGTCAGGGAAGCTGTAAAAGGAAAATTGATTAGTTTACATCATTGTTCTTCTAAGGATAATTTGGCAGACATGATGACTAAACCATTGGGTAGTGTTCACTATGGAGAATGTATTAAGTCAATAGGTCTGATGTCTCTTCCTGTCGTGAAGGGAGGAATGTTGGAATATTCATGAACAGGAAGAGTCATGTGGTAACTCAGTCAGCCAATGTGAAGAAAGTGTTACTGAGTCTGTGCAAAAGGTATTGACTTAGGAGCTGGATTTCCAGTCTCAGGTTTGTCTCTGTATTTCTCTGTAAGATGTCTTCATTGAGCTATGTTGCTATAAAGAAGAATGTATGATATTGTAAATATTTTGATATGAATATAAAGAAACTTATTTGAATCAGCTAAATGCAGTCAACTGTGAGAGCTTCTGATTTATTTTTTCACCAATAGAGAAATTAAAATTCTCTAACACCTCCCTTTATGCTAATGGCAACAGAAAGGATTAATCAGATACTATCTTTGAATCAAAGAAAGAAAAAGTCTTCTTCCTTTCTTTTGGTGCAACTGAAGTTGTTGCTTTGCTCTGCTCTGCTATAAAGCCAAAAGATGTGAAACTAGTGGGTTGATTTTTTTAAAAAAAAGGTTAATCAGATTCCTTGTTTCTGAAATGAGATTAGTATATTTAACTTTCAAATGCCTTCAGTTAGACTTGTAAGCATTTACAAATGATGCAAATAATTCTGGATTCTGTTGGTAGAATTAATTTGGTTTGCTGTTGATTGACTGCTGGTCTGGCTTATGATTCCTCCATTGTGCAATATTCATAAACAATTTCATTTGGTGACATTGGCCAATATAGTTCTATAATTAAGGAATTGATCCACTGCATTACACCATTAATTATCTAGCTCAATATTGTCTACCCTTGCTGGCAGCTGCGGTTCAAGATAGAAATCTAGCATAGGAACTGAGGTTGAAATCAGTGGCATGCACAAATCATACAGAATACCTTTGTAAATGAGGTTTAATCATGCTATAAACTTCTGTATGCTGATTTAACACAACAGTGGCCAACAAACACAACAAAAAAGACTTAAGGGATGAATATATGTAAATGGCTAGCTTGATAGCGTACCATGGATACACTGAATGAACTGAATCATTGTATAAACCAGGGTTTTCAAACTTGGCCCTTTTATGACTTGTGGACTTCAACTCCCAGAATTCCACAAGTCATAAAAGGGCCAAGTTTGAAGACCCCTGGTATAAACTGATTTTGTAATGAGGGACAAGAAGAGATAAAAGGCAGCTTTTGTTTCCAATAACAGTCTATCCTGTATAATCCCATCTCATTTTTATACAAATATAGAACTGATGAAAACTAGACTGTTGGGAAGGTGATTGTCACCTGTGCATAATTTAACAACAACAACAACAACAATAATAAAGTTGGAAGGGACCTTGGAGGTCATCTAGTCACCCCATGCTCAGGCAGGAAACCCTATACCATTTCGGACAAATGGCTGTCCAGTCTCTTCTTAAAAACTTCCAGTGTTGGAGCCTTCACCACTTCGGGAATTCTAATTCCCATAAATTATGTAACTTCCCTCTTAAAGCTGGTAGGTACTTTCTGCTTGTCCCAGCACACAAGAAGAAGCCATCTATAATTTGAGGAGGCCAAGAAGAGACAATATTGCCTTCAGCTACCTCTAGGCTGCTAGGAAGTTGACCTCACCTGAATTTCCTTGGTTCACATCAAAAGTAGTGTATTCCCTCCTCAGCTGGTGCAAAGTTTAGCACTCTGGTTGATATGTCAAAGCTCATTCCATCTTTGACAACTGATTCCATTCCCATTGGCTGGGGCTGGCTCTGGTGGGCGGGGCCTAGTTCCAACTCTCCTCCTTCAATGATCAGGTTGATTTTTGGGGGGTTCAATAGCAGAATGATAAAATGCTGGCTCCTTCTTGGTTTTGTTTCAACAGATTCAGTGGAAAAGTGAACCTTCCCTTTCTTTTTTTAATTTGAACCAGAAGGAATTGATAAGAGTTCTACCAAGTTTCCTCTTCTAGCCTAAGTGACAGGAAGAAAAGCAGCTTTAGATCTCTCCCCAATCACCCCAATGATCCTGAATATCCATGCCCATAGAAGGAGAAGCAGTTGGTGCTTGTTTTCCTGGCATAAGTGGGAGAAAGGAAGAAGGAGGACTAAATTTCAATCAGGCCATGAGAACTGTGGTCCAGAGAGAAACCTGGCCAAAGTAGATGAAGGGGTTGAAATTAAGTATTGCATTTCTTAAGCAGGCTTCATTTCCAGCCAACTCCAGGCAGCTGAAGGCTGGATCTTTTAAAACAACTTTTCTTGGCTGATTCAAAACATCAAAGCTGGAGCTTTGCCCTTGGTGGGACAAAGCAATGGTCAGTCTCTCAAGTCAGAAGCTGGTTTCCAATTATCTTCTACCTTTTACACCACTGAGAGTAGGAGCTCAGAGAGAGAAAAGCGGGAAAAGAAAAGGAACAAGAAAGGTCTACTGACAAATATCCAAGCAGGGAACCCAGATGATCCTTTCCATAGTGAGTATATGTTAAAACCTAAGATTTTATTCAAGGTGGGAAAGAATAACTAATTAGGTGGACTGTACTGGTTTTATTTGTGTAAGAATTTCCTTGCGTTATCTATATCAGGGGTTTCTTACCCCTGGGCTGTGGCCCGCTATTGGGCCGTGAGCTGTTCAGAACCGTTCCGCCCAAAGCTTTTTTGGAGCTGCATGGGCACGCTTGCCCGCCGCTCACATGGAACCATCCCTCCCCCTCCCCTTCCAGTCCACAAAGCTAGAAAGGTTGGGAATTCTATATGTTCTTTTTTTAAGTATATAGGCTTGGTTTATTAGTTTTAAAAGAGGATGTATTAAAGTTTTCTCAATATGCAAGATTGCAATCCCTCCCTCTCTCCCTCCTTCCCTCCCTCCCTCCCTCTCTCTCTGTGTAATGATTTGGCAGCCTTCTTGGGACCTGAATAAGTATACATTGAATTTTTTTTTTGTTTCTGAATGCATTCGGAATTTAAGCTCTTTTTGTGCAATGTTCTGCCTAGTTGTAAAGTGGGAATGATTAACAGAATGGACTCAGTCATTAAATTAACCAATTTATGTATGTATTTATTTATCAGGGTCGTTCAATGGTTGATATTGAGTTCCATTAAAGTATTTTGGAGTACAAAGGATATGAATCTGTCTTAAAATAACTGCATCTTTTCCCAAAATAACACAGATGCAGCTGTTTTAAGGAGATGTTACATTTGTACTCTGATCTGTTCTGGAACACTTTTTTAGAATTGAATCCAAAGTAGTGCACAGCTTTTTTTTATTATTATTAGCAGTATTGTCAACATCAGAAATAAAAAGTATATTCTGGTGGAAAAGAATAGCTAGTTCCTGCTGTGAAGCTGACTTTTACTGATCTATTTCCCGTTAAAAAAATGTAACTTTGCTTAGTCTGGCTCTTCTTGGCAACATCTAATTAGGAGGCCAACATCCTCTCCCAGAATTTAAATATCAGAATTATTATTAGTAGGAGTCCTCATCCTGCCACCATACTATCATCATCCTGGTGATGTGCTTATTATAATCCTTGCTATCATTATTAGTATTATCGCTATTATTATTGTCAGCATTTATAAAACATTCTTTTTTAAATCATCAGCAGTTCATATCTTTGGGTCTCTGCACCTTTTAGCTCTATCAGCCAGAGCTCGCTCTGTCTTGTCAGATAGAGGTGGGAAATTAGGGACCCAAAGCACCTCTGGAAAAGTTGGCAGTAAATCAGGGATAGTTTGGAAGTTGAAATGCTTGCTTGAAACCAGGCTGAATTTTGTTAGCAGACCACCACACTGCTAATGAAGCGGATTGTCCTAAGCAGGTCAGAGGGGATTTAGGAAGAAAATCTAGTGCTGTGTTTTTCAACCCCTCCAACTTTAAGCTGTGTGGACTTCAACTCCCAGAATTCTCCCAATCAACAAATGGCTGGGGGAATTCTGGGAGTTAAACTCCGCACTGCTTAAATTGCAGAGTCTGAGAAATACTGTTCTACAGGATGTGACAACATCTTAGGGGGCACAGGCTGCTCAACTCTGTAAGGTACTCTGCAATATGTGCTGAAGCTCCAAATTATACTCCAGGAGTAAACAGGTGGCAAACTAGAAATGGAGGATTCCCCTCGTTTCCGATCAGGACCAAGTTCTAGTTCCCTTCTCTCCTTTACATAATCTCATAAGATCTGAAGAAACTATTCATGCCCTAAAACAGTGGTTCCCAACCTTTTCTATACCCCGCACTCGTAGAACACTTCTGATATATTCTCACACACCTTACAAAAGTTCGAAATAATGGCAACAAATTATGCATATACACTATAACAGTAATGGTGAACCTTTTAGGCACCGAGTGCCCAAAAACTGTACCATACCCCACCCTGCTTACCCGCAGGGCCACCTACTGCCTCCACAGCCTGCCGCAGATCGCCCAGGCGGCCCTACAGCCCCATGTTGGTCACGCCCTCCACCCGCGCCCCGCAGCATCGTCTGGGCGCGACAGAGTGCAAGGGTGGACTCTTGTCCCTGCTGCCTGGCTGCCATGTCCTTGGCTGCGCTGCTCTGCGTGGGCCATGCCTGGGGGCGATTCTCCTCCGGGGAGGCTGCTGGTGAGGAGGGGGCTGCTGGGGGAGGTGGGGCTGGGGCGACAGCGTGCATGTGTGCATGCGTGCCCACAGAGAGGGCTCTGCATGCCGCCTCTGGCACGCATGCCATAGGTTTGCCACCATTGCACTATAATTTTGAAAACCCAAGTTTTCACACACCCTGGAATATTGTCTCGCACCCCCAGGGGGTGCAAGGTCCCCTGGTTGGGAACCCCTACCCTAAAACAAAGCTGCCTGAATCATGTCAGGTCAAAAGAGAAGAGACAAAACTCACCACGACAAAACCAGCTAGTGAACATTGCTGCATTTTGTTGGTCCTGACTTGTATTTGCTAGGAATGGATTTTGAATATTTTCCTTGTATGTATTTTAATATTTATCCCATTACTGGAATTTTGGCTAGATATGAATGCACAAAGGTAGAAAATAATAGCACAACAGCAATAAATAAAAGCAGTTGAAAAACCACTGGAAACAGTCATGAGAAGTAGAATTTCTAGTACTGCATTTTGATTGTCGGCATATCCTTCACTTACCTTCTCTGTTTACAGGACTGGTCACCCACAAAGCTAGAAAATCTTGTTATAATTCTGTATCAATGCCTAGTCTTAACTCTAATTAACTTTTAATTTTGTACTCCTGTCAAACACACCAAACAGAGGATTTGGAACTAAGCTTTCCCCTTGAAGCAAAGATTCTGAATAATAATGGGGGTGGGGGGGGGGAAGGCTTAGCAGAAGCAAGTGTAATAGTGCTTTCACCTCTCATAGTATTATAAATATTGCTTGAGGCCTCAAAACATACTACCATAGAAGTGAATGGGTAGGCAGTTTATATGAGCTAATTATAAAGCTATTGTATCTCATGGACTCCTAGTGACTTTGTGGATATGTCCATGGAATTTTGACAGTGGGTTGCTGTTGTTTTCTTTCAAAATGTATGTGGTGGTGGTGTTTTGACTTCCCAGTCTAGGCTACAGTCTTAGCTTTTTCTGGTGGTCTCCTATCCGTCCCTTAATGAGGTCAGTCCTGCTTAACTTTAGCTTCAGGATATTAATCAAGGTCAGCTAGGTACTGCTCCCATGGTCAAAATGAAGCAATAGCTACCCCAATGCCCTTATGGTTATCAGCCTTGTAAGGCAGTCCAGAGAGGAAGCATGCCCAGATGAACTAATTATATTTTATTCTACAGTTACATTAATAAAATTCTGCAAGTCTGAAGGTATATTTCTTCTCCATCGCCTTTACAACTCAAAAAATTTCCTGACAATTGCCACGCCCACATTCCTGCTGCAGGCTAAGCTGCCTTTTATGGGACTGATCCCTTGGCTGTGGCTTTTCCTGTTGTCTCCCAAGGTTATTCCCACATACCATTGCAGCATAGAGAAGGTGCTGTCCCATTGTTGGTGGTCAACCCTTGAGTTGAACTTGTTTAGATGTTCTAGCAGAACAGCACAACTCTCCTTGCATACCCTTGACAAGATTTTTACACTCCTTCCTTCTGGAATGGTCATCCTCTTTCACCAAGTTTTGGGCAGGACATACATGAGTGATAAAGGAGGAAAGGAACACCTGCTAGCCAGCTGGATCAGTCAGATCAAGTCTGGCAATCGGCAGGGTAACAGATATTGCAGCCAGATCACCCTCACACTGGTAAAAAAAAACCCCAGTTCTTAGTCTTGGGCCCTGTCTATCAAAATGTCTTTGCAAACTGAAAAAAAATACATCAGAGGAAAACAAATGTTAAATCTCAATTCTTTGCCAATTTTTTTTTGTTTTCTATTTCTGCTAATATAGCAGAGGGCTGAAAAATAGCCATTTTTCGCAGTGCTCTAGCAGGCGGCTGCAGTCCATTGCTTCCCATGTAGCAGAGGATTATTATATATAATAAATAAATTATATAAAATAGAATGCCTGAACAGTATAAACCCAATATAAGCCCAGATTAGAGGAAAAATATAAAGTTCAGCACAGAACAGAGCAAAATCAGTCATAGTCAGCAAAAAGAAAAAAGACTGTGACAGAATAAATAAAGAATATGGGCAGTAACAAAGCTGAAATAAAGATTTCATTTGTAAATCTGACAAACTAGAACTATCAGTCTTGGAAATTCAAGGTGAAAATGCTGCTAATAAGAGAAGATACGTGGAAATGTATAAATTAAGCTAGAGCACCCTTCAGATGCATGTATAGAGAAAGCTCAAAAAGCTCAGAGCACAATCTCTCTTAGCACAGAAGATGATCAAACCATACATATATGCAAATGTGAAACTGCTGAAGAAATGTGGGAAGGAACTGTATTGGATTAGAAAACAATTCCAAACCAAACTGATGAAAGGCCAGGCTATGCAGGATGACATAAGGCATGCCTTTGAAATGGTTGAATGCCTGAGAGGTATAAGGGAAGAAATAAAAGATTTTCATGTCACAGCACTATTACTTAGTGGTTTACCAGAAAGTTATGTAACACTGGTCACAGCACTTTGATGCACGTTCAGGTGATGAACTAACATTGGAATATATTAAGGGCAAGCTTATAGATGAATATAAGCATAAAACAGAAAGCATTAATAGTGATGGTGCTTCTGTCACAGTCTGTTTTAAAGATGAAAAATAGGAATCAAAACAGTTACATGAACAAGAAACATCTACCTGCCCTGTGTGCAAGAAACGGATCATTTAAAAGCAGATTGCAGAATCTGGAAAGCTATAATGAATAAACTATAAAAAGTCAAAGGTGTGAAGGAAAAGTTGATTTTGCTTCAGATAATGAATATATTTTTCAATCCAAATGCTGCACCTCATCTTTGAAAGCACAATGTGTTGTTTCAGGAAGTACGAGTCACATGACAAATGAAGAAATTTCTTTACTCACCTTGACCAGAGTAAAACAAAAAATCACCACAGCTAATGGTCAAATAATGAAATCATCACAAAGGGGGATATCTTACTTGCAAGGGCTAAAATTACAGATGAACTGTATCAATTGAACTGCAATCAGGTAGTTAATACTGCCAAGGAAGAAAATCATTCAAACTCCATTCACACATGGCACAGATAACTTAGACACAGAGGTCCTAACATAATAAAGAAATTAACTGAGAAAGACTATCCCAGTAGAATAAAAGAAAAAACCAGGCCACATGAAGTTTTGATCCGGAGATACAACAGAAGCAATAAAGGCATCCCAGCCAAATGTCTGTCCTATATTGCTAGCAAAGCATTAAAACCCAGAGATGGGAAGGAGAATCCAAAAGAGACTATAGCTGCCACCATGGTGCCCCAGCCCAGCCAGAGCCAGAATCCCATCAGCTCCAATAACCCCAGCAGCCCTACTGCCAGCTCTTTGGAGAGCCAAGGCTGAAGCCGCAAAGCAGCACCAGATGAGTGGACAGCCAGAACAAGAGGAGGAAGAAAAAGGGCAAGAATAATAAGAAACAGGAAACAGAACTGGGAGCAAAAACAGGACTATTATAAGGAGTAGTTGTTGAATGGGGGGGTGGGGGGTTTGGAATACATGTTGGAATGTATTTTGTATTGCAACAGCTACAGAAATATTCAGCCAATAGATAGATGGCAGTGTTTGTAAGTTTACTAGGTATAATCTAGGATATAGACTCTATGATTTTATTTTATTTTTTGTGTGTGTTGCAAACCTTTATTTAGAAAATCTGTACATTCTAAAATGAATTTATACACACTAAAAAAAGAAACGGGTCGCTTGGCTCACTTCTCATTTCCTTCCACCAATCCTTCTTTGATGTGGGTGCATCCAGAGAAGAAGCTGCTGGTGTTGCTCTGAAACCACTTCTGACATTTCGCAGTAGACCTGGAGGCTCCTCAGTCTTCAAATAGCTTTGCTGCTCAGCACACCCTTCAGCAAGCTCAGATGTGAAAGGAGCTGCTAGAACTCAACCAAGTCTTCGCTCTCCAGGAGGCCCTGGCTTGGAGGCTCTCCCAGAGTGACCACCAGCTGGAACCCATCCATCCAGTGCCAGTCCCAAATCAACATCAAGAACCTGGAAAGAGAGGTGTCCAAACTGCAGAAGGAAAAGTAAAACTTGGTCTTCACCCTTCAGATAGCCAAGAAAGATGTCACTCAAACTAAGCTAAGCAAACATCCCCAGAGATGTCTGCAGGAGCTGGAAAGGGAGATAATAGAGTTAAAAAAGAAGCTGAAGGAACAATCTACCGTAAGCTGATGAAAATGAAAATATCCAGCGCGCAAACCAAGTCCAAATGCCACCAAGAGATCCAGGCCATGAAAAACCAATGCATTCAGCTGATTAGCCAGATGAAAGAAGATGCTGAGAAATTCTAGCAGTGGAAGCAGCAGAAGGACAAGAAAGTCATTCAGCTAAGTCCCTGGATCGCAAGCGGCAATTGGTCAAGCTGAAGCAGGACTTCCAAAAAGAGCCCATCGTCCTCCAACGGGAAGCAGAAGCTGCTGCAGCTAACAAGCGCTTAAAGGAAGCTCTCCAGAAACACCAAGAAGCAGCTGCAAAACAAAAAGACATTCACAACTGGGGATTTGAAGCAGCCGCCTCCTGGGTAAAGAACTGGCTGGTGAATGAAGTCAAAGTCCTCATGAGCATAGAAGAAGCCCGGGTCACCTGAACGACCTCCTGTGTGACCACAAAACTCTAGCCAAGGAGATTGTGTTGCTGAAAGAGAAGCAGGAGACTGGGGAGGTTGTCCTGTCCAAATACAAGAAGCGCACATTTTCCTACATTTTCCTACAACCTTTCCATCAGCAAGCAGATCAAGAGCCTGATCAAAATTCAGACACTTGGCAACTGAGCCACATTTGTGGCAGTTGCAATGTCCCAGGATCATCTGATCACCTTTTGCAATCTTCTGACAAGCAAAGTCAGTGGAAAAGTCAGATTCACTTCACAACCCTGTTCCTAACTTAACTGCAGTGATTCACTTAACAACTGTGGCAAGAAAGGTTGTAAAATGGGGTGAACCTTTATGAGGAAAGCAACCTCATCAGCTTGCCTTTCATGGCTTGGGTTTGTGAAAGGCTGTACTCTGTAGTCAACCATTTTATAAACAGGCTGCCCCCATCATTGGCATTTTGTGAGAGTGGCCATGACATATACTGGCCCCAATGTTTCCTACCTCTGCGCTAACACAAGAAGACACTACTTGTTTACTCTGCTTAAAACAGCGGTTCTCAACCTGTGGGTCACGACCCCATTTGGGGTTGAACGACCATTTCACGGGGGTCGCCAAACAACGCAGTCTGCCATTTTTTCCCCTTTTCCCCTCGGCTGGCGCAGGGGGCAGCACCGTGCATGTGTGGGGTAGCACCGCGCATGCGCGATGCGGGCCGTCGCGCCATGCATGTGCGATGTGGGCCATTGCGCGCACGCCACACATGCGTGATGCGGGCCGCCACGCATGGACGATGCAGGCCGTTGCGCCGCACATGTGCAATGCGGGCTGTCGTGCCGTGCATGCACGGTGCAGGTCAGGGTCACGCCGTGCATGCGCGGCGCAGGTCGGGGTCGCGGCCTGAAAAAGGTTGAGAACCGCTGGTTTAAAAGAATCTCAAGAACTATTAAAAATAAAAGTACCTAATATTTTGCTTATGCCTTGGTGTTCAGATACTGTATATAACTGTAGTTGGTCATCCAGGATCTAAAACTAGGATTTAGATCTGATTGCCATGATAATTTGAGAGGGTGGGTATCCATACACTTAAATTTGCTGGGCTTGACCATAAAATTATGAACTGTGCCTAAGGACTCATTCACAAAGCCTGAACACCATACCATGATTGTTGTGTCCTTGCTACACATTACTCTGTGTGCAGCTTGATATACAGCTAAACCAGTGGTTCTCAACCTTTTTAATGCCGCGACCCCCAACCGGTCGTAAGTTGAGGACTACCCAACCAGTCGTGAGTCGAGGACTACCCAACCGGTCGTAAGTCGAGGACCCCAACCGGTAGTAAGTCGAGGACTTTCCCTAGCCGGAAGCACCACACATGCATGGTGCCGCCCCCTGTGCCAGCTGAGGCGTAGCTGGCAAGGGGCAGCGACGGCGCAGGGCGACCACCAGCTGCACCACCTGCTGGCCCAGCCCAAGGGAGGTAAGGCACCCGCCGGGCCCCATGCGTGCCAGCAACCCTCCCTGCGCCCGCCAGCCTCCCACTCCTGGCCCTCTTTTACTTACATTTTTAGTAGTTGCTCAGCAGGGAGGGGTGGAAACTTCCAGACAGCTCACCTTCGCTGCAGACAACTTGCAGCACCGTTTGCAGACTGGGACTTTTGGCGGGCTCAGCAGGGCAGAGACAGCCTGGACAATTCCTATTGGCTTTTGAAAGCCAATAGAATTAAACTATTCAAGAGAGTCTATTCTATTGGCTTTCAAAAGCCAATAGCTGAGCTAAACCCATCTATCTTCAATAAAACAGACTGCATGTGTAGATCTGGTTGCTTTATTAAAGGAAGAGGATGGGTGAAACTGGGAAAAATAGAAATACATACCATTAAGAACCCAAATGCAAAATAAATGGTGTTGAGTTTCTGGTGAACATAACAATGAACAAATATAAATTTACATTTCACCAGCAATGGTGTGTGTATGGGATGTGGATTTTTTTGTCCTCAGATGAAGATGTACCATAGATTAGGCTGGATTCTTCCTGGTGCTTGTTTCCTCCAAATAGTAACGGAAGTGGAATCTGGCTTCCCAGGATGTACTTGTTTTGGAATGAGGGTTGATGGGTAGATGACCCTTAAAGGGCCAGGTCAGCTTCTAAACAATACAGATTGGCATTTGGCTCCAGCCAGTAGGCCAGAGAACAACAGGTAACCCCCCCCCCCAGGTCCGAATGTTTATTTAGCAAATTTTCACAAAAACAGATTTATTCAGAAAGGTTACTTACATTAGAAATTCAAAACTGTGACCCAAAAGATGCCTCTGTAGCCATGTGATTTGGATTCAGTCACTGCTGCAGCAGTGGCCATTTTTATCTCTGTGACTTGCCTGGGCTGTTCAGGTTAGGAATGCAATTTTCTAAAGCTGGCAGGGTTTTTTTTTGTTTGTCCCTGGTCACATGGCCAAACAAGATACAGTGATTTTTGCAGCCAGTTTGTTTTTGGTTTTTGGTGCTGCGTGGAGGATCTCCTGCTGCCTGGCCTTGAGGACTGAAGTGCTAAAATTGCTTCTGTAAGCATTTTAAAGTATTCTTTTTGTTACTCTGTAGCACTGTATTGTCTGTTTGTAAGCACATTGGGAATTGCTCTGGTTCTTTTTAAGAACTATGCTTTGCAAAATATTGAGTTGGTAAGTACAGTAATTTGCAAATATAAAGTTTGTTCACATTTCCCTTGAAAATGCTTGTAGAAATACTAGCCAATATCTATACAAACCATTCTATAACATGTTTCCTTGCTTTTATTTTGGAAATTAGTGTATATTACTGTAGTTTGTAGGTTTTAAATTTAAATTGCCTCCAGAAGTTGTGGGTGCTTCATCACTGGAAGCTTTTAAGAAGAGACTGGATAGGCATTTATCAGAAATACTCTTGTGAGAGCAGTGAGTTAGACTAGATGACCTCAAGGTCCCTTCCATCTCTGTTACTCTTGCAAGCAGAGAGTTCTGTAACTCCCTCTCCCATCTCCCTCTGGGTGCCTGGCTGAAGACTCTTAAGTGGCAAGTTGTTTTTTTTTAAAGCAATTGCAATCAGAGAGTTCTGTAAAGTACCACCCAACCCCCCTCTGGGGAGCTGAAGATGCTTGAGCTGACTAGCAACAAGTGGGTTTTTTTTAAAAAAGCAACTGCAATGGCTACAAGCCTGCTTGGAGGCAATTTAGTTCCTGAGCCAAGGCTGCACTCTAAACAGCTGATGGGCGGCCGGCAGGAAAAGCCTCTCAGTTCAGTTAACAGTGGCAGCAATCAATTAACAAATCAGAGGAAATAGTAAGTCAGATCTAAGTTCATTTAATGACCTATTTGATTCAGTTAATGAATTTGATTTTAAAAATTTGTAAAATTGAGTCTGATTCATTTGACAAATTTTTTGACTTACGAGCCTAATGGGCAGGCTCCATTAAGTTCATACCTCGAGGATTACCTGCATACATAAATTATATGCTGGGGGCATGACAATGACGATGCTCCACTTAATATTTGCTGAGGAAATGGCCTCACAACAGAGCCTCCATCTTTTAGGTAGATCATTGCTGAGACGGGACTAAGCTGGCATGAAAGTTCCACCACTATCACCACTACTCTACACCTTTGCCACCCTGGGAAAAAGGTAATCACCCATGTGAACAATCCTTGGTGCCTGGAGATGGAAGCTTGAAGTAACAAGGCTGGGGAAAACAATCTGCTCCTTACAGGACATCTGAACCAACATGTCTCCTGTCAGCCATCTTCCTTTCTTCAAGGTCTCAGGCTGAACATGTCTTCTGCAGTGTTGCATGGATGAAGAGAGGGGTGGTTTTTGTGGTTCTTCTTCTCCCTCGCCTGTCCTTCTGTTGGTGCTGCTGTTTCTTGATTGATGGACAGATGGTACTAGAGATTGAGAAGCCAAGAAATCGACTTACCTGTCCCTACCTCAAATGTGCATAATTGCTGCCTCATTGTGGCACCATAGGGAGGGTGCAGAATGTTCCAGGGAGAGATAAGCAAAGAAAAGTCAGGAGTCAGGCATGAATATATAATCCAAAACCTCCTGGTGTGAAGGTCATCCTGGTTGCCCAGCTACAGCAAACAGGTATCTATATATAGGGAGCAGCAATCTACAAAGATGCTGGAGGCAGATGATCACTTTAGTGCCAATGGCAAAGGCATCATTTTATATTGTTGCAGAAGAACATAAGACATTATGCATGCTAGATATTTGAGAAAATGAAGAATACAAAAAAATGTTATTGTGGGGAGATCATCAGCTGAAAGGAAAGAGGTCTCACTGAGGGGAGTTTCCAGTCTGGATTCCATAGGTGGGAGGAAGTACTGGTAGTCCTTGATTTACAACCATTCATTTAGTGACCAAAGTTACAATGGCACTGAAAAAACTGACATGACTTTTTTTTCACACTTACAACCATTGCAGCATCCCAATGGTCGCATGATCAAAACTCAGGGGCTTGACACCTGGCATGTATATATGACAATTGCATTGTCCCGGGATCATTACGGGACCATCTTCTGCCACATACTTCCCTTCGACCGGTGAGAGCGCACAGGGTCGGCCTCCTCCGGGTCCCGTCAGTGAAACAATGTCGTCTGGCGGGTCCTAGGGGGAGGGCCTTCTCTGTTGTGGCGCCCACCCTCTGGAACCAACTGCCCCCTGGAGTCCGCACTTCTCCCACTCTCCCGGCCTTCCGAAAGAATCTTAAGACCTATCTGTGCCGGCAGGCCTGGGGATGATTGTGACTGTTGTGTGAATGATGAATGAGTGTTGGTTTTTTATTTTTAAATGTTCTTTTAATTTGGATTTGATATGAATATTGTTTGTATATGTTGTAAGCCGCTCCGAGTCTTCGGAGAGGAGCGGCATATAAGTGTAAACAATTAAATTAAATTAAATTAAATTTAAGTTAATAGGAATAGAAATAGAATAGAGTTGGAAGGGACCTTGGAGATCTTCTAGTCCAGCCCCCTGCTCAAGCAGGAGAACCTATACCATCTCAGACAAGTGACTGTCCAGCCTCTTCTTAAAAATCCCCAGTGATGGAGCACACACGGTTTCTGGAGGCAAGCAGTTCCACTGGTTAATTGTCCTCACTGTCAAGAAGTTTCTCCTTAATTCCAGGTTGCTTCTCTCTTTGATCAGTTTCCAACCATTGTTTCTCATCCTTCCCTCTGTGGCTTTGGTGAATAATGTGACCCCCTCTTCTTTGTGGCAGCCCCTCAAAGACTGGAACACTGCTATCATGTCTCCCCTATTTCTTCTTTTCTTTAGACTAGTCAGACCCAAGTTCTTGCGTGACCATCTGATAGACAAAATCAATGGGGAGGCCAGATTCGCTTAACAACTGTGTTACTAACTTCACAACTGCAGTGAACAACTGTAGCAAGGAAGGTCATAAAATGGGGCAAAATTCAATTAACAGCTGTATTGCTTAGCAACAGAAATTTTCAGCTTAATTGTGGTCGTAACTCAAGGACTATATAGGACAGAGTTCCCCAACCTTTGTGGGTTGGTGGCCTGGAGTGAGAGGGAGGGGGGAAAAAGGAGATGATTTTGTGGGAGGGGCAGGAGCATGTGAGTGTGTGCACACAAGCGCCCACGATGTTCGTGGCAATGCTCGCGTGAGTGGGGCCGCAAGTGCCCGCAATGAGGCTTGCACCGATGTACGCAACCTGGCCAGCCACTCACACAACCTGGTAGCGATTAGGCCAAGGCCCAATAGTGGGCTGTGGCCCACAGGTTGGGGGGATGCCTGGTATATGATATCCAACATTTGGGCCTAACCAGTGGTAGGATTCAAATATGTGAACAACCGGTTCTCTGTGTGGATGCCGCTTCTGGAAGTCCATTCTGGGCCTGGGCAACAAAAAAATTAGCTACCGATTCTGCCAAAGTGGTGCAAACCGGCTGAATCCCACCACTGGGTCTATGTCAGGTTTTCCCAGTGGAAAGCAGGCAGTCTGATGAGATTCTTTTGTACAGTGGAGTTAACAATAAAGAAACCTCTTGAGCTTAGCTTCAGAGCCATTTTGGTTGTTAACATCTGACAGTTAATGTGCACTTCACTGATTGTATAGAAAGGCATATTTCCTAAGGATATGTATCAAAGTGTGAAGTGTCCTTAGGAAAATGGGAGTCCCAGAAGATGGTGTTCATGTCAATGTGGTTTTAAAACTGGAAGAAAAAAATGTCAATGACCCAGGCTATGCTGCTATTACTTGGACAACTGAAAATGCCAATAATCCTCCAGCTGTAGCAATGGAAGTTGAGAAGCACAGTGCAAAATGAGATAAATACAGGTGGTCCTCGCTTTACGACCACAGTTGAGCCCAAAATTTCTGTTGTTAAGGGAGACATTTGTTGAGTGGGTTTTGCCCCGTTTTATGACTTTTCTTGCCGCAGTTGTTAAGTGAGTCACTGCAGTTGATAACGTTAGTAACCCGGTGTGAAATGAACCTGGCTTCCCTATTGACTTTGCTTGTCAGAAGGTTTCAAAAAGTGATCACATGACCTTCAGACACAGCAACGGTCATAAATAGGAACCAGTCACTGAGCATCTGAATTTTGATCACATGACCATGGGGATGCTGCAAAAGTGGTTGTTGTGTCCTGAGCCTGCAAAAGCAGGCTCGGGACATTGTATTGGTCCTGGGCATTCCAAAGCTGCCCGGGACCAGACTGAATGGTGCTGGCCTTGTGCGCATGCGCAAAGTGCTGGCTGCCCGGGTCCAGACTGAGTGGCGCCAGCCTTGTGCGTATGCGCAAGGCAAGGAACGAAAAGGTTACTTTGTTTGCCGGTCCGGGTCCTTCGTCTTTAAATGAAGCCTGTTTTGCTTTTACTGTTGTTGGTTGTAAGAGAGTGAGAGAAGAATGAAGGACTGTTAAATTCGCCATGTGTCTTCAGTCATTGCAATCGAACCAAGAACTTAACAGTGGTAACTGTGAAAAACGGTCATGTTGCATTTTTCAGTGCAGTTATAACTTTGAGTGGTCCCTAAACAAACCGTTGTAAGTTGAGAACTATCTATATAAAGAAAATTAAACTAATGACGATAGGGACAGCAACCAGCCATAGAACTGCCCAGTGAGGATAGTGCTGAATAGTTTCCACCTTTTAGGATTAACTATCAACAGTAAAAGTGCTGAATAGTTTCTATCTTTTAGGATTAACTATCAACAGTAAAAGAACCGCTAGGCAAGAAATATGAGGCTGACTAGCATTTAGTGGAGCAGCAACGAAGGCCTTGGAAAAGATATTCAGAAGTTGGGCTAAATGTTTATACAGGTAGGTAGTGATTAGTGAGACTTTGACCAGTGCAATATTCAATTTAATGCCAATTATAAATGGATTCCAGGCCTCATTTAACGCGTGCCAAAATACAGTTAGTGTAAGGTTAGTGCACCCATAAGTGAGGCTAATGCATGCACAATGATTATTGGATTAGATTCTAATTAGATTGGACTCTAATCGTCATTTGTGCAAAATGGAGAAAAAGAAGAGTCCATTCAAGGAAAGTTCAGAAAAGAATACAGGAGATAGCAGGTATGCTTTGGATTTGGTTTTGACTGGTCATTATTTCCATATTCTTTCTCGATCCTTGTTCCAATCATTTTGATCTATACTTATGCATAGATTCTTTTAGGAGTGATATGGGCATTGCGTGGGGGCGAAGGAGAAGTGAGACATATTAACATGAAATTATGATTAATTTTGCATTTATATATTACAAACGTACGCTGGTTAAGTGAAGCTATGCAAATATATGCTTTACTGTGGGGTACTGCATATATCTTACTTTCTAGTCTCCCCCCACTCCACTCCCTGTAATATTTTTGTTATCTAACAACCATGGTGTTTAGTTCCATGTCGATTCCTTTCAAAATGTTCTCTTTTCACATTAGACTTGGAAGCCATCACACGTTCCCAATTAGCTTTGAACCAGAAAACACAACCAGTCAACCACTGGAAAAGAAGGGAGCTTATGTAAAAACTTCTGTTCCAGACTAAGAATGAGATAATTGGAACAGCTTTGAGGGAAAGGGGTGAGAAATTCAGGGCAATTTGTGGAATGCAACACTCCCTGGAGAAACTCCAGACTTTATTGCATAGATTATGCTTTTGCAATGCAGGTTCCTAGCTAGCCAGCTAGGAACATCTGTTTATGATTCCTGCACCAGCTTTCTTTCTTTCTTTCTTTCTTTCTTTCTTTCTTTCTTTCTTTCTTTCTTTCTTTCTTTCTTTCTTTCTTTCTTTCTTTCTTTCTCTCTTTCCTTCTTTCCTTCTTTCTTTATTTCTTCCTTCCTTCCTTCCTTCCTTCCTTTCTTTTCTGACTGGAAGAAGATAATGTATAGTACACCTTTCTATTCCACTTGGAACATCCATGCAGGATTCTTGGGAAGATCAACTAAGATGATAGGAGATCTGGAGGCAAAACCATTTGATGAATAATTGAGGAAACTAGGTATGTTCAGTCTAACAAAGAGAAGGACTAGGGGTGATACGATGGCAATTTTCCAGTATTTGAGGGGCTGTCACAGAGAAGAAAGTGTCGACCTATTCTCCAAAACACTGAAAGGCAAGACAAGGAACAATGGATGGAAACTAATCAAGGAGAGAAGCAACCTAGAACTAAGGAGAAATGTCCTGACAATTAACCTGTGGAATGGCTTGCCTTCAGAAGTTGTGAGTGCTCCATCACTGCAGGCTTTTAAGAAGAGACTGGACAGCCACTTGTCTGGAATGGTATAAGCAGGGGTTCTCAACCTTGGCAACTTTAAGACTTGTGGTTCCTGGCTGAGGAATTCTGGGAGTTGAAGTCCACAAGTCTTAAAGTTGCCAAGGTTGAGAATCCCTGGTATAGGGTCTCCTGCTTGAGCAGATAGTTGGACTAGAAGACCTCCAAGGTCCCTTCCAACTCTGTTTATTCTGGACTCTGTATTTTTTAGTTCAGACTTGCTGAATCATTCTTTACCATCCTAAAAGGTCAGCATTTCTTCTCTGAGGTCTTCCTGGAGGAGCTGTCCCAGGTATGACTGAGGGCATTTCCACATTAGTAGCATCTGATCCCATTATTCCTCAGAAAGCCATTTTTTTTTTGTACATGATTCACAATCAGCTTTGCAGACCTTAAAGTAGAAAGAACATCAGGAACCAGTCTTACCTTCAGCTAACTAATAAGCACAAGAGACATTATCCAGACAGAGAGATTCTGCCAATTCATTCTTTTCACTCCCTGTATTTGTGTGCATCTGCCAGTTTTTTTCCCTCCTCCCTCCACCAGAAGGCTGGCTACGAGGGGAAGCTGTGCATGGAAAGGTGCGCTGTAAAAAAAAATGTCATTTCCCTCTCCTCCCACTGACTTCCCAACTGCCATTTATAGTACAGCAATTCTTCTGTTACATTGAAAAGAAAACACTTATAACTTGTACAGTAAGAAATGCCATTTTTGCATCTAGGTAGCTATAAGCATGGGTGCATGTTGCCATGGTGCCTAGAAAACGAAGTTCTAAATGAAGACTGGAGAAAGTGAGATGTTCTAGAAACAGGATATTGCACGATCTTGGAGTATGTGGTGCAGAGGTCAAGGGAAAAGGGGATGATTGGCTAAAGACAGGATTAAGCAAGGGTTTGCACCCATGGGAAAATGGCCCATCTGCAAGGTCGGCCAAACTGCACTGATTCAAAGGAAAGCAATAGTCATCCTGTTATTTTCAGTCAAGCAGACCAGATTCAGAGATGAATTAGCCCAGCTCCCAAAACAGATGACGTGCTCAGATTAATCAGATTGGGAACAGATTTTGAAAAATAGTGCAAAATATTAGTGTGGAAGGACTCTGATCCTTACATGATGCTTCCAATCGTGGCGGGATTGCCAGCTAAGCCTTCTGCAAAGATAAAGATGCACATTCTTTCCTCTCTACCCGAATAAAAGCTTATGGGTGAATTTGATCTGGATTATTTCTGTTCCTTTTCTCTGCTGCTTTGATCAAATGACACTGAGTCGATCAACACCATAGCTTTGTATATGATTTTATTCAGTCTGTTCAGGGCTTTTGGATTCTACCCTCCCTTACTTCCATCTGAGAATCTGTATATTTTCCACCAGGCAGAGAACAGCTGCTACAGTGCATGTCTAATTCTACACAAGAAAAAAGACCAGTCCCTCTTCCCTACTGTGGCAGCCCTAAGGTGATTTAGCCAATCTTCCTTGGAGTTGCTGCTACATTTGGCATGCTGAGCTTTACTAAAATTTATTTTCTTTCACTTTGTTCCAAATCATAAACAGAAGTGGGCTTTTTTCCCTCCTCCTGTGTAAACTTGGTAACTTATTTGTTGCTCTCAAAGAACTTCAAACTTCATGCCAGCTGAAACTTGAATAGCCAAATCACTCCTGTGTCAATACTGTTTTTGCATTGACAACAGATGGAAATGTAGCCGTCTTTTTCCTTTCGCTTTTAGAATTAGATGATGCTGGGAGGGGGGATGTGAATGAGAGTTTAGCTAGACATAACAACACTAAACTTAGTGTGAGAATCAAGGTTATTGAACTCAGAGTTGATAAAGAATTGGTGGGCTGGAGAGCTGGAGAGGAAGACCGCTGCTTCAAGCTAATTGGGGAATGTGATTTATGACTATTAATTGGAAGAGGGAATTGTGCTTTGATATTATGTGCCTAGGGGAGGGGAATTCAGTTTTTGGCTTCGATTATGCAGTGCCAATGTTATGCTACTCAAATAAAAGATCCTTTAAGGTAAACAATGCCTCAAAGTTCTTTTGAAGAGTTTCATCTGTTGGAACCATGACATTCTGTTTATTCCCACATGTTCCCACATGTTATTCAGAGCAACTGTTAAAGCCTCCTTCAGTCTTTCTTTTCACTTTACTTTACAATTAATCCTCTCTTTTATTTTTTTTCTACTATTCAAAATGGTATTCCCCCCTTCGAACAAAATCAGTTTTATTTTATGAAAAACCAACTGCATGAGGGTTGAATGAATTTCAAAGGTCATGCTTTTCCATAAAGTGAGGGCCATAACTAAGAAGATTAGGGTGTTTTATCCCTCTTAGAAGAATATCTTGCTAAAATGTCTGAGTACAGTACCACGCTTAATTCTGGAAAACCCCAATATACCCCCTCAGAAGGCGGACACCCATTTGTAATTGTTTTTATGCAGAAGAGAAAAGTTATTAAACGTATCACATAATGAGAAAACATGGTAAATATATTTAATTGATGAAATCTCTTGAAATGTAAATTAAATCCAATGTGATTCTGAACTCGACCATTTCTTTTTTCCGTAAAGTGTAGCTTTGACAGGCTGATGGGCAAATATGACCAAAATGCACTGCCAAAATCATGCTCTCATTGAACATACTTAAGTGGATATCCAGCAACACTACTCTCAAGTTGTTCTACAATACTTTTTGCTGCTGATATAAATTCGCTTCAGTTGTTCTAATTCCCATCCCTGAGAAAATCAATACGAGCTCAAGTATCTGTTCTGTCTTTTGTAGCAAAGACAGATCAGAGGATTTATTCAGTTCCTCTGTACTTTTCCTATCTGCTTTAACTATCTTCATAGCCCAATCCCTCTCAATGGCTTGCTTGTTTTCCACACCAAATGTAGTTAAACATTTAAAGAAATTCTTACTCTTCTGCTAAATGTCCATGGAGATTCTCAGTCATCTCAGGTCATGGTTGTCCCAAAGGTGCTTTTTCAAAAGGCAGCTGGGCTTTGTCAAAAAAGCACCTTTGGATTTTAATTCTTCTGCTAATTTCTTTTTGGCATACATGCCTCAATTTTTTTTATTATTGTTGTTATTATTAATTGTCACTTAACTTTATTTGCCAGAGTTGATGTACTTTTTTCCATTTTCTTGGCTAGGATAGATAGCTTTTACCTATTGTTCCACTTGAAAGTCACTTGATTTGGCTGACCTTATCTTACTTTCTAACTGAGATTCAATCACTGTGGTTGGCTTTAAGCATCCTAAAGAGCCTTGGCATCTTTTCTTCCCAGGCTCATTTCCATCAATCTCTTCATTTTTCTTACATCATCATCATCCTCATCAAGTTGGAAGGGACCTTGGAGGTCATCTAGTCCAATCCCTTGCTCAGGCAGGAAACCCTATACTAGTGATGGCGAACCTTTTAGAGACCGAGTGCCCAAAAACTGCCCCCTGCCCTGCTCTGCCTCCCGCCCTTCCTGCTCTACCCCGCCCTGCCTGCTCCACCCCTGCCAGCCCCCCCACCCGTCCACCGGGCCATGCACTGCCTCCATGGCTCACCTCAGATCGCCCAGGCAGCCCTGCAGCACCATGGCAGCCACACCTTCCGACCGCACCCCACAGCATCATCTGCACACTATGGGGTGTGAGGGTGGAGTCTTGTCCCTGCTGCCCGGCTATGTCCTTGGCTGCGCTGCCCCACGCAGGCCGCACCCGGGAGCGACTCTCCTCCAGGGGGACTGCTGGTGAGGGGACCGTGGTGTGAGGCGGGGCTGGGGTGACAGTGCGTGCCCACAGAGAGGGCTTCGAGTGCTGCCTCTGGCACGTGTGCTATAGGTTCGCCACCACTGCCCTGTACCATTTCAGACAAATGGCTGTCCAGTCTCTTCTTAAAAACTTCCAGTGTTGGAGCATTCACCACTTCTGAAGGCAGGTTGTTCCACTGGTTAATTGTTCTCACTGTCAGGAAGTTTCCTTGCTGTAGGCACTATCCTACTTGCACGTATGCTAAGTAACAGAGCATTAAGCTCATTGTAGATTTGTGAGCACACGTCCTCCAGGTGTGGGCCTTTAAGCTTTTAGGAAAGTGGGAGTTTCTCTGGATTTCAGTTGGCGCATCTGCTTCCAGGCAACGAGCCATCACAATCACACACCACAGCTGATACACTTATTTTTATAAGAAATGGGCAGCGGCTGAAGACTTAACGAGGGAGATGCAAAGGGCACAAGGGGGCAAGAGAGAGGTCACGTTCCCGCTGGTGCCTGCCTATTCCTGCCATCCTTAATAGACAGCTCCAGAGCAGCTTTTACTCTGGGTTACTGCTGAGGAAGGGTGCTGTTACTGGCCTTGGGGTTAGAGATGTCTCGGGATTTGTTTTAGAAAGGATGTTCCCTTCCCCCCCCCCCATTGGGTTTGTTGAATTCACATGCCACAAGCACAGCATTATTATTCTGTCTCTCCTGGCTGCATCCATCATAGTCAATCTCTCCCTTGATCTTATTCTCCTGAGCTGTTCTGTCCCTTGGAAAGGAAGATGCCTTACTCTTCCCTTTCAATAAAAAAATGCTTACATTTTAATCCTCTCTCCGTTCTCATTTATCCATCCCGGCTTTCTGCTTGTCTTTCAGTCTGTATCCTCTTAGCTTTCTATATAGCTGAAGAATCCAATTGGAGCCGTGGAGAGAAACTTATCTGGGGATTGCAGGTGGCTAACGGGGGCGTTTCTTCTGAAATTTCTGGGACAGCCATCTCCGAAGAGGGGGCTGTCAACCTCCCACCTGTCCTTGAGAGGTGCTGCCTTCTCACCTGCAGCCATCACAAACTGGAGACATTTGTAAAGTCCCTGGAGAGGAGAAGGTGAAATGTCACCTCTTTGTTCTGTAATACAGATAGTCCTCGGCTTACGACCACAATTGAACCGAACATTTTTGTCGTTAAGTGAGACGTTTGTTAAGTGAGATTTGCCCCATTTTACCTTGCCACAGTTGTTAAGTGAATTACTGTAATTAATCAGTTAGTAACCCGGTTGTTCAGTGGCTTGGCTTGTCAGAAGTTGCAAAAGGTGGTCACATGATCCTGGGACATAGCCACAGTCATAAGTATGAATCAATTGCCAAGCATCTGAATTTTGATCATGTGATCATGGGGATGCTTCACAAGTGGTAACTGAAAAATGGTCATAAGTCACTTTTTCCAGTGCCATTGTAACTTTGAATGGTCACTAAATGAAGTGGAGGGTTACCTGTATATGGTAGCTAGAAGCGCGTGTCTATCAGCTGTAGAGAAGAAATGGCCTTTTTTTAAAAAAAAATGAGTTGTATTTGATTTGTGTTGAAATATTAAAGGCAAATCAATTTTTATTAAGTATCGTATAATCAGTAAACAAAAGATTATGTGCTGTGCCCATCTGAAGATAGTTGGGTTTTGGTTTTTGTTGCTGCATTTTGAATATCTTCTGCAGAAATTCAGGAAGAGAACTCTAAGGCACTTTGTTCAAAGTAGAGTTACAAGAATTGAACTGCAAAATTCCAGACAGCCATAAGATGGCAAGAAAGATTTAAAATCTTCTGTGTCTCTTTGCTGCCATCTAGTGGTAATCTCTCTCTTTTTTTTTTTTGCAGCTAGGAGCTGGTCATCCTAATTCAGAGCTATGCATAAGGAATGGTTGTTAAAAACAGCCAGCTAGCATCACATTTTCCTGCTTTTTGATAAGGGTTTTCTTTTATTAGTTCCCACAGCAAACTTTAAATGATTGGATGGGAGGAGAGGATGGAAGTAGAATATATTGCAGTATTTTCAGATCTCTCATGCGCAGGATGCTTACTCATGGATAGCATCCTTCAATTAAGTGAGATCCAGTAGGGTATAGTGATGTAAGGTGCTGGTATATAATCCGAGACATCCAGATTCAAATCTTCTCAGCTCTAGAAGCTCACTTTCTATGAATGACTATGGAATAATCCCTATCTCTAAATCCATTGTGTCCCACGAAATTGGAAGAGAGGATTCTCCTGGGCTCCTGGAGGAAAGCAAAATACATTTTAAAAAATGTGGTACTGTATTTGTGGCTTCAATGTGCCAATGTATGTGCTTAATTGGATATATATTGATATTCTGTTTTCTTTGGCCTGGTTTTGGTTTACTTTACTTGTACTTCCATCTTGTTCTATTTAATATATTTGATAAAGTGTTTTCTTTAGGCCCTCCATACACAACAGGCACAATTAGAGATTGAGAAGAGGTAAACTTTTTGGGATTTATCTATATCTCTGTTCTCTTGTCTGCATTTTAACTTATGTTGATAATTGTTATCGTTTGTTAATTGGAATGGTGTATATGTGAGAATGAATTATTAGACAACTAATGTAAATATCCAGGTGTCCTGTGGGAACTCAACTAGAACTAGCTCTAAAGAAGCAGAATAAACCTTGTTATTGACCCTTAATCTTAAGGTGACCAACCATCCTCCTTTAGGGAGGACAGTCCTCCTTTTGTAAGTTCTGTCCTCCCTCAAAAAGTGTCCTCCTTCATGTGCTCCTTTTCGATATTTGAAGACTAATCTGCAGGACTTTCCCCCCCCCTCATAGAACGCTCAGAACGGCGTTCCAGCACCTTTTTTTGATGTTTTTTTTTCAACTTTTGCATGAGCTGTGCTACTCCCCCTATTGGCTTTCGAAAGCCAATAGGAATTGCTGCTGAGCGCGCCAAAACACCTGGCTGGCAAACTTTGTACATGCAAGTTGTCTGTATTATTGTTGCAGTGAATAAAATGTTTCTTTTATTTACAATATTTTTTTCTTCAATTTATTTGTGTCCTCCTTTTCATTGTAAAAAAGTTGGTCACTTTATTAATCTGGATGCTCAATTAAACTTTAACTACAAGTAATCCTTGTTTAGTGATCACAATTGGGATTGGCAACTTGATCATTAAGTTGAAGCAATTGCTATGTGTAACTGTAACCAGGTTTACAATCTTACTTTAGCTTTCCTTTGCTTAACTTGTGAAAGTTGTAAATGCAAGGATTGGTTGCAAAATTACTTTTTCCATCACCGTCATAAGTGCAGTCACTAAATGAGTCAGGTAAATAAGAACTATCTGTACATTATTAAATAAAAGGAATCTTGTGTCCCAAGGCTACAAGTTTAATCCCATATTGCATGTAACTTGAGCCCTGAGGAACATTGGTAGCATAAGATGAGGGACAAACAGCATGTCTGCATATGCACCTGCATGACAGCTCATTGTAACATCTCTGCCTTTCTTGCTCTGTACACATGGGGAGGGGAAAGAGATCTATAAACCTGATGGAAGTGGTAATGTGAGATTTGTTTGCATTTTGTTTTATCTTTAGCTTTAGGCTGCAATTTTCAAAACAAATGGAATCCAATTACTTTAATCTCAAGCAAATTGTTTGAGTATAGAAATGTACAGGTTGTTTTCAATTTGAACAGGAAATCCAGAGCAGTGTCATACGATTAGATGTTATTTGTGCTGTTTCAGGGGTATCCTTTTAAATAGCTTTCAAGAGGAAATGGCAATGAAAGATGCCTACTGGATGCAGAAATGGTGAAGATATACAGGGCTGCAAAGCAGTTGTCAGCCTTGTCACATAAAGCTCATTTTATTCAAGGTGTCATTGCCTCAATGTATTCCAGTCCATTGTCACTTCAAATCCTTCCCCCCAACAGAGACTTCATGTGCAATGACCCACAGGCCCCTGATGTCAGTCATGGGCTCCCATTCAAATCAATAGGATCTGGATAAGGCTGAGGGAAGTGTTGGTGTCTCATAGCTCCCTATGAATAAAATGTTGAGAATTGTTAGCAGTGCGTGATACTTCGGTGGATTGGCAGTGATGACTTCCTTAAATTTTACAAGTGATAGGCAGGGGATGGGTGCTGTTTCCCAGCAAGATTACAAATTCATATCTGCAGCTTTCTTTATGTCCCTCATTAATGAGAACCCATATCAGAAAAGATTTGTTTCCTTATTTACATACGCCTGTTTTACCCTTTTAATACGAAATATCTGAAAGGTTCCCTTCTGAAGCTGGCTGTCCAGAACAAAACAAAGCTAATTAGAGCAAATTAGTTGCTCCATGGAGATTTCTTTTGAATATGTGCCTAGGAATTTGAAATGCATGTCATGGAAGGAAATACAATGTATGACTCATTTTCAGCAGAAGTCTAGGGTGAGGGGTGAAGAGACATCTAAGCCATAGCATCTGAAAATATCTTTTGTATTAAATACGTAAGAGAATATGTACAAGTTTAAGATATAAAAAAGGCACATTGTGTGAGGCTTATCTAATCCCACAGAGAGATTCTTGCAGTGCCCACAGGAAATAAATATGGGCCACTGCAAGAATCTCTACAAGCCTCACACAATGTGCCTTTTTTACTTTATTTCCAGCACAATGGCATTCAGAGACATATAGAACTTGCCAGTTCCATGCAGCCACAGAAACAAACCACAGGTAGCTTTATTCTCCATAAATATTCTTTAGAGCTGTACGAAATGATCCTTTGCATTCACAGTAATTCAAATTGTGTGCCAAAATATGAATTAGACAACCTGTACAAGTTAAGCAAATTAGACGGGTTTATCTATATGTACCTATTTTGCATATTTGATATGATTCTGTAAGCCAGACTGGGGTGAAGCACTATGGAAATTATACTACTTCTCCCTTTTACTGCTCACTCCTTCAATTCATTTATTAAATTTTAGGATCTAACTGGAGCAATGGACTTTACTAGGGCTGTCATATTTGCACTGCAAAAAAATGAATGGTTACTAGGTGGCGCCAACGAGATACAGCACATCCTAACTTTTGTTCCCATCTAGTGATCATCCAGATTTTTGGAACCCAAATATGGAATCCTAATGCTTATCAGAAGGCTGAATGATGCACTCACTGTTCTCCACATTTGGAAAATATCAGTGTGCACATCTCCACAATCTCATTATATATATATAAATCTGTTTTTCAATTGCTAGAAAGGAGAGATCAAGGGCCGACAAAAGGGAAGGCATTTCTCTCCCCCCCACCAAAAAAAACACCATAATGTATTTAAGGATCTTCCTGGCAAAGGATGTAGGATGAGATATATCTCATATAGTTTACTGGAGGTGAACCCTTGATTTTCTATTATTCTATAGTTTTTTATGTAAGATATTATACTGGTTCATTGTCTAGAGTTGATTACAAGATGGGAAACCATATGATGTTTTTTATAAAGATTTTTAATCCCATCTTTATTATTTCTATAAATAACTCAAGACAATGAACATACCTTGCACTCCTTCTCTAATTTTCCACACAGCAATAACCTTATAAGGTGAGTTGGGCTGAGAGAGAGAGAGTGATTAGCCCAAAGTCACCCACCCAGCTTTCATACCAAGGTGGAACTAGAACTCACAGTCTCCTGGTTTTTAGCTTGGTGTCTTAACCACTAGACCAAACTGAATGAATGAATGAATGAATGAATGAATGAATGAATGAATAAACGAATTAATGGCCCATTGCCATTATGGGGCACTAACCAGTTCCCTACTCTGTGCTCCTGATATTTCATCACAAATGCACTCCAAACTCAATTGCCATATATATACATACACATACACATACATACATACATACATACATACATACATACATACATACATACCATTGCAGCTGATCCTGTGGGGACCTATTAAATCAATGAACTATCCTCATCCGTAGAACCTTATGCTCCATTCAATTCTTACATCTCCCAGTGGGCATCCTTTCGATTTCTATCCAGGCTGAATGGAGCATGCTCCTCTTGCTTTCCCACCCTCTGCATACAGCAGGGCAAAGCTTCTCTTCACTTTCCCTTTTCTAAAAAAATTAATTTGCCATGTAGAGATGTTGCTATTTTATTTCCACAAAGCTAAACGTTATGGTGTTTTTTTTCCCCTTGCTACAAAATTTTCATGGACCCCCAGAGAATGTAGATAAAAAAAGAACAATTTATTTATTTATTAAATTTTTATGCCGCTCCTCTCCGAAGACTCGGAGCGGCTAACAGCATAAATAAAACAACATTTCAACATTTCAAAACTAAAACCAAAGCTAAAAAAGCGTTTAAAAAGACCCCAAACACATTCATCATTCGCACACAATCACAGTCATCCCCAGGCCTGCCGGCATAAATAGGTTTTTAGATTCTTCCAGAAGGCCGGGAGAGTGGGGAAAACGTGGACTTCAGGGGGCAGTTGGTTCCAGAGGGTGGGCGCCGCAACAGAGAAGGCCCTCCCCCTAGGACCCGCCAGACGACATTGTTTCGCTGACGGGACCCGGAGGAGGCCGACTCTGTGCGCTCTCACCGGTCGAAGGGAAGTATGTGGCAGAAGACGATCCCATTCCTCTTTTGTAATTATAGCAATGATGGCACCTTATGAAGAAATTAGGAAAAGGCAAAAAAAGGATCTGCGTTACGGTCAAAAATACGATGTAGGAAGGGGAGCAAACATCTGGGAAAGCACTTTTTAAGGCACTCCAAACTATATTTAAAAAGCGTATTGACTTTCTACCTCAGGTTTTTCTGTTAGGGATCATAAAAGATTGCACTACCTCAGAGACGAGCTTATTTTTGAACTTGATCACAGCAGCCAGATTGTTGATGGGACAATACTGGAAGAATCCAGAAATACCACCTATGGAAGAATGGACTTTGAAAGTAATAAATTTGGCGGAAATGGCGAAAATATCGGCATATTTGAAAGATCACTCAAATGAACAATATTTGACAGACTGGAAACAGTGGACAGACTATATACAAGAGAAACATCAATCAAACAAAATGTATCTGGCGTACAGTTGAAGCTCGACGTGAAGAGTGAAGAATGTTCACCAAACCAGACGTTTACAAAGACTGATACCTAATGTTGTATTTTATGTTATATGAGGATTGCCTCTTAATATGATCTTATGCATAATGTTGTTTGCTTTAATATTGAAAAAGCGGATTGAATTTCCAACTCAGGTTATTGAATTTCTACCTCAGGATCTCTTGTTAGGGATTATAAAAGATTGCACTATTATTGAGACGAAGTTAATTCTAAAGCGCGAATGAACAATATGTGATAGACTAGATATAGTAGATAGACCATATACAAGAGCTGTATTTTCAGGTCTTATGAGGACAGCTCATTAATATGAGCCCAGATTTAATGTTGATTGCTTTAATATTGGAAAGGCGTACTGAATTTTTACCTCAGGATACTGAATTTCTACCTCAGGATCTTTTGTTAGGGATCATAAAAGATTGCACTACTACTGAGATGAATTTACTTCTAAAGCTCGAATGAACAACAGGTGTTAGACTAGAAACAGTAGATAGACCATGTATAAGAGAAATACCAATCAAATAAAATGTATCAGGCATATAGTTGAGGCTGGACGCGAGGAGTGAGGAATGTTTGCTAAACCAGACGTTTACAAAGACTGATCCTTAGAGTTGTATTGCAGGTTATATGATAATTGCTTTTTAATATGATCTTATGTTTAATGTTGATGGTTTTAATAAAATAATTTAAAAAAAAAAAGGAGGGAACAGTCCTTAAAAGGAGAATACAGGCATTGGTAGATCCATCCACAAAGGGGCCAGTTAGTGAGGCTGGCCTTTTTCTTAACAGGGATGGGAAGGGCAACAGCGTGGAAATCATCAGTCAGATCATGCAGTGTCCACAGTCCAGGTTGAGCACCAGCATAGTCTGGCTGCCAACCCATTCAGGCAGCTCAGAAGCATGGGAGGAAATGGCTTCGGCCGCATGTGGAAATTTCCTTAGAAAGCTTCACTATCTACAGCAAGATGCTGCATTTGAATCTTGGGTCTGGTTTAACAGGATTCTTCTCATTCTTAAAGAGAACTTTCAGCGTCCTGTTAAATGCAAAAAAACAATAACTGCTGTACCAAAAGGCAAAATATTATTTTTCAGACCTTTAAGCCTTTTAAATTACCCATTTGCAATTTCTAGAAAAGATAAATGGGCTTGAAGGCATTTTAAAACATGACTTTATCCAACTTCTTGGCCTGCTAAAAAGTATTGCTAGCTCTGGTGCTTACGGTACAAAGTCTGATTCTAGGATTTTGGAATAGCAAGACCCCAGTGAGAAATAATAATTAATGAGAGATAGAAAGTGGCAACAAACATGCCGTCTGATTTTGATTTTTAGAGGATAGCGAATTGCAAGAAGACTGCCCAGCTGTCAGTGCTTAACAGCTGGCTAGAGTCCATCTCCACTTAACAGACTTCTTTCTCATCAGCACGCTAAACAAAAGGTTGTAACTTGGGGATTCTGAACAGACAGGAGCTTTTTTCAACCTCTCTGGCTCAACAGAATGTTCACAAATGGGGAGGGGGAGACACTTTTTTTTGTAACATCTGTTTACTGGGCCAGCCAGCTGTTGAGGCAGACTTTGTTCTGCATTGAAAGAGAGAGAAAGAAACAAAACAAAAGAAACTCAGACCCATCATTGTCTTTCCACACATTTGTTTACTTTATTAATTACCCCAGAGTCATTATACATCTGATATTAAAATAGACTTTGATACTTTTGGAAAAAAAATGAACAGTTTATTTCAGTGTTGCTAACGTACAGAGATACTTGATGGGCAGGGGGTGGAAAAGGAAGGGAACACATTGCAAGCTAATAAAGTACAGAAATCCAGAAAGCAAATCCATGTGAAAACCAAAGTGCTTCCATTTGATGTGCTTTGTTTCAATGGTTTCAGGTAATAACTTTGCGAAGAACAGTTCCTTCATCAATATCCTTTATTCCCCTGAAGGAAGCTGACATAGGAAATGGAAATATGCAAAATAGATTCCATCCCTATGAAGGAAGTTAGCCCAGAGAAGGAAATATTAAAAAGGCAGAAAAATATATTTTTCCTCAAAAGGATTTTTTTAAAAGGAAACCTGGCCCCAAATCTATCTCTCTGCCCCAAGCAAGAGCTAGCCCCATACGAATGCAGATGTAGAACCATCAGAAAGCTGAAGCCAGGGCACTCAAGAAGACAAAGAGAAGATCTGCATGCCCCACCCAAACTCTAGGAGTCATTAGCCCCACCACCTGGCAAGCAGGATATGATAATAGGGTTAAACACTCAGAAATAGCCTCAAGGTTCATGCCACAGGAACAGGAAACTATTCCAAAGGGCTAGAGGGGGTATAAAAACCTACTGCCCATGTGCTCAAGGTCTCTTTCCTCTCTGCTCCTTGCAAGGACCATCTTTCTGCTTCTTCAATAAACTGTAACCTTCTTCCCAAAGCAGTCGCCATTTTGCTTATTTATCCCGGCTTGGATGAACCAGGATGAAGACTTACTTCTAACACCTATTTACTTATTTATTATTAATAAGCCAAACCTGTAGTATATTTTGAGTTGACCATGCTCTCATTGCATGGGCTGCATAATGATGCAACTGAATTTTATATATATATTTAAATTAAAGAATTGTTCAAAGAATTGTTGCATGGGCATTTTTTCCAGATTTCTCCTGGCTTGTGCCGAGAGCTGCTTTTTCCTAGAAACAACCTTCCTATGTTAAACATTAAGGAGAGAGGTCTGTATGTAGTTAACTTTACTTCCCCCTATAAACTTTGAAAGTAAATAATTTCTAATGGCAAGCTCAAACTTAATTCATATATAGCATATAGTTGCCAATGTATTTACTTTTTTGCATTTTCCCCCAGTTTCTACCACTTGCACTGACATCCATCATTATGAAATGCTTTGAGAAGCTGATAAAGGACATTATTGTATCTAGCCTCCCGCCAGCATTTGACTCGCTTCAGTTTGCTTACCGACCAAATCGCTCTACAGAGATGCTATTTCTTCCGTTCTCCATCTGAGCCTGAAGCACTTAGAGGAAAGAAATACTCATGTGTGTTTGCTGTTTGTCAACTTCAGTTCGGTGTTTAACACAATCATTCCCCAGCATCTAGTAGACAAACTGGGCCCTTTAGGCTTAAACACTCCTTTGTGTAACTGGATTCTTGATTTTCTTACCAACAGGCCCCAGTATGTGCGAGCTGGTACAAATATTTCTAACACCATTTTCTTGAGCACAGGTTCTCCTAAGGACTGCATCCTAAGTCTGCTGCTGTTCACCCTGTTGACCCATGACTGTTGTGCTAGGTTTGCCACCAACCATATTGTGAAGTTTGCAGATGATACAACAGTAGTGGGCCTTATTCAAGATGACAGTGAGGGTGCTTACCGCAAGGAGATTAAGGGTTTGGTGAACTGATGTAAGGAGAACAGCCTAGTTTTAAACATTGGAAAAACCAAAGAGATCATTGTCAATTTCAGAAAAGGCAGGTATAGCCACACTCCTCTGTGCATTAATGATTCACCTGTGGAGATGGTTACCAGCATCAAATTCCTGGGTGTGCAGTTAATGAGTAGGCTGGCTTGGTCGCTCAACAGCAAGACACCGGTGAAGCAGGCACAGCAGTGCCTACATTTTCTCCATTTCATGAGAAAAGCACATCTTCCTTCCCCTGTTCTTACCACTTTCTACAGAGGGATGATTGAGAGCATCCTGTCATACAGCATCACAGTCTGGTTTGGAAGCATCATTGCTTCAGACAGGAAGGTGGTGCAGAGAGTGGTGAGGATAGCCAAAAAGATCATTGGCAGTTCCCTCCCTTCCATCCAGGACATAGCACACAAGTGTTGCTTGATCGGGGTCCATAAGATTGTCTGGGACATGACACATTCTCTTCACGACCTGTTTTCTTTGTTACCTTCTGGGAGGAGGCTTCGTGGTATCTGAAGCAGAACATCCAAATTCAGTCATAGTTTTGTTCCATACAGTATTAACCTTGTGAACTCTAAAGCTTTCTCCTTCCGTTATGTATTCAAGATGGACAATGATTAATATTTATATGTTACTTATATGTAAGAGTGTATGTCTATACATCTGTTGTATATAGTGTGTTTAAATGTGTGTTATGTATGTATACACTTTGAGAGCAAGCAACTAAATTTCATTTTTAATATGTGCCATTGTGCCCACAGAAAAAAATGACAATAAAGGTTATCTATCTATCTATCTATCTATCTATCTATCTATCTATCTATCTATCTATCTATCTATCTATCTATCTATCTATCTATCTATCTATCTATCTATCTTCCCCACCTGTTTCATCTTTCATGTTCTATAGCAGGGTTTCCCAACCTAACAACTTCCAAGTATGTGGATTTTTGGGACTTCAGCTCCCAGAATCCTCATCAATGGCCATTCTGGCTGTGGAATTCTGGGATTTAAAATACACACTTGGAAATGACTAAGGTTGAAAACACAGGAACTAGCAAGTATGACAATCATGACAGACTCTGTCTCTGTTCTCTCTGGAGATATTGCAATCTCTCCATATGTTTCTTTATTTCACATTATTCCAGCTTGGGAGGTGCCCAAATGGGGTGTGACAGGAGGGGTGGAGTAATAAGTCCTGAGCAGTCAGACCCACCCCCATCCCTGGTGTAATGCCCTGTCTAATGGGTATTTTCTCTGGTGTTTGGTGATACATTGAAAGTGTATGCCAGCAAACCTAGACGAGAAAACCAACAATTTTGCCAAGAACAGCTGAGACACCCACAAATTGGGAGAATGTGATGGGGTAATGAACAGATGCAACAGAGGCAGGATAGGAACTGACAACGGGAACAACAAATGTTATGATGTATTGTTTTGTTGTAGTAGAAAGCTGGAGATATAGCACTAACTCAATCATAATCTATTCTATCACCCTCCCCATGAAGAAAAGCACATTTTCACTAGAAAACAATCTTGTTAATAATTAAGGTTGGAAACATTCCACACTTATTTCCAAACTGTAGCAGAATTGTGTCTTCGTCAGGTTTATAAACTGAGCACATTCCATAGGATTACTCATCGGGCACAGTGGGAAAGAGAAGAGGGGTGGGGAACAAGAAAGCAAAAAGAAAACTCTTACTGTCAAGTCATAGGCTCAGCTTTTAATTACAAATTATAAATATTTGATGGCTCTGTGCTCCCCCCCTTTTCTCAATCCTATTTTCTGCCTAATTAAGAATTGTAGAGAATTTGAAAGTTTGCACTAACATTATGATATCATGTCTAATAAAGACACAACACACATGTATATCTAAATATATCGATATGTGAAATGTTATCTATGCTCTATGGGATGTTTAAAATATTAATAATTAACAAACATATAAATAATTTACAAGTATATAAACAAAATTAAACACAGAGCAGATCACATCAGTTATGATGATTTTGGTTTTGTTTAGTGGTAATTTTAATAACAATATTTGATATGCCATATTGTGCCACCTGATTGGCTGCATTTACTTTTTCCATGTCTAAAAAGCAATGTTGTCAAGTTTTGTCTGGAACACGTAAGTGGCATGAGTATCAGTCATATTCAGGGGTGTCTGCAGGATATGATAAAAAAAAAAGGATGTTGGCCGTGAGAATACAGTTGAATCCTTGTCTATTTTTATCTGCAAAACATGATTCAAAATGACAACAATCACAATAACACTCATTAAAATGAACACGATATCAACTAATCCAAAACTTAAGCCACCCACAATACAGAAACAAAGTAAAACATTATCATGCTTTTTGTCCTAGCTTCAGGTGCTATGGAGATTAAATCGACACCCTCTTCCTTGTGACAGCCCTTCAAGTATGGGAAGACAGCTATCCTATTTCCCATAAGCCATTTCTTTGTTAGGCCCAGTGGTGGAATTCAGCCGGTTCGCACCACTTCGGCAGAACCGGTAGCTAATTTTTTGTTTCCCAGGCCCAGAATGGACCTCCGGAAGAGGCATCCACACAGAGAACTGGTTGTTCACATATTTGAATCCCACCACTAGTTAGGCCCAACAAACAGTTTCCATAGCCATTCATCATACAGTTTAGCTTCCAGACCCCTTATCATCTTTGTGCTCTTCTCTGCACTCTTTCTAGGGCCTCAGCATTTGTTACATTTGTTTATATATTTTAATTGCAATATTGTAAACAACAATGAATCTGCAGTGTGGCAATCTATAATAGTAGTAAATAAATCAGTACATTTAATAAGCACTAAATGTGAGATGGATAGCAATACTTAAGCACTGAGGAATAGGATTTCGGAAACCAAAAATACTTCCTGTATGTTTGCATAGAGTGTGCTTTCTCGTTTGCTTGCTTGCTTCTTCTAACTTTCTGTCTCCAAATATGCTGAATTTTAAATAACAGTGTGTGCTCTTCCTTCCAATTGCTGAAAGTGAATTTCTTACTTTGGGACTTATTTTGGGACAGGTGGTTCTTGTGGCTGATCAGGAGGATTAACTTGTAGCTGGACTGTCAAATGTGGATCTTTCTCCAATTTCTGCCAGGAGTGAAAGTAGAAGAAAAATAGGCCCTGAAAAAGAGACAGTATTGTTGTAACTTGTTTCTCCAACAAATGCATTTTTAAAAAGGTTTTCACCCTCATGCAGAATAATTTCTAGCAATTTTGTTTGTAATGCTAGAAATAACCAGGAGTCTTCTAACACCCTAGCTATAATAATAAAAGTGGTCAATTCTGAGTTCCGTGTGACTTTCTGTTGTGATGGGACGTTGGGCTTTCTGCTTATTTGCTCTCTAGATGAATTTTAAATCAATAAATTTCAAGTGTCACGTCCTGTTTTGTAGATAACTGGCAAGTCTTCTTTCAGGTAATGCTTTCAACTGTATTAATAAGAAAACTGAACTCCCAAATCAGTATGGGAGGATCCATGCTTTAATGACTAAGTCTGTTTTCTAGCTGACACGTGGATTTAGACCAGGGGTCTTCAAACTTGGCCCTTTTATGACTTGTGGACTTCAACTCCCAGAATTCTTCAGCCAGGCATGCCTGGCTGAGGAATTCTGGGAGTTGAAGTCCACAAGTCATAAAAGGGCCAAGTTTGAAGACCCCTGATTTAGACAAAGGGTCTTGAAAATTGAAACCATCATCAGTGAAGCAAGGAAAATCTAATAACCTGAAAAGAAGCAACTGACCTAAATCTTACTAAATAGCTACAGTAGTGCCAAATTAGCAGTCCTTTTGAACAGACTAATATCTTTGTAGGAAAAAAAATGGCAAACAAGTTAAAAATAGCTTTATTTCTCAGTCTGCTGGGATTAGTAATTCACTCATTCCTCTGTATCATCTGTCTTTTGGAGATGAATATCTTGTATTTGATATTGGTTTTTCATACATAATAGCTAATTGTTTATTTTTAACTAGTTACTCCTAGTATAATAAATAGCTAATTGCTTATTTTTAACTAATTACTTCTAGTACTGTTAGCATCATTGAATGCTTATGTGGTACCTTGTCTCCTATTTGTTATTAAAAATTATGCAATTGAATTAAAAGTAATGCCTTCATCTCCATAACTTTAGTTTAATGAATGAAACAAGAAAATAATATTTGAATATTTGAGGGGCTGCCATAAAAAAGAGGTCAGACTTCTGGTTTGTCATCGCGGTAGCCCTTCCACTCAATCCAGGGCAGCCCTCCAAACTGGCAGACGAAAGACCAGCCATAGAAATATGGCTCATCACTAGGCTGCAGACAGCTGAAGTCAAACTTACCACCAGGCACTTCTAAAGCAGAGCAGATGAGACTGGGTGAGATCTGAACCCCTCTTCAATCCTAAGTATTTTCTTTTCCTGTAAAAGCTGCCTAAAGTATCTTTCCCCCTGTGAGGAGAGAGGGAAGGGAACTTCTATCCCACCCTCTAAGAATAGCGGCAACTGACTATCTAAGAAAGAATAACCTTAGAATAAGTGAAAGAATAACCTTAGTCTAACTGGATTTATATGCTTCTAAAATTTGGGGACCAAAAGATTTCTTACCTTTACTGACGACTTTGGTTTTTATTTACAAAAAAGAAATAAAATTGGAAAAAGGATTATAAAACTTTTGGCGGCATTGGTGACATCTTGTGGCCAAGTTTGATATTACAACTTGTTATTGTCTAAAGGAGACTTGGATAAGACTTTTTCAACCTGGACAAATATCAACGGTGAGAAGCTCAGCTGTGTTCTATACTCAGTTATAAAATTATTTTCATTCTCTGACTTTAAAGCCCTCAATTTAACACACCATTAAGAGAATATGGATGAAGACCAGGAACAGATTCTTCTTATGTTGAAAGCAATACATGAAACCATTCTTTCAGCTTGTGATGAAATAAGATGCTACAGAAAAGACAAGATGTCAGTCTAGATATACGAACCCAAATTTTGACTAAAATTAAAGAATCAACTACGCAGAAGATAACAAAAGAAGTGGAACAATTAAATACTATGATAGAGGATTCAACTGAACAACAAATACAGTCAATGGAAAACCCAGAAAAGGGACTGACAAAACTGAAAATGGAAAATACTTTCTATATAAATCAGAAGAAATTTGAGGAGCAAGAAGAAGAACAGACCGAAGGGAAGACAAACATATCAGGACAACTATGGGGATCTGGAATAATAGAGAGATGATTCGCTAGACCTTCCCAAAAAAATGGCGACTGGATGGTCTCTTTTATTTCATGTATATATAACAACAG
Organism: Bothrops alternatus; assembly: GCA_034064705.1. NCBI lineage: Eukaryota > Metazoa > Chordata > Lepidosauria > Squamata > Viperidae > Bothrops > Bothrops alternatus. Next base: position 4,618,892 of record JARGCV010000052.1, on the reverse strand, counting down.
AGGGAGATCTATTTGATGACTTAAAAGCACTGACATGGAAGGCAATCTGGCAAAGGAAGAAAGCCAGAATAAGGCTGAAGAAAATTGGGGTTTTGATTTATTAGAGAGGATTTTATATTACTAATTGAAATAGAATATACTCAAATAGACAAGATATGCATTTTGAATACTAGATTTTGTTATGAATTGAGATAAAGAAAATTTTGGTCACTTAAAAGAAGTATAAATATTAAAAGTTAAATTTGAATATTGATGGGAAATTAAAAATTTGGGGAAAACAAATAAATAGGATATTGATTGTCTATAAAGATTAAATGTAAAAGTAATTAAAATATGTATAAGCTAAAAATTTATTGATAAATGTAATAAACATGTGTTTACTTAGTTGATATAATAAGAACTGTATTAGCTTAAATATGAGACAGTAGATATTAAGGAAAAAAAGAAATATTTGATGTTGAAATTTTGGTCATTAAATTTAAGACATTTGGAAATTAGTTGAAAATAAGGACGTTATACTGTATTATTAACTACATGATGTAAGATGGTGGGAAATAGAATATATTCAAATAGATAAGATGTGTATCTTGAATATTAGACTTTGTTATGAATTGTGATAAAGGAAACTTTGGTTACCTAAAACTTGGAAATTATAAATATCAAATGTTAAATTTAAATATTGATGGGAAACTAAAAAATTGGGGAAAACTAACAACAGGACATTGATTGTCTATAAAGATTGAATGTTAAAACAACTAGGATATGTTTAACCTAAAAAATTATTGATAAATGTAACAGTGCTATTTTTACTTAATTGATATAATAAGAAATGTATTAGTTCAAATATGAGACAGTAGATATTAAGGGAAAAAGAGAGGAAATATTTGATGTGGTAGCTTGAGATTTGTACTAAAGATTTTTGTATGTTATTGAATTATCAATTAACCCAGCCACCATGTTGCTTTTTAAATACTTAAATGTAAAATTAGAAAATCAATAAAATATTACAAAAAAAGAGGAGGTCAACCTATTTTCCAAAGCACCAGAAAGCAAAATAAGAAACAAAGGATGTTCTGACCAAGAGTTAAGATGTTTTGTAATTCCAGATCATACAGATAACTCAATAAAGATGATTATAAAACAAATATTTTATTCAGAAGGAAATACTTGCAATTATTGTTGTTGCTTTTGGATATTGTACATCTGTTCATCCTTATAGGTAAGAAATTAATACTTCCTCCATACCAACTTCTAGCGTGGAATGGGACCATCTGAGTCCTGCAGTGGTCCCATGCTTATCTCAGACAAAGGCATTCCAAACTGGCCCATAGCCAGGATATCCTGTCATGAGCTCAGTATCTCCTCCTACAGATCTATTAACATAGGATTGCTGACTAGCTAAACTACATTACCCATAAGCCATCTCTTAAGGAGACAGTGCTTAACCCAATAAATGCCAAACATTCTAACATACAGATCTACATGCTCTAGTCAGGGTTACATGATCCAGAACAATGGATGGAAACTAAACAAAGAGAGAAGCTACCTAGAACTAAGGACAGATTTCTTAACGGTGAGAAAAATCAACTAGTGGAATGGCCTACCTTCAGAAGTTGTGTATGCCCCAACACTGAAGCTTTCAAGAAAAGACTGGATAGCCATTTGTCTGAAATTGTATAGGATCTCCTGCTTGAGCAGGGGGTTGGACTAGATGACCTCCAAGGTCCCTTCCAACTCTGTTATTCTGTTTTCTAAATATTACCTAGTTACCTGCATTTAGTTACTTTTGCACATCATCAAACATTTCTGTTAATGATGATCAAACTTCCTAAAGTGATCATGAATGAACTCTACGCTTTGTTTCTTCAACCAGATCTAGATATGTCCATATGTCAAACCAGATCAAACATATGTCCATAAAAGTATTCCTTCAATTTTGGAAGAAAGTTGGTACCAAGTTTAGATGTATGGCAAATGGGGTAAGACAGCAAAAACCAACTTTGTAATTGTTCTTATGTGGTTTGTGAGATATGAAACGTACTGTAAACATTTGCTTTTTCTCCTCCAGACTTTGCTTAATTGCTGTTTCAATGTCTTCATTGTTGCAATATAGTGCTTTGTTGATAGTGGTGCTGGGTTTGAGAAAATCAATGTGAATAATACTATCCCAACATGCTAAACATGAGTTTTTTTATTGATTTATTTTTTTACAGGTGAAGCTTGTGATGACCTTCTTTCATCTGATACTTCTTTTCTGGATCATAACGATGAGTCTTATTTCATTGGTCATCATGATGCTGTGGAGAAATTCCTCATCTTCATTCCTGCAGTGTGACAATTGTTTGCAAATTTCAACTTTTGAACCTTTCATCTCTGCCTGAGCATGGATTGGAACACATCTTACACAAAGAAAATCAACAATGTGATCCACACACTTCTGTAAGACTCCAGGCCTGGCAGCAATTTTCCTTTGAGTGAACCACCGATTGTCCTTAATCAGTTGATCAACCTTTCTCATGTGAAACTTATTGTTTGCTGTCACGGCTTCCTGATCACACAAACCAACACTTCCTGGTTCACCATCTTTGCCATTTTTTTTATTCCAGCAGTGCACACTACTTAATCACACAGCCACCATCACAAACAACCTGCATTCAGAGACTTCTTCGGCAGTCAAAAATTCAGTTATGATGCCTTGTTAGAGCACACTGATGAGTATTTACTACGGACTTCCAGTTCACAAACACTTTTCTCCTACCAAGTGAAGTGGAAGAACAGGTGTTAAAGAAAATGCCAGAGCTTCTAGTGCATCGGTACTGGCCATCTCTTGGCAACTTATAACATTGGAGGCATTACTTTTCATTCACGCCTTATAGTTAGCAACAGCTAACTTTGTTAACCTTATTAGTACAATAAGAACACGTCCAGAAACATCATCAATTTGGCAGTCTACCTCTGTGACTGAGAACTAGTTTGGTGCAGTGGTTAAGGCACCTGGGAAGAAACTAGGAGGCCATGACCTCTACTCCTGCTTTAGGCACAAAGCCAGCTGGGTGCAAAAAACCCCAAAACCTGCAGGGAGTTCAGGCAATCAACAGGAGTCAACGCTGACTCTAAGACACCTGCACACACACACACACACACACACACACACACACACACACACCTCTGTGACTTGGCCTCCTTAACCATCCAAAATGTATGTACAAACCTGTACTTCTTTACAAGCCCACCAAATGTGGGGAAAAAGTACTCTTTTCCCTTTTGCACTTCCAGCAGAGTGGTGAGTAACCACTATACATTTTTGCGAGTCTAGCCGGTGGCAGATGCCATCTATAAAGCATCTTATAAAGATTTTCCTTATAAGTCGTCGCCAATGTGATTTTATTGTTACGTTCCCAAATTTGCTGCCATTAGTCCAAATTTATAGCGTGTCCCAAATCTATTGTCCAGGTAACCATTGTTTCTTTGACTTGTTCCTCATATAATTTCTATTCTAACATATATTTATACATATTTTTAATTTATTTTTTCTCCGAACCTAGTAATATTTTGTCAAGCCCCGTGTCTTGTCTATTAATTCCCCACTCTTTCTTATTTTTCACATATCTCGCTTGTATCTGAAGGTAGGACCACCATTCCAAAACTATTCCCTGTTGTCTCAGCTCTTGTCTTTGCTTTAGATGCCCTTCCTCTGACAGGATATCTTTATATGTAATAACCTTATCTTGTCTGTATAAGTTGGGGTATGTACCTGCTTCTAATGGCGAGAGCTTAGGGTTTGGAAATGGATAACAAAGGACGGGTCAAAAAATCCAATATAAACCAGAGATGCTGCTACTAGGAATATTAGAAAAAAATATAAACAAAGATGATATACATTTAATTATACATGTGATAACAGCGGCAAGAGTTTTGTTTGCCCAAAATTGGAAAGTAACTGAAGTGCCTAGCGGAGATGCACTAATAAGAAAATTTTTGTATTGCGCAGAATTGGATAAGATAACTAAAGAATTAAAAAACCAGGAGGAAACAGAATACTATCTAATTTGGAATAAATTTTATAAATGGAGGGAAAGAAGAAGGAAGTCGATAGAAGGGATATAAATAGAGGAAGATTATCAGAAATGTATAGCTGCATATAGATATATAATATTTATTCTTATATGTACAGTAATTTCTTTTTTCTTTTTGTACTTAATAAAATTTTAAAAAACCCAAAAAAAACCCCCAAAAAAGGTATGTACAAAATAAGAATTATATATTATTTTTCTAGCAAAAGTTCTTTCCCTATGTACTGTACCCATGTACAGACTTTTTCTTTGGCTAATGCTGAGCAGAATGAATGCAAATTGCTTTACTTCTAAGAGAAACAGTGAAACTGTAGGCCAGAGGTAGGCAACCTTGGCCCTTTTATGACTCGTGGACTTCAACTCCCAGAATTCCTGAGCCAGCCCTGCTGAGGGGAAAGGGAGAGGTTTCCAAGCTGAGCCATGCTGGCTCAGGAATTCTGGGAATTGAAGTCGACGAGTCATAAAAGGGCCACGGTTGCCTACCCCTGTTGTAGGCCAAAAATATACATTAAGAGAAAACAGTTACAATATAGTGCTTATTTGGACCAATCAAAAATAATACTTTCTTTCGTGTGCATGTTATATCAAAAAAAGAAGAGACAAGAGGAAATTCTGAAAGCCTTGTTAGAAAAGGGGAAAGAAGAAGTCCCACCCATTGTGTGGGTTCGATTTCTATTTACAGTTCTCAGAGGCTCCTCGAGAAACATGATGCCATTCTTTGGGTACATATCTACCCTTCACTACCACGTCTGGTAAAGCAGCCACTTCAATTATACATGAAAATTGCCAGCCACAAAAACAGCTCATTATATCTGTGGAGCGGGTTATTATTATTACTTTGGCTTGGCTTTGGAAGAAACAATTTGTGTATTACAGCCATTGAAATATCTTAATTTGGAATGAGGGAAGAAAAAGCCAGAATGATTCTGCTGATTTATGGCATAAATGTACATATAGTTTGTATTTCCTTCGACAATGCAGCGAGAACTTCAAGATGCTTGAAGGGACGAGGCAGTGATTAACTCTCCCTCCTGATGGTTCTTGACCAGGCAGTTTTCAAATGGTGTTTTCAGCTGAATTTTGGATTTGAGGGTGCTTAACAACATGTACAGTATTTGCTATTCACCCATCAATCTAGCCTACAAGCACTCCTGGCCTCTGCATTGCTATTATCTAGGCAAATGTGACATTGCCAGTGTAATGGTGACATGCAGTGAGATAAATGGGATAAATCAGGAAGGATACCCTGCTACTAATATAGTAATTTCTCATTCATTCCTCACTGACACAATATATCATCAGTGTTAAGCAGTAAATCATGTAGGAGGGAGTAGTCCATTCCCATACTCTTTGATGATTCAAGGTAAAATGATGAATGGCTTTTCTCTGGCTAGGATTAAAGCTTCTGCTTTACTTATTCAATTTGCCAGTTATGCTACAAAAACTACCTTAGATGCCCTCCGGGATGTCTTTGCCAAAAGGATAGTTCTATTAATTGTCCTGGACTTCTCCATGGTTTCATATGTAGTCCTTGTCTTACGACCACAGTTGGACCAAAATTTCCATTGTTTTTTTTTTAAATTATTTTATTAAAACCATCAACATTATACAGGAGTTCATACCAAAAAGCAACCATCATATATCCTGCAATACAACTCTTAAATTCGTCTCAGTAGTAGTGCAATCTTTTATGATCCCTAGCAAAAGGTCCTGAGGTAAAAATTCATTATCCTGAGGTAGAAATTCAGTACGCTTTTCCAAAATTTCCATTGTTGAGCAAGGCAGTCGTTAAGTCAGTTGTGTCCAATTTTATGATCTTTTTGCCATGGTTGTTAAGTGAATGATGCAGTAAGTGAATGATGCAGTCATAAAGCATATCTGGATTTCCACATTGACTTTGCTTATCAGAAGCTGGCTGGGAAGGTTGATCATATAATCCCAGGATACTGCAACCGTCTTAAATACATGCTTGTTGCCAAGTGTCCAAATCTGATCATGTGTGAATGGTGGTAAGTACAAGGATCGGGGTGCAAGTTATTTTTTTTCCCCCAGTGCTGTTGTAACTTTGAACAGTCGCTAAACAAATGGTTGAAAATCAAGGCGTACCTGTAGTATGTTAATTATGGCAGCCTTGTGGGGAATTCCAGTTGGCTTTGGATTTTTTTTTTTCCTACTTGGATAGCCTTTTTCACAAGATGGTGCTGAGGACTTCAGCTTGACTCCTAGAACTTGTGCTTTAGTTTCTGCCCGTTTGATTGTCACTGCATGGTTAATATATATAACATACCAGAGGTCTTCAAAGTTGGCCCTTTTATGATTTGTGGACTTCAACTCCCAGAATTCCTTAGCCAGCATTGCTAGCTGAGGAATTCTGGGAGTTGAAGTCCACAAGTCATAAAAGGGCCAACTTTGAAGACCCCTGAATATACAATACATGAAAATGGATATGTAGACAGCTTTTAATCAAAAATTGTTGCATGGATGCCTAGCCACAGTCATGGGTGATGGCTGATGAACTGGAGCTCAGATCGAACATAAGGCAGGGTTCTGATGCAGTTGGGGACTCTCCAGGCTAGGTGAATCTTTGCTAAATAGAACAATATCTGTGTTCAGGATCTAGGTTTGTAGTTTCTCCCCGATTCATTCTCGTAGATGGGAGCTCTTTTCTCAACTTCTCAACTGTCTTCTTACCTGATCAGAAATAATTTAATTTCCATGACTGATGCTTTGCTAATCTCATATTTATATTAGGGCAATAAATTGTACTATATATAAACAGTAGATTCAACTCCCTTAAACATAGATCAGAAATTTTGCACAAACTAAAATGTGCTGAGCTGATGGGAAAGGAAAAAAAAAATCACCAACGTAAGTAACAGGTAAGTAACATTTCATAGTTTTGTGCCATAAGTCCTAAAATTTACTGTTCTGAAACTTGGGACATAAACATCTTAACTATTGTAAAGTTTACAATTTTATGAAGTTAGTGCTGCTATGATTTTTTTTTATTTGACCAATATGGCTCCTACTGCTTTTAATTGTTACAAAGATTTCAGCATTAGAAACCAGAATGATTTTCCATATTCTTTGGCCATACCATCCTTAGTGGCTGAACATTGGAAAGACGACCCAGCAGAAGTACAAAACAATATTGTCATGCATAACTATTGAAAAACAACAAAAAATATTCTATTGAAAGGTGAGCTCCCTAAATTTTGGCCATAACCCAAGAGAATGCTTACCGAGGAGTAAGTCTAATTGGACTCTGTGGGACTTAAACTCTGAGTGTCAGGAAACAGAGAAATTATGCTGCTAAGGAAAGGGGAAACAGCTATTTTTCAAGGAAAAGTGTGGGAAAGCAATTTGTGTTTAAGGAGGAACCACACTGTGGTTGAGAATAGTAGAGAAGGGGAGATTTGATCTCCAATAACTGTAAAAAATTATGGAAGCCAGTTTTCTCTGCTCCCCTTTACATCACGAGCCACAGTTATAGCCTAACTTTGAAAAGAAAAAAAACAAAGGAAATACTGTTTTCTAACTCTGATCAGAACAAATGATTTAATAAATCATTCAATAAAGGATTGAATAAACTACCCATCATGCCAAAGTGTAAATTACATGGTAAGGAAGATGGAAAGGTGTAATTTGAAAAAACAGCTGAGAAGGAAAGCTTTGTGGTACAGTAGTTGAGAACTGAAACAGCTATCTTCACTTTACACTTACTGCTTATCTCTGCTGAAACTGCTTTTTAGTGCTTGCTAAAGAAAAAAGTGGGGGGGGGACTTGGTGGATTCTTCTCAGTTTTGCAGCACCTTTCTTGATTTATTACTAGAATGTAGAATTGTGTTTCTCTGCCTAGTTTATAGGATGAGAGCTTTTAGTCTTACTCCGTGCTGCACATTTATAAATAAACGGATGCATAGTGCCTAGCAGCCAACATAGGATTCTGCTGGCACTGGATTAAAAAGCACAGAATTTGGAGTATAACCATTTTATGAGATGCTGCTTGCTTTGATCCATCAACTGCATTATTCCTCAGCCAGAAATCCGGCACAGAGATTTGAAGTTCTGGTCTGTACCCTGAAAAACGGCCAAGTGATTAATTATACATGAACCGGAGTTGTAGGTTGGCTGCCATCTTATAATTTACATTGCACAAGAGTTAATTTAATTTGCTATGAATATAGGACTCAGTGCCATGTAGGGGCCGAAGCCGAGCAGGATGTTCTTGTCCAGGTCTTTTATTAAGCTATTAATCAATTACATAGGGGAAACCCTACTTTTTCCACTTGTCCTCTCAAATAGATTATAATATCCACCTTGATTTGAAAAACAAAAATTGATTCGGGCTTCTTTGCATAGGGCTACTGTTGTGTTCCGAGCCTGCAAAAACAGGCTTGGGACATTGCATTGGTCCCGGGCATTCCAAAAGCTGCCCGGGACCAGACAGAGTGGCGCCAGTCTTGTGCGCATGTGCAAGGCGTTTGCTGCCCGGGACCAGACAGAGCGGCGCCAGCCTTGTGCGCATGCGCAAGGCACGGAAACACTCTGTTACTTTGTTGACATTGTCCAGGTCTCTGACCACATAAAAAAAGCCTGCGTGCCTTTGCCTGTTCGTTCGGTTGTTAGAAGAAGAATAAAGAGCTGTTTAACATCGCCATGTATCTTCATCATTCGCAAGTGAACGAAGTATTTAACAGCTACCTTATCACATGCTTTCAGGGTCCATACCAAGCTATGGATAGTCCTTGACTTACAACCATTCATTTAGCGATCATTTGGAATCACAATGGCACTGAAAAAATGACTTACGGCCGTTTTTCACACAACCGTTGCTGCATCCCTATAGTCATGCGTTCAAAATCCAGTCGCTTGGCAACTGACATCATATTTACGACTCATATGTCAGTGTCCCGGAGTCATGTGATCACCTTGTGCGGCCTTCTGACAAGCAAAGTCAATGGGGAAGCCAGATTCACTTAACAACATGCCACTGACTTAATAACTGCAGTGATTCACTTAACAGCTACATCAAGAAAGGTCATAAAATGGGACAAATTTCACTTAAACCAATATCTGGCTTAGCAACAGAAATTCCGAGCTCAATTTTGGTCGTAAATTGAGGGCTACCTATACTGTAGTGCTTTCTTACAGCTGCCCCTCCCTCCCCCCAGGCCTCTACGGAAATGCCATTTCTGTCCTGGGTCTCCCTCCTCAAAGCCATAACTGTACCTTGCACTTGCACTTCCCCAACATGATGGCTTCCAAAAACACTTCAGACACCCCTATTCTCTAATCCAGGGCTAGGCAACCTTTGCTCTTTTATGACTCGTGGACTTCAGCTCCCAGAATTCCTGAGCCAGCATGGCTGACTCAGGAATTCTGGGAGTTGAAGTCCACGAGTCATAAAAGAGCCAAGGTTGCCTAGCCCTGCGATGTTAAAATCCAGACGTTGGATTAAGGAAGGCTGTCCTACTAAATAAGAAAATGTAGGTAACAATGAAGGAATATTATTTTTTTACCTGCTCCATACTGCTTTGTATCTTATCATTAGATTGGAAGCCTGGAAACAGAGTCTGTGTTGTTTTAAGCTCTGGGCCAGGCCTAGAATTGTGTTAGTGCTTTAATAATGGTGGTGATGATGATACACAAATGGGCAGCCAATCTGTTTACTCTAACTTAGATTGGCAGATGTGATTCTGGATATCACAAATGTTAGGATCCAATAAAGAAGCGTTTGCATACTGTATGTAATATATCATAGTGATTTAGCACAACTGCTCATTAAACATTTGTTGCTAAAAAAAGAGACTTTGGTTTGCCTTTTGAACTCTAATTGGCTTGCATCAAGCAGAAAACCTGGCAAAACAGAGGAAATTAATCTCTATCTGGCAGGGAAATTATTGAGGAAGATATAATGTTCCTCTGTAATCTTTATATGTGTGAAATGGACTAATGCTTTTCATAAATTGCTTTACCCAAGGAATTAATATAATATGCAGATATGCTAAGAAATAACAGATTCTTTCCTGTTATAATAAATAAGGCTTATCTGGTTGGATGGGGTCTCTTTTCTGCATATAAAATTATTGAGGACATTATTTTCTAGCATTTATCAGATGAAATATTGAATACATAGGAAGAAACAAGAAAATAGTGCATTTTTGTAGAGGTAGTCCTTGGCTCACGATGTCGCCTAGTGACCCATTCAAAGTTATGACTGACCTCTCCAGGGATAACCGTATTCAAAGTTCCAGTAGCACACACACGCCATCATCATGTGATCAGCTTGCACAATTTTAATCTTGGTAGGTATGGTATCTGAATATTTTTTCCAAGAACCTCATGGCTGCCTTACCGAATGCTATAGATTGTGGCCTATTTCTTGAATGTTTGTTCCTTTACTTTTGTTGAACTGAAAAGACAGAAGCTATATGCTATTTAAATATATTCATTATCAATTCTAAGACTGGTTATTGTATTTGTTGCCATTGATCTGGTCTTATTTACTTGGTCTTCTTTCCTTTCCTGTTACTATAGCCTATACCAAAAGTTCCAGTCAGATCTGAGGAGTCTGTTTCCTGACTTGTTCTCTCAAAGAGAGATTAAAAAAGAGTTGGCAAATTGATGAGATTGTTCCACCTATTGTTCTGTTTCACTGAAAGATTCCATTCCATATTAGGAAGTGGATATTGGAAGAATTGGCACAATCAGATGAATCTGGCATTATTGAGTGTGTTACTGAGTCAACTGTATAGATTTCTCTAATTGTCCCTGAACAAGTAATAAAATGTGACTGTGTGTCAACATATAGCAGCCAAACAGTCCCACTGAGCAGACCCACATGTCACATCCACTGTGGATAGTGTCATTTTAGATTTAAAGTGATTTAAAGTGATGATACTATCAGGTCTCTGCAATCACGTTATGAGCGGGTGACTTGAAAAATCCCATTCTTATCTTTGGCAGCACAAGTAAGGAACGAGACTGTCACTTGGAAGCTGTCCATCAATGATTCCCAAAAAAAATTACACATACATAGTCAAAAATGTGGATCTGATTAGTCTATACTGGTATTGTTCTGCTGTGTCTTCTCCAAAGATGTGATGCTGGCTGATATGGGAGATTGCTGCTATTCATGATATATCATATATCGTGATATACCATATATCAAAATTTGCCATACTTACCAAACCTTAGCAGCAGTTCAGTAGAAGCAACCATAACTGAAAATGGTTAGAAAAACAACAGGGCGCTTTCACTGTATTAAAATTATCCCTAACCATCAATGCTTATTTTGATCCTAGCAAGACACAGTGATCCTTGTAGATGCCAGTTCTGTTGAGTTGGAAGCTCTCCTTATATAGCTAGACAAGTTTGCTTCTATCTACATCACTGCACATTCAACTAAGGCTTTATCCTCAACTGATACAAATATATTCTCAGAGAGAAGAAGAATTACCGTATGTGAATTTCCACGCTTTCTTCTCTACATTCATTGGCTTCATTTCATATTTGTGAAGCTGCAGGCATGCAACAACAGAGTACAGAATACTAGCAGCAGTCCTACTGACCTCTCCATTCTTTTTCAAGAACACAAAGATGCCTGGTTTTTGCAAGGGTTATAGATTATAGTGCTTCCTTCACTCTGAACCTATATGATTGACTTGACTAATAGAAGCCCACAAGATATTGTGAAGATTAATAGATACTAGTATCTGAGTAGTGTGGTGGCCTAGAGGTGAAGATGCTCGCTTCCCACTTGGAAGGTTAAGAGTTCAAACCTAGGCAGTGATGGGTGTTTCTCCATCAGGGTACAAAGAGAAAATATCTTCTGTGAACTCCACGTAGGCATCAGGAAGGGCATCCAGCCAGTAAACACTTGGCTCCATTCAGTTGCCCCAACTCCACCCTGATAAAAAGGGATTACAGGGTTGTAAAAAGAAAAAAAAATAGCTACTAGTATCTCTCTCTTATTATTACCACCACATGTGCAAATGCTATCCCACCAAGATTATTTTCATGGTTCTATGGAAGATGTCAAATCAAATATTCCACAGTGCCCAATTTCCAAATACTAGGGTTTGGGGCACTATACAATTACTTCACATGGATCTCAAACTAATGGGTAGTTGAGCAATTTAATGTGCACATTGAAAACATATTTGCAAATTGACAAAGTAACAAGAGCCACGATTCCTGAAAGGGTGGGAGGCAAAAGCATAGCGGAAAGCCACACCAAAGCCTCCACCAAATCAGAAAGGTGCCATCTTGCTTAAGCTCAACTGCTACACAGCCTTGGCCATATCTAATTTCCTTCAAGATGAATTGTACAATCTAGTTTCTCCTGAAGACAGACAAGGAACAATGTAATTAGAAGTGCTGGAGGGCAGATGGTATGGAGGGTAGCTGTAAAATAGTTTGAAAGAGAGAACATGCTGATGGAGGAATACAGTAAATTGTTATAGGCAAATTTTGCAAGGGCAGCATATTAATCTGCTTGTTCTTGAGAAATACAAGCAGTGCAAATACTGTTTGAATAAAATGATTGAGTAATAGTCTCTGTCTTTCCATTTGATTCTGGCTGATGAGAGGGTGACAAATGGATCTGAATGTTAAGTAGAAGAGGGTCTTCCAAAAATGTAAATTGAGGGCTACAATCCAAATCACTTCACTGTCCAAGCTCCTATATAAAGATGTGGTCTAGAAAGGACAGATGGTAGACTCTTGCACAGAATAAAATTAACCATCTTGATAAACAGGTCCACTTCCACCCAAATGGTTGTGTTACCTTGAATGTCAGGAAGATTGCAAATAACAGCCAGGGAAGCATCCATAGTCTAAGAGAGAAGGGGACTGGCTGAAGGAAACTTGCTTGTTGAGCAGTGATAGCCTTAGCCCAGTCACAGATATGACAGGATAACACATACTCCTTGACATTTGCCCACTTGGACACCAGAACTCTCTGAGAAAAAAAATGTGTATTTTGACCACTCTCCTAAAGAACAGCAGCCTTATTGTCATGGCAAAGTTGCAATATTTCTTCCCTGAGGGGGAAAAAAAGAATGAATAAATGATCACCATTAAATATTTGTCCAGAATCTATGTGGCTTTACGAGAAGTCATCCGATATGTGGATGCTTGGGTTGTAAGTGAGGGGGTCAGCTACCTGTGGGTAGTGATGGGATTCAAATAATTTAACAGCTGGTTCTCTGCCCTAATGACCGTTTTAAGTATAAAAAGATGATATACCAAAAGGTAGTTTATTATTTCATGCATTTAATATTTAAATAAGAACAATAAAAAGGTACACAAAATTAGATTATAAGAAAGTTTTAAAACATTAATGAAAAATATTAAATAATACCTGACAAAAAACAACAAAACTGTTAAGATATTTCCATATTGTTTCTTGATTGGCGTCCTCACTTGCAATTTTCTTCACTTTTATCCGAGCATCAGCAGCAGTGTGATTTATCCTTAACCATCTTTTCACTGTAGGAGTAGGATCCCATTCCTTTAGAGGTAGCCCGATTAGACTAATAGTCATTGTGTTTGATATATTAGAAACAGGTGACTTCTCTTCTCTGAACACATTACATTCATCTTAAAAAAAACCTTTCTACTTCTGCTGAACTTACAGCAATTGTTCTGACAATATTTTTAACTTTTTGCACACTTTCAGAAATTGCACAGTTTTAAAACGTTTTCCATGAAATCTCGATAATCATTAATATCAATTTGGTAATCTAGACAAGAGCTCACTGCTGCCACCACCATGGAAAGCCAGGCACCACACAGGTCTTGAAGGCCTCCCCTGGCAATGGGCCTCTGGCCCTGGAGATGGAGGCAGGCTCTCCATGCACCGCCTGCTGCTCAGCACACAATCAACGGACAAGGTGGCCCGGGGGGGCTTCCTGACCAGCGGGCCCTCCCCTTGGGAGGCCAGAGCGCTCCATTGCCTTTGTGGTCTGGGCTGGCTGGGAGGCACGAAAGTCAGAGTTCACCTCGCCACAGGCTGGGAATTAGGGGGCTTTGACAAAGAAGCTCATGACCAGTTTGCCGAACTCAACAAAAAAATAGGTATCAGTTCTGCTGAACCGGTACGAACTGGCTGAATCCCACCACTGCCTATGGGTCAAATTTGGTCCAACACCTGAAATCTTTCAGTTCTTAGTCGTCCTCAAAATATCATATTCACTGGGCCCACGGTGGCTCTAATAACGAATTCAAGTTTGTAATTCAAGCCCCCCTTTGAAGGAGATGGGCGATTTAGAAATATAATAAATAAATAAATAAATAAATCTACCTCAGACCCAATGTAAAACCGTACTATTTTAATAAATTGTAACAATTTGGGTAGATATGAGCCCATATATACAAATATACATATGTGTTAATGTTGTACTTTTGATTCCAAGGTCTCTTCCTCTTCCGTTCACAAATATTTCTTTCCCCAACTACAAGAGTTTGCTCTGAAGAGTCCTCCCAAGTATTTCTATTCAGTCCAGATAAAGAGGGAGAGAGTGCCTCAGCATCTACTCACAGATATGGCCCTAAGCAGAAGAAGGTTGCCAGCCCCTATTATAAGCAAATCCAATCCGAAAACAGGAGGAAACCCTCCGGACCTTCGGTTTTCCCGGCTTGCCAATGAGGCTTGCAAACCCGGCTCCTGCCAGGGAAGCAGCACCTTTTGGGACGGGCTCTGAGCAATTGCATGCTTCGGGGAAGGAGCTTCCCTGGCAGGAGCCGAGTTTGCAAGCCTCGTTGGCAAGCCAGGAAAACCAAAGGTCAAGAAGGTTCCCTCCTGCTTTCATGGTTTTTCTCGCCTGCCTGCCCAGGTGGAGAGCCTGTGCCTCCCCTTCTCCTGTGGCCGGGGAAAGAGGGCCGGCCCCGAGCCTGTCCTGGAGGACTTTTTAGGCCCCGGATACCCCCCACCCCCTCCCCCGTCAGCCCAGGGCCAGGCACTGCAGCTTCGCAGCAGGAGGGAATCCTCTGGACCTTCGGTTTTCCTGGCTTGCCAACGAGGCTTGCAAACTTGGCTCCTGCCAGGGAAGCAGCACCTTTTGGGACTGCCTCTGAGAAATTGCATGCTTCAGGGAAGGAGCACGGAGGCCTGCAAGCAGGCAGGCAGGCAGGCAGACGCTGGGCAGCACGAACTAAGTGGCGGCAGGAAGGACGCGGGGCCTTGGCTTGTTGCTTATCAACACCGTGCTCAGTTCGTGCTGCCCAGCGTCTTGTTCCGCCTCCGCTCAGGCCCCTTTTTCGCCGCTGGAAACATGCCGCATTAGCTGGCACCACAGGGGGTGGTCCCATGGCAATGCTGACAGTCTGGGCTGTGCGCCACCGGTGTCTCCAGTCCCGAGCCACAAGCCGCAGGAAATATCTGGGCCCAAGTTGTCCGCTGCAAGGACACCCTGGCCACGGCAGCGCCACCAAACCGCTTTCTATGCCGCTGGCGTCCCTAGGCTGGAGCAGTGAAAGCCGATACAGCTGGTCGTCGGGGTGCAGAACCGGGCCGCAGAGGCCAAGCCTTACTCACCGGCAACGCTGAAGCTTCCCACGCTGACCAGTAGGTCTTCCGTGCCACTCCGCTTGGACCGCTGGCTTCTTGCTACAGGGCTGTCTCCCTCCGGAGCTGTCTTTCCCCCCCTCCCATCTATGTCGAGCCCATGGCAAACAGCATCCCACAAACCAAAGAAGTTGAACCAATCAATTCAAACTTCTTTTGTGAGAAGTTTGAATTGATTGGTTCAACATTTTTAGTCCTATTTTTTTTTGGCACTGCACGCGGCTGGGAGCTGCAGGAGACGGTTGAAAGAGCCACATGCAGGTCCGGAGCCGCGGGTTGCTGACCCGTGGTATAGGGTTTCCTGCCTGAGCAGGGGGTCAGACTAGATGACCTCCAAGGTCCTTTCCAACTTTATTATTATTATTATTATTATTATTACTACTACTACTACTACTACTACTACTACTACTACTACTACTACTACTACTTCCGGCAGGCCGTTCTAGACCTGGGAGGCCTCCTCCAGGCCTCTGAGGCCTAGAACAAGCTTCCAGAAGTGGCATCCACACACTTCCAATGGGCCTTTCTAGACTGGGGAGGCCTTCAAGGCCTAGAATGGACTTCCAGAAGCAGTGTGCATTCAGCTGGTTCTCCGAACTCAGAAAAATTTAGCTACCAGTTCTGCCAAACCGGTGTGAACCAGCTGAATCCCACCACTGGTTAAAATTGTTTGGCTATTAGATTGTTGTGGGCAAGGGCAATGGCCAGGGAATATCATATTCATCCTTGTGTGAAAGTATATTTGACAGCCTGTTTTATGAGGTAAGAATGTAAGTGATATAAAAATTGAAGTGAGGGGAAAATGTGGTGTTGAGTCAGTCAGTGCCTTTTGCAGATGTGCTAATTTCTTATATTGTTTATGTACCTGTATGAAGTGTGTTGCTTCTGCCAAGAAATGCCTCCAAATGTCTGCTTCCATGGCAAGCAATTATTCATATCCATATCAAACAATTCATATTTTTTACTGAAAATGTCATAGTTCCTTTTAGCTGGGACAAGAAGTTTGAAGTAAAATGCCAAAGGCAAGAGATCTTTCTATTCCTTTGCCAAAGCTCAAAGGAGAAGAGATCCCAAAGCTGAATCTGAGGTATCTGTTTGCAACAACACAGGGACCACTGGGATCCTGATGCTTCAGTAGCAGCTCAGAAAAAAAAGAGACTCTTAAAGCTTGTTCTTAAGTAGATTATTTATATTTGTGCACCCTCTTTTTTTTCCAGAAGTTGAGGGAGTTTCTGAAAAATTAGGGATGATTTGTCCATAAAAATTGACAAAACCCAGAAAACACTGAGAATCTTTCCTATTTCAAGGAGTTTGTCATAAGAGAATGGATTGCATCTCTGCGAATCTATTGGTATTCTCTCTATAAGGCAGGATGACTAAATAGTCCAATTGGGAAAGATGAAATGCACATTTTCCCAACTTAGCAAAGAGCTTTTGCTTGCAAAGGTTTTCTAGGACATTTCTTAAATGAGTCTCATGGAAAGATGGGGCTTCTGGAAAAAAATCAAGATGTCATCTAGATACACCAGGGGTGTCAAACAACTGGCCCGCAGGCCGGATGCATCATAGCAAAACCATGCCCACCCCGTTGCCAGCAATGACAAAAAAGTCGTGATATGTCGCGACACGTCACGTGATGTTGTGAGTTTGATACCCCTGAGATACACTATTACAAGTAGTTCACGACTTACAACAGTTCATTTAGTGACTGTTCGAAGTTACAACAGTGACTTTTGATCGTTTTTCATATTTATGACCGTTGCAGCATCCCCAGGGTCATGTGATTTACATTTGGATGCTTGACAACTGGTCCATATTTATGACAGTTGCAGTGTCCCGGGGTCACGTGATCCCCTTTTGTGACTTTGTGACAAGCAAAGTCAGTAGGGGAGCCAGATTCACTTAACAATCATGTTACTAACTTAACAACTGCAGTGATTCATTTAACAACTGCAAGAAACTTCGTAAAATGGGTCAAAAACTCACTTAACAAATTTCTGACTTAACAAATTGAGAACTACCTGTATGTGTTCGACTAACGTATTTCATTTATGAAATTTAAGAAATCCATAGGGCAATTAAGCAATCCATAGAGCTTTACAACACTTTGCATTCTAATATAATATATGGTGTCCCAATAATCATGGCCCTCTTCCATTTGGATCAAATCATAAGTTCCTCTTAAGACCTTTAATGAAATGTGTGCTTTCTGAAGGCAATCTAGCAAATCTGAAACAGGAGGCCATGGACAGTGGGTCCTAATGATCACAGAGTTCAGAAGCCTGTAATTACAAACAAGTCAAAATAGACTTATTTAGCTTTTTTTTATACATAAAAAGAGGGAACAATTGTGAGGACAGCAAAAGGCAAATGAATCCTTTCTTCAGACGATCATCCAGAAACTCTTTCAAAAGCCGAACTCTACAATAGACTGGGATATTGCCTTTTAGCAGGAATCTGAGTTGCAGCTTTTAAGCTGATGGCTTATTCAGGCGCCTTATGATGAGATGTAGTAGCTGTTTCTTCTTTTTCTAGAACATCAGTGAAATTTGTATATTTTTCTGATAGGGAAGAAGATTCAGGCAGTGGTATGGAAGAGTAGAAGGAGTCTGACACCTACAAACGATGCTGTTGACATTTTTGAGAGGAAAAAAAATATTTCTTGTTCATAGTGGGTAATCCTGATTGTGCATTTGTGCGTAGTCTATCTCCAAGACAATAAAGACATGCACGGAAGTGATGATAGACAGGGGCAAGCATTCTGTATGATCACTTATTTTCAATTACAGAGAAATTGTACATTGCCAAAGAAGGACCAGCTCAAAGAGATTACTTGTCAGCTGTCCCAGCCAACATATTTCTCTAACAATTTATGTGGGCCACCCAAACTGACTACCATATTTTCAGCTATGAAACTGTGTCCAAGTCTATAAGAACAGACTTGGACACAGACATATGTTTGTGGAACGCAAAAAGGAAAGGGATAATCAAATGCACTTGTCTGCTCTTGGGAGGGAAGTCTATGAAGTGTCCCAAATTTGAGGTTCTGGAGTGATTTGGACTTTTACTTATATGATGACTTGCACTTCTTCAGATGCAGCACTTTCCAGCTGATTCAAAAGAGAGAACTTCAGAGGAACAAGCCAGGATTAGGTTTCCTATAGTTCCATAATAAAAGCATAAACCCAAATCCCACTTCTTTATTTCTCCACTGCAGACAAGGATGGATCCAAGGAGGCAGTGCGGTAGTGGGTAGGGTGATGAAAGATTGTAAAACATCTTCTCCTCATTATTTCCTCCATGACTCAGCTCTTCTACTTGCCCATCAATTAACACAATCCTGAAACAGTTCTTCCCAATTCTCTAGTATGGCCGGTCTTATTAATTCATCACTCTGTCCATCAGAACATCTTTCCCAAAACTGGCCAGTCAGGGCAAGTTCATTCCAATGCACACATCTGGCATACAGCTGGGAATCTAATACTTACAAACTTGATGGTTTCCTTGCTTCAACTTGTGAGATCTCTTGGTTTGTGATGGCTCTTCTGGCAGCATCATCAAAAGAAGCTTTAAATCTTTTCATGAAGTTCTGGGAATTATCTAATAATGCGTCATTACTGAGCAGCACAGCCCATCTGGTTGACTCTTCTTTTAGAAGATTAAGAACAAAGGTGACCTTAGCTCAGGGTGTCAAACTCAATTTCATTGAGGGCCGCATCAGCATTGCGGTTGATCTGGGGGGGGTGGCCTACTGGGTTTGTGTGGATGGAGTGGGTGTGGCCTACTGGGTGGGCATGGCCAGCTCTACATTGTTCGCGTCAAGGGTGCCTGTGGGGGCCTGGGCAGGAGTGGGACAGATCTGAGGGTCTCTGGCAGAAAGGGGTGGGGCTGGGGCAAGCGCCAAGGCATGGTCCATTTCTTCATTCCTCACAAAGGGTAACACCTCTCCAGATGCACCCAGGGGGCGGGGCCAACACAGCAGGACTTGGTTCCTCGCTGTTTCTAGACAGCTTTGTGGAGCTAAGACTGAATGCATTTCAGCACAGATGGCCACCACAAAATTGTACATTGGCTCCCGGCCGGCCTGGGCCAGGGCCAAGGCAGTGGGGGCCATTCCCTCACTGTTTCCAGGATGGCTTCACGGGCCAAATGAAAACACTTCACGGGCCACACCTGGCCCCCGGGCCTTATGTTTGACATGTCTGCCTTAGCTTGTCAGTCTACCATGAGCAACTACAAAATTAAAGTGAGGAATGAAACCCTTCTAAATTACTCCAGTGGGTTTCCAAGTATTGTGATTCCGTGCCAGCCTGTGCTTGCAACAGCTGAGTCTGAGGAATCTGAGGAGGAGGTGGAGGAGGCATTTGAAGGGCCATCAGGGGCAGAGGGAGGCTCGGATGAATGACAGGACTCACGGTTTGATGCAGAGCCTGGCCCCTCCAATCGTGTTCCTGATGAAGCTCAGCTGTGTGAGGAGAATGAGTCAGACTCAGAAGATTCACACCTGATGAACTTGTTAATTGATGCTCGCACACGGTGTCATTTAGCAAGAGAAAATCAGCAGCAGTCAATGCGA
The DNA here is from genome assembly GCA_034064705.1 of Bothrops alternatus. Classification (NCBI taxonomy): domain Eukaryota; kingdom Metazoa; phylum Chordata; class Lepidosauria; order Squamata; family Viperidae; genus Bothrops; species Bothrops alternatus. Next base: position 4,598,671 of record JARGCV010000052.1, on the reverse strand, counting down.
CACCTGCAGAGTAAAAGGAGAAGGCGATGAGAGGCAATGCCTTGGAGCTGCTGAATAAAGGGAGGAGGTGTGGGCGGTGCTGGTTGCTGAAGGCAACCGTTTGCAAGTGCTTCTTGGAGTCTGTTCGTCTTGCTTGTGACTTCTCTTCTGTTTTTTCCTGTGGACTATTTACTACCTTTTGGCCTTGAGTTTTTGCTGTTTGTGTTTTGGACTATTTGACAGGTTTTTCACCCATATTAAAAAGGGTTTTGTTTTGTTTGAAAGTCTCCAGCCTATTGCATCAGCAGGGGTTTGGTCCTTGTGCCTTTAACAAGGGCGGCAATAGGCTGGGATAGAACACCAAGAGAATGGAACAATACTAATTGTGCAGCAAGTTGTGGAGGCCATTCCTAGCTGAGGTATAATATCAGCTGTGTTACCTTTGTGTTTATCTTTTGTAGATTCTTCAACAGTGCCTCTGCTACATGTTCTGCAGACAGTGGTATGCCTCAAGGACTGTCACCATATTCCAGCTCTAGAAGGTAAGTTCCAATGCTTCTCTGATTAGACAGTAGTGAGGCTTTCAAGATTGATGTCAGGCCTGTAGAAAAATTAAAGCTTTCTGGAGAAAAATATGGTGGACACTCCAAACCATTTTGAAAAAGCGTATTGCATTTCTACCTCAGTTGTTTTTGTTAGGGATCATAAAAGACTGTACCACCACAGAGACGAACTTAATTTTGAACTTAATCACAGCAGCGAGACTGTTGGTGGGACAATACTGGAAGAAACCAGAAATACTATCTATTGAAGAATGGACTTTGAAAGTCATAAATATGGCAGAAATGGCTAAAATATCTGCATATTTAAAGGATCATTCAAATGAAAAATATATGTTGGACTGGAAACAATGGATAGACTACATACAAGAGAAACATCAATCAAAGAAAATGTATCTTGCTTATAGTTAAATCTTGATATACCGAGTGAAGAATGTTTACAAGTTTAAAATGATTGTATTAAGTGGAATAGCATTCAACTTGAATTTTTTCTTTGTTACATTTACAAATATATATCTAATAAAAAATTTAAAAAAAAGATTGATGTCAGGCCCTCAATGTAGGCAAAGTCCAGAAACAGGCATAGCAGGCATCTCAAAAATCTCCTTTATTGTTGTAGGATAGGATAATAGAATCTCAAAAACACGTCAGAATTTCTTTCTATATCATGTTATACCAAACAAAATAATGACAAAGCTCTTTTGAGTTCCTTCATATGCTCTCCTCTTTTTTCAAGAGCCAACACTCTTTTTTATGAAACTCTTTCCTTCACAGATACTCATTTCTTCCCCATTCCCAAGGCCATTTTTACATTCTTTCATGGACCTGCTCTATTTCAAGCAGAAGCTATGAGCAATAGCAATAGCACTTAGACTTATATAGCACTTCACAGTGCTTTACAGCCCTCTCCAAATGGTTTTACAGAGTCAGCCTATTGCCCCCAACAATCTGGGTCCTCATTTTACTGACCTCGGAAGGATGGAAGGCTGAGTCAACCTTGAGCTGGTGAGAATTGAACTGCCAAACTGCAGACAGCTGGCAGTCAGCAGAATTAGCCTGCAATACTGCATTCTAACCACTGCACCACTATGGCTCTATGAGTCTCGAGAAGAACTCTGAAATAGCAGACCACCTCCAAGCAGGGGAGCACAAACCCTGTTCAGATATTGAATTTCCACAGAATCATTCATACCATAAAGCCAAAGCCACTCTGTTTGGAGGCATTCAGTCAGTTCCTCTCCAGCCATACCCTGACTTCAGGCACCAAGCCAAACCTTCCATCATATCTGTTTTGGCTGAGGACAAAATATATAAGTATTATGTAAGTAAAGTGATCTATGATACCTTAGTAGAGAGAATGTTGAAGTAACCATGTGTAGAAGATTTTCTTTGTTAAACTTTCTGTCCTCAAGAGGGAGGAAAGATAAAGAAGGATGACATTTTCTATTCTTTCTGTTAAAAAAAAGTTGAAAGAGACTCTTCCAATTGGGGAAAGTAGAACAAAGACAACAGCAATAACAAACACAAAATCCCAAGGTGAAATCTCTTGATTGTTAACTCTATTTATAATGTTTCTAGTAAAAAAAGGGAGGGAACAGTAAGAAGAGTTGCTACTTCTAAAATATCTTTGAACTAATATCTCTGGCACCAAATGACAGCTCCTTTTATCTCAGGGATTCTAGTAAATGTTCCCTCAGTACCAGGAGGATCATCTGCCATTATCTTCTGTGGAACAAGAGTTTATTTCAACATCTCTTGCATATTTTTTTCTTTTGCATAAATGAACTTCATCTAAGATTTAGTCTTCTCCATCAGCAAGAGCTGAATACATTCTGGGCTGCCTACAAATTTCTCAGTAGACTTGACTCATCAATTCTAAAGTCCAGTGACTGTAGCTATCTAAATTCCTGACATGTTTGCATCCCTCAGACATATTCTGGTTCTGTGGATAAAAGAACAATAGCTGGACAAGCTACTTCCTGCTGGACATTTTTCATTGGTGCTTTCATTTTTACTTCTTATAGTCTGTGGCAGTATCTGGTCTTGTACATACAGGAGCTGCCCAATTGCCTTTCCGCACTGTTTGTTATTTGGCAGAATCGTATCTATTTATCCTGCTTTAGAAATTTGTCTCCACTGATGCACAAAATTCTTTGGCTTTTATTCCTTCAAAAGTTGTTTCTTTTATCTTTTGTTTTTGAAGATCACTTCTATCCTTATTCTATCTGAGTGCCAAGGTTATGGTTCTCCCACCTCTCTCGTTGTTTAGATGCTTCACTATCTCATGATTATTTGCTTTCCCCTCATGGCATATAATCATATCATCTACATACCTGAGAACAAAGGACCATCTGTCATTTCAGTTTTGAGTATAGATAGGGGACAAATTTTCCTTGCATGGATTACTTCTCAATTGACCATTTGGTTCAACTTCTCATTCAAAGCCCTTGCTACTTATTTCAGGCAATAAATGGATGTTTGCATAAATGTCCTTACTTTCTAGGCTCTTCCGACCCTAATGGTTACTTTATTTAAATCTCTTTCATGATTTCTCCATGCAGGAAGGCAGTCTTCACATTCAAGAGATCTATCAATCAGAATAGAGCTGGAAGAGATCTTGGAGGTCTTCTAGTCCAACCCCCTGCTCAAGCAGGAGACCCTAAGCCATTTGTACTTCCCTTGCTGCTGCTCTATGCAAAAGCAGCTTTGTGAAATTTTTAAGCAAATCTCCCATCATAATGTTTATTTTATTTAGGGAACATCCTTTGGTTAGTAACCTGACTTCCAATTGCTGGATGTCAACTCCACCCCAAATTTGATTTTAAAGAGCCATTTGACTATGCAGGCTGTCTTTTTGTAAGTAGTTCTGTAAGTACTCATATATGATTTTTATGATAATGATAACATCATTTGCAATATATCTCTATTTAGAGTGTTGCTACCTGGCATTCCTCTACTCTCTTTTTGTGTTTCCTCTACTTTAACAATAGAGGAGACTGTTTCCAGTGTACTACTACTTGGGTCTTATTCAGCATTTAATTTCAAATTCAGTTTTATATTTCCTTCTCATTCATGTGCATTGCCTGATTCAAGACTTACCATGAATTCTTTGCTACTGTTTTGCTTTCCCTTTTAGTTAGATGTTTGGTCCTTTTCCTTTGCTTCTCCTTCTAAAAGTAAGCAAAACTATTCTTTGTTTTGTTGTGGCCAATTCTAATATTTTCGTAACATTCTGGGGGATTGTTTCACATCAATCCAAGTAAGACTGCTTCAGGTAGAGTTGCCCCTTGAGCTTCTATCCAGCATGATAGGTTTAATATCTGGTTGCTTGTATGTATACTGAGAGCTTATGCACCAGAGACAAATTCCTTGCATGTCCAATCACACTTGGCCAATAAGAAATTCTAATTCTAATTCGTATAGATATAGTAAGCATGTCACACATAGATTCTTCTTTGCATAAATCTATGCATAGATCCTTTTAAAGGCTCTTTTTCCAGACCTTTTTAACAAGGTGCAATTATAGACTTGACCCAAGACCTTTCCTCATCCCTGAATTATACTGTTCTCTGACTTTGAAAGCACTGCTAAGTGCTAACTACTTAGCTTCACAAAATAATTGCTATTTTAGAGGACCACAGCTCAGATTCAGATTCTCTAGTTTTTAGCCATCTAAAATCTCTTTCTTGTCTTCCTTTACAGCCACAACAGTTATAAATCCCTTTGGGAAGGGAACAGCTGGTGTAGAGGCCAGAGAAACCAAGAAAGGAACAAGCAAAGAAATAGGACAATCCTCCATTACAGTGTTAAGCTGTTCCCATTCACGAGTTGAGGAAAATTCTAGCTGGTTTGGGCAGCACTGTTCAAACTGATCAGGGGTTTAGTCTGCATTGCAGACCATCATGAGTCCCCACTAAGACAATCCCCTTGTGGCAGTTTCCTCCCCCTCACTGAAACATCATATTGCCCTTCCTATGGGTGGGCATGTGATGGTCTTGGTTGATATATTTTGCTCTCTAATGCCCGTCTACTACACAGAGGAGATGAAATGAACAATATCATTTCATTGTTTTGTCAATGGTATCATCCCAATATCCCTTTTTTTTCTTATTCAGTACATAGTTTGGATATTGATCCAGTAAATAACCCAAGGGCTGGAATCTTTGAGAGGCCCAAAGTTTCTACATAGAGTAAAACACTGAAGCATTTACTTCTATAATCCAGTAGTACTATATGACAACATGCTGAAGTTTCTTCCTTATGGTAGAGTATGGCAGTTCTATAATAGTACCATTAGGCTCCTGGAATAGAATAGAACTTCACTGTTTTGACCTTGCATTGTAGAATGGAAAGGACTGAGTATCTGTGGAGATTCTCAGTCATCCAGGTCATAGTTGTCTCAAAGATGCTTTTTCAAAAGGCAACTGCACTGTGTTTTTCCTTGAGGAGGAAGAAGAAAACGTTTCGCACACAAGGAAGAGAGGGGGACTAAAAATGCCTAATCTAAAGCTACCGGTATACTACTATGCAGTGACGTTGGTGGCGTTGAGTGACTAGATCAATATGACGAACGATAGAATACTGAATTTTGAAGGGCATGGGCTACTATTCGGCTGGCACGCATACTTGGTATACGACAAAAAGGCAGACAGGAACTTCAAGGAGAACCCACTATGAATCCCATTGTTATGGGTCTGGAAGAAATATAAACGCCTCCTACACGACAAGATTCCCATCTGGACGATCCCCAGATACGCAATAGGGGATGTAAACACATCCCAAGGGCAAGAAGTGGTACCCTACAGTAAACTTGTACTGGAAGAAGAAAATGGGTTCTCCTTGAAACCCCAAACAACGCTAGCAGACGAAGGAATAGGAGGTACCTGGCTATCATATATACAACTGCAATCAAGGTGGCATAAAGATAAGAAGAAGGGCTTATCCCAGACTGACGAGAACCTAATTAAACAGATTAGAGAACAGGGGATCATGCACATCAAACGAGTGTACAGCATTCTGATAGAAATGGACTCTGACACCGAGCTAGTCAAGAACTGTATGGTAAAGTGGGAACAAGACTTTGGGCATTCTATCACCATGCACACGTGGGAGAAAATCTGGGTGAGAAATGTAGAATTTACAAAATCGCAACACTTAAGGGAAAACTTCTACAAGATGTTCTATAGGTGGCACCTCGACCCGAAAAAACTATCACTCATCTATCCAGACTCCCAGCCCAAATGCTGGAGGTGTGGTGACGGGGAGGCTACCTACTTTCATGTATGGTGGACATGCAGAAAAATCAGAGCCTTCTGGAGGAAGATATGGTGGACACTCCAAACCATTTTCAAAAAGCGTATTGAATTTCTACCTCAGGTTTTTTTGTTAGGGATAACAAAGGACTGCACTACCTCAGAGACGAGCTTATTTCTGAACTTGATCACAGCAGCCAGATTGTTGGTGGGACATACTGGAAGAATCCAGAAATACCGCCTATGGAAGAATGGACTGTGAAAGTAACAAATTTGGCGGAAATGGCGAAAATATCGGCATACTTGAAAGATCGCTCAAATGAACAATATTTGACAGACTGGAAACAGTGGATAGACTATATACAAGAGAAACACCAATCAAACAAAATGCACCTGGCATTTAGTTGAGACTCGACGTAAAGAGGGAAGAATGTTTACCAAATCAAATGTTTACAAAGACTAACACCTAATGTTGTATGTCTATGTTATATGACGAAAGCCTCTTAATATGATCTTATGCTTAATGTTGTTTGCCTTAATACTGATAAAGCGGATTGAATTTCTGCCTCAGGTTATGAAACTTCTACCTCAGGATCCTTGGTTAGGGACTATAAAAGATTGCACTATTACTGAGACGAGGTTAATTCAGAAGCGCGAATGAACAATATGTGATAGACTAGATATAGTAGATAAACCATATACAAGATTTACCTCAGGTTATTAAACTTTTACCTCAGGATTTTTGGTTAGGGATCATAAAAGATTGTACTAATACTGAGATAAATAATATGTGATAGACTAGAAACTGTGGATAGACTATAGAAAAGAGAAACACCAACCAAGTAAATTGTAACAGGCGTATAGACGAGGCTTGATGTGAGGAGTGAAAAATGTTTACCAAACCAGACGTTTATAAAGATTAATACTTAGCGATGTATACCAGGTGCTATGATGATCGATGCATACTATGATTTTATGTTCAATGCTGATTGTTTTTTTTTTGCTTTTTTTATATATAAAAAATTTTTATTAAAACAATCGACATTAAACATAGGATCATATTAAGAAGCAATCATTATAGAACCTGTAATACAACTCTAAGTATTAGTCTTTGTAAACGTCTGTCTTGGTAAACATTCTTCACTCCTCACTTCAAGCCTCAACTATACACCTGTTACATTTTATCTTTTATGATCCTTAACAAAAAATCCTGAGGTAGAAATTCAATAACCTGAGGTGGAAATTCAATCCGCTTTTTCAATATTAAAGCAATCATCATTAAACATAAGATCATATTAAGAGGCAATCATCATAGAACAAAACATACAACATTCATTAGGTATTAGTCTTTGTAAACGTCTGGCTTGGTAAACATTTTTCACACCTCACGTCAAGCCTCAACTATACACCTGTTACATTTTATCTTTTATGATCCCTACCAAAAAATCCTGAGGTAGAAATTCAATAACCTGAGGTAGAAATTCAATCCGCTTTTTCAATATTAAAGCAATCAACATTAAACCTAAGATCATATTAAGAAGCAATCATCCTAGAACACAGCATACAACATTAGGTATTGGTCTTTGTAAACTTCTGGTTTGGTAAACATTCTTCACACCTCACGTCAAGCCTCAACTATATGCCTGTCACATTTTATCTTTTATGATCCCAAACAAAAGGTCCTGAGGTAGAAATTCAATAACCTGAGATAAAAAATTCAGTCTGCTTTTTCAATATTAAAGTAATCAACATTAAACATAAGATCATATTAAGAAGCAATCATCATAGAACATAACATACAACAACAGGTATTAGTCTTTGTAAACGTCTGGTTTGGTAAACATTCTTCACTCCTTGCGACCCGCCTCAACTATATGCCAGGTGCATTTTATTTGATTGGTGTTTCTCTTGTATATAGTCTATCCACAGTTGCCAGTCATTCAAGTATTGTTCATTTGAGCGATCTTTCAAGTATGCCGATATTTTCGCCATTTCCGCCAAATTTATTACTTTCAAAGTCCATTCTTCTATAGGTGGTATGTCTGGGTTCTTCCAATATTGTCCCACCAACAGTCTGGCTGCTGTGATCAGGTTTAAGAATAAGATCGTTTCTGGGGTAATGGAATCTTTTATGATCCCTAGCAAAAAAACCTGAGGTAGAAATTCGATACGCTTTTTGAAAATGGTTTGGAGGGTCCACCATATCTTCCTCCAGAAGGCTTTAATTTTTCTGCATGTCCACCATATATGAAAATATGTAGCCTCCTCGCTACCACATCTCCAACATTTCGGCTGGGTGGTTGGGTAGATGTATGATAGTTTTTTCGGATCTAAATGCCATCTGTAGAGCATCTTGTAGAAGTTTTCCCTTAGTTGTTGCGCTTTCGTGAATGTTACGTTTCTCACCAAGATGTTCTCCCACATGTCCATTGCGATAGGATGCCCAAAGTCTCTTTCCCACTTTACCATACAGTCCTTGACTAGCACAGATTCAGAGTCTATGTCTATCAGGACACCGTACACTCGTTTGATGTGCATGATCCCCTGTTCTCTAATCTGTTTAATTAAGTTCTCGTCAGTCCAAGATAAGCCCTTCTTCCTGTCCTTTTGCCACCTAGACTGCAGTTGTAGATATGATAGCCAAGTACCTCCTATTCCTTCCTCTGCTAGCGTTGTTGGTGGCTTTAAAGAGAACCCGTTTTCTTCTGCTAGTACTAGTTTACTGTAGGGCACCACGCCCTGCCCTTGGGATATGTTTATGTCCCCAATTGCGTGTTCGGGGATCGTCCATATGGGGATCTCATCGTGTAGAAGGTATTTATATTTCTTCCAGACCCACAACAATGGCAGTCGTAGTGGGTTCTCCTTGAAGTTCTTGTCAGCTTTTTTGTCGTGCACCAAATATGCGTGCCATCCAAATAGAAGACCATGCCCTTCAATATTCAGTATTCTTTCATTCGTCATATTAATCCAGTCGCTCAACGCCACCAATGTCGCTGCGTGGTAGTACAGTTTTAAATTGGGCATTTTTAGCCCCCCTCTCTTCCTTGTATCTTGGATGATCTTTAGTTTTACCCTCGGTTTCTTGCCGTCCCAGATGAGTCCAGTAACACCCTTCTGCCAGTTGTCCAAGCCTACATCCTGTTTGAGTATGGGTAGCATTTGAAAGAGGAATAAGAATTTTGGCAAGACGTTCATTTTTATTGCTGCTATCCTGCCCAGCAGAGATAGTCGTAGTGTTTTCCATCTTTCCAGGTCTGCTTGTATCTTGTTCCACAGCACTTCGTAGTTATTTTTGTATAGTTTCGCGTTCGTTGCTTCTATCTCTATCCCCAAGTATTTCACTTTCTTGACTATTTCACAGCCCGTTATTCTTTCCAAGTCCTGTTTTGCTTTGTTGTTTAGGTTTTTAACTAACATCTTCGTTTTTGATATATTTACTTTAAAACCTGATACCTTGCCATAGTCTTTCATTATCTCCATCAGTCTCATCGCTGATTGTATTGGCTGGGATACAGTCACCAGCAGGTCGTCTGCGAAGGCACACAGTCTGTAGTCCTGTTGTCCAATCTGTATGCCCTTTATGCTGATTGTTTTAATAAAAGAATTTTTTATTAAAAAAAAGAAAGAATCACAATTTAAAAAAAAAGAAGGTTCAATGGTTCTGGCAGGATGGTGGGGCCTATGGAGGGATTAGTTCTGACGGGGGTGGGAGGGTTAGGGGTTACAAGGATCATATTTCTTTGCAGTCATCTGATCTTAGCACTCTCCCCGAGAGCTCCACATTTTGGATAGAGAGGAACATTGGTTTGAAAGAGGGGTAAAAGAGGCCATTTATGTTAAGATTGAGCAGTCCTCTCTCAACGGAGGGGGAGGGATAAGACACCACCTATCTCCAATCTACAATGCAGTCCTTTCAGCAGTTCCAAGAAGATTCCACCCTCATTTGCACTCTGATAGAGATGGCCCCGAGGGCACAGACAAACCCCTCAAGTGGCCTCAAGAGCTCTCAGGGAGAGGGCTGCTAGTTGAAGATAAATGGAATATGCTATATCATGCATTCCTGCCTACAAGGAATCATGGTGGCTTGTGTTTACTCTGGTGTAAACTGAATCTGCCCAGAAAAGTAGTTTACCTGAAGTATAGTGAAATTGGCTCATGTCAAGATTCTTACTACAAGGGAGAAAGGTTTGGGGTGTGTGTGTAATAAAATAGAGCAGGGGTAGTCCATGAGTCATAAAAGAGCCAAGGTTGCCTACCCCTGAAATAGAGGCATAGTTCTTGACTCATACAGTGGACATATAAGAAGCATGGACAAGGTTTTCAGCAGCAAGCAAGAATTTGAAGCTTGCTTAAATCTGCCTAGCAGGTGTCCCCATGCAGGTTGTGCTTAACTCATCTGAAAGTCTTGCTTCTGCCAGCTCAACTTCAGCCACCTATTTGTAGCCAGAGGTCTTTCTCCTCTAGGCTTGAGAGGACAGGGCAAATATTTTCTCATCCCCAGTTGTTTGCACTCCTGGAGATGTTTGTGTCCAACAATTCCTATACCGATGGTGTGAGTCCTGTCTTCCCAGTGATTCTTGGTCCTGAAGAAGCAGCAACTCCTCCTCTAAGTATGTCTTGGAGGCCATCTTGACATACTGTATCCATACCAAATACTGTTGGCTTTCTCTCAAAATTGGGCTCCAAACATTCTGATGTCTACTAGAAGTTAGAAAATGATACGGGTAATTCTTAGTCTTTGATGTCAGATTTTTGTAGTCGGAAGATAATAACCCTATTCTCACACTTTTTAAATAATGTGATCAGATCTCTCCTTTACTGGGCCCTTAATAGTTTTGTAAATAAAATATTGAGGTAACTTTGGTTAGAATCTTTAGAACTAGGACTCCAAAATTCTTTTGGAGTCTTTCACTTTTGTACTGAAGAAGAAGAAAAAAAAATTGGACCAATTATCAGGACACACTGGCCCAGTAAATACTTGGAATTATGTGAAAATAAGCTTCAGTTTTTAAAAATATGCTGTACTTGAATAAAAACATGTGCTGCTCTGGCACATACCGATAAGCCATGCAGTAACATGCTCAACTATGGTTACTTCTTACTTGCTTCTATATCTACACCCATTTTAAGAATGTTTTTACTTTACAAACCATACTTATATAGCCTATTTTTATCTTCTAGAATATTTGCACCACAATTAATCATGACAGATCAGACTAAAAAGATTCTTTCTTTCTCCTTCTAGACAGTGGGTCTGTTTTCAATTATTCCTCCCCCTTCCTTTGAAAGGTTCAGATTAGGATTACCTATCAATTTTTAGACATGCACATTTATTTTACTTTTTACTCACTTTTGATCATCAGTTATCTTAATCTTGTTAATGTGTTACATGTTTAAACAACTGAATTTGTGGGGAGGGAAACTTTCTGTTGGGCAGTTCTGAAAGTACATTCAGAAACTGAGGGGATACAATGGTCTAATCCTACAGGGAACATAATGCACCTTACTTAGGGATTTGCACTGTTTACCAATTGTTTTCTGGATTCAATTCAAAATGTTGGTTTTGTTTTTAGGGGTGACCTAAAGGCCAGGATAACCTGTGATTAGGTCATACTAAGAAATAACATTTCCCACATTTTCTCCAAGAGCTCAGATATCATCAAAGGTAGGCCTGCTTAGAGTTCCCTTATGTACAGATAGTTCTTGCCTTATGACCACAGTTGAGCTCAACATATCTGTTGCTGAGACATTTGTTAAGTGAATTTTGCCCTATTTTACAACCTTTCTTTCCATGGTTGCTAAATGAATCACTGTAGTTATTAAGTTAGAAATACGGTTGTTAAGTGAATCTGGCTTCCCCTTTGCTAGTCAGAAGCTTGCAAAAGGGGATCACATGACCCTAGGACAGTGCAACTGTCATAAATATGAGTCAGTTGTGCCAAGCATCAGAATTTTAATCACATGACTAGGAGGACACTGTAATGGTCATAAGTGTGAAAAACAGTCATGTTACTTTTTTTCAATCCCTGTTGTAACTTCAAATATTCACTAAATGAACTGTTGTAAATCGAGGACTAAATGTACTACATTATGTTGAGCTGTGGATGAAGGCAAGCTTTCACTGTGACTGAAATTTCTCTAACAGGCTGTCCTGTCAGTTTGGGAAAAATGGATAGCTTGTTGAGGGAAGCTTTTGGGAGTCTATTTTAATCTTGTCTATTGCTGCTATTCTGCTAGGTTGCCTTTATTTTACTTTCAGTTCTCTACCTTTTGTGAGAATCTGTCTTCTGGGCAAGTTGCTTAAGATACCAAAAAAAAAATAAAATCCAAAATGGAATTTAGAAGTTCATGTAACAAGGAGAGAAATTACAGTGGAGTTCATGGGAACACAGTTATGTTTGGATAAAGCTATAATTTGAACTAGAGTTATTCTCTTGAATAACCTCTCTCTTGAAAGAGATGAGTATGATATAGGTGTAAAGAATGTAATATCCTGTGAGCACACGGGTGGCCAACTTTTTTTTCAGTATGGTGCCAAATTTTGATAGTCCCCATTTCCAATTTTGTCAACAGAGTAATGAAGAAGGTATATGACCTATATACCAGGATCACTTAAATATGAGCCAGCTGTGTGCTGCAGCAGACAAAAAGCTAATACAATCCTTGGTTGTATAAACAGAGGCATAGAATCAAAATCATTTGAAGTATTAGTACTGCTTTATAAAACTTCACTAAGACCACACATGGAATACTGCATCCAGTTTTGGTCACATTACAAAAAACATGTTGAGACTTTGGAAAAAATGCAGAGAAGAGCAACTAAGATGATTAAAGTCCTGAAGACTAAAACATACGAAGAACGATTGCAGGAATTTGGTATGGCCAGTCTAGACAAAAGAAGGACTGGGGTGACAGGATAGCAGTGATCCAGTATTTGAGGGGCTGCCACAAAGAAGAAGGGGTCAATTTATTTTCTAAAGCACCAAAAGGCAAGAAACAATGGATGGAAACTAATTAAGGAGACAAGCAACCTGGAATTAAGGAGAAACTTCCTAACACTGAGAACAATTAACCGGTGGAACAGCTTGCCTTCAGAAGTTGTGGGTGCTTCATCACTGGAGGTTGTTAAGAAGAGACTGGACAGTCACTTGTCTGAAATCGTATAGGGCAGTGGTGACGAACCTATGGCATGCGTGCCAGAGGTGGAACTCAGAGCCCTCTCTGTGGGCACGCGTGCCGTTGCCCAAGCCACGCCTCCCCCCGTGGCCTCCTCACCAGCAGCCCCCCTGGACAGTCACCCCCGGGCACAGCCCGCGCGGAGCAGCACAGCCAAAAACATGGCAGACAGGCAGCAGGGACAAGACTCCGCCTTCGTGCCCCGATGCGTGCAGATGCTGCTGAGGGGTGCGGGTGGAGGGCGTGGCTGCCATGGCGCTACAGTGCCAACTGGGCGATCTGCAGCGGGCCGTGGAGGTGGTGGGTGGCCCTGCGAGTGGGTGGGGGTGGAGCAGGGGGTGGAGCAGGGGCAGGCGATGGAGCAGGCGGGCAGGCTGGGGGTGGCGGGACAGTTTTTGGGCACTCGGTCTTTAAAAGGTTTGCCATCACTGGTATAGGGTCTCTTGCTTGAGCAGAGGGTTGGACTAGAAAGCCACCAAGGTCCCTTCCAGCTTTATTCTGACAATATGCTATCCACAAGTGCAATCTGTGGATTAGGTACTTCTGTTCTAGCTGAAAATATACTATACCTCAGATAACTATATTATGCTCAATGAATCAATAGTTTATTGTTGCTGCCTGAGAAGAAAACATTGAGCTGAAAACAAATGTAGGCAGGGCCATTTATTTGGTCCCTCCAGAACATTTAGCCTAATTATCTGAACTAGTATTAAAAATTTTCCATTAACTCGAGAACCCTCTGAACAGTCTAAAATGCTTTTGGAAAAAACAACCTCCCCCTTGCTCGGAAGCAGGAGGTATGTGCTTCAAGGGTAACATAAATATTACAGAAGATGCATTTATATTCTCAAACTAATCCAGATGCTATAAAATAACTCCTCCTCAGGTCAGTGAGAGGTTTAAACAGCCTGTGGTATGTGCCAAATGTTCTGTACTGAAGTGCACACGCCCTGGAATGTTTCAAAGGGAAAGAGGAAAGAGAGATAAACGTTTCAGACTTTAGTTCCATTATAATAACAGCTGATTATTTTTCAGTTCTCCCGAAGGCCACCCACCAGGTGACCTGAGGAGAGGATAAACAGCTTAATTCACAAAGAGGTGTCTCTTAGGCAAGCGGGCCTGTGATTGATCCGGTTCAAGCTCGGGAACTTTTGCAAGTGGTTTATCCTCCGAATGTGCCAGTTATGAGTATTAATAACTTCTTAACTCCATAAATCAAAGCCATGCATCCCGACATATGACTACACCGATGCCGTTAATAATCTTATTTACCTCAGGTGCTTTTATGAGGCATTTCTGAGGTTTACATCGGAAAGGAAAGATGTGTGATGTCAGGAGGACACCCTCAGGGCGCTGCCTTTTACTGCAAAGCTTCCCAACCTCAGCAAGAAGCAAAATAAAACTTGCAGCTGTCCAGATTCCACAACAAAACAAAACAAAACATTTGATCTTCTCAAGGTTGCAAGACCAGATTAGGCAATTCTGTTGTTCTGGATTATTCTGTTACTGATTAAACATATGGACATCAAGAATGATAGGAAAAACAGAATGCTTTTTTTCTGCTTAAAGAATGTATCAAATTGTTATCAAGTAACTAAGCATGTTCCACTGTGGAACAGCGGTCACTATTAGCAAATTTCTTTTAACACTAAGGAAAATCTTTTTCCATCCAATTTCCAGTCATTGATTCTAGGCCTGCCTCTGGAATTAGAGAGATCAGCTCTGTTCTGTTTTTTGCCCAATAGTCTTTTTCAGACCAGCCCTAATGTTAGGTAAATTAAAAGCCTCAGACAGTAAACTAATGTTTCTCAACCTTGGCAACTTTAAGAGGTGTGGACTTCAACTCCTAGTATTTCCCAGCCAGCATATGCCAGCTAAGGTTGAGAAACCCTGTGAATAGACCCTGGAAGGCAAATCTGGAGCCTTTGAGAGATTTTCCTAGAGAGGCAACTGCCATGCTCAATCCTTTCTAATGCCTCCATCCACTCTTGCTACCTTTAGATCAGGGGTGTCAAACTCAATTTCATTGAGGGCCGCATTAGCATTGCGGTTGCCCTCGGGTGGCCGGGTGGGTGTGGCCCACGAGTGGACGTGGATGGAGTGGGTGTGGCCTACTGGGTGGGCATGGCCATTTCTACATCGTTCGTGTCAATGGTGCCTGTAGGGGCCTGGGCAGGAGTGGGACAGATCTAAGGGTCTCTGGCAGATGGGGGTTGGACCAGGATCACTTCCAGGTGATGGTGCATTTCTTCATTCCTCACAAAGGGTGACACCTCTCCAGATGTACCCAGGGGGCGGGGTCAACACGGCAGGGGCTGGTTCCAGACGGCCTTGTGGAGCTAAGACTGAATGTGTTTCAGCATAGATGGCCACCACAAAATTGTACATTGGCTCCCTCCTGGCCGGCCTGGGCCAGGGCCAAGGCAGCTGGGGCCATTCCCTCACTGTTTCCAGGATGGCTTCACAGGCCACATGAAACCACTTTGCAGGCCCCATCCGGCCCCTGGGCCTTGTGTTTGACATGTCTGCTTTAGATGTATGAAGACCCTTATCCTGTTACCAGTCCAACTGACTTCAGTACAAGATTTATCGAAATGTGATCCCCCCCTGTCTTCAGGAAAGAAATATGGTCAATTAGTTTTGTCCCTATTTAGTTTCTCCACGCTAAGTTCTCTTGTAGCTTCCAGGTCTCCTGTGCTCTGCCTTGTACGCCCTGCAAATGGTCATTGTCTCTAACAAGTGACATTCCAAGGTGAACTCTGTGGCTGTACCTCAACCACAAACTAAACCAACTCATTTTGACTGAGCATCTTGGGTATGACTCAAAAAGATGAGCTAAATCAGTAAAAACCATCATCGGTAAACTTGTTTGTGATCTACTAAGATATTATGGAAACTCCCTGGATGACTGGGCTGGTCAGCTTCTCAGCCCAATCAACCTCCCAAAGGGTTTTTTTGAGAAAAAACTAGGAAACAGAACATTATGGGCACTGCTTTGACCTCTTAGTGGGAAATTGTATATACAATTAAGAAACAAAAGAAACCCAATAACCATCTGTACAGTAAGGATATAATAAGAAAAGATATTGCCGAATGCTTTGCTGAAATTGAGATATAAGGTGCCAAAGGTGAGCCTAGCATCCTTACCATTTTGAGCTGGGAAATCAAAACAACAAAACAAAACTAGTATAAGGCCTCAAACATGCAAGTCTCAGTTTAAAAAACAAAGAAACTACCTTAGTTCCCCCTGATGCAGACCTACCCACATGTGTGATGTGTCCTGGTGTCCTGTGTTTTGGATCCCACCAATACTAAACATGCCTCTTGGCCACCAAAGGCTCACCACTACTCTCCTATGCCTTTAACATTCCCAGGACCTTAAATACAGTGGAGACATTGGTGGCAGCTCCCTTGGGGTACAAAGGCATAGGGACCTGTGTTCATAGTCCTAAGTCCATGGTGGCAAATCTATGGCATCTCTGTGTGGGCACAGTCTTAGGCCTTCAGCTGGGTTTTGTAAAACCTTTTTGCTTTAGGCCTCCGCCACAGTGTACAAAAAAAAAAAATTCAATCAATCAATCAATTTCAACTTCTCCAGGGAAAAAAAAGATCTCGCAAAGTTGAAATTGATTGATTGAGTCCCATCCAGTCTGCCGTTACCATCAAAGCCATGCCCACCCAATGGCCATGCCCACCCAATGGCCACGCCTACCCAATGGCCATGCCCACCCAGCACCCGACGATACATAAGTGGGTTTTGGGTTGCAGTTTGGGCACTCGGTCTCTAAAAGGTTCGTCATCACTGTCCTAAGTGGTACGACATCCAAAATGAATAATTAAAATGACCTTTCTGTGCGTCCTCTGATTTGGCCCAGAGGTGTTTTAATTTTAATGGAATATAAATCAATCAGAATTGAGCCGAAAGGGACCTTGGAGGTTTTCTAGTCCAACCCAGGAGACCCTATACCATTTCAGACAAGTGACTGTCCAGTCTCTTTTTAACAACCTTCAGTGATAAAGTATCTACAACTTCTAATGGCAAGCTGTTCCACTGGTTAATTGTCCTCACTGTTAGGAA
Source organism: Bothrops alternatus (assembly GCA_034064705.1). Lineage (NCBI taxonomy): Eukaryota > Metazoa > Chordata > Lepidosauria > Squamata > Viperidae > Bothrops > Bothrops alternatus. Next base: position 4,581,623 of record JARGCV010000052.1, on the reverse strand, counting down.
GTTTCTCCTTAGTTCCAGGTTGCTTCTCTCCTTGATTAGTTTCCATCCATTGTTCCTTGTCCTGCCTTCAGGTGCTTTGGTACATAAGTTGATCCCTTCCTCTTTGTGGCAACCTCTCAAATATGGAAATACTGCTATCGTGTCCCCCCTAGTCCTTATTTTCTCTAGACTAGCCAAAATCAAATCCTGCAACCGTTCTTCATATGTTTTAGTCTCCAGGCTTTTTATCATCTTAATTGCTCTTCTTTGCTCTTCTTTTTTTTTTTCAAAGTCTCAACATCTTTTTTGTAATACCTTATTTTTTTTGTAATAAGGCAAATTTTGGTTTTTTTCTGAAATAAGATGATGAGAATAAGATTGATGCAATATAGATGAAGTGATATGGTACCGTATCAAGCTACCAACTCTTTTCCTCCTATATTTCTAATTGGGATTCAAGACTTGTTTGGCATCTCACCTGGGATCTATAAGTAGGACAATCATTCTTCATCCTTCCCTCTTGGCTATGGCTAATACTAATCATCCTGGAGAACCACATAGTTGACTTTAGTTGTGTTCAACCTGAATGTGAGGCTTGGGTGGTTTTTCATTTCTTTCAGGAAAGATATTGTAATTGTTGCCATGTGAATTGCAATTAGAATCTTGGCAGCAGTGCTATGTTTTAGGATGGTTGCAGTTGAGATTCTGTACTATGTGAGATTTCAGTTATAATTTAAGTTCCCCCTTCCCTCTTTTATATCTTTTCCTTCCACATACTGGATCCTGATTTTTAAAAACAAATCAAACAAGAGGGCTGAACCATAAATTAATCCCTCAGGGTAAAGTCTGATCTCCAGCAACTCTTTCTCACTGAGACAAATCTTGTAAAAATAGAAAGAAGAAGAAAAAACAAAAACCCGAGGAAGACATTTAATACTATAAAAAGTTATATTTAATATCTCTATATTGTAGAGTTGAATAAAAGTTAAGCAGAAAGCCTAACTTCTTTTTCCATTTTTCAGTTCGCATTCTATATCTGCCGAACTGTTTAGGCTTAAAGCAATTTTCACAGCAAAGTACAATTTTAATTTAACACCATTCTCTTCTGATAAGCAAAACTGCTTTTCTAAACAGTGCTAAAGTGTGCCATCCTGTGGTCAAATAAAAATTTCTATAATATTTTCATTCAGCAGAGTGAAGTCCTTTCTTGCATTTTGAGAAATCCAACTGAACCATCTCAATAAATCTACATGTAGGCAATGAATTGTATGTTATGGTAGGCAATATTAAAGAGTTCTAAATCTTTGTAATTCCTTTGAGTAGGGAGAAATGCAAATAATGTTGCACTAGTGGCTTCTTTAAACAAACTGCATTTTAACATGGGGAAGAAAAAAAACCCTGCAATTTTTCAAAGCCTAGTTTGGGGAGATAGAATGAACCCCCAAATAAAACATAGGTTGGTTCATCTCCAGATTCTGTATATCATGATCTTATAGGACAACTTGGCATGTATTACTAACTGACCGAATGGCCATAAAAGAACTTTTTGAGTCAAGAAATTCATGTTAGTATAGAGCAGTACACGCCTGTGTTTAAATGCTCAGACAAAGGCCCCCATTTAATTCAAAGAATCTTGCTGTAAGCATATATCAGCTTGCAGCCTAATGCTTTTGGGGTGGATTCCAAGTCAGATCTGAAAAAGCAAATTTCTGTCACAATTATTTCTTACCTCTGTTAATGAGAGCTTTAACTATTTTCAAAGTCTATTCAAAACACAGCTGCAAACGTTGATTTTTGTCTTATCTATCCATGCCACCCAGGACTGGAGTCTTTCAGCATATAATTTAAATCCTATTCCATCAGTTCCAACATTTGTCTTTCATCTCCTCAATTCATCACATTTCTTCTGTTATGTTTCCCTTCTCTCTTTAACTTTCTTCCTTTTTTGTTAAAAAAAAAAAGTGTGCCTATTATTTAGGAATTTCTTCCTCTCCTTTTAACCCATACCAGGCTTCAAAGCACCTAATAAAGAATGAAACATTAAAACCAACAAAGAGCATTTATAAAAATAGCAGACATGAAAAGGGTTTGGAGCTATTTTATTCTTGCCGTCTGTTAGCAATTTCTCTCTTCCTTGAAGCTCCTGATAAATTCACCCCATTAAACAAACATAGATTGGTGGCAGCTTTCTTTTTCCAGTGGTTGTTTGCAGACATCTTTACTCATGGTTAACTTAAAGATGGTTATTCAGTAAAACTAATTTTCTCAGCTTCTGTGTCAACTGAACTATAACCTAACTATATGAGACATTAAACCAAAATGTGGAGGGCTAGTTTGTGATTCAATATATTGTCAGTCCACAAAGTGTTGGGTCGTGCTTTGGCTGAGGAGCCTGGCTGAAAAATGGCCTGGAAAATATAGGACCTCATTTTCCATATCCTTTCATACAGGTAGTCCTCAATTTACAACCATTCACTTAGTGACTGTTCAAAGTTACAACAGCTGTTTAAAAAGTGACTTATGACCGTATTTCACACTTACAACCATTGTGGCATCGCCATGGTCACGTGATCAAAATTTGGGTGCTTAGCAACTGGCATGTACTTACATAATGTCCTGGGCTGTCATGTGGCCTTCTGACAAGCAGAGTCAATGGGGAAGCCTGATTCGCTTAACAACCGTGTTACTAACTTAACAACTGCAATGATTCACTTAACAACTGTGGCAAGAAATGTCGTAAAATGGGGCAAAACTCACTTAACAACTGTCTTGCTTAACAATGGAAATTTGGGGCTCAACTGTGGTCGTAAGTCTAGGACAGGGATAGGCAACCTTGGCTCTTTTATGACTCGTGGACTTCAACTCCCAGAATTCCTGAGTCAGCCACGCTGAGGGGAAAGGGAGAGGTTTCCAAGCTGAACCATGCTGGCTCAGGAATTCTGGGAGTTGAAGTCCACGAGTCATAAAAGAGCCAAGGTTGCCTACCCCTGATCTAGGACTACCTGGATTGAGGTTTGAACATTAGAGTCTATATTAAGTAACCTCTTCTGCAATCGTTTTACTTTTTTGTTTCTTAGAATAGTAATTCCTACTGAGAAGGTGTTAGGTGCTCCGAGGAGTAATTAAATAAAGACTGGGTGGTGGTGGCTAGGAGGAAAACCTTCTTGTTGAACAAGCTTTGCATTTATCAGATGTAGCTGCGCCTCTGTAAATAGGGACTATTAAATTACTGATAATTGCCAACTCTTTTTCCTTGAACTTCACACAGCTTGGCAGCTACTACTATTTTTTAAAAGCAGCCTTTTTTAAAATAATAATAAAAAATTCCACCTAACTTTTGACAGCCTCTCCCTTCCAGAAAATCAATGCTGCCTATGAATCATGGATCAATGGCCTGTTAGGAACTTAACAATATTGTACTCCTTGCTGGAGCACAGCCAGGAAGGACCAGAGCAAAGGGACAAACTGATCAGCCACCTCCAACTGGTGAGCTCCCCATTCACAGGTGAAAGAGGCCTATTTTAAATCCAGCTGAGGGGTCCCTTGGTGCTCTCCGAACTTGGTTGTTTTTTTGAAGACGTTTCATTACCCTAACTAGGTAACATCTTCAGTGCCAGCTCAACCAAGCTCAGAGAATACCCCTCATTTCAACCATGAGCTACAAATATTCTCCTTTGCTGGTTAAATCCAGCTTGCAGATCTAGCTCTTTTAAGCAGTTACTAAATATTCCACACGGATATGAAAAGAAAAAGAATTAATTTAAAAACCAATATGCACCAGCTAAGAGTAGATCTTCCTGTCAGTTCACACTGTATTAATTAAGCAAGTGTCACTGTGGTTCCCATGGGAGAAAATCGGAAAGAAATATAGAAGGCAAATTTCCACTGTCTCTGTATTATAAAGCTGGGAACTTTGGCATTTTCAGAAGAGTGCCCAAAGCAAGCACAAGCACAAATTATGAGCTTGGGATAGTTGGAATCTTGCCTTGCCTCAAACCAAATCAAGGCCTTTTCCTGAAAGACAATAACTAGAAGAAAAGGAACAACTGTTGTAATATGAACTTTCTTAAAGAGAATGTTTATGAGACCATCCCAAAAGACAATGATCTTGGATTACGGGCCATATTTCAATGAAGAATTGTCCTTCAGTTCCCAACATTTTTGAATGAGGCACATTACTTGGATCCATTCATAAATGTTGGATTTTGTTTTAATAATAATGTACTGCTTGCCTCCTGCACTTGATGACTGATGCTTCCTGCCTCTGCTCTTTTTCAATCAGCCTTTACCAAGCATGATTCAAAAACTGTGACGCTTTCATCTAAACAGCTTGAGCATTCCTCCTGCATGTATCTGGAACTTCTCCAGAATCGAAGCTCTATGGCAGGACTTCCAGTGATGATGAAGAGATTCTTCTAGAACCATCCAACCACCACAATGCTGGCAAAACAGTAATAAAAACAAGGTTTACATTGCCTCAACATTGTGTGAATCACTTGCAAGTATACGCCCCAGGTTTTCGTGCTATTGGCAAGCTGGTGTCATTTTCTATTTCAGTGCCTCAACTGTCTTTTAGACAAGTGGAATTAATGTCTTTAGAGCCATGGTGGCACAGTGGTTAGAATGCAGTATTGCAGGCTAACTCTGCCATCTGCTAGCAGTTCGATTCTGACTGGCTCAAGGTTGACTCAGCCTTCCATCCTTTCAAGGTTGGTAAAATGAAGACCCAGATTGCTGGGACAAATAATTCTGTAAACCACTTAGAGAATAAAATAAAACACTATGGAGCGGTATGTAAGTCTATGTGCTATTGCTTTTACTTTAGTGTTGGACATATCTCCACCTACCAAATTGTTTCTTTCATGATGTAGTATAGAAGAAGGATCACCTAATGTCCCACTTTCTGTCTTTATTCTTCCACTGCTATGTATTTAAAAGGGTTAAAATTAGAATAACCAAAGGGCCCCTCAGTATTATTTCCAGTGGTTCTGGAAAATTCCATGCCTTTTGATAGATATAGCTTGATCGTATTAAAACCTCACCTTTTTAATCTTTTGCTCTGCAGTTCACCTTTCTTTCCTCGGTTTTGTCCTGTTTTGTCAAGTAGCTGATTTTAAGGTTTATGTTTAATAAATAAACATTAAACTATATTTTCTGCTAGCTGAGCTGAATAGCATGTATGCTTGCTCTGATTAGATGTATGGATTGACTGGGAGCATGCTGGATGTAAATTAAACTGGAAACCGCACACAGAGATTTTCCATCACTTAGATCTCTGCAGTGGCAGAGAATGTTTTTTTTTTTTCATTTGTTCAGGCCTTTTAGACCTTTTTCAAGTTTTAGACTTTTTCCTTATCATTCTGCTGAGTTCTTTTGTGAGAGGATTATTCTTTAAAAGAATGTGTGGATTCTTTATATTTTAAAGTCCTTGAAGTTAAGATATTTCTGTTCACATTCAAAAATGGTACTTAGACATTTAATAAACTGTATTTATTATTTCTTCATATTTCATATTTTCTGACCACCGATCTTCCTTGGAGAGGGGCTCTGGGCGGTGAGAGGGGCCTGTTCTGTACAATAAATACCGTACATTTTTTTACTTAATTATATTTTTATATAGTGTTCATTACCTATGCTTTAATATAGTTTATTGTCTCTAATACATTGGGCTGTATCATGGCTACTTAGTTAACACACGTCATGCCATAGTTTGTTACTACTACTACAAATGGCTGAGTTTGCACAACTACAAAGCCTTGGGTTGGGTTATGCAATATGTTACAGCAAAATCCAGCAAACCACAGTATGTCTTTGCCCAATCTGGATGAACTCAGAAGTATACGTCAGTCTGTAAACCCTACCACGTTTTTTTTCCTACTCAGATGTAGAAAAACCTTGTCACTGTGCTTAGGTGCCTGAATATAATTCTGTTACATTATGAGGCTTTGTGAGGCAGTCTGGATGAGTTATCAAAGTTCAACACAGTCTTCCTGCTCTCCAGAATATCAGAAGCCACTTTAATCAGCTCCCGATATTGGTCATTTTTGTTATATGAGGGAGTAGCAGAAGGGAGGGGAGGAAATGAATGCTTTGGAACCAATACTTTAGGGAGGAGGGAATTCATTTATTTAAAACTGAAGTCATAGGAAACACTCCCACCCTTTGATGAGTCTAATAAGAAAAAAGAAAAACACCAGAAAGAATGGTGTACGGCTTGAACGCCTCCATCCGTACTGTATGTATTATTCCATTGCTACAACCAGCCAGCCACCTACAAACAGCCTAACTTATCTGAGTGGCTGATGGCAACCATAGCAACTATTAGTTTAGGTAGCAGATTAGTTTTTGTTCTCTGATTTCATGACTGTCAAATGGTTTTAAGGCAGTGCCCATTCCTCATTTAGAATGTGTGTGCTTGGCCTTGTAAAGGCAGGAAAAAAATGGCATCCAGCAGTCGTAGATCTGATCAGAGGCATCAGGCTTTAGTTTCTGAGGTCTGGAGCCATAATAAAATGGCAACAGGTAGACAAAATTTGAATGTTTAAAAAATGTTTTATATTCTCTCTCTCTCTCTCTCTCTCTCTCTCTCTCTCTCTCTCTCTCTCTCTCTCTCTCTCTCTCTCTCTCTCTCTCTCTCTCTGTGTGTGTGTGTGTGTGTGTGTAATATATATATGTAGGTCTGTGGTTCTTCGGGTTTTCTCCCACGTAGAATTTGAAGTGTCTTGACGACGTTTCGACGAAGTCTCATTCGTCATCTTCAGGCTGGTGCTTTCGGCTTCTGCTTCTAGGAGCAATGTGTGATTGTAGCTGTTTCTTCCTTTTAACTGCCAGTGGGGGTTTGAACTGATTGGCTGGGAGCTCGGCTGTGTTCTGATTGGGTGGAGGTGTGTTCTGATTGGTTAGGGGCTTGGCTGTGCTCTGATTGGATGGGGGGTTAGCTGTGCTCTGATTGGCTGGGGGAGTGTTCTGTTTGGGTGGGGGCTTTGTTGTGCTCAGGTTAGTCTGAGTTACAAGGGGATTAGAGATGGTGAACTGCATAGCTGTTTGGCTTCGCGTTCGTGGTCGTGCCTCATCTTCATGGTGGGTGTCAGTTTGCTTCGTGTATGGATTGGAGGGGTTTAAGGTGGCTAATGATGCAGCTGTGGTCTGGCTTCTGGTTTGTGGTCGTGCCTCCTCATCAGTGTGGGTTTGGGTTTGCTTTTTGCCTGGATGTGTGGTGGTGACATCCTGTGTGGTTTTTGTGAGTGTAGGTCTGGTGTCATGGACTCGTTTGTCAATAAGGGTGGGTTTCCAAATGGCTGGAAGGCGGGAGGTATCATCTCATTTGTTCATGCTGTGAGGGCGTTTTTCTATCTCGATGGCTTCTCTGATTATTCTGTTATTAAAGTGTTCAGTTTTGGCAATAGTTCTGGTCTTTTTGAAATCAATATCATGTCCTGTGGCTTTAAGGTGTTGGACCAGGGAAGAAGTTGGTTCCTCTTTTTTGACTGAGTTTTTGTGTTCTTCAATGCGTGCACTTATTCTTCTGTTGGTTTGACCGATGTATGTGGTGGGGCAAGCAGTACATGGGATTTCATACACCCCTTGATTTTCTAACTCAATTTTGTCTTTAGGGTTTCTTAGGATGGTGGATATTTTTCTGTTTGTGCAGAATGCTGTTTTGACGTTATGTTTGTGCAGGATCTTGCTGATCCTGTCTGTGGTGCCTTTTATGTATGGGAGGAGGGCTTTGCCATTTTCTTGTTCTCTGACTTGGATTTTAGTGGGAGTTTCTTTTTGGATTAAGTTGGCAATCTTATTTCTTTGGAATCCGTTGGATGTTAGTACATTAGTGAGAGTGTGTAGTTCGGTTTTTAGGTGTTGTTCGTCAGCTAGGCATTTGGTTCTGGAGATGAGTGTCTTGGCTATGGAGTTGATCTGTGCTGGGTGGTGGTGTGAGAGTGTGTGCAGATAGCGGTTTGTGTGTGTTTTCTTCTGGTAGATGGTGTGTCCTAGGGAGCCATTGGATTTCTTGTAGACTAAGACATCCAGGAAGGGAAGTTGGTTATTAGCTTCTGTTTCCATGGTGAACTGTATTTTGGGGTGTAGGCTGTTGAGGTGTGTGAGGAAGTTGTCCAGTGTCATCTACGTGTCTGTAGATGACAGGTGTCATCTACGTATCTGAGCCAGAGTTTGGGTTTGTGATCAGATTTTTCTAGGGCTTGGGTTTCAAAGTGTTCCATGTAGAGGTTTGCAATGACAGGTGAGAGGGGTGATCCCATGGGTGCTCCTTTGGGTGCCCCCACCCAAACAGAACACTCCCCCAGCCAATCAGAGCACAGCCAACCCATCCAATCAGAGCACAGCCAAGCCCCTAACCAATCAGAACACACCTCCACCCAATCAGAACACAGCCGAGCTCCCAGCCAATCAGTTCAAACCCCCACTGGCAGTTAAAAGGAAGAAACAGCTACAATCACACATTGCTCCTAGAAGCAGAAGCCGAAAGCACCAGCCTGAAGATGACGAATGAGACTTCGTCGAAACGTCGCCAAGACACTTCAAATTCTATGTGGGAGAAAACCCGAAGAACCAAAGACCTACATACAAACACCCGCGAAAACCTCAGAAAACATATATATATATATGAGAGAGAGAGAGAGAGAGAGAGAGAGAGAGAGAGATTCAGATTTTCAGACAAACAACTTTTTGGATTCCCACACCAGTGCTTGTCCCTGGGTTGACACTGCTTTCCTGATAAACATGATTAACTCTAGAGCAGAGGCCCACAACCCCCAGTCCTTGGACCGGTACTGGCTGCGGCATGCCAGCAATCGGGCCACACAAACAAGCCAAGCCCCATCTGTGGGATGCAGGCAGCACACAAAACCATGCCCCCTCCGGTCCGCAGCAAAACCTCTCTGCACATTACCGGTCCCTGGTGCCCAAAAGGTTGGGGTTTTCTGCTCTAGAACAAGAACTGTATGAAATATTTCTATATTGTTGAATGTTTATTGGTTCTGAAAAATATTTGTACAGATGGCTACATGAGCATTCTGGTTCTATTTCCCTCCTCTCTGTTAGTAAATAAACCACAAATGGTGGAAGGCCAAGATTGTTAAATGAATTGTTCCTGATTTATTCAATAGTTGCACTAGAAGGAGAGTCAGAATGGAAGCAAATATTTGACAAATGATTTTTTTCCTGGTTTACACAACCACTTCTTCTTTGCCTCCCTGCTATCATTCTGTGCAAATCCAATCACTCATGAGAACATATTGGACAAGGATTCCTGTACTTAAACAAATCCTGACTTGTGTGTGTGTGTGTGTGCGCGCGCGCGCGCACATGCTTTTGGGTCACTGTCGACTCCTAGCAACTGCCTGGACAAGTCTCTGAAATTTCGTTAGCAAGGTTTTTCAGAAGTGGTTTGCCATTGCCTCTTTTCTAGGGCTGAGACATGGCGACTGGCCCAAAGTCACCCAGCTGACTCACACCTAAGGCAAGACTAGAACTCACCATGTGAATATTTAGCCTGCTGCCTTTATCATTATACCAACTAGCTGTCATCCTGATTTAAATTATTGTTTCAAATTATTTAAAGAGTTTAAAAAAAACTTCAAATATCTTCAGAATCTATACTATATATCAAGATCAGACTTACTACATTGATAAAATTATTTCAGATGCTCTCTCAGCCATGAAGAGAAGATGCTAATACAGAAAGATAAAACTGTTTTTTGTTTTTACATACCTGGAAAAGCCACCAGGGAACAAGATATGGGGACTTTTTCATTCACACAGAATAAAAGCCAAGGATTTCTTAAAGATAAGGGAATATGCCCTCAGGTATCACTGCAGACCCAAGATGAAAGGCTGCCCTAGAGGGCCCCACTGCTCATCAGTTCCAAGAGCACTTCCCCATATCAGGCCAGAATCATTGCTGTAGACCAAGGGTGTCCAATCTTAGCAACTTTAAGACTTGTGGACTTCTGGGAGTTGAAGTCCACTGGTTTTAAAGTTGACAAGGTTGGACACCCCTGAGGTAGATAGAGGTTTGAATCTTCTTTTGCTCCTCACAGCCCCTGCTTTGAAGTATCGATTCACAAAGCAGAGGAAGTGCAATTTCAGCAGGATGGTGGCAGAGAACACAAATAGCATCCCTGGGGCAAAAATTCAAGAAAAGGATCCCATTCAAAGACTTGTCAAGTTTACACATTGGAGTTAATGATGGATCTGACTTAGCATGGTTTGTGCTCCCACCTAGTGCAGGGGAGTCAAACTGCTGGCCCACGGGCCGGATACGTCATGCCAAAACTGCCCACCTCATTGCCAGCAATGGAAAAAAAGTCGTGATACATCACGACACGTCACATGATGTTGCGAGTTTGACACCCCTAACCTAGTGTGATTTGTAAACTACCGTGGACTTAGTATTATGTGTAAACTCGGCCACTGCAATCTAATTAACAAAGCCATGGTTAAGCACAATATATGAACTAAGCCTTTCAGAGCTCTATTCTTTTGTGGCTCACTCTTTGGAACAGGGGTCTCCAAATGTGGCAACTTTAAAACTTGTGGACTGGTATGGCTGGGTGAGGAATTCTGGGAGTTGAAGTCCAAAAGTCTTAAAGTTGCCAAGTTTGGAGATACCTGGCTTAGACCAAGAGGGAGTGATTGGAGTTTGGCGAGCCTCGTTTTAGAACATGGAGCTCAGAAACAGGAGATGGTCCTGTTCCAAGAAAGGATTAATGTGTGTTTGGTCACTTTTTGTATTTCTGTAAAACCTTCCCTCCACAATACATGTTTCTTGATGATTTAGCAGCAAATAGTTGCCCACTCCTGGATCAGGCATTGCAAAGTTATGCTGAAGCTTCTCTTGGAGCATCAGATTAGGAAGGTATCCTAAAATGAACTTTAAATGTATTTTTATAAGATGGTGAAAGCTAGCCAGTGCTGGAATACTCTGCAAGAGACTCATGTAAGAAATAATGAACTGTGAAGTGGTACTTTGTCTTCTGACTCAGCATTGCTTTGGAGTTTGGAAGCGTCATTTTTGGATGAAAAATAGGATTCAGTTCCTGACCATCTGTGGCTGTTTAATATTCCATGTTGTTTTTGAGTAGTGAGAGATAGCTTAGCAAAATGCCAGTGTGGTTAATTATTAGCTTTCTGCCTACTTAAAACTTGCAGACCCTTTAACGCAAGCTGAATTACCCTTGAGTTGTAATGCCCCATGCAGGAAAAATTATTAAAGTAGCCATTGTTCAAGTCTGTACTAAAGACACTTGTATGTTATTGAATTATCGATTAACTCAACCACCACGCTGCTTTTTAAATATTTAAATGTAAAACTAGAAAATCAATAAAATGTTCTTAAAATAATAATAATAAAGTAGCCATTGTTGTTTAAAGGGAAATTGGTTGAAGGAAAAGATACTTCTAGATGGATAGCCCTAACACTTCCAGCTAAAAAAGATACTAACTGGACTTTTTGTGATTTTTTTTTCTTAAAGCAATTTGATAAATGAATCATCTATTTATTATTAGATTATATTACATGGGCTTTGAATTTAATACTAAGTGACAATTGGCTGCCTTAATGTAAGACATAACCCAAGGTTTAGGATTGGTTCTGCAGCACAATCCCTAACTGGTTTGGGGATTTGCAGACTGTTGCTACATGTCTGCAGGAGGGACTTTTTTGCCTTCAAATCCAAAGCTGTACACAGTCCCAAAAGCACTACAAAATCAATCCCTATCTAGCCCATTTGGCAAATATGGTTGCTGTCCGATGATTTGTGTAGCTGTATGGAAGCACTATTATCTCATATTAATGTATTAGCCTGTGTAAACTTAGGGGACATGCTGGCTGGGGAATTCTGGCAGTTGAAGTTTGCCCATCTTCAATCCACCAAGGTTGAGAAACACAGAGCTAGGCCCAAATTTCCTTCCCCTCCCTCCAAGTAACATGCAGTTTAAACAGAAACAACAGTATCCAGTTTTCATCCGCTTTGTCTCATGACATAAACCAGCTTCTACATTTCAATTTACTTTGTGAGATTTGTGGCACTATTCTTATTTTTATTTTATTTAAATTCTTCTTAGCCATATTTCCGCATGCCCTTTATGTAAAGCCTTCCTAAAACCCTTGTGAAATGTCCATTCAAGATAACGACTGAAATGTTAACCCTTATGTGAGAATTTCTTTTTTAAAATTGGCTAAGTATACCTTATATCAGTACGCTGCATTTTTCAGTTTGTTATATTAATTTACTAAAAAGTTATAACGTGAGGGGAAAATAGCATCCCAGTGTTGTTACCGGTAGGTGTGTTGTTCTTGACAGTGGGAAAATTTCTGCAGGTCCAGAAAGGACAAAGTGGCAATATTTGTTGCAATACAAAGTCTGCCCTTTTATTTTGTTGTGACATCATACACAAGTATGGGACATACTTGTGTACACCAGGAACAGACTTGGCATCAGGATTTCTTGATTTTGATAAAATCTTGGCTAGTTGCTAACTCCCTCGGGGAGAGGCCAGATGGGAGCCAGCAGGCAGCCTTATCACACTGTGTTGACAGAGTTAATGTCCTGACATTAATTGATCCCCTCTTCCTCAGTTCTAGTGGCTATCTCTTGGTTATAGGCTTATTAGGCAGCTTACTTCTGTTATGACAGTAATGAATGCTCCACAGAGACATCTAAGAGGTCAAATTGAAGACAGATCACTCTAAGGAGCCTCATTCCACGTGGTTGCTCAGACCTGATGCCACATAATCAAATCAGGTGTTTTACTCAAGTGAAACCATTCAACCTAATCTAGTATATGCAGTATGTTTAATCAGAGGAATTGGGCTTATTCTGAAGTACTCACAATATTTGCTTTTATGAACTTGTATCTGGGGACGGAAAGTATGTGTGTACGTATGAATGTATGAACTTATGTATGTATTTGAAGGATCAGATCTGTGTTTGCTGCCTGAAAAGTTCCAAAATAAATAATCTGTTTTATATAATCACATAGTACTAAAAGTTAATAGTAACTGAGTAGGGAATGTGACCTGGAAAATATACAGTAACATTGGGTTGTTGTTGTTTTTTTACATTATTTCATTTACAAATGTTCTTTCAGTCCTTGGCTGTAAACTTAATAAATAAAGGAGTCACAAAACAAATTGCCCTAACTCTGATTATTCTTTTATGATGGGAGTTTTAATTGCTGATTTACTATTGAAAATCTCCTGAAAATCCTAGGCAGATTTAGTGTTAAACAAATGGAATAGTTAAATAATAAACAAACACAGATACAGACCCCCCCCCTTTTACCCACTATCAAAAGAGCCTTTGTAGTACCTAGTCAGCTGGAATTTACCTTTAAAAAAAAAAGAATTATGGTACTAGCAAAAGGAACAAAAACTGTTCTGTCCAAACTTTTGTCTGCATACCTTAGGAGTGAAAAGCAATCAGAAGGAGTGGAGATACTCTTTCCTACAAGACACTCCTTCACTGCACCTTGCTTTCCTAGAGAAGAATATAACTTAACTCTAAACTAACCAACATGACATGTAGAGTACAGTTAAGGCATGTTAGTGTAAAGCAAATCACGCAAGCAAACTGGTTAACAATAATTTCACCTATGGGCTTGTCTCAGGTAATGCGATAAGCACGTTCATGAAATTATTTTTGACATATATAAGGCTGCCTGACTTTATTGTGATTCTAAATGGCAGGCATTATTAAAACAATTTTAAAAAAAGAACAGGCATTGAGGAAAAAAAAACTCCACAAGATGTGAAAAGACCCACACATACAGCCTGCATCTTCTTTAGCCTGGGGGAAAGAGCCAGGTTTTACAAATTCTTTGGAATAAGATCAAGGTGGGTGCCAAGTACATTTCGGGGATGACATTGATCCAGAGATCACACACTCAACAGAAAAGATCTGTTTCTCAGGTCCCATCAGATGATGATCATTTTAACCAATGGCGTCATCACTATTCGCAAAGTACCAAATGGCTCTATATCACGGGTGTCAAACTCGCTGCATCATGTGACATGTCATGATGTATCGCAACTTTTTTTGCATTGTTGGAGCTGGGGTGGGCGTGGCCTCCGTATGATGTAACCGGCCCGCGGGCCGGCAGTTTGACACCCCTGCTCTATATTATCTACCTTTGTACCTTGTCTAGGCAAGGGAACGCAACACAACAAGCACACTTTAAGTTTCTCAAGAAAGCTTACAGGGCTGTTTTGGAGTCTAAAGATTATCTGGGAAATAAGGCTGGTACTTGATTTGGTTTGTCAGGTTCCCATTTAAAAAAAAAATGTAAAAAAGGGAGAAGGGAAGGAAACCTGCCAAGTACCAAGAGCAATGTGCATCAGGTCTTGGAACCCCTACACAACACATCAGACTCTAAGATTATTGAATTAATATTAGATACTACATTGTATTTGTCTATGTATGGTGTTCTTTTGCCTTTGTTAAATATGCTGATGAAGCCAGGCTACATATCTGAGAAATATTTATTGTAATTAAAATAACAATTCATCAAGTTAGCCACACAAAGACTCAGAGGTTGACTTTTTCAGCAGAGTTCTTGGCTCCTGGTACTAAGATTATTCTGCTGTGCTGACTTTTGGCATTAAGCAGTTCTTCTCCTAGTGCCTTATTATGAGCTCAGCTTCCCTGTGATTTAGCAATGTTACTTTCAATGGTCTCGATCTCCCATGTACCATTCAGGAAGTGATGCTTTACACAATGGTCCTTATGGGAAAAATGACTACATTCCCTCGCCTCCATCCCAAGAACTCTAAAAAGCTCACACTAAAATATAACTACAAAAGGTTCTGGCAGTCCTGAATATGTCCTGTACTATGTTAAGAATTGTTTTATTATTCATTGTAACTTAAACAGGACATACAAATAGGGTCCTCAACACTTTCTCATACCTGAAGATGCTTCTCTTGTGATGTCTTGTCATCTGTAACCACTAAAACAGGAAGGAATCTTGGCCGAGAGTCAGAGGTGAAGAGCATTCCTTTTCCTATAACAAATAATTCCATATATGGGAGAGAGTAGACTTAAGCCGCAAGTATAGTTCAAAATTGGTGGCCCTCTAGATGACGAAGGGTTGTAGTTTAACCATATTTAGTTTAATCTCTCAAATCCTCGCCTGAACTAAATTCTTGCATAGGATTCTTACCGGCGGTTGTTAGTGCTTGTTAATACTTGTACTTTGTTAGTACAATTGGTGTCGGTAGAAGTAACAGAAGAATTCCAAAGTGGTAAGTAAAAAGTTTCCATTTTTAAAAGTTCTCTGCCTTTAAAAAAACACATTCCCCCAAGTAAAAAATTAGCACAAGGAGAGCTGAACTAGAACAGTTCTTCCCAGAAGAAGCTTATCTGGATTTTTTAACTCCTTAGGAATAACTATTCCCTTTACCATCTTTTGCAATATGTCAGCATGGATAACCGTGCTTAATTTTGTGGTCCTGGGCGTATCTATGGCTGAAATATCTGAGCCATTTCAGGTTTTCTTCTTGGAAAGAGTCAATTTGAAATGTTCCAAAGCCTGTTTTATTCTGAACTGGAAGCAAAATATATTTCCTGTTTTGTGAGCACGCCTGAAAATGACTGTTGCTAAAATACAAGTCCTTTTTTTCCAGGCAATTTAGAGGATTCATAAATCATCGACGTATTCTTATGTTAAGGATTTACTTCTTTTATCCCTTGAGATTTAGACTCCCCAAAACAATAGTGCTGCAGGGAAGAAAAATAAAAAGACATGCACACTGAACATAGTAGTTCTTAAACTTGTGTTCATCGTTAACTATCCAGAAGCCCAGCAGAGCTTCCAATGAAATGAACAGATGCTGCCTGACAGTCACACTCAGTGAATCTTGAGCAATATTAGGACAGGAGTAAATTAATTCACTTTTCACGATATGACTAAATTGGATGTTCTTTGCTGGCATGGATTAGAAGCAAATATGGCAATTAATTTGCCTTCAGCTGTGCTCCTTGCCAACAGGGCATTAATAATGTGTTTTAAAATGAACTTTGGAACCTAAATGACTTTGCTGTTTGAAGAGAAGATCAAGTGCAATGTTCAGATGCTAGATGGCAGAAGCAGTAGCCAAGGGAAGTATTTTCCCTAGCCAAATTGGAGGAGATATGAGGGGAAGTAAGCCAAAAGAATCAGTGATGAATAAACATCCCATGTTTAGCTTGCTAGATGGGAAAAATGCAGAATATATACAGGAACAAACAAGGTGAGGACAACTGCATCCTTGTATGGTCTCATCCTTTTTCCCCCCTTGTTTCTTTTCAGGAATACGTTTGACTGTATATAACTGATGTGGGGTTTTAATGCTGCCAGTGTTCCTGTGCAATCTACTCCTGGCAAGGTGAAATGTAAGCATGCAATTTCCTTCCTGCCTAGAGAGGTCAAAGTAAGCCATGTTATCTTTCAAAATGGCCCTGAAAAACACTTCTTTCCTATTACAGCTCTCCACCTCCATTTGTAGTAGCAAGCATTTGGGTGGGAGTGTTGTCATACTGAGCTTTTTCTTCAGCTGCACAAATCGTGACTCAGATGGTTCTAGGCAAAAAGTACTGCGCACAGAAATGAGTATCCCCACATTTAATGCAATATGAGTTGGAACTACTCATGAATAGTCACATGGCATGAACATATTTTCAATTAAAAACAATTACCAAGAACACAATAAGTTAGTTTGTACTGTGTAATTGGAGGTATCTTTGAGAGATTATTTCCCAGCCTTACTTTCCAAGAATGTTAGATGAAATCTCACATTAGTCTCCTGTCTAACTCTCTTGCTGTTGGGGGGGATTTGACTTTTATGCCAACACATCTGGATGGGGAAGTCTTTACTAGACAAAAACTGGACTCACACACCTCTCTAAGCAACATTATCAGTGGTGGGATTCAAATATGGGAACAACCGGTTCTCTGTGTGGATGCCGCTTCCAGAAGTCCATTCTGGGCCTGGGCAACAAAAAAGTAGCTACTGGTTCTGCTGAAGTGGTGCGAACTGGCTAAATCCCACCACTCAACATTATTGCTTGCTTGGCCTTAGCTTAGCATATTGTATGAATCCAACCATATGTCTGCAAACCACACTTTGTTTCAACCATCCTTCCTATGTGAAATCAGTCATTGTGGCTTTTTCAACAAACTACAGAGCCTGCCCGCTCTTTTAACCCTATTAGGCTAAAAAAAAAAAATTAAAAAAATGCAGTGCTGTTGTTAAAAAAGCATTCAGCTCTTTACTGAAATACTACCGGTAGCCACAATACAGACAGGATGGCCAAGCAGATGGCTTCCAGACTCCCGTGTAGTAGTAGGGTTTCCCACAAATACAAGCATATAAGCATGCACACAGGTTGCAACAAAGCTTTCATCAGCATTTTGGTTGAATGCAGCCAACTGTGGCTTAAGCAAACCATAGGTTAGCCCTGGATTCAGTTACAGTTTGCTGCTGAGATTGGAGGAAATAAGCTCCGATGCAGCGGAAACAAGCATCTGTCCCTTAGTTCTCCTTAGTTTTCTTGCCTTCCTTTATCTCTACTCTCTAAAAGAAGGTATGGGGCAGGGCTAGCAAATATATTTATATTCACTTCAACATTGAAGCGATGACATTCACAGAAATGATTGTTGGGGGAGGGGAGGGAGAAAGAGGCAGGTATTTTGTGGTACACTGGTAGAAAAAAGAATGACACAATTTAGCTGGTGTGTCAGTGCACTTCTGAAATGCAACACTGTCTTCAGTTTCAGGTACATTTTAATTTTGAATACCATGTTTTAGCAACCGTTTGACCGTTTCCCACAAAATGGGCTTGACCAGACAGTAATTAAAAATCCACACTCCACATTTCTCCTTCAAGTTTGACTTGTTTTAGTAACACTGATTTTTCTCCCGTGACTGATATGAATAACTTCCAAGTGTGTGATTACTCACTGTTGCAAGCCTTTGGGAATCTTGTCAGTCATATAAGATCATCTCCCAGGCTTATTTTCACCATGCATCCAGTAAGTGAGATAAGTACTTCCTTTTAACTTCAATATCCCCCATTTGCACAACAGAAAGGTGTCATAACTGATAAGGTAGTCCTGAAAACAAAGGAGATCAGTAAATAATTCACATTGTTTCATTACCTCTGAATTAACAAAAGATCCACCCAGTAGCAATGGGCGAACTGCCAAAAAGCCACATTTTATCCTGAGGTTTCAAGGTAGATGAGCTTAGTTTTTTTCTTTCTTTCTATATCTGCATACCCATTATCTCATCTTTTATAATGCAGACAACAACAGTAACACCTTCTTGCTGGAAGAAAAGAGTTGATTAAGCATTTGTAAAGTGGATTATCTTCAAAGAATATTGGCAAGGCTGTGGGATCCCAGAGTTGTAATTTTGCATCACTTTTGTCATTGATTTTCCAAAGGCTACAAAGGACTGCTGCCAAGAAACAGATGCCCTCTTGCAATTCACATCAAAATCTAAATGAGTTACATTCCAGGGATATGCATATCACAAAAGTGCTCTGTGGCCAAGGGTTCCTTCCATCCAAGCTTAAATCTCTCTCTGCAAGTAAGGTAAAGAGCTGTTTGAAAAAGCCTTTCATCAATTATGTAATCCTTTCTTGATGATTACTAACCCTCCCCCCTCCTCCTACCAAAAGAACCGCCCGAACCACCAAGTGTCCCATTTTAATAATAACTTTTCTTTGTCAAAGAAAGGATCCTGCCACTTTAAAAAACGATCAGTGCCCTGCTCCAGAAAACCAGAACAAAAAACACAAAAAGTGAATTTACAGTTTGGGCTAGGTTACAAGGGAAGCAGAAATAAGCATTCGTAAAGAAAATGTCTGCAGCTCAGAGAAGTCCTTTTTTTCTCTTAAGCTTCCTTGAATTCATTTGTTTGCTTTCCCATCCTTCTCTTTCCTCAGAAATCTCCAAGGCTGACATGAGAAGAAATAGGTAAGAAATGGCAGCCTACACATTACTGTACTGCTCTTAATTCTGCCATCCTTTTGTTACAAAACTTCCTTCCTTCCTTCCTCCCTCCCTCCCTCCCTCTCTCGCAAAATGTTCTGATGGATTTCTGATAGTCTTCGTACAAAATGCTGAAACATAAGCAACATATTAAATGCAATGTATTAACATGGCAGCAAATCACACTGTTCAGCTTTGGTCACAGGCTATTTTGGATGCTACAGAAAATATGAGGGAGAGATAATTTCAGATGTCAGCAAATATGCTTGGCAAGCCTACTGGGCATCTTGCACTTTTTGGCAATTTATAAGAAGACAGCAAGCAGAAAGTATGGTCATGATTGAACAAGAACATATATTGTCTGTCTGTCTATCTTCCATCTCTCTCTCTCTCTCTCTCTCTCTCTCTCTCTCTCTCTCTCTCTCTCTCTCTCTCTCTCTCTCTCTCTCTCTCTCTCTCTCTCTCTCTCTCTCTCTCTCTCTCTCCACCCCCACCCACCAACCCACCCACCCACCCACCCACCCACCTACCTACCTACCTACCTATCTATCTATCTATCTATCTCTTATTACATTTCCACTAATTCAGCTATCACAGAATGGAAATCTACAATAGAAGGTTCTGATGGTTAGTGGTATCGATCTCAATGAATCTGGCCCAATGTCTTAAAAAAATTAGAGTCTAATGGTCAATTTATCCCAAAGAATTGTACCTACCAGGAAAAAGTTGACTTTGTTTCTGCCCATAATATTCTAGTACAAACTTGCATAAAGGATTAGATTCTTTAGAAAAAAAACTAATTATAATATTTTAAATATTATATTTCCAGCTGAACAGATTCTCGCATGTCCATTAGATCACATTCCTTTTTATTCCTTACAACCCAATGCAATGCTGGTGGGGGTGGGGTACAATGTAAATTTCTCAGGAATCCATCTGGTGCCACAGGATAACTCTTCAAAAACTAAAAAGAATTGGACCATATTTTGTGTGGGAAGAGAAGCCAGGGGGAAAAAAAGTTCAGGTTAAAAACTGGATGGGAATTGTCTTGGTGCTTGGGAAAAAAAGCATTCCAGAAAAAAACCCTCAAGGCATCCCTATGGAAAAGGCTGCTGGGTAATAGCTGGGAATATTGCTGAGTATTCCATTCCCCTCTCCCTTTTGGTCACATGACCCAGAATGCAATTCTGAATGCACACACATAAGGAGAAAGAGATGCACATACCCAATTCTATACATCATTACACAGAAGAGGCGGGGGAAAACCCAGATACCTAGGGTCATTGCTAATAAAGGCACTAGAAAAAAAAATCCAGAAGCAATATACTGAATGTGTTTGCTGCCTTGTTTATGCTCTTAGGACAGCGACCCCATTTGGGGTCGAACGACCATTTCACAGCGGTCGCCAAACAACACAGTCCGCCATTTTTTCCCCTTTTCCTTAGCTGTGCTACTCCCTCTTATTCTATTGGCTTTTGAAAGCCAATAGAATAGACTCTCTTGAATAGAGTCTAATTCTATTGGCTTTCAAAAGCCAATAGGAATTGTCCAGGCTGTCTCTGCCCTGCTGAGCCCGCCAAAAGTCCCAGTCTGCAAACGGTGCTGCAAGTTGTCTGCAGCGAAGGTGAGCTGTCTGGAAGTTTCCACCCCTCCCTGCTGAGCAACTACTAAAAAGTAAGTAAAAGAGGGCCAGGGTGGGAGGCCAGCGGGAGCAGGGAGGGTTGCTGGCACGCGTGGGGCCCGGCGGGTGTCTTACCTCCCTTGGGCTGGGCCAGCTGGTGGCCCAGCCGGTGGTCGCCCTGCGCCATCGCTGCCCCTTGCCAGCTACGCTTCGGCTGGCGCAGGGGGCGGCACCACGCATGCGCGGCACTCCCGGGCAGGGAAAGTCCTCGACTTACGACCGGTTGGGAAGTCCTCGACTTATGACCGGTTGGGGGTCGCGGCATTAAAAAGGTTGAGAACCACTGTCTTAGGATCTACAGGCCCGGCCATGTCTTTTCACAGAAGTTGTATGGTTAATGATCAATTTCAATCTAAAAAGATCGATATAATTTAACGTGAGAGGACCAACTTGTTCGTGGAATGTTGGCATCAGATCCCATTAAAATAATAAAAGCAGAAGGTGAGAGTGGCGCTGCAGATATTCTCCACCATGAAGATTATAGGAACAAGATCATAAGTCCTGTAGTTTTCTTGGCACGTTTTCTTGGATGGCCATTTCTTGCTTCAGAGGGTTGAGAGAGAGGGACTGGTTCAAAGACCTCCAGCTGGCTTTGTGCCTTAAGTACAATGAATTTGTGGTCTTTGGGTTCCTAGCCTAATGCTTTAACCACCTCACTAAACTGGCTCTCAAGGTTATTTCTCAGTTAAAAGATAATACCTCATGGGATAAGTCCAGAAAATTGAACAAAATAAAATCAAAACAGAGATTTTGGAGAAGAATACCTTGCAAGACATTGCATTAGTAGAACACAGTTCCTTTTCAAAATCCAGTGTGAGATTTTGCTTGTCCCTTTGTTTTTACCAAGGAACCATACAAATATTTACCCCTCCCTCCCCCACTTTGGTATCCTATTATCTAGGGTTTTTATGAAAGACTTCCCCCCCCATTCCCTTCTTTCATAGAACTTTGTACATTTCATTCATAAAATCCAATATTTCATTCCAATCATATGATATATATGCTCCTTCTATCGTAGTCAAAGGACGTGATCCTTCATACCATGAATAATTGAGAGGAGAAAGAGTTTGTGTGTTTTGCCATCTTTAGCAGAAATAGTATTCTTCGGGAATTATTTTTGTTTAAAAAGAACCATTATTGGCAAATCAGCTGCACCATGGCCTCTGAAGCGGCTCAGGAATAATTTACTATTAGGACAGTTTCTAAGAGATCAGTCCAAGTGCTCTTTAGAAGCAGAATTGTTACTGAGTTCAGGAGTGTT
Source organism: Bothrops alternatus (assembly GCA_034064705.1). Classification (NCBI taxonomy): domain Eukaryota; kingdom Metazoa; phylum Chordata; class Lepidosauria; order Squamata; family Viperidae; genus Bothrops; species Bothrops alternatus. The sequence continues at coordinate 4,559,706 of JARGCV010000052.1, read as the reverse complement.
AAAGTAAGTCAGGAGTTCTAAAGCAAGAATTATTAAATGGAGGCTATCCAATTTCATTGGAGGATGCCAATTTTGAAAAAGCAAACAGATGATCCTGTGAAGAACTTGCAACCTGGGTACAAAAATAAAGACTTGGGTATAACACAATTGTACAGTGAATGCATTGCAGTTCATGATTTTGGAACTGTTCAAAAATATACCTCAATGTGGTAAATTCTCCTGTTTTGCAATAAAAGTAGCAAGAATCTGAAGGATGAATTTATTAGAAATGATTTAGTTGCAAGTAATGTTCCATAATAAACCGAATTATCATAGGATGTTCCCACCCATGTGGTTATTATACTTATTTTAAATATATGAGCTAGTTAAGTATATTGGCTCCCCCTCCCATGCCCAATCTAGAGAATGGACAAAGGTATTACTCAAACTAGTATATTCCAGCTCTGGCAACTTTACGTAGTGTGGATTTCAACTCCCAGTGCACATGGGCATTGCTAAGAATTTTAGGAATTGAAGCAAATCTTTAAGTTTCAGTGATTGGGAAACATTGTCTGGAAGAGTTCATCACAGTCAAGAACGTGAATGTTTTACAAATAATTTAAGTGGGGGTGAGGATTTATATGGGGACAAATGGACAAAATAACTGCACCTGAGCCCTTTTCCCCACCTTAGAGACTCAGACTTAACTTTCTGGGGGAATTGGACCTAGATTTAGAACAGGAGATATGTGCTGATGTTGATGGCATTTAGCAGCAGTCCAATTTGGCAGTCAGTCAGTTCTTCAGGAGTACAAAATGCTAGTGAGCTAGGATAGCCTAGGTGTCTTGATGCAGAGTGTAAGCAGGCCAAGGATGGCCTGGAAATGGGGACTGGGAGAGAAAGTTAAGGTTCACTAGTGGGAGCTATCTGGAGAGACTCAATAAAGAGGTCACCAGACCCAACCAACAGAAGCCGGCAGACTATGAGACTGCTAGAGCATCTGCTAGACCAGGGGTAGGCAACCTTGGCTCTTTTATGACTCATGGACTTCAACTCCCAGAATTCCTGAGCCAGCATGGCTCAGCTTGGAAACCTCTCCCTTTCCCCTCAGCATGGCTGGCTCAGGAATTCTGGGACTTGAAGTCCACGCGTCATAAAAGAGCCAAGGTTGCCTACCCCTGTGCTAGAGAGACTGCTAAAAGCCATAGCAATGGAGGCAGATTGAAGGAAGACCAGCTGACCCAGAGAATTGTATCAAGAAAAGGCAACCCATGAAAAAGAGCTTCTGGTCCTCTTTCCTCTCTGCTCCTTGCAAGGACCATCTTTCTGCTTCTTCAATAAACTGTAACCTTCTTCCCCCCCAAAAAAAGAGCTTCTGGACCATCAGGAATTGGCATGAATGAAACCCCATGAAGGGCAACCTGGCAGAGTAGAACACCAGGGGTGACAAAGGCATTAAAGTGCTCCAGGTGGAAGGCACCAAGGCAAGTAGCAGTAGCCTAGGCAGAGGGCTACCCAAATCCCAACTCTTACAGCCAATGCTTTAAGTAGGCTGAAGTAAGGGAAATTTTGGAAGGACTCAAAGTTCTGGGCAGAGAAAAAGAATCAAGCAACACAAGAGCAGTTCTGGCACAAACTGGCCAGTTGCAAAGCTGGCAGAGAGGGCAGCTTCAATTCCAGAAGCAGTGACAGTTGGTGGGGAAGTTAGTTGGAGATGTGAGGCCAGAGGCCAGGAGAAAAGAACGTAGGATAGGATAAAAATCAGAAAGAACAGAGAACAAAGTTCTAAGATGGAATTGATATGCACTAATGACAGGAACTATATATAGATTCTAGAAAGGAGAAAGAAAAGCCTATAGAAATTTTAGAGCAGGTAATCAGAAATCTTAGATTAACCAAGAAAACTGTGTAAAATAAGACATACATCAAGAAAGTAGGACATACAGGTAGTCCTCGATTTATAACCATTCATGTAGCGACCCATTTGAAGTTACCACAGCACTAAGAAGGGACCTACAACTGGCATGTATGACCATTGCAGCATCCCGATGGTGACATGTTCAAAATTTGGCCATTAGAAACTAGCATGTATTTTCGATGGTTGCAGCACCCTGATATCATGTGATTGTCACTTATGACCTTCTCAGACGGTATCCAATAAGCAAAGTCAATGGAGGAAGCTGGATTTGCTTAATGACCACACAATTCACTTAACAATTGTGACAAAAAAGGTTATAAAATTCGGCACAGCTCACTTAATGGCCACCTTGCTTAGCAATGGAAATTCTGGTCCCAATTGAGGTCGTAAGGTTGAGAACTACCTATAAAATAGAGTTATCAAAAGAAAAAATATATAGGTCTGAGGAAATAAACAGAAAAACAGTGCAACTACTGCGTAACATAGGCAGAATAAATAGAATTGAGTGATATACAATAATCGATGGGCATACTACAGTATGTAGAACATGGGTGTCAAATTCGCCGTGTCATGTGACGTGTTGTGACGTATTGCAACTTTTTTCGCATTGCTGGAGCTGGGGTGGGCGCGGCCTCCACATGATGCAACCGGCCCGCAGTCTGGTAATTTGACATCCCTGATATAGAAGGATAAGTAATAGAATAGCCCATGATATAACAGGAAAACATTAATCTTGTGTTTTCGTTTTTATTTTCTTATATTTTACTTATATGCTGTATGTGCATGACCTGTCTGCCTTTACACCATAGTTGAACCAATGACAATATCCCGGGAATTTATACAGGTGAGACTATGTATAAAACAGATGATAAAACAGGACATATAATAAAATCAGAGGAAATTCTGTAGTGAAGTATTTAATGTGAGAAAAAAATACACCCGATTTCAGAGTTACAATAAATGATGTGTTATAATAAAAGACATTTATAGCATTTAGAAAGTGAAGAAAATTGATAGCCACTAAAATTGCTTAATCCCCTGAGGACTAAATGAAGACATTTAATATGCCAATTTGATTCCTGGATGTTTTTCCTCTACTCCATTCGTCTATTCTCCTAAATATTTACCGCAAGAAAATGGTTATCTGTACTTTTCCCCAGGCTTATTATTTTGTTCAGCCAGATATATTAAATTCATTTTCCCTTGAAAAATAGAACACTTTTTCATTAACCAAAAACAATCATTAACTTTAAAACAGCTGTTTCTTTTCAAGGCAAGTTTGCTAAGTAAGATAAAGTATTGCATAATATAAACCTTTTTTTTTCTCTTGCTTTATTCTTAATTAGAAAAAGAGCGGAACTATTGAACTGTTGTAGAAATTGTGGCTTTGGGTTGTTTTATATGAGATTAAAAATATACCAAGAAATGAAGCAAAATATGTTTTTGAAACGTCAGTTTAATCAGCTTAAGTTTTTTCATCCTTAAAAGTGGACTTTTTTTTTTCCTTTGTAGAAATACTGGTGAGAATCAGCTTTAGGTTTTTCTACAAGTAGAATACTCATTCGAAAATGGGTCTCTTATATTTTCTGACAATCTTATTATGTAAAGAAATGTTTTTCTAGGGATGAAATTGCATCAGCCATTACTATTGTTTGCTTTTCCAAAAATGTGTTTGGAGCTCTACACAAGATTACTTCCTACCGGTACCAGCATTTGAGAGAGAGTCTCTCCCCCTCACCTCCCGCCATTTTCTGTTTGAGGGCTTGTACTCTTTTTCTTCTGTTCAACAAACGTGAATTAGGAGGTTGTATGTTCACACTTTCGCAGGCAAGGCCCGAGTCCTAGGATATGCTTCCTTGGGAATGAGATAGTCTCGCTACCGAACAGGAGCAGGTTGTGACTGGAAACAAGACGAGAAAGCGTGGATATTCCAAGATCTCTTTAAATGCAAAGGGTGCGCAAGCCAGTCACAGGAACCGCAGGCTTCGTGGAAAACACCAGCCCGCGAGACCCCCGCCCCCGCCCCCTCCTCTCCGTCAAAAGCACCAGCGCGCTGCTGCAAACCAGAGCGCCAGCCACCCCAGCCCGCGAGCCCACGCGTGTGGGCGGGTCACGTCGCGCAAGGCTGGGTGCGGCGCCCCTTCGGCCCTGCAGGGGGCGAGGCGAGGCGGCTTTTTGGCGGCGTCTGGATTTGCGCCGGGAGGAAATGATGTGCCTGCCGCCTGGCTTCTTCCAGCTCCTGAAGCCCATTGGCAGAACAGGGAGCAGCCACTTCCTTCTCTCTCACTGCAGCTGGATTCCCGGCTGAGTAGCCCCTCCTCCGCCGCCGCCTCCTCCTCCTCCTCCTCCTCCTCCTCCCGCCGGAGTCTGCCTTGTCTCGGCTCGCCCGGCTGCTTTCTGGAACTTTGCGCTTGTCTCGCCCTCCCTTTTGCCAACTTTTCCCCGTCGCCTCCAGCTCGACGGGAAGTTCTTCTCTCGCCTGCGAAGGACGCCGCCGCGGGGAGCGCAAATCCCGCCGGAGGTGGGAGGCGGCCGCTGGGGAGATGCGGTCGGGGAGTGATTAGAGCGCGGGACTCCGGGTTTGGCCGTCGCCGCCGCCGCCGCCGTTGCCAGCGCTGCAGCAACTTGCGGCTTGGAGCGGTGGTCGGCGCCGCCGCCGCCGCTGCGGCAAATCGGTGGAGGAGAAATTCTTGCGGCGGCGGCTGCTGCTGCTGCTCCTCCTCCTCCTCCTTTAACTGCGCCTGAAGCTCCCGCGCTTGCCCGTTCGGCTGCTTTTTGCCTTTGTCTGTAACAGATCGAGAGGTGAGTGGATCTCCCTGTCTGGGAGAGAAGTCGCCCTCTTGGCCGCCATCTCCCCCCTCCCTGCCTCCCCCCCCACAAATGTTGGGCAGCTTTCTGTCTCCTCCTCCCCCTCTAAAAGAGGGGCTTCCCCCCTCCTCATCGGGACACAGCCTGCCTTTCCAAACGGGGGCGAGCGATTGCTATTTTTGTGGTTTAACCTTGGTCTTAAATTTGTCTCCCCGCCCACCTTTCTTTTCTCGACGGAGAACCCTTTTTTTTAATAAATCTTTTTTTTTAAAGCACACAGAGATTAGAAAGGGGGGAATCTGTGTGCGTTACTCAAAAATCAGCTCTCAGACATGGGCGTTTCGGACGTGCCTTTACAGTTCTCCGAGCCAAAGGGGGGGGGGAAGCTCGTAAGCTAATGCTGCATCTGTATGTCCTGCTTTCAGCGGTGGCTTTGGAAAACTTAGGAGATGAAGAGATGGAAGCGGCTGTGGGGGGGAGAGACATCTTTTAATCACTTCAGGGAGGCGGCTTCTCCTGGAAGGTGGGGTGGGGGGGGGTGAAAGGCTGTGTAGAGAGGAAAGAGAATCTGTATAAACTTTCCTTGGCTCCCTCCTCTGGCTGGCTGCAGTCTTCAGGAGCATCAAAGGAAGGAATGCCCACAGGGCAGCTGTGGTTACAGATGTTACTCATTACCCTGCCAAGTATAAACCCGCCCCTCTGTGCTGTAACTCTTGTAGGGGGGAAGAGGGATTTGTTTTGGGAAGTCAGCAGTACAAAATGCAAAGATGATGGGATAGTTTGATTGGAAGGAAGGAAGCCCCCTTACACAACACCTGTCTGGCTTGCTTTGTGATGTTCCTGTGCCTATAAAGTATCGGGGAAAGGGAGAAAAGTTGGGGCTGGTGTTTGTTTGCTTGGATACTCATTTCTCTATGTCTGGATATGCAATCCTCATAAAAAAAAAGAAATTTGGAATGTGACTAGCACGCTTGGCTTCCTCTCTTATGAGGCTGACCAATTTTTCAAATGGCAGGGTTTATGAAGGACATTTAATCCGTTCTCTGAATTTCCTTTTTGTTGAGATAGCCTTTCCTTTTTGTTGATGTCTTCAAGCTACAAACACATGTTTCTCAGCTTGTTAAAGAAATAGTTATGCCAGCATGATGTTTGGCAGAATCCTTTTCTAGCATTCCTTCATTTAAACTGAGTTCTGGAATACTTTTGATCTCAAGAGAAATAATTGTGCAAGTCTATTCCAGATACTGTCATGGGGTTCTGAAGGCTTCGTAGTAGTGGGATTCACACATCACATTCACAATGGCTCAGCAGTTTATAGACGCTGAGCTTGTCAGATGGAAAGCTGCCAGCCTGGGTTCAAGACCTGAGTACAGCATGTCAGAGTGAGTTCCCATTATTTGCCCCAGCTCTTGCCCACCTAGCAGTTCGAAAACATGCAAATGCGAGCAATTTAATAGATACCACTTTGGTGGGAAGGTAACAGCGTTCTGTGCACCTCAATGTATAGTCATGCTGGCCACATGACCACAAAAAGGTCTTCCCATACAATGCTGACTCCTTCGACTAAGAAATGGAAATGAGCACTGTCCCTTAGAGTCAGATATGATTGGTCAGGGGAGAACCTTTACCTTTATATATCCAGTCATTTTGGTTATAACCATTGCTTATATAACCATTGCTTATGGGCCGTGGCCTATTCTGAATTGGCCCGTGCGAGTGGCTGGCCGAGTGCGCGCATGCAGCAACTTGCACTAGCAGCAGACTGGCAGGCACTTGTGTGCATTCCTGCCGCTTTCACAAATTGAGCTGTGTGCATGCACACTGGCCCGCCATTTGCACAAGTGCTGTATGCGTGCGCTGGCCAGTTCCCCTCTCCTCCCCCCCCCCAAGCCGGGCCGCAAAGGTTGGGGACTGCTGCAGTAGACCATGATTAAGTCCTATCTCTTGAGCCAGTGCATCATTTTTCATACCGTAGTAGCTAACAGTTTTGTGTAATGGTTAAGACAGCAGACTCGAAACCAATAAATCCATGAGTTCTAGATCTGCCTTAGGCGCAAAACCAGCTATCTCTAATAGGAAGGAGGCCATGGCAAACCATTTCTGAAATCTTGCCAAGGAAATTGCAGGGACTTGTCTAGGCAATCACTGGGAGTCAACACTGATCTGAAGACACAACACCACTCACCACCACCACCACATAAATTACTATGCATTGGCAACTAGCATTTTCAGAAGAACATAAAATTATATATGTGTGTGTGTGTACATGCGTGTATTTTTGGGAGTGTATTAATATTTACATATTATTCCAAATGTTCCAGTCACCTGGAATGAAAAATCTCTCCTCCTTCTAGTAGTCCATGTATTTGCATAGTAAACAGTGACTGGTATGTTGTGGTATGTGTTCTTGGAAGCAACAATTCCTTTTTGTCAAAGGCACTTTATGCTGACTTACAACAACTGTCTTTAAAACTGGCAAGATGTGTGCTTTATTATGCCATTTCTGCTCTACCTTTGTTCTTTGATTTGATTTTTAGAAGGGCTCACTAATTTTCTTTTTGCAAGTCTGTACATTTTAAAGAGCAGTGATCATCTCTAATCGTAATGAAGGAGAACGTGACATAGTTCATTTGTACGCTTTTCAATTAGTTAGCCTTGAGTAACACTTAACCTGTTCCCCCAGCAAATAAACATGGAAATGAGCATGGATTTTAGCATAACTGAGAGAGAAGCAACTTGCAGTCCCTCTTCCCTGTACATTATTTGGATTATGATGCTCTAAATTTGAAACCAGTTTTATTTTCTGCAGATTTTTACAGAACTGAATAAGCCCTAGTAAACATTAACTACCTCTGTGCATGTATGTTTATAAATAAATCTGGTTCTGAATTGGAAGTTACGTTTTCAAGTTTTTGTTAAGCTTTATATTAGTGGTCTCACACTGACCTGCTTTCTTAAAGTTGTGGAAACGGGTTGAAAGGCTGGATTGGACAGCCATCAGTCTTGGTTTGTACAAGTTCCAGCTGAGCACGGTGGGGGTATAGGAATTTAGGCAAGAAATTGGTTTGCGATGAATTAGGACTAGCCTCATATTTGCTTTTCCTTTATTTGGAAAGTGAGTAGATGAAGTCTCTTTGGAAAGAAGTCCAGCTCTCCTATATTGCTGTAGACTCTTAACATATTGAGAAGGCACCATTTTGAGTGAAGTCATTTGAGAGGAACATCCTTAGACACATAGAATTCAAATCTACATATGCAGAATGATCTAATACCAACGCCCACACTCTCCCAAAACAAAGTGTATTCTGACCATTCTAAGATTATGAATTTCCTTCAGTTCTGAATGTTTCTTTATCTTTTCCATCTCTCTTCTAGTTTTAAAAATGAGGGGAACATTTTGTTGACATAAAAACTGAATGTGTGTGTGTGTGTGTGTGTGTGTGTAGATGGAGGATATATAAAGTGCTTCTTAGCATTGTTTTGTGTATGGTGGGAGCATCATTAGTAGCTTCTGGACAAAAAGATGGAATAGCGTACCAAGGATATGTCTTATCTTCTACCCTTAGTGGTTTTCAAAAAGTTTGTCTAGAGCTGCTGCCTTTGCTAAACCCTTTAATCTATAGCAACCATTTGCTACTGAATCTAATTTGAGCCTTTTACTTTGTAGGTTGATGGGTTTCACTTTATATATTTATTTTTGTACTTATGTGTGAGAACTGATAGCTCAGAAAAGTTCTGAGCTTTTTGACTGATGGTTGAAGATCAGCATGACAAAAAGGAAATATGCATGTAGATGTATGTCATTTGTAAGCTGCCTGTTTTCATTTGGGTACACTTACATAAAAGAGCTGAGGAGAATCACCTAGTACTAATAAGATGCATTGGATTCAAATTCCAAAAAGGCTAGTTCCAAGCACCAAACAAAACAAAACAACCATTGTTGGAATTGTTGTGTCCTGAGTTCAGATCAAATTGGGATATATTGTTCTATATTGCCTGGAGTATCCCTATAGCTTGCCTTAGCTTCTGTTCTAAAAATTCCTCTAAGGCTAAGCTATGCAGACTTTTGAAAGCACATTAGCCAATAAAATAGCAGAGCTAATTTTTCTTCCTCCTGCTGCTACCATTTAAATCTGGTTGAGTGGAGAAAGATTGGTAATGTGAGGGTGAGTTAATTCTTACGCAGGAGGTAGGTAAATTTTTGAAGTCTTTGGAAGAGGGAAATCTGAGGTCATGGCTTATATATACCGTTCTAGTCTTTGTGTGTTCTCTGTATGTTGTATCTTTTTCAGGTATGTTGTTATGCAGAAAGTGTTTTACAGAAAGGATATCTGTGCTGGTGAGCTTTCAGACATTTGGGGTATATTGCTGTGTCTGAAGTTGTCTATATTTGCTGAATGCAGAAATTTTACAATGACTGTGCATTAGGAAGAAGGTTATGGTGCCATGGCAGAGTGTTTTTGTTACTTTTAGATTGTGTTGGGGTCTGTGCTGAAGTGATTCTCTTACTTTTCTTTTTGCTGGGCTTATTTCTGTGATTATTTGTGCAGACAGGCTGTAAAAAAGTATACCCAACTTGTTTACTCTAGGAATGTTTAAATATTTACAGTCCATAAAAACATCCTTTAGTCAATGTAGTTCTAGTTTGAACAGTAGATACCGGTAGCAGTCAGCGTGGGCTGCTATTTCACTTACTTTTATGACCTGATGATGAAAAATAAGAGGTTTATTTTATGTTGCCATTGTTCCCTGTGGCAGAGCGCTTTAAATGTTTTAGATTTTGTTCTGTGGGATCACAAAACACTTCAAAATATTTCGCTGGAACCTTCAAACTCCCTTGTTACAAATTTGTACTACCGGTAATACTTTTTTTCTGTTTTATATACCTGTAGTGAGATTCCATATCGGTGATTCCTTTGGGCCCAGGCATGTGAAACTGCCGGCCCGGGGGCCGGATGCATCATGCCAAAACCGTGCCCACCCCATTGCCAGCAAGGGGGGAAAATTCACAATATGTCACGCGATGTCACGTGACTGTCGCGAGATTGACATGCCTGCTTTGGCCTCTTCATTCTATCACCCGCAGTAGCTAATTAAAAGGATTTCTTTGCATTTATCATGTAGTAATTGTTTTTGCTGAATCTGCATTCTAAGAATGTATTCTAGAGCACTTAGCGCTTCCAGTATATTTGAAAAGTTCAAAGGTTTGCACTTATTTCAGACTTAAGCTGACATATGCTTTCCAATTTCTGCCATGAGAACTAGTATTTCTTTAAACTCTTCCCTTGTAGTTTGAGTTATAGAGTAGTTGCAGAGGGGCCTTTTTTTATTAAAACAATCAACATTAAACATAAGATCATATTAAGAAGCAATCATCATAAAACCTGAAATACAACACTAAGTATTAATCTTTGTAAACATCTGACTTGGTAAACATTCTTCTTGTATGGGTGTGTTGTGCTTACGTTCAGACCTTTTAAAAACATGTATGGAGTATCTCTGAGGTTTATCTCTAATCCAATTAATGTGTACAGTAGTAGTAGTAGTAGTAATAATAATAACAATAATAATGTTGGAAGGGACCTTGGAGGTCATCTAGTCCAACCCCCTGCTCAGGCAGGAAACCCTATACCATTTTGGACAAATGGCTGTCCAGTCTCTTCTTAAAAACTTCCAGTGTTGGAACATTCACCGCTTCTGGAGGCAGGTTGTTCCACTGGTTAATTGTTCTGACTGTCAGGAAGTTTCTCCTTAGTTGTAGGTTGCTTCTCTCCTTGATTAGTTTCCATCCATTGCTTCTTGTCCTGCCTTCAGGCGTCTTGGAGAATAGCTTGACTCCCTCTTCTTTGTGGCAGCCCCTGAGATATTGGAACACTGCTATCGTGTCCCCGCTCGTCCTTCTCTTCGTTAAACTAGGCATACCCAATTCCAGCAGCCGTTCCTTATATGCTTTAGCCTCCAATCCCCTAATCATCTTTGTTGCTCTTCTCTGTACTCTTTCTAGAGTCTCAACATCTTTTTTACATCGTGGTGACCAAAACTGGATGCAGTATTCCAAGTGTGGCCTTACCAAGGCAGTGTAAAGTGGTATTAACACTTCACGTGATCTTGATTCTATCTCTCTGTTAATGCGGCCTAGCACTGTGTTGGCCTTTTTGGCAGCTGCAGCACACTGCTGGCTCATATTTAAGTGATTGTCCACTAGGACTCCAAGGTCCCTCTCACAGTTACTACTATTCAGCAAGGTACCCCCTATACTATACCTGTACATTTAGTTTTTCTTGCCTAAATGTTAGAACCTTACTTTTTTCACCATTGAATTTCATTTTGTTAGATAGCGCCCAGTGTTCAAGTCTGTCCAGATCCTCCTGTATCTTAAGCCTGTCTTCTGGAGTGTTGGCTATTCCTGCCAGCTTGGTGTCATCCGCAAATTTGATGAGTTCCCCATCTATCCCATCGTCCAAAACGTTGATGAAGATGTTGAAGAGCACTGGGCCCAGAACAGAGCCCTGGGGCACCCCATTACCCATGTAGATGCAGTTCCATTGAGGACCACCCGCTGAGTAGATTGGATTCAGATTGCTTTATAATTTTGAAATTCATACTTTTTCAGAGGGTATTCTATTTTCAGAGATTGGTTTTGCCTGTTTCATGTGGTTTCTGATTTGAATCTGTCTGCTCAACAGTAGTGTGATGAGAGAATGTTTGTTACTGTATATTTTACCTCTCCTTTTTAATATACACACACATACACAGAGAGAAAGAGGGGAGGAGGGTAACTATTTGGCAGAGCTGAAAGTTTGATGTACAAGGAGTTAGTGGGCATCACAAATTATGATTGTAAATCAGCTTGTGAACATGTGATTCCCACTGTCTCTATACCTATTATGTGGCCAGATCATCTAAATATTGTATGTGTCGGATGAGTATTTCACTTGCCATCTATAAATTGGTGTATGTTAATTTTTAGAGTTATAGTTGGTCAAATTATATACAGCTCTTTAGGATGGTTTTTTTGGGGGAGTAGAACATTTAACTTAAATATGAATTTGAAAAATGACAATTTTTTAAAAAATGGAAAGGTCTTGACTCATTTACTTCTGAAGGTATTTTTTAAACAGTTATTGTGCATACATTGAAAGCATATGGTGAGTTTATATGTGGATGGACTTGACATGCATGAAATTGAGTTGTCAGAAAGTAGCTCCTTCAGGCTTTTAAGATGATGACAACTCATTTAGGTAATCTTGTGAATACACCTTGATTATGGCATTGAGAGTTCATTATGATAAGCTCTGTTTCCTGCATGGAATGGAGAAGGGGCTATATCTGAAGCCCTCACATGAAAACAAACCTTACAATTCTTACAGATTTAAGTACTTTACCAATGAAACACAGTTATATTTAAGGTAAACTGGGTTATTGAAATTTAAGGGACAAGATAGGCTGATATTTGAAAAATGAGCTCACTAAAGGTATGTTCTCATGTTATGTCTCCAAATTACCCTTCCTGTCGTTTTTGTCTGTGACTACCTATGTTCGGAGTTATCTTGATCTCCTGCTGCTTCTGTTGTTATTAATACCAGCCTTGTCACAGCTTTCCCATTCTTCCACAAGTGTGGAAATATGAATATAGTTCTGTAGAACATGAAACAACAAGAACATTTTCTTAGGGTATGACTGTCTATATAGGAAAGCTTTATATCATCCCTGATAATTACTTAAGTAGCCTCAAGGAGACACACCTAGACTTGGTTCATACTGTATGTTAATACATAAGGTAGTTTCTTTGATTTTCACTTAGTATATTGTGTGAATTCAACCAATCATAAACTATTTTGGGGGATGTGAACCATAGCTTTGAATTATCTTGGAAATTGATGTAAAAGTATAGACAAATTCTTTAATCAATTAGGCATATTAAATAATATTTTTATACAAAACAAAAAACAAAACTACTTGCCCATATTTGCTAGGACTCTTTAGCACAATAGAAATCCTATCAGAAAACTGAAATTAAAATAAGTTTCATTGTTTTAGTTAAATATTGCTAGGCGGTGTGTGGTTTGAAAAGATACATGTTTGCCACAGTCTTACATCATGCTAACTCATGATTTGTTAAACCAGCTCTGAGTCATTTCTGATTTGCTTTTCAGACTAAGAAGATAGTCATACTTTATTTAGCTAGTTCCTAGTTTCTTCTTCCTAGTTGGTCTTACCTTACATCTCTGGTTTGGTTTGAACACAAAATCAAATTACAAGTAAGTCAAGAAACTGCAAGTAAGCCATGAGGTGTTATTCATATATCATGTGAAGTCACACTTGCAATCAGTGCGCTACCAAAACTATATGATTTCTAACTGGTTTAATACCCTGAAACAAACCATAGCTTATTTATCCCCCCCCTTGTGCACATACTGAGTTTTGTATCTACATTAATTTGTACAGAAATCTATTTCATGGGGTTCGTACCTTTCTGATCAGATGAATGATTGATATTTCTGGATATGAAAAAAGTGAAGGTGAATACTGGTTGTGCCAGTGGCTGACTCAATCTTTGTCAAGAAAATGGCAGAGTTATAACAGGAACTGGTTGTTGTGTGGCATCATCATTTCCAGTCATTTTCTCAATTCCCAAGAGTTCCTACAGCGTTCCAGGAACTGCTTTAAGCAAGAACCTCTCTGAAGAAAGTAATGCCAGGTCTCGGCTTTCAGTGCTTTTTCATACTGAGAAGCTTATAAAGATCTGACTCATACCTGAGACTAATACTGAGGCCTCACTTTTATTTGCTCTTTCACTCTCTGAATTAAATGGTTCCAGTAGGAATACCATATGCTGTCTGCTTCAGGATTGCAGATCCTGCTTCAGAAAAGAAACCTTGCTGCATTTCTGGAATTTGTGGCTTGCTTTGGACTCCCGCTCTTGTCTCTTAGGATGGAAATCTGTAGAATCTGAAAAAGCAACTTCCAGTAGTTTGTTTTGCCTTTTCTTTTGATACGAAATTACCCAGTCTGTAGAGCATTTTCAGTATTTGCTTGAAATAACAAATGATATTTTTTAAAAAAATGCCTAAAATATATAGTATCAGATGAAATACCTAAGCAATATGAGGGAAACCTTTAAAGTTTATACCAAAACGAGGAAACATCCAAAGCAAAAGGACTGGTTTTTTATTTAGTTTAACCATTATTTAAAAACTAATAATGTGGGATCTAATTTCTCTGAGATGCCATTACCCCTAGGATTATTTTCAGTATTAAAAATTCTGTTACCATTAACAGTTCTTTCGGCCATGCGACATTTTCAAAATTATTTTTTTTAATGTTCATCTGACTGTGGTATACTGATTTCTAATTCAGATGGTGCCAACTCAGTTTAATTAGATGAACATCCAGCTGTTGTACTTAAGTCTCCTTGCCTGGCATCCTAAAGCTGTGGTGAACTTTGGAGAGTAGGGTTTTTCCCCCCTAACTATACACTTATAACTTCATGACCTACGTGGGTGGTCTGATGGTTCCACATCCTGTGCTTGAGACATTTTGATATTTAATTTTATCCAGATATCAGTTATGGTTGGCTGTCTTAGATCCATTATCCATTTTTCAACTGCCACATGACTGCAATTGCTGTTAACACAAATTAACACATACAGTTGAGGCTGACCAAGTGAATGAAATCCTTCCCTGAAAACTCACGGGTACGGTCTGTCAAATATTCAAAGCCAAACAGTTTGCTCATTTCCCTGTTTTTTAACCATTCTATTTATTCTGGTTAGTGGTAGGGAGGAATAGTGAGCTAGGCAAGTCACTGATTTGCTTTTTTATATCTAAGATCTCAGGAGGTATTCCTTGCATAAATATTATGTTCATTCAAACATTCATACTCAAGAGTAATCTCTAATATTAATAATATATTCTCATAGGGTATGTGTAGCCTAGCCTGAACGTCATCTAGCTCTCCTAGGTGGATTTGACTGGGTTGAGAATGTAGGTTGGAGAAGCTTGATTTGGTTGACAAAATATACTAATGCTAACCGTGGCTAGTGGATAAACTACAAATATGTGTGTGTTCACCCAACACACTAAGCTGTAAGCCATGGCTTATCAACTATAGTGGTTGACTTTAGATAAAATGCTGAGCCCAAATCCATCATGTTATGCAGTATTTGGCTGTGTTCTTTTGGGATGATGAAGTTTCTAGTCCAATCCAGTACATTTGAAAGGTGCCAATTTGTGAAAAGCTGTAGCTAGACAAGAAGATGAGTGACATTTGGGTTATATTTGATTGCCACATGACAACAAAAGTAGAAAAACTACTTATCATTTGATGTGAGCAGTTTAAATTGAAGTGATAAGCATAAGTGATAATGCTTTATTGTTCCTCTTAGCTGTGTGTAGAGGTGCATTGTTCTCTATTTTAAACTTCTACCTCTAATTGGAGACTAATATATTTGTTTATTACGCCAAACTTGTCTTGTTTGCTTAGCTGGTTCTGGGGTATTGGATTTGAAAACCAGTCTGTCTGAATGCAGCTAATTAGCAGGATTTGGTAAGGAAGACTCTTTTCTACAGGGCAAGGCAGGAATCGGGCTTATCTTAGGAAATAGAATTCATTTGGTGTAATGGTAAAGGCAGCAGGCTAAAAAACAGGTGATTGTGATTTCTACCTTAGTTCTACCTTAGGCATGAAAAGCCCTGCTGGGTAACTTTGAGCCAGTCACTCTTTCTCAGCCCAATTCACCTCACACGATGGGTGTTGTGGGGAAAAGAGGAGGAGGGGGAAGGAATATTAGGTATGCTCACTGCCTTGAGTTATTTATAAAAACAATAAAGGGATTGAAAAAAATCTGTAAAAATATAACTGGAGTTACTTGTGGAAAAAGTGATGGTTTTTCTGTTTTAAAAATTCAAAAGAAAACTCCAGCTGAGGTGCTCTTCCATTCAAATGAGAAAAAAAAACTCAGCTTTTCCCCTCTCAATATAGTTAGAAAAGGAAAAAAAAAACCCATCTAAGAACAGTAAAATGACTTTTTCTCCAGCATGGTGGATGTAGAATCCACTGGATTGGGTTATTTCACCCTAATCCAGTGGATTCTACACCACCATGCTGAGAAAAGGCGTTCAGGTAAGACAACACCCCTTTTCCTATAACATCCCCTCCCCACAAAGCTAGGCTGAGTTTTAAGCATGAATTATCAACTCCCTTTTCTATTAATGTAAAGAGTTATGTGCAGCCATGTTAATGGGGATTAATTTATAGAAAACGTAATAAAATAATTGTACTTTGGAAAAGGCTTTTCGGGCTTTTATGATAAGTTGATGAAAAATGTTTAGATATGGCAACCTGATGATCTAAAATGAGATGAGACTAATTATCTGACTCTTGTTGGTGTTTGTTTTGTGGCAAGATGGATACTGCTTTATATCATGTAATGTTTGCATTGCACTTTTTAAACATTGTTCAGAGATTTTATAGGTCATATCATATGCAGCCTTGAAATAGCTTGAAATTTCAACTTAAATGCAAACCATCTGTCACATAAGATGTTAAAAATAGGTCACCTGGACAGTCTTTTTCTGTAATGTGTAATCAAGATTTTGTCACGTTTAATTTTAGTTATCTATAATTCTCCTACTTACAAAAGAGTGAGAATTTTTAAA
The DNA here is from genome assembly GCA_034064705.1 of Bothrops alternatus. Classification (NCBI taxonomy): domain Eukaryota; kingdom Metazoa; phylum Chordata; class Lepidosauria; order Squamata; family Viperidae; genus Bothrops; species Bothrops alternatus. The sequence goes on along the minus strand of JARGCV010000052.1, from coordinate 4,543,340 downwards.
AGTAGCCACAGGTTTATTTTAAATATTTGTTATTTCCTGGACAGTAGCAAGTAAAAAAACTTTTTTTTAAATTTCTGTGTAAAATGGAATCAATTTTAGAATTTGTAGGGTAGAATAGATTTTTTAAATTTTTAATTTTGTTCATGTTTGTTTCCTTTTTACTTCCTCTCAGATGTGATACATTTTTTTTATATATATAAAATTCTTTTATTAAAACAATCAACATTGAACATAAAAACATATTATGCAGCAATCATCATGGCACCTGATATACAATAATAAGTATTAGTCATTGAAAACGTCTGAATTAGTAAGCCTTTTCCCACTCCTCCCGTCTAGCCTCAACTATACTCCTGTTACACTTTGTTTGATTGGTGTTTCTCTTATCTGGTTCCATATTAATGTGATCAACATTAAACCAAAGATCCTATTGCTAAACAATCATCCTAGAACATAGCATACAACATTAGGTATTAATCTTTGTAAACATCTGTTTTAGTAAACGTTCTTCCCCCCTCCCCTCTTCAAGTTTACTCCGAATACATTTTGTTTGGTTGGTGTTTCTCTTATATATGGTCTATCTACTGAGATGTGATACATATTTTTAAAAGATATTTGAGTTACTCAGAAAGGACCTCCAAAGTGTTTTACAGTGAAATCTGAAAGAATCAGCCACAGAAAACCATGTATTGAAAAGGTACAGCACAGTCGTTAAATATATCCTCTGCAGTACTGTATTTTGTGTTGCAAATGTAACTACAGCACTAAATTTTGTGTTTTGAACCAATACAAAATATTGGTTCCCCCTTTGATATGGTCCTTTTCTCTTAATCATAGCTTTGAGTCTAATAACTGCTATCTATGGCAGAACTGTGGCAGAGCAGTATAGAAACTACAAGCAGACTAAAAGTGTGCTGAGGCATCCTTTTTTGCAAATACGAACATGTTAGTGTATTGATGTTCTTAATTTTGCTTCCATAGAGCTGAATTGGTGGTGAGAACAGGCCTGAAGGCCTTGTCTGAGTTATAGCAATAAGAATGAGTCATGAGATCAAGTTTCAACTCCGCTCTCTAGATCTCTGTGGAGGCTGCTGAGCCGCTAAAATGTGTAGAGCCACAGAGCCTCTAAAGAGATTTGCTAAACTTTTTTTTTTGTGCTGTGCATGCACTTTCTTCCCACTTCAGTCTGTTGTAGCAGTCAATTGTATTATGTCTGGAACCCTTGGCTCTTTTATAATATGTTTATTCAGTTTAATCCTCTGAGCAGATTTAGAATCTAAGCGTATGCTATTAAAAGTGAATGGCAGGCACCTCAGAATTGATTGAAAAGGCTAAAATGAGGTGGGAGGAAAGGCTTGCCTGTAAGATGTACATATACCATCTACCTCTTTTTATTTTCCTTTCAAGAATTGCCTTGTACAGAAGAAATAATGATTCTTGTTGACTTTTAAAATTATTTCTGCCACCAAATAATTTTGCAATATAGAAAACATTCTGGTATTAAATTTGAACCTTTGACCCGAAGTCTGATCTACTTGATGTGATCTATTTGACTTTTAAAATAAAAACAAATATAGACATGAATTATTTGTGCTCTTTGTAGAAAACTGTGAAGGTAATGTTGGGAAAGGCTATGAAAAATTCATAATCCTTGTTTGGACCTTAGTATTGTTTGGCACTCTTCTGAAGTGTCAGACCTTGAAGGGGGAATTTTGCAGGGCAGATCTTTCTGCAAGAAAACAAAAACTATTAACATCCTTCATCTGAAGGTGCTCATTTGGATTAGACCTGACCCTTCTTTATGGTGAGTCAAGCAGCTATTCAAACTAAATCAACAAGCTCTGAGTACTGGTCGTTTTTCCTGAGTGCTATTCTTGTTAGGTATCGTGTTTGAAAGTATTGAACCCAGCCATAAGCTCAACAAACATGTGCCTGGAAAGGGTGCAACGTTTTGGCTATTTGACTGTGCGCCTTGTTAGTATGAAATAAACCACCTTACTGGATCAAACCTTTGCACGTAAAAGTATTTGTATTACAATTGTCCCGAACAGCTCACTTCCTGGTTACTTTTAGATTTACAACTAGATTGGCAACTCTGAAGAAGGGAAGGGTTAGTTAAAATGGTTCAAAATAGGGTTGTTTTGTTCTGGATATAATGGAGAGAGAACAAGAGAAAAAAAGGCAAGAATATAAGTGGATTGGGGGGCAGGAGGGAGGGGAAGTTGTAGACCACATGTAGGAGAGTAATTGGGTATACTATTCTGGGACACTGACAGCAACTAAGGAGGAGTTTTTAGTATATCAATCAAGTCATCCTTCTGAATAATAATAATAATAATAATAATAATAATAATAATAAATAAATAAAGTTGGTCCTTGGAGGTCATCGAGTCCAACCCCCTGCTCAGGCAGGAACCCTACACCATTTCAGACAAATGGCTGTCCAGTCTCTTCTTAAAAACTTCCAGTGTTGGAGCATTCACCGCTTCTGGAGACAAGTTGTTCCATTGGTTAATTGTTCTGTCAGGAAGTTTCTCCTTAGTTCTAGGTTGCTTCTCTCCTTGATCAGTTTCCATCTGTTGCTTCTCGTCTTGCTTTCAGGTGCCTTGGAGAATAGCTTGACTCCCTCTTCTTTGTGGCAGCCCCTGAGATATTAGAACACTGCTATCATGTCCCCCCTTGTCCTTCTCTTCATTAAACTAGACATACCAGGGGGCTGTTTTTCAGCACTTAGGACGGTCATTGGCCTGCAATGTCTAATACTGTCATGTCCCACAAACCAAGGACAATACATGGAGTTACTTCTGGGTAGGTTCTTTATTATTATTTGCCTACAGATAGAATCTTGCCAGACTGAAACAACTATCTGCATAATATAGACATTTTAGTTAACTCTAGAACTATATTTTGTGAACTACTAGGGGGAGTTGTCTTTGCCTCTTCTAGCCTACCACACATTCCAAACTCTGCTGCCTCTTTGCCCTCTGAGATGCAGTTTCTCGCTCCTAGGGCTCCAGACCACATTCTACCACAAGTAGGATTACTTCTGTGTTCAACATCTCCGTAAAACTGTGGGGAGGTCCTTTGAAGCTTTGGAGTAAAATGCCATTCATTATGGTGATTACACCCAGTTCTGCAACTCTTTGTCATTGCATTCCAAGGAAACAATAAGAATCCTTGAATGTTGCTTAAATTCAGTAATGAGTTGGATGAAGGAGGACATTCCTTAATTAAATCCAAACAATATGGAGATGTTGGGGATAAATTGGATGTTAAACCCCAGGGAACTGAGGTTCAACAGCTGGTTGCAGTTTTGTGAAAGTGAAATGCTACCTCATCTTCTGGATTTGCAAATGATGTGAGCAGTGTATTTGCATAATTAAGTACCAGTTGAAGCCATTCATGAAGGCAATTGGATTTTGGTAACAATTAGTCAGTACCTAGTTACAACCTGCAAAATACCTTATGTGTGTCTAAAAATTGTGATTGGTGCATGATGTGGGAAAGGGGCTTGACAAGAAAAGGTGTGCAGAGATCACATTGTGCTTGCAGTGACAGATTTCTACTACACAGCAGTTGGTACTACAGATACTCCTTGACTTGCAACTATTCATTCAGTGACTGCTCAAAATTACAACGTCACTGAAAAAGGGACTTATGACCGTTTCTCACAAGACCGTTGCAGCATCTTCATGGTCATGTCATCTCACTTAGCAACAGAAATTGTGGGCTCAATTGTGGTTGTAAGTTGAGGACTACCTCTAGGTGGTAATTGACACAAACTTAAACAATTCTTGGAATTGAAGCTCTAAAGGACTCAGTCTAACCGTCTGAGAGAGGTTATGTGTTCTCCAGCATGATTGGATGTAGAATCCACCGGTGGGTAATCTTAGCCTTCCTGCTCAGATAGGACTAAGTCAAAATTAGCCACGCCTCCCTCGGTGTGTACTTCCAGTTTTTTGACTTAGTCTTACGCTCAGCAGGACGCAAGATTTTAGGCTCCTCGTTAGATTAGCTCAAATTGCTTTTAAAACTTAAAAAAAATTATTTGGTTTTTTTACTTAGTTCATTCCAAATTGTAGTGACATTAATTGGTTTTGATTCCTGTAAATTTGGAGGATTCCTTTAGTCTTCTGCCTCCACGAGGCTATCAGGCTCCTTTTCGGGCCGTTTCAGGCCGATCGTAATTAAGGAATGTCCTCCTTTGCCTCAGCCAGCCAATCAGCGGGACCGCTGATCAGAGAACCAGCTGGCTTGCGGAGGTGCGCGATCACCACGAGGCTCCAGCTACGGTGGTTTTTTCTCCCAGAATCTGCCGTTGTTTACACCGTTTCTTTTGCTTCGACGCCACGAGGTCTGGGAGCAGGCTTGTTATCGATCGCAGCTGAAGCTGCGCAACGAATTGCAAGTGTATTCCTTCGAGGAAAGGGGGTAGGAATTTAGAGAGTCGGCAGCTTCCCTCCTGATTTAGCTCAGAGAAGAGGATTCCTCTTCATTGAGAGGGCTAATTATTAAGCTTCTAGGACACGGCTGCCATTTTGACCGCGTATTTTGACTGCGGCCGCCATTTTGGCTGTTGATTCTGGTGCGGACACCATTTTGTAAAGGCCTCGTATCTTCAAGCAGATCCCTTTGGGCCTGCGCTCTACTATCCGGTTGGCTGTAGCTGACCATCTACAGGGGGGAGACATTTTCCTCTACTTAGAAGATCACGGAGTCTGTTGTTATTGCTGTGATTCCTTATTGCTTGTTATTGGTCAATTCTGCTCTGAAGATCAGGTATTAAGTCATTGCTGTTTTGGTGCTTTGAGCGGGGGAGGAATTTGGTACCCACCTGTTCATTTTAGTTTGTGGTGCGGTGTCACGGGCCTAGACAGGCAGTTTTAGTGAAATGTTTGGCTGATTTGCCATTGTTGTTCAGATCTGTGGGTTGCAATTCCCTCTCTGACAACCATATCTGCGTGCTTGGGCTCCCCCCACTGACGGGTATTTCCTTTGGTATATCCTGATTACAATGGCAAACAGTGACTCACCCCAGGCAACACAAGTGACTGATGTTTCCCCCGCATAGGCACAATCAAAGCGCAGATCAGCTGATTCGGAAGCAGGGGGAAAGAAAAAGGCCAAGACTAATAAACATGTGACACCCAGAGAGACTTCCAAGGCAGCTGAGTGAGAGGCCTCGAGGAGACATCAGGCGCTGGAGAGAGAATTCTCCAGAGCTCAGAGACTCATGTCCAGTGAGGCTGAAGTGGTTCCCCCCGTTCCACTGGACACTTCCCCGTTCGGGCCTTCCCATGTTGCCCCTAGGCCATAGTCTCCTCAGGGGGAAACTGGACAGGTTGGTCCCCCCCCACTCATCCTCCCATTCTTCCTCCATGCAACAAAGTCATGAGGACATGCAGGCCTCCACAGTGGCTGGGACCAGTTTAGAGGACCAACAGCGGGAGTGGTCAGATCAGTTTCATAATTTCATGCAGCAAGCATTTACTCATTTTATGTCTTCTTCTAGGAGTCAAAGACCTCTACTGCGCCTCTTCCATCCATTCCTCCTTCACAAACGGGACGTGTTAACGTTCCCGATTCTGGCGTTTCTGAAACCTCTTCACAATTAGGCGAGGAAGGGTCAGTAGACCAGGAGGTAGCCGATTTACCTATGTCTGAGGATGAGGAGGCAGCGCCAAAACAGCCTCAATCCTCTGGTCTTTTTGACACTTCCCTTTTCAAGTCTACTTACGAAAGCTATTACTACTGTTAACCTTTCTTCATCACAGGACGATAAACCTTCCACCTCCGCCAATCAGGAGTTCAATCCCCTGTTTGCGGACAAGATTGTGGAGGACAAGCAGATCCCTTGTCCGTATGCTATGGTGGAAAAGCAGTGGTCATCTCTGGCCACTTTTCCTCCTCCCAATAGTACTGAAAGGAAATGATTTAATGTCTCTTCCTCTCTCGCCTCTCTCTTGGAGGTTCCAGCTGTTGACACTCCACTAACCTCCTTATTTTCCACATCTGCTATTCCAGGAGATATGGCGGAGGCTGTGAAGGCGGAGGATATATGTTTTTATGTTCAATGTTGATTGTTTTAATAAAAGAATTTTATATACTTAAAAAAAAAAGAAGTTTGAGTTTGCTCTGTGCCGAGCTCACCAGGCTTTGGCATGGGCCATTAAGGCTGAGGCCTCAGCTTCCTTTTTTGCGAGGACTTCAATCATGTGGCTCCGCGAACTTCAGGCTCTCGTTCCTCCTGACCAGGTTCGCACACATCAAACACTGAGTAAGTTACTGGCAGCATCGGAATACACGGCAGACACATCACTTCATTCAGCCAGGTATTCCGCCAAGTCCATTGCAGCCAATGTGGCCTCTCGAGGGTTACTGTGGCTCAAACAATGGCGGATGGATTTAAAATCCAAGTGGCGTCTGTCGACATCCAAATACAGTGGCAGACATTTATTTGCCTCTATCCTTGAACCGCATGTCATTGAGGGCAAGGACAAGCGTAAGATCCTGGTACACCCCTCTAAAAGGTGGGATAGACGGCCACAACAGGATTTCCACAGACAGGCATTCCACCCCAGTGGCTCCTGGAATGGAGGCAGCCCTTTCGGCCCGGGCAGTCCTGGGATTGGCCCAAAAGCTCACTATCTTTTTTCCCTAGACAAGATCGCCAGCAGGACCATCAGACCTCGGGAGCCAGGGGCCAATACCAGTCTAAATGTCCCTTTTGGGGCTCAGGGAGGCGCCCCTTCAGGTGGTCTAAGTGACGCCAGGGACAAGTCTCCCATAGGCAATCGGTTGGGCTATTCAGCGACATTTGGGAGGACACCACCACCGACGCTTGGGTCAGGGAGACCATAAAACACAATCTCACCTTAGAATTCATATCAAATACCCCAGACCGTTTCATACAGTGTCCGGTTTCAAGAAATCAATCAAAGGAAACATTGGTAGCCACGGCCATCTCTCATCTGTTGGAAATCAAGGCAATAGAGCTGGTACCGGAGGGGCAGGGGTTTTACTCCATCCTGTTCGTGGTACCCAAAGAATCAGGAGGATGGAGAGCAATACTGGATCTAAAAGGTCTCAATCGCTTCATAAGATACAAAAAAAAGTTCAAGATGCAGTCCCTAAGGTCCATTCCTGGTGGAGGCGCTGAGGTTCCGCTTCTGAAAAGGGAGCAGGAACCACTGGAGGCTCCTCAAGTGCAGTCTTGCCCACGGAACTATGCCCATGCAAGATACCATCTTTCCCAGGAGGGAACCTGCGAACTCCTGGAGGAGGACATAAATTGAACAAAGGCACGGTGCATGAATGCCTGAAATTGACTTTGAGACCACATACCACCCTAGGGGTAGCCCCAACCACCGTTGGAGCATGAACAACTTCGGGGCCCTGCTGTAAGGAGGGGGAGGAGTGAGAGGGACCTGCCTGTTCGGTTGCCTCCAGAGGAGAACTAATCCAGGTGGCTAATGGCACAGGCGCAAAAGAGGGCTCCAGGTTAGAAGTATCCAGTGGGGCAGGGGGAACCGCTTCAGCCCCACTGGATAGGAGCCGCTGTGCCTTGGAGAATTCCCTCTCCAGAGCTTGATGTCTCCTTGAAGCCTCTCGCTCGGCTGTTTTAGAAGTCTCCTTGGCACGGAGTCCTAGGGGATTCGCCCGACAAGAGGCTGCGATCCGCCGATGCACAGCCTGCAAAAAGACGGGTATGAGCTACCCGACGATCCTGCTTCTGGAGAGGGCCGAAAGCCCCGAAGGAGGGAGAGAGCCCTGCCAGAGCCTAAGAGCTCAAGAACGAGGAAGGACAAAGTCCTTTTAAGATCAGCCAAAACCCAAAGACTTAAGACTTTAGATAATTTAGAATGAATTTAAAATAAAAGCCAATTTAATTGAATAATGGGAAAAATCAATGGAGCCAAAAAAACCTGCGTACTGCTGAGCCTAAGTCAAAACTGGGAAGACACACCCAAAGGGAGGCGTGTCTAAAGCTCTGACTTAGTCTCTCTGAGCAGGAAGGCTGAAATAACCCAATCAAGTGGATTCTACATCCACCATGCTGGAGAAAAGGCGTTCAGGTAAGACAATGCCCCTTCTCTCTCAGCGCAACCCACCTCATAGAGTTGTTATTGTGGGGAAAATAGGAAGAGGAGGAGAAGGAAGTAGTATTCGGTATCCTCGCCCCCTTATTTATAAAAATAAAGGCAGAATATGTATGTCTGTATGTGTGGATGGAAGGATGGATAGATAGATATTCATATTCTACATAAGCATTTCAGTGAATACTGATATTTCATCCAGTGCTAATCCATGTTGATAATCGATTCATTCATAAATTGCCAATAAGATTAGATAATTGAAGCCATATATTGGAAATGCTGAAGGGTAAGTTTTTTAGCTATAAAGATGGCATGGAGAATTCATCAATTTTGTTTTGAATTTGTTTTTCAGTTTTGTTTTTAAAACATGGTTAGCTATCTTGAGTACCTCTTATAAAGGTAGAGTTTAAACAGAATAAGTAAAATAAACACTCCTTTGCTTGCAAAGGCTCAGTTTTAGAGATTGATTTCTCGGGTTTTTCTTTTTTTTTAATGTATCATCCTAAACAAGGTGATAGCGTTCAGAACACTGACCTCTACAGAGTTCTATAATGAGTTATAGTTAAAGAATATTTAAATTGTGCACTAGTTCTCTGAACAGCATTTGTGTATAACTGCATGGGTAGGATTTTAGAGGAGGGTTATTTTAAAAGAAATCTGTCAGCCCAGAGAATAGCGCTAAATGATTTTAATTTGGACCGGAAGAACTACATTTGTGAACATTATAGGATTGTTAAATAGGATTTTAACAGGGAGCTATTATGTCAAATGCTCATCCCCATCCCAGGGAACATTTTACAGAGCCCTGTAAAGAAAGGATTTTGTGAGTTAGCTTCATGAGTTACCTGAATCCTGTTTGTCAGTATGTACTTTCTGTTCCCTTAAAACATCTACTGTATGTCACAGTACGGTTGATTTTCAGATCATTAGTTCATAAGGTAGTCCTTAACTTAGTAACATTCATTTAATGACTATTTGAAGTTACAGTGGCACTTTAAAGAGTGACCTACGACACTTTCACCTTTACAACTTTTGCAGGATCCCCACAGTCATATGATCAAAATCCAGACATTTGGCAACTGGCATGTATTTAGCACGGTTGCAGTGTCCCTGGCTCACGTAACCATCTTTTGCAACCTTCTGACAAGTAAAGTCAGTGGAGAAGCCAGATTCATTTAACAACCTTCGCAAATTGTTAAAGACACATCTTTGCCGACAGGCCTGGGGCAGTTAACATCTTGCCCCAGCCAGTGTATGTTTGTTGTAAGTTTGTTTTCGGATGATTGGTTTTTAATCTAGGGGTTTTATAAATGTATTTAATGTCAGATTTCTATATGTTATTATCTATGTTGTAAGCCGCCCTGAGTTTTTGGAATAGGGCGGCAGAGAAATCGAAATAAATAAATAAATAAATAAACCACGTCACAAACTTAACAATTTCAGTGATTCGCTTAGCAGCTGTGGCAAGAAAGGTCGTAAAGTGGGGCAAAACTCACTTAACAACTCTTAGCAACAGAAATTTTGGAGTTCAGTTATGCTCATAAACAACCGAGGACTACCTGTATAACGATTAAGTAAATTAAAACTGCAATTTTATACCACTTGCCTGGGAATATATTCCATTGGACTTGGTGGGTCTGTTTCTGAGTCGATATGTTTAGGATTACATTGAAAGCTTATTAGATCATTATATCAGCAAGGATAAGTGCTAGCTTTGAGTGAACAAAGGTCAGATGCCTACTCAGACAGAAAATTCACAGAACAAACTGGCCCAGCTCTGTCCTTTAAACTACTTTACTGATTGACTGGTTTTTACAGGCAGAGTTTTACTGTATTAAAGCTGTGGTTTTGCTTTAACCCTGATGCTGAATAAGTAACAATGTCTGAAGTGATGAAATATATTAAACTATCAACCATAGTTTAGACCTGAGAGGGATTGGGTTGAAACAATATTCCAATACCAAAGAAACCACATCATGGTTTAGCGTACGTATGTTCTTCCTGTTGGAAGAAAGATGGCGACACAAATGGGGAGACGCAGGCAACATTTTAATGCTAAGGCAGATTCATGCAGCCTAGAACGGCAAACTGTACAGTAGTTCTTGATTTACAACAGTTCATTTAGTGACGGTTCAAAGTTACAAATGGCACTGGAAAAAGTGACTTATGCCGGGTTTTTTTCACGCTTAGGATCGTTGCAGTGTCTCCCATGGTCACATGATCAAAATTTGGACACTTGGCAACTGACTCGTATTTGTGGCGATTGCAGTGTCTCTGGGTCATGTGGTCACCTTGTGCAGCCGTCTTAACAAGCAAAGTCAAAGGGGAAGCCAGATTCACTTAACAAATGGTGTTACTACCACTGCAGTGATTCACTTCACAACCGTGGCAAGAAAGGTTGTAAATGGGGCAAAATTCACATAATTGCTTTGCTTAACAACAGAAAATATGGGCTCAGTTGTGATCGTAAGTCGAGGACTATCTGTATATAGAATGAAGATTCTTTGTCTGACTACATTTATTGCTTCATGTGCTTCTTTGACTCTCCAAAATGGCTTCCATCTAAGGTGGGACAATAGAAGTCAGCCTCCAAACATCTAATGACAGATTCAAATTATGTAGCCTATCATTGAGGATACCCACACAATGCTCTAAATCAGTGATGGCGAACCTTTTAGAGACCGAGTGCCCAAACTGCAACCCAAAACCCACTTATTTATAGCAAAGTGCCAGGGCTGCATCAGCATTGTGGTGCCCTGGGGGGGGCGTAGGGGCATGGCCCACTGGGTGGGCGTGGCTGCAGTGGTCACGGCAGACTGGGTGAGCAGGGCCAGGGCGACGGGAGCCAGCCCCTCGCCATCTCCAGGGCATCCCCGGGGGGGCAACGCCACTTGCTCGCTCACTTCTTGCCCTGTCGCTTCCAAACGCCACGTGCCCGCTATTCTGGCGAACTCTGCTGGGGCAACCGTGCACGTGCCCACAGAGAGGGCTCTGAGTGCCACCTCTGGCACGCGTGCCGTAGGTTCGCCACCACTGCTCTAATCAGCCTCAAATCAGGCTGCAGGCTTTCCCACTGACGAATGGATCACAAAATATATCTTGTTCTAAATCTGCTTCAACTTGAAATGTTTGTTGATTTGTCCTGGTACGGCTGAGTGACCATGGAGGAATTCTCAGGTGGATCTTAAGGAAGGGTTTTAACTTTTGTTTCTGAAAAGGAAAGAAGATGAGCTGCTTCATATCTGTCTCAAGTAACTTTTCTTTGAAGGAGGGAGTTCCTCTAAGTTTTAGTATTTGTAGTAAGGACGGTGGCCTGCGTTCCTTGTAAGCCATATGGCATGGGATATAGCATGCCTAAAATTGGCGGGTCTGTCTTGATGCCATGGTTCTGATTGACCTCAATTCAGTTTTATGCTGTAAGCTGCTCAGAATCGCTTCAAAAATAAATTAAATAAATAGGTACATGCATGCATACATACACATATACATACATACATACATAAAAGTGTGCCTGCTCTGGCTGCTCTTTCTTGCAAAACAGGATTGGTGTCAAATACAGCCATGATTTCTAGCTGCATGCATAGCTTCTCTGTTCTGTATTGATTTTATAGAGGCCCTGAGGTTTGATTTTGATAGAAATGACACCGGAGACAGCTGTCTGTTAAGGAGGGTCATGCATACTAGCTACATTGATGAAAAAGATGTCTGGCGCCAGGGTACACATTAATAATAATATTTCAGTAAAGGGTTCTTTAATTTCCTTTTATTAAACTCCCTGACATGCTAGTCAGCGTTTAAAGGCTTTTAACTCCTCCTTCTCAAACACTTCTGTCTGTAATGTTGGTGTTGAGAAGACGGAAGTATATTTATCTCTCTTCTTTGTTTGGAAAGGAGGACAAAAAAGACAGCATATTTTGAGAATCTTATCAAGAGCTAAAAAGGAAATAAGAATTTCATTAAAAAATCTAGCTAGCCAGCAGGAAACATGTTTATCTAATCATTTGTTTATGTAGAAAAGAATAAAAGTTTTGTTCCCTCTAAGCAAATGCAATACTTTTTTTTTTTTTTTTTGCAATACCCTTTCCCTCTGGAGGATAGCTATAATTCCAGATGTTGTTTGGATTCAAGATAGTGAATAGAGGGAAAAAAAGTCTTAATGATAATAACAGAGTCAGACTGGCTGGTTCTGTTTTGTCAGGGAAATAGAGAGATAAAAACTCCATTAATGGTGTGTGCTTTGCTTAAGTAGCTAATAAAACAATGCCTTCTTCACTGGAAATACCTCCGGAGATTGGCAGCGATCAGTGCCAAGAGCGACAGCTGGACAGACTGATGTTGTGTATGTGAGGGAGAAGTGACAGGTAAGAAGAAAAGGTTGTTAATGATGTAAGAGACTTGCAAGTTCTTCTCCCGCACAGCCTTTTTCTTTCCCATTGGTTAATTAGTTATTAGTGATATATCTATCACTATATACTATACACAGCTAGTCCTTGATTTATGACCAAAATTAGGTCCAGAATTTCTGTTGCTAAGCAAGGTAGTTGTTCTGTGAGTCAATTTTACAGCCATTTTCCCATGGTTGTTAAGCAAATCGCTAAAATCCAGTGAAATCACGCGGTCATTAAGCAAATCCACCTCCTCCCATTGATTTTGTTTGTCAGAAGCCGATTGGGAAGATCACAATGGTGAATATGTGATCCAGGGACACTGCAACAGTCATAAAGGCAAGCACCCAAATTTTGATCCCATGACAAGGGTGATGCCGCGGTGGTCGTAAGTGTGAAGACAGATGTAAGTCACTTTTTTCTGTGGTGTTGCAACTTCGAACAGTTTCTAAATGAATGGGTTGTAAGTCTACTGTACTGTATGTGCACTCAGCCTTCCATTCTTCTGAGGTAGGTAAAATTGGGACCCAGATTGTTGGGGACAAGTAGGCTGATTCTGTAAACCACTTAGAGAGGGCTGTAAAGCACTGTGAAGCAGTATATAAGTCAGGGGTAGGCAACCTTGTCTCTTTTATGACTCGTGGACTTCAACTCCCAGAATTCCTGAGCCAGCCATGCTGAGGGGAAAGGGAGAGGTTTCCAAGCTGATCCATGCTGGCTCAGGAATTCTGGGAGTTGAAGTCCACGAGTCATAAAAGAGACAAGGTTGCCTACCCCCCAGTCTAAGTGCTATTGCACATCAGAGTCAGTGTGTTGTAGTGGTTAAGGTACAAGGGAGTCCTCGACTTACAATCACAATTGAACCCAAGATTTCTGTTGCTAAGCAAGGCAGTTATTGAGGGAGTTCTGCCCCATTTTACAACCTTTCTTGCCGCAGTTGTTAAGTGAATCATTGCAATTGTTAAGTTAGTAATGTGGTTTTTAAGTGAATCTGGATCCCCCATTGGCTTTGTTTGTCAGAAGGTCGCACAAGGTGGATCGTATGACCCAATTGCCAAGAATCTGAATTTTGACCCCATGACCCTGGGAATGCTACAATGGTCATATATGTGTGAAAAACGGTCATAAGTCATTTTTATCAGTGCTATTGTCACTTTGAATGGTCACTAACTGAACTGTTCTAAGTCAAGGATTACTCGTACTGGATAAGGGATGGGAAGATCCAGGTTCTCACCTGCTTAGGCACAAAATCAAGCTTTGGTCACTTTGAGTCAGTCAGGCTTTCTGAGGACTAGATTCAGAAGTTGAAAACACCTTTCTACTAATCTGGTTTGGACTAGCACAGGGGTAGGCAACCTTGGTTCTTTTATGACTCGTCCACGAGTCATAAAAGAACCAAGGTTGCCGATCCCTGGACTAGCATGTTAAGTAACAGTTCATAACATTTAGTGAAGAATTGTCATTCTTTAACGGATTGATTTCAGGATGATGATGATGATGATGGTAGTAGTAGTAGTAGTAGTAGTAGTAGTAGTAGTAGTAGTAGTAGTAGTAGTAGTGTTGTTAGTAGTACCCAATAGTAATAGGCGCCTTGGTTGCAATCCCCAAACAACTGGAACACTGCTTCAACACTATTGGCATTGACAAAATCACCATCGGTCAATTGCAAAAGGCAGCTTTACTTGGGACAGCTTACATTCTGCGACGATGCCTCTAACACCATCACACATCCACATCTGTCTATCCCAGGTTCTTGGGAAGGACTTGACAGGTGGACAAAAATGCCAAATCCAGTCTGAACATCTGACTGCATGATACATACAAACAAAAGTTGTATAAAAACGAACACACTGTATAGTAGTAATCCGTCATCGAATAAGCTTCGTAACTACAGGTAGTCCTTGACTTACAACAGTTCATTTAGTGACGGTTCAAAGTTACAACGGCACCCAAAAAAATAACCCCGTTTTTGCACTTACAACAGTTGCAGCACCCCCATGGTCATGGGTTTAAAATTCAAACGCTTGGCAAATTGACTCATATTTATGACGGTTACAGTGTCTGGGATCACGTGATCCCCTTTTGCGACCTTCTGACGAGCAGAGTCAATGGGGAAGCCAGATTCACTTAACAACGGTTAGACTAATTGAACAAGTAACAGTGATTCATTTAACAGCTGTGGCAAGAAATGTAAAATGGGGCAGAACTCATTTAACAAATGTTTCGCTTAGCAACAGAAAATTTAAGCTCAATTGTGGTCATAAGTCGAGGATTACCTGTAGTTCTTTTTGAATATAATTCTATTTGTAAAAAAAAAAAGATCTAAAAAATAAAGCCTCTTTCATGCTGAATTTGACTTCTGATGACTTCATGGATACATCTGTGTATTTTGTTGACATCCGTATAAATTAAATGTCTATACAGTATAAATGGCTTTGCCATGGCCTGTTTCTGGAATATTTTTGGACTTTGTCCTACAGCATTGATACTGTATGGCTGTTTTTCATCCCAGTGCTAACTGAATCCAACTCTGCTTGGTGTTTTGAGGGTCACCCACCAAAATAATCACCCTAGATATGTCAGTATGGCTCCGTATTTAGATTTATGAACTTCCATTAAATGATCTTGGAAGAGTTTCTAAGCCACAGTGGGTTAGGCTTGGAGCAACATCTAAACCTAGACCATTAAGGGACTCTGCCAAGATTAATCACAGTTTATCCCCATGCTTGTGGTGCATTTAACTGAACCATCACATGGCAGGTGGCCCAAATAGGGAAAGGGGAGTTAGCCTATTTCTTAGTTTCCCTTCTCTCCAGACCTAGAGATGGGAGTCAGTAATGGTATAAAATGATGTGTGTGTGTGTGTGTGTGTGTGTGTGTGTGTGTGTATTTCTGTTTCAGTATTGCTTCTATTCATAGTTTTCCTGCACCACATGCTCAATTAGTGTCAACTCCAATTAGATCTCCTCAATTTTGGGGATGGGGGAGGAGTAGGCAAAGTGATCTATCTTGTTTGGTGGGCACCCAAAGTAAGCTAGTTTAGCGTTTGTATCTCTGGCTTGTTTTGTAAAGTAATTGTGAGAAAACATTGTGGAGGAAGAGCCATGCATATTATCTTGAACTCCATACTGCAAATGTTTAAAGTACAGGTACTCCTCAGGTTACATCATAAATTGGGAAAGGGATTGCTGTGCTAAGTGAAACAGGTTTAAAGTGGGGTGGTGGTGGTAGGGAGTGCTGCTGGGAGTTGGAGAGACTATGGGGCAGGGTCAGTGAAGGCCTGGGGGAGAAAAAGTGGGAATGATTTATTGGACCGACCTGGGACCTTCCCTCCTGGGTTTCACACGGCTTTTGTTTGTGGGAAACTGGCAGGGAAAGTTGAAAATGGGGATCAGGTGACCGCAGCTCCTTGCAATATCATAATCATGAGCTGAGCATCTAGATTGCAATTACATGTCCTGTAGGGGGGGGGAATGCTGTGATGGACAGGTGACGCTTTGAGGACTGGTCATAAATCCAGAACTTTGGATGATGGAATGGATGTAAGCTGGGAACCGCCTCTACGCATAAGAAAACGTGATGAACTGTATTTTCTTTGGGGGGGGGCTATTTATTAACAAAATTTTATTAAATTTATATAGGTGAGGAAAAATAGGAACAATACAGGTATGGTAAAGGGAGGGGTAAAAGGAAAGGGGGAGGGGAAGGAAATAAGGAATTAGGGTAAAATAAGGATAGGTACAATCACATATTTCAACTGTCTCTATGCGTAAGAAAACGTGATGAACTGTTTTCTTTTGGGGGGACCTATTTATTAATATTCAGTGGAAAATTCTCAACGAGGCATGGAGATGCTGGCAGGTTTTCTCAGCACTGAATAGGTAGGCCTCCTCAAATTACAACCACTGTGGAGACCAGAATTTGCATCGTAAGTCGTGCGGCTGTAAGTCAAGTCAGACCCAAAATTACAGCAATGTCTATGGAAGTCATTAAGAGAATCACCACTGTCATTAAGCAAATCATACAGTTCCCAATGCGATTCCCGAATTCAGTTCCCCAATGGGTGTTGTTTTTTTTTGCTGGAAATCAGCAAAAATGGTTGCATATTGTGATCAGGTCACAACAGGATGCTGAAGCCGATTGCAAATGCAAACTGGTTGCCAAGCCCTCAAATTGTGGTCATGTGACCATAAGGGTGATGTGACGGTTTTACGGAGGAGCAGAGGTGATAAATCACTTTTTCCAAGGCCATCATAATTTTGAACTATAACAAATGCGCTAAGTCAGGGGTAGGTAACCTTGGCTCTTTTATGACTCGTGGACTTCAACTGCCAGAATTCCTGAGCCAGCCAAGAATTCTGGGAGTTGAAGTCCATGAGTCATAAAAGAGCCAAGGTTGCTACCCCTGCGCTAAGTTGTTGGCTGCTAGTAGTCAGAATGTAAGAATAAGCATTCTGTAGGGAAGTGTTTTTTAAAAAACTTGAGTAGCCTGTTTATTTTCTTTTGGGGACAGTATTGCATAGGGTTTTTTTTGTTTTTGTTTTTTTAGAAAAGTGGCAAATCAGGCATTTTTTTTTAACCAGAAAAACTCTGCCTCTGCTTTTTTCCTTTTGTCTGGGAAATAAGAATTCCCAAGTAATTTTGAGATGTGAGAAGAAATCAGAATTGGTCATGAACTTTCTGTATTTTAAACGCTGGTTCAAGGTTGCTTCCTTGCAAAATTACAAGACATTTCCTTCGAAATGGAGAAAAAAAACATATTTTTATTGGTTTTTCCAAAAGCTTCTACAGTTCTACGATAAAGAGAAATGAAAAGCACACATTGATTTCTGGGATGACGTCATGTTTTTACTCTCAAGTGATAAGTTTTTCATGCCTTTTTAAAGAAGAATTTCTGCTGCTGCCAAATTTTAAGTTGTATCTGTTGCAGTACTCTGCTTGTGTGGCATTAGGATTTTCTATTTAGAAATGGAATTTGTTTATTTTATTTTCATAATCATATGTTTTGTTCCATAGTCAAAAATCAAGGAATTCAATAAAATCTCCATAAAAATAATTGTAATAAAAACATAGAGGAGACCAGCTGCTTTTTGTTGTGTTCCTAGATCTAATCAAGACTAAAATGACAATGAAAACTCAAGCATTTATTTACTTAAAATTTAACTAATTAGGACTTGCTGTTGTTCAGAATTTTTTAAAAGTCCACCTTGAATAGAGCTAACAACAACTTCATGGATATATCCTTGTAGAAGTACTTATTGATTTATATCTCCTTACAATCTGACAACTCATAGTAGCTCATACAATATAAAGAAAAATTAAAGCATCTATTAATGGTATCTATGTGGTTGCTAAGAGTCGTTGGCACATAATCCCATAATCAATGGCACAATTAACATTACACTGTAATCAGAAAATCGATCGATATCAAGAGATTAAGATCAAAACATATTTTGATCTTTAAATATGATATTTATATCAAACATCAATATAGATATAAAATATGGGCAATACACAGCATCAATGGAAGCCTCTCCAAAATATCTCAGGTGACATATTCAGTTGAATGTGAAAATTTTTTGATTCAATTAAATATGTCAACTGAGATATTTTGGAGAGACCTCTAATAATGCTCTGTATTGCCCACGTTTTATATCTGTACTGATACTTTATTTGCCATTTATCTGTCATACTTAATTGAATATCTTCAATTTCCTAGAGGCTATTAAAGAGGGACCAGTCTATACTCCACCAGTGAAATATTCCAAAGTAGTCAAACCATTATGAGGAACAGCTCCTCTTTTCTTTGGCTCTCCACACCTCCTAAAAACAGGGAACTAGAATGTGTTTCTCCTTGATGGGCTGATTCAGATTAGAAGTCTCTTCGAAGCAACATAGAAATGGCTTGCAATTGCAAACCCCCCTCCCCCCCGTCATATTGTTTCAATTAACTTTGCCTGTAATTCAGGTATTAGAATTTGGTCTCCAGTTTAAGTTCTGGCTATGTTAAGCTTTTTGACACCAATCAAGGATGAAAAAGACTTGGTAAGGATCCCCCCCCTTCCTTAATCAAGCTGCATTTTTAAAATGCTTTGAACTTCATTAGCAGCAAGAGATTTATCAGTTGGACTGAAGCTGTTTGTGGGGGTTTGTTTGTCTATGATTCTGATTATCTTTTTTAAAGCTCTAGATCGGCATCTTAAGCCCAGCAGAGGCTTAAAAAAACTTCCGTGGTTAATCTTTCAACAGCAGTGAAAGAAGCAAGGCAATAATCACAGTCTGTTAAAAAAAAAAATGGGGGTTCTCCTCTAAATTTTGGCAATACAAATTTGGGTGAGCTTCCTTGATTGCAAAAATGAAATTGGGCCATATGGAGCCCTGTGGATTGCCAATCCTTTCTCTAAAATATGAGTTCAAAAAGAGCAGCTTGGGAACCACATGTCACCTACTTTATCTGCATCTGCGACTTTCAGAATGAACAATACCAGAAATTTATGCTGGGTTTTGTGGAGGAGAGGTTGTTGCTAGGGTTTTGTTTTTGTTTTTTTGCAGTTTGTGGGGGCCAGGTGGGTCTTAAACCTTGCAGGTTCACTTTGAGTTCTGGTCCTACCCACTTTTGATGTACAGTGAATGACAAGTATCCAAACGTGATGGGACAGGCCTGAAAGGTGGCTGATAAAGGTAACTTTCAGCCTGATCTGTCTTTGGAGAAGAGAAAATTCTGCAGTCTAAGCTTAATTGCAGAACAAATTCTGTGTCATCCAGTTTTCCGCTTAATCTCTGCTGCAAAGGGCAACCAGTGGAAGATCCTGTGATGACAATCATAAGCTGTAAACAGGCTTGTTACACAGGTATCCCTTTGTGTAAGAGGGATAGTAGAAGGAATTCTGGTGACCTTTCTCACCTTCAGAAATTCCCCTAAGTCAAATAAAACAGCACCAGAGACATATGTAGCTTATGTATGGTACCCTTTATTTAAAACAGAGCTCTTCTCTGATTAGTCACTCTTTTATTTGTGAAAGGAAACAATTTGTTCTCAGTGACAATATTGATCAGGTTATACTGTTTTTGCCTTTGCTCCAGAAAAACAGAAGTTTTACTTCATGGCAAGAAGTAATATCCTGCAACAGAAATTGCCTCCCAAACTGGGCAGAAGGAATCTTCATAAATTGTGATGTGCAGACCTTCAATCATATTTTGCTGAAATGGGTTACACAGCCCGCAGTTCAGTCCTGGGATTTGTTCTTAGGTAAGTATATGTAGAATGGAAACTTCATTAAGTAAACAATATAGTTAGTCAGTCCCATATTTTTTTTATTTTAAAAAAAAACTGCTTGCTACAGGATATTTACTTGGAAGCACTACATCAAGTATGTATTTCATTGCATCCATAATCTGTTGGAAAGATACCCTTTAGAATAGGATGAAGCTTAGAGGACATGGTAGAGAAGAGTTTAAAAGATCAAAGGAAAATCTATTCAAGTTAGATCAGGGATTCTCAACCTTGGCAACTTTACAAGTCTTAAAGTTGCCAAGGTTGAGAACCCATGAGTTAGATAATAAAATGTTGGACGTATCCCATTGTTTTGAGTTTTGCATTTCAAGTTTTTTTTAAAAAAATTATAAACATTTCATCAGATGCCTCAGTATATAATATGATGATGCACAGAATTATTTTTAGCATATCTTTTCCCTCCTCTTTCTACTTCCCTTTTCCCTGCCTCTTCTCTTTCCTCTTTCCTTTCCGTTCTGTTAAGTTTTTTATGATTATTATTCCTGGCCCTACCTTGATAAGTCCCTACAGTTTTCCTGGCAAGTTTTTTTGGATGTGGTTTACCATTGCCTGCTTCCCAGAGCTGAGAGAGAATGACTGGCCCAAGGACACCCAAGTGGCTTTGTGCCTAAGACTGGACTAGAATTCAATCTCTTGAGTTCTAGTCTGAAGCCTTAAGCGCTACACCAAACTGGCTCTCACTATTTCTTAGGGTAAAAGTAAAATATATTAAGATTCATGTATCAGCCCTCGAGATATGTTATACTCCAGATTTCACAGGGGCTAAGGCAGAAGAAAAAGTGTATCCGAAAGATATAAAATCAAAAATGGTTGCTTCAAACTGAGGTGAAATACACTTGACATTTTCTATGATAGTCAGTTAACCAGCATGCGTGGCGCTCGCGCGACGGCCTGCATTGTGCATGTGCGGGGCGACGGCCTGCATCGTGCATGCACGGCGCCCGCGACGGCCCGCATCGCGCATGCGCGGTGCTACCGCGCGCATGCGCGGTGCTGCCCCCTGCGCCGGCCGAGGGGAAAAGGGGGAAAAATGGCGGACTGCGGTATTTGGCGACCCCTGTGAAATGGTCGTTCGGCCCCAAATGGGGTCACGACCCATAGGTTGAGAACCGCTGATATAGACACTTGCAGGTTTAACCCAACTAAAGACCCTTTGCAAAGGGCTTCTGGAGCGCTGCTCCTGAAATTGTCACAGGGCTCTAATCAGCCTCATGATGTTGATAGAGGTGACCTAAAGGTCAACTTTAATTGCATGTTCAGGAAAAAAGAAAAGAAAAGAGGGCCAGCAAAAAAGAACATTAGAATTCCATGGCTGAAGTTGAAATAAAAGATCAATTTGTCTGCTGTGTATTAATTACATTTCTTAAAATGAAGAGAAGAAAGACATATTAAATCTTAAACTGTGCTCAATTATTCTTTATAATGGTATTATGGAAATAAAAATATAAGTAAACATTCTTATACCAGGTATAGCCCACACACCAAATAATCAAGCAGTAACACAGGGATACAAGAAGCAAAGTACAGATGGGTACAATTACACGACAAAACCTCTTTGTTATTTTGCTATACCCGAATATACATTAAAAGGTAAACAAAAAATTATTTATAGATTAGATTCAGAAGACCATTCAACTCAATACTGACTTGGATTGAGTGTAATGGGTATCCTGAATTTCTCATCTGTTACAGGGGTGGGGTACATTTTATGGCTTAATGGATAAATAGGAACCTGACCAAGCATGTTGAAGTCTGTGTGTTCTGCTCTGCCTCCCAGCGCATTTGGTCCGATGCCTCTCTCTGTTTGCATATACTCATATTCCTATATAACAGTTAGCTGTGGCTCTCCTCTCTCTTAACAGTGAGAGGAAAGAGGAATTGCCTGAGGGTTACTACCTCAAAGTGTTCTAGAACCTTGAAATGGCTTTACTTGAATTTTCCAGCTGAAGAAGATTTGAATGAACTCTTTTTTGAAGCGCACCATTTCACGATGATCCAAGCAGATCGAAACCACTGAACTTTAAAGTTTAAGTTAACTCTTTAAGGGCAAATGACACCCTGGGAAACTATTATCTCAAGTCACTGGTGTGGCAGTGTCTCCAGCGAATTGCTTTTTGGTGGGGAAGCAAGAATGAAATGAAATGTATCCCTGGGACCATCCCCCCCAAAAATAAAAGAAATTAACTTTTTTTGAAACCTAGATTTCATCACTGATTGTGTGCCATTAAATTGTTATCAATTCCTAGCAACAACGTAACATAACCTGATCTTTCAGGTCCTCCCATGGTTCATTTAGTGTTACTGTAGCTGAGTCTAGTTACCTTGCTACTGGTCATCCTCTTCCTCTTCTCCAGACACATTGCAGAATGTGTCCAAAGTAGAATAATTTGAGCTTGCTCATTTGTACCTGGTATGAGACCTCTGGGTTGATTTTTCAATGATCTGTTTGTTTTCTTGGCTGGCCACGGTATTCTCAGGAGTCTTTTAAAACAGGGGTCCCCAACCTTTCCAAAAGGCAGATGTTGTCCATCCTTTTGACATCTTCGTTGTCAATTCTAAGACCGTTGTACCTGTTGTCGTTAGTTTAATATTCTTTATATTTAATTTTAGTGCCATTTTTTTTCAGGGTACTCCTTGACTTTTATTATTACGGCTTGCAAAAAGCCAAAATTTTTCCTCTACAGTTCTTCCTTGATTTATGGCCAAGCTACTAGAGAATCTTGTAACTCTTCCCTTCAGTAGATAGTTGAGGCTAACAATTGTTTGTGTTGCTTTATCTGTATTTCATGGCAAAATAAGCACATGTAGATATATCCTGTTAAGGTTTGGTTTCCCATTGACTTAATGTGAGTAATTGGACTACAAAGTGGTTGTAGGGAGGTTGGAATTTATTATCTTCCTATTATCCTAAGAAAACATCTTGTGTTGAGCCAGCATTCCTTTTTTTTTTAACAATCTTTTTATTTTTTATTAATCTAGTACATAAAACAGTGCACGGTGAATAGTGCCCTCCACCAGACAAATTACAAAAATACAAACATTAATCCCACCACCAATTGGGAAGATTCAATTTCTATTACATATATACTTCTCAACTCTGGATTACATTATTCATACTTTATAGAGTGACTGAATTTTATTCTTTATTTTTACATCGCCTATTAAATTTAACATATAATTTTTAACCTTTTCCCACCGCTTCATCGTTGCTACCAATTTACCTTCATTATAATTGTGTAATCTAATTTCCATTATTTGATAGTGAATGTGGTCTACCATATACTTACACCAATTTTGTATATTCCATTTCTTCGCATCTTTCCACCCAAGTACTATAGTTGCTTGGGCACTTTCTATTGCTGCAGTTTTAATTTCTTCATATTCCTTTACCTCACTATTTTTTATTAATAGCGCCACCTCCTTAGTTATTCTCCAATTAATATTTAGAATCTTATTTACCTCAATTTGTATTTGCTTCCAAAATTTGTGAACTTCAGCACATTCCCAAAACATATGCATAAATACTCCCTTTTCTTTACATCCATGCCAACAATTCCCTTTCTTCTCCCTTTGGAAGTGCGCTAATTGTAATGGTGTATAATACCATTTATGTAAAATTTTTCTTCTCATCTCTCTTATCCTTGTATTTTTAATCTTCCTAATATCTTCTACTACACTTTCCATTTCCCATTCATTAATTTCTAATTCGTCCTGCCAATACCTTGTCAATCCTTTTACCGCGGCATTCCTGATCACAGTGAGAGTTGTAAACAGGACAGATCCATGCAGTAGTGAATGCAGTTAGTGAATTAATGCATCCCAACAAAGTTCCTACATGTTTGCAAAGTGAAGAGCAAAAATTAATAGAAATTTCCTTATTTTATTGCATATTTATGTTCCTTCTGGGAATATTTAGTACAGGGGTAGGCAGCCTTGGCTCTTTTATGACTCGTGGACTTCAACTCCCAGAATTCCTGAGCCAGTCATAAAAGAACCAAGGTTGCCTATCCCTGATTTAGTACAATTCAGTTTATCCAAGAACTTTGCAAAAGTACTGAAACCTAGTTAAAATAACAAATCAGGGTAACTTTGCATAGGAATAACAACTGATGATAGTCACAAATATTACTAATATAAGCAGTTCTTGAATTACGATCACAATGGAGCCCAAAATTTCTGTTGTGCGACATTTGTTAAGTGAGTTTTTTTGCCCCATTTTACGACTTTTCTTGAACACAGTTGCTAACTGAACTAATGCAGTTATTAAATTAGTAATATGGTTGTTAAGTGAATCTGGCTTCCCCATTGACTTTGCTGGTCAGAAGGTCATAAACAGTGATCACATGACTCCAGGACACTACAGACGTCATAAATATGAGTCAGTTGCCAAGCATCTGAATTTTGATTACATGATCATGGGGATGCTACAACAGTCATGTGAAAAAATGGTCATAAGTCACTTTTTCCAGTGCTTTGAATGGTCATTAAACTATGGTAAGTCGAGGACTACCTGTATTCCTTCTTCTTGCCTCTAAGCCAGACATGTCAAACACAAGGCCCAGAGGCCAGATGCAGCCCGCAAAGTGGTTTCATGTGGCCCGCGAAACCATCCTGGAAACAGTGAGGGAACAGCCCCCCTCTGCCTTGGCCCTGGCCCAGGCCAGCTGGGAGCCAATGTACAATTTTGTGATGGCCATCTATGCTGAAACGCATTCAGTCTTAGTTCCATAACCCCCCCCCCCCGGCATGGCTTGAGAGGAACAGTGAGGCTCCTCCAGTGGACCATGCCTTGGCACTTGCCCTGGTCCCACCCCCTTTCTGCCAGAGACCCTCAGATCTGTCCCACTCCTGCCCAGGCCCCCACAGACACCCTTGACACGAGAACGATGTAGAGCTGGCCACGCCCACCCAGTAGGCTACACCCACTCCATCCACGCCCACCCAGTAGGCTACACCCACCCTGGCCACACCCACCAGGCCCTTTGAGGGCAACCACAATGCTGATGCGGCCCTCAATGAAATTGAGTTTGACACCCCTGATCTAAGCCTACTGACAAACTAACAGGACAAAGCCAAATTATTTTACAGAGCATCTTTAAAACAAGCTTACATATATCTCCACCCTTTCTATTTTTCCCCAGGGGGAAAAAAAATACCTCTAGAGACTTGGGGATACTGTGGAGAAATTGACCGATCAAAGGGCTCAACATTTTTGTATTTTAAGCACATGTGTGACAGATATATTAGAGAGTGTTCTGACACTAATATGTGTTAGGCAGTTTTATCCCTTAGTGTTTGCTCACTTTCAATAAGCTTCCAAAAACTAGAATCCCTGCATTAGGGTTACCTTTAATAAAAAGACAAAAAACTAGAAACCTTTAATAAAAAGACAAAAAACTAGAATCAATCTAGTTTTGTTGGAAGTAAAATAGTTGGGTGGTTTGAAAGCTTTTGATGGAGTGTCAAGGACTCCTTATTTTACAGGAAAGGTCAATACTTCAGATTCTATCACTTTAGTTTGGTTCTAGTTTTTTTTTATTTTTTTATTAAAGGTAATCCTAAATGCAGGGATTTGTTTAATGCAGGGGGACGTAAAAGATGGACTGAATGTTACTTTTATGGAGAGCTGAGGTCAGGAGACTGGAGCAAGGGACCAGACCCCCCGCCCACACCCAGCCCCCGAGTCACCGTTCTGATCAGCATCAGCAAAACAAATGTGGGCCTCGATTCCCACCTGCTGCTGTGGGATGAGTCCTCCGGGAAGGCGCACGCCACCTGGCCGCTTTGCTTTCTCCTCCGTAAAGCTGGGCACCTCGGGAAGAGGAGAGAGGGGAAAAACCCGAGCCTCAGGAGGCAATGTGAGGGCTGTGAGGGGTATTGCAAGCTCGCAGGAGGGGGGGGAAGAGGAAAAGAAAATGGAAGAGAGAGAGAGAGAGAGAGAGAGAGAGAGAGAGAGAGAGAGAGAGAGAGAGAGAGAGAGAGAGAGAGAGAGAGAGAGAGAGAGAGAGAGAGAGAAAGAAGGAGGGGCGGTTGTGAGGGCATTCAGGGCCGTGACGTGAGAGGTGGATGGATCTATTCCCTTCAGGCTTGCACTTACTTCTGAAGTAAGAAGAGGGGGGAAGGGTGACACAGATCCTGCACAAGGAGTCCCTGGGGAGGGTGGGGCTTCGCTCTGTGTCTGCACTCTTTGCGCGCCCTCAGTAGGGTTCCTGAAGGCCGTCGCCAAGCAGCTTGTTTTCAATTTCAACAAGCAAGTGAGCTGTGAAGGAGGGGGGAGGAAGGCGATGCCATGGTGGGGCGGTGGGGGGGGGAGGAAGGCGACGCCGCATACCACCAGCCAGGTGGTCACATATCACTAGTGGTACATGTACCACCGGTTGAAAAGCCCTGCTTTATAGAAGGAAAGTTAAAAACAGGTGAAATTTTGGCATTATTACAGTGGCTTCTTTGCTTGGGTTCAACCTGTGCAAAAATGTGCTTTATTGCATACAGATCAGGAATGAGAAATTGATATTTTTGCAAATATAATACTTCTATATAGAATTGGCTGGGCTTTTAGAGGACTTTGATCCCAACTTCACCTATGACTACTTTTGTTTCCTAATAGTACCTATCCTGCTTAGTATCTCGTATCGGGACTTTTCATTTTTACTTGCTTCCACATAGTTCTTAGAATGATGGTCCTTCATATACAACATTCTCACCCACGTTTTCATTTGTCAGCATTCAAACCCCAAAAGTTAATTGTACATAAGGAGCCACAATCCACAATTGCTGTAACCACAGTCTTGCATCCATTATATAGCATAGCTGTAGTTCAGCTCAGTGCTGCCATGTGGACAAATTCCAAGCTTACAATTGAGCAGTCACTTTTCTTCTGGGAAAACGAGATGCCTAAAGAGCAAACATAATATAGAGTTTCTCCTCCTACAGTGTCTCTGCTCCTTCTCCTTGTTTTTTCATTCCCAGGTTCTTTTTCCAAACAAGGGATTTAACCTTCTGCCTTGTGCATTATCCCATACCTGACAAGTTTACTGAAGAATTTTTTGGCATTGTAATCAACAAACATCAAAAAGAAATGCTGGTTGACCAGTGTCAACAAAGGTTGCTGGGCGACGGTGAGAAAAGAGACAGCTATCAAAATACACGTGGCTGGGTTGTGTTTGTTGGGCAGCGTTCATTCAGTAAATCTCTTGCTCAGTAAATCTCTTACACTTAGTATGCTCCAAAATGTATATCTAATGTAATTCTGAGACAAGAAGTTGGGGTGAGAAAAGAGACAGCTATCAAAATGCACGTGGCTGGGTTGTGTTTGTTGGGCAGCGTTCATTCAGTAAATCTCTTGCTCAGTAAATCTCTTACACTTAGTATGCTCCAAAATGTATATCTAATGTAATTCTGAGACAAGAAGTTGGTCAGACAAGGGTTGACATTACAGCATGGTTATTAACCTTTAATTACTGAGTTAAATGTCATTATTTACTAGCTGAGCTGATTCCACCTCTTCTTTCAGATTAGTTTGAGTTCTCTTGGATTCAAGCAGTACATTAAAAACTTCTGTAATAGGGCCTCTCCCTGGATTTCACTCAGGCTAAAGGAGACCTATTAAAGAAAGACGTTTAGTCATTGAAGCCCAGAATGAAAGAGGATTCATTCCAAATTCTGTCCAAACTTGGTTTTAACCATGTAAGGTGGAAACCAGCCAACTACATCCACTCACTCATCATTCCAACCTAGCAAAAGTTCTTCTTCAGAGCAAGATATAATAGTACACCCTCTGTGATTGTATACAGTACATTCAGCAAATCCCCAATGAAACCTCTCCTGACATTGGCGGTTCATGTTGATGCACTGCTCCTTTTACAGTGATATTTGAGGAAGAATCTTCCATTTCTTGCTACATGCACTGAATTATCCTGGGGAACCTCTTGACAGTTGTCTCTCATCAGGCAAGAAAACTGCTATCCCCCTTAAGGCAGCAAAGTTCTGTATTGCTGCTGCGAATGCACACAAACAATTGACTCCTGCACGTGACTAGATATCCTCATACTTGGTTCATTTATCTTATGGTAATGTGGATGCTTCGTTGGCTTTCTCCTCTCTCTCTCTGCTGTAATTAGATTATATGTGTTCCATTTTATTCAGTCACTGGCCAAATAAATATTTCATACTTAGTCTGTCAAGCAGGCTCATTTGTGTTGTGATCCCAGGGCAGCCTTTCCTGTATTCTAGAAAGTAGCATTCGTGGCTGCTCTTTTCTAGCACTCCAGTGTGCCTCAAAAGCTTGTTGTGACAGGAAAGTTACAGGAGAAGAATGATTAAACTTGCTGTTTAATCTTGTTATGTGGCAGAAGTTACAACATTAGGGCTCCCTAGAGATTACACATAAAGTGTCATGAATTTTAAGGGAAGCTGTTCCTGTGAAAGAGTTTCAAGAGTAAATAATGAAATGCCCCTTAAAGGGAGAATGTGCCTTTTAGATGGAAGGTTCCTCCTCTGTGTCCCAGGGCCTTATGTTTTTCCCAATAGAGACAAAAATAAGATACACCAAAAAAGAGTTTTCTTAGCAAATAAACCAAAAAAAGAACACTCTATTTTCAGGTGCCGGGGAAGAGCGAAGTAGCACACACAGGCTGCATTGCAGCATTTAGATTTCTAAATGTGTTCTTGGCTTAGTCTGTCATATTTGCAGATGGCCTACTCTCTGGGGATATGCTGCAACCTTTTTAAACTGGCTTCCCTCCTCCCTTTACTATTCTTCTACAATTAGCTCGCTTGTTGTCTCCCAAGACATTATACTGTCTTTCCCTGCACAGATTTGTATTTTGTGGCGAACATATTTAACGAACAGCTGTGTATCTGAGTCAGGCTGCAAATTATCCATTTCCCCCCCTTCCCTCCCCGCCTTTAGCAATAAGGTAAAACTTCTCAGCTAAAGTGTAAGCAAATTCTATCAGCTTTCCCCGTGGGATGGCATTGGGGAAACTGGAAAGAAAGGGTCGAGTTGGCAAGTGCATGCATCAACTCAAGGCTTCTTCAAGTTGAGTTCAACTCCTAGTGCAGGGATTCTCAACCTTGGCAACTTTAAGACTTGTGGACTTCAACTCCCAGAATTCCTCAGCCAGCTTTGCTGGCTGAGGAATTCTGGGAGTTGAAGTCCACAAGTCTTAAAGTTGCCAAGGTTGAGAACCCCTGTCCTAGTGACTATGTAATATATCTAGGTATGCTTTTTGGCCAAAGTACAGCATAGGCTTGTCACTCCTTCAACTTTCCAGTATAAGTTGTACCTAGGAACTTCTTAGTAGTAGTAGAACTTAGTATCTAAGTTCTAACTCGCTGTGATTCTGGTTTTCTTTTTCCAACATCAGCCAGAATCCCTAGGTGCTGCAACTTGTGCTGTGTTGCGCTCTGTGTAACTATTTTTTTTTCTTTTTTGATGGTGAGAAGATTGTGCTTATAATACTATAATGTCTCCTAAACACTCAGGGTGCAAAAACTAACTGGTAACTTCTTAGAACGAGTGTTTATATGTATGTAGAAATTCTACTGGCTAGAATTACTCAGGTTTTTATTTATGGCAGAGTCCTTCTGTAAGTGTGAATGCAACATATTGTTAACACATTTTAAATAATCTACTGGCTAAAATAGCATGTCCTTCATTTATGGAGAAGCTATTCTGCCAGAGTGTCTCAGGTTAAAGGATATCGAGGCACCTGATAAGGACTGGCTCTTGTCAGTAGAAAGGTTGCCTTGCCCTTGTTACAGCCTGCCAGAATATGTATGGTTTAAGTTTGTCTGTTGCGTTACAGCCTGCTGTCAAGCCCCATGGGGCTTGCCATTCACCAGTGGGGGGGGGTGACCCAGGGCCCAGCCTGCTGCTGCTGCCTGCCGCCGCCCCGACATCGGACGCTGTCCCACCCTTGCAACGAGCCCCACAGCCACCGGCCGCCGTTCCCATGCCGGCCGCCACCCTACCCTGGACGGTCCATGAGGGGGCCGAGCCTCGACGCCTCACCGTACAGCGAAGCACCGAGAGCCAACAGGGTGTCGTGGGGTCTTGCTGGCGGGTGGAGGAACGTCATGATGCCAACGCTGGGCCCTGGGGAGGGCCGTTCACCGCCGAGCCCCTGAGGACGCTATCATGTCGGCCGCGGCGAATTGCTGTCAGAGCCCACGCCCGTCAATGCACCGGCTGGGCAAGGGGGCCGGTCGTCGCTGGGCACAGAGAGCTGCACAGAGTGGTTTGCTCCCAGTGCTTCATATAATTGTGCCACGCCCAAAACCCCACCCCCCAGCTGCTAACCACCATCCGCCCAGCAGTTCTAAAAACCCCATTTGTCCTTGGATTCTTTTCAACTGGACGACGATGGATGGGCGTGATACCTGCAAGCATTGGAAATCTGAATGGCTAAGCCTTGAAATGCTCCCTTGGCCAAGAAGAAAACATCTGGGGTATATCTTCAACCGACAATTTCTTGGCTTAAATAATCCCCATCCATTAGCACCCAAGCCATGAATGTCTGCATTCCATCATGTGCAGGTGCTTGGCTTAACAAATTATTGGTGTGTCTAAATTGTTAAACAGAGGGAGGAAGACCAAGAACCATTAGCTCATCTTTCCATAAAAGCAGCATGTTAAATTCTTCACACAATACAGTACTGATAATGCTAATATTGATTGCAGAAGAACTCATTTGCTCTTTTCCAAGCTGGTTACTTCTATTGCTATGTGTGTCTTCTTGTATTGGAAAGTGTAAAGAATTCTGGCCCCATAGATTTTAAGAAGCACGAGTTGTGCATGAAATTAAGGGCTCTTGTAAAAACATTAAGAGAGTTATAATTAACATAATGGTACAAACTTCTGTGGAGTTAAATATGTCCTTCCAACAGTTTGGGGGAAGAATCTGGAGTTAAAGGTACTCCTTCCCCATCTCTATTCCATAAATCCAGTGAAAGAGGTAGAAACATCTAAATTTTTGCTTCCCCTTCAGTTGTTTTTTTTGAGTATCCAGTTGTATTGTACCTACTTTCCTATTATAGCCTTGCCAGAATTGAACTGAAGCCTATCTGAAAATAGAATTGACTAGAAACTATCAAATTTTCCTGCGCCTTTGTTCAAGGAGGCATCTCCTTTCTGTCCTCGTAAGACAGGAATTGTTGTGACATTTCCTTTGTTGCACTAAAATAGCTTTCCCTGACCTGGTGTTGTCTTGACATGTTGGGTCACAGCCGTGACCACCCCCAGGTAGTAATACAATTCATCGGAAAGGCACCAGATTGAGGAATGCTCTAGCTAATGTACTCACAATGTTGGCTTAAATATTGCAAGTTACCTATGCCTGTGTACATTCTTGGGGTAAAGTGTCAGTTAGCTTTTTTGACTATCTATAGTTACCCATAAACTCATAAGCATGCAGGGGTCTTGAACCATGGCAGACAAGTGATTTGTAACATGAGAACACTTCAGAAGCCTGTAAGATTTTTCTGGGGAGAGGTTCTCTTCCTCAGACTTAGTGAATAGACCAGCAGCCCTTAAAATCAAAGATACAGGCATCATCTAGTGTTCTTATGTTTATTAAGTATTATATTTTAAATAACGATATATTAAGCATAATTATTCAGGGGATAATTCATTCATTGTCTTGTAACAGCAATGTCTTTAGAGTAATGGATTCTGTCAATATATCTCATATTTTGCAAAAAGACAATATAATTAAACAAAAGTCTTGCTTCACATTTTAGTAATCACTTATTTTTTTTAAAAAAACCTCATTCATATGACATTGATTCATGTCATACATGGAATGAAAAACAAAATATACAGAGGGGTTTTTTTTAAGAACAAACATTAACTCATCACTCTTTAAAGACAGTGTTAAATGAATATTAATCGCTTCATCTTAAATATGCAGAATGGGTTTTTATAATAATAAGCTGTACATTTTGATTATTCTCAGTGATAAAACGATGAAGCAGATGAATTTTATGTGGATATTTTCTCTCTGGTAAGTCCATCTATGGAAGTTATTCTGTAGCCATTTGCAAAGGGCTTTTGAGAGCAGCAATTTCATACTGTTCTTGCTCATCATTGCAAAAGGTCTGATTAGCAGTGCTGTAAAAGGGAGCAAAAAGCCTAGTGCAGGGGTTCTCAACCTTGGCAACTTTAAGACTTGTGGACTTCAACTCCCAGAATTCCTCAGCCAGCTTTGCTGGCTGAGGAATTCTGGGAGTTGAAGTCCACAAGTCTTAAAGTTGCCAAGGTTGAGAACCCCTGCACTAGTGGCACCATAAAGATGACATAGCCTTTTGTAGGCTAGGTTTTGCATTGTCTGATGGTCTGGCTGTATCCAGTATAGATGTCATTAGCAATGCAAAATACATGGACAGCTTTACAGGAAACTCAGAAAGTTGAGATCAAGGACACTTTTAATCCATAACAGTTTATATTAAAATTCATTTTACTAGTCTGTAAAGTGTTAAAAATGTTTGGATAGCTCTAGAACCTTCACATTTGCTTAGTGTAATTATATGACCCACTAAAACAAGTAAACAGAATGCCTTTTTTATTTAAAAAAAATG
Source organism: Bothrops alternatus (assembly GCA_034064705.1). NCBI lineage: Eukaryota > Metazoa > Chordata > Lepidosauria > Squamata > Viperidae > Bothrops > Bothrops alternatus. Next base: position 4,510,986 of record JARGCV010000052.1, on the reverse strand, counting down.
GTGTTCTGTTTGGCAAAAGTAGTGTGGCTTGCTTGCTGGCCTGTCTGGATTGCCTTTCTAATGTAAATAAAAGAGCAATTAATAGGTAACACAGCAATCAATAGCAATTAAATTTAATCTTGGAAATATTACCTTTGCAAAAAAACAACTGCATACAAAAAATACAAATATTGAAGGAATAGTGGATTAGTAATTCTACATAAATTTAATCAAAATTGTATCTAGTAGTGATGTGGAGCATGGGTGTTTGGAGACCACTGCTCCTTAACAACACAACAATGGCTATGTTTAGCTCACAAGTGCCTTCTAGTCATGAGCAAAATGCTAGGCCCAAGCCACCATCTCTTCCTGATGCAACTATTATTGTCGTCGTTGTTGTTATTCTTCAATTGAGTTAAGAATTGTACTAGAATTTACAACACTAGAGGAAATATGCACAGAAAAAACCCTGGATATTAGTATTTTGGGTGATGCTGTGGATGATCTATAAGTTTTGCTGAGGGGAGATGATGATAATGGTGACGTTAGATCTGTGTAGATACTATTCTTTTTTTTCCTCCAAAAGGACGTATTGGGTACATAAAATTTCAATAAATTGTCAGCTTATTTATTTTATCAAATGTACATTGCTGTCCATCTCACACAAGGTGACTATAGATGGCATATAACAAAACCAACCCTTAAAATCCAATATAAAAACCAATTAAAACAATTAATCCATATAATAAAACCAAGATAGTGTGAGTGGTTAATAACAATAACAATAATAATAGAGTTGGAAGGGACCTTGGAGGTCTTCTAGTCCAACCCCCTGCTCAGGCAGGGAACGCTATACCATTTCAGACAAATGGTGGTCCAGTTATCCAGTAGACGCAGTTTAGCGTCTACTCTGGGTTATTTTAACCGGGTAATGTTCTTTCAACTTTAGGGGTTATATATGGTAATTATGTTAACAGTGGTTTAGATAATGCTGTTGACAAGTTAGAGCAGGGGTCCCCAACCCCCGGTCCGTGGACCAGTACCAGGCCGCGGCATGCCAGCAAAAAACTGGTCCGCACAAACAAGGAAAGCCCCATTCACAGGCAGTACACAAAACCACACCCCCTCTGGTCCGCAGAAAATCCTCTCCACGTAACTGGTCCCTGGTGCCCAAAAGATTGGGGACCTCTGTGTTAGAGGAAAATATAACATGACGTGGAAAACAAAATAGGACAGAATTGCCCTGTAAAGGAATGGCTTGGGAGTCATAGGCAGTCTGACAGTATTCCTTCTGTGGCCATAGAAGCCTCCAAACCTCCAAGGTGTGCTAAAAACATTGGAGAACTTGGCGGGAGATTCTTGTGGAATTTAAGGAAGAAACACTACATTATTAAACACATTGAAACCCCAATGTATTATCCTTCCAGAATGTCTCAGTGCATCTATCCAGCAAATGAGACTTGCCAACCCAAGGTCTATAAAGCTTGTCTTGGATTCAAGCCATTTCTTCATTCCACTGCTCCCTAAGTCATCTTCTTCAAGAAGGCTCAGTTTTCAGTGACCCAGAGGGTTGTTGTGTTTTCTAGGCTTTGATGGTCTTTTTTTTTTTTGCTTAATAATCATCCTTCTGGTTGTTTCATGTTTATCTAGGTGAAAGGCAGCAGTGAAACTTGACTTCTTGGCTAACGTTCTTGGCATCTGTTTGTGGAGTTGATGTGTGTTTTCAAAATTAACAGGCTTTCTGTTAAGGTCTATTTCTGACTTGCTAGAATATACAGGCCAGCAGCATATCCTACATTCTCTGAGCAAAATGGCAGCCAGCAAGAAATATTGACATCCCTTTCAAAAGTATCTTGGCAGGACTTCAATTGCCTAAACAGTTTGTTGGCTTATGCTAGACAGTTTAGTGTAGTAGCGAGCAGGGCTCTATTTCTTCTTAAGCATTATATATCAAGAAGTGCTTGACATTTGCCTCCCTAAGGGTATCATTTAAACAGCTTGTCTTGATCAATAGAATAGTTTCCTGATAAGATGAGTACAAAATCTGTGTTTTTGGCAGGCTAAGGCTGCTAATTGTTCTTTCCTTTTGCTTTTGCTCCTGCAAGGTCTAGCACTCAAGACCTGGTTTGTATTTTGCTGGGTCATAAAGGCTACCGTTAGACAGCGTACATTTTGTTTTACACCGATAATCATATATGTAGCATTTCAGCAAAATATTCAAATGGCATATAATTAGCTTGAGTACATGTAGCCCAAAGCATCCATGAATTACATCTCCTATTGCACACTTGGAATTTGGTAATGTGGTTTTCCCTTCCTTTTGTCCCTTCCCCATCTCTCCCTGTTTTCCCTTTTAGAGCGTACAGAGAGTCCTCAACTTAGGATCACAACTGAGCCCAAAACATCTGCAGCTAAGCGAAACATTTATTTTGTGGATTTTGCCCCATTTTACGACCTTTCTTGTAACAGCTGTTAAGTGAATCACTGCAGTTGTTAAGTTAACACGCTTGTTAAGAGAATCTGGCTTCCCTGTTGACTTTTGCTTGTCAGAAAATCGCAAAAGGTGGATCACATGACCCCATCATAAATATGAGTCAGTTGCCAAGCATTCTGAATTTTGATCACGTGACCATGGGGATGCTGCAGTGGTTGTAAGTGTGAAAACAGTCATAAGGCAATTTTTTTCAGTGCTATTGTAACTTTGAATGGTCACTAAATGAACTGTTGCAGGTTGAAAGCCACCTGTATTTAAGAAGATTCTGGGTACCTCATACTAAAAAAAGTTACAGCATTCTTTTCCCTTAAAAAGCTATTAATGTAAGTTGGAAATGTGATCTAACATTACCCTTGAAAAAAGGCCTAGAAAACTACAATATACAATAATTCCAAAAAGTGTGTCTTCTTCACCCTTCTGTCCAAAATATTCCTGATGTTTTGATGGATTCCAAAACCTCAGGATGTAGTGTAATCAACATGCCTGCTTGATTCCCAGTGATGGTTAATGTAATTATGGACCAATCTGGCCAGTTTGAGCCCCAAATGTGGTAATTATACAACAAACCCAGTTCATTGTTAAGAGATATTCCAGTGGGCCAACTTCCAATCCGCATGAAATTGCAAACGGTTACGTTATGGTCCGATAGGAATGTTGCTACTGACTCCAGTGGTGAATAGATTAGACCCCTAGTGTTAAAAGGGGGCAAAAAAAAAAAAAAAAAAAACAAGCCAAACCAGAACTGACCATTTTGTCTTTTTTTAAAAATGAATAGTTTTGCTAGTACTCACAGTTTTGTTTGCCGGTGTGTGATTTTCTAAAGATAAAGTTGATCTGGAAAGAAACATGCAGAACTCACGCCTGTAAGATTAGTGTTAGCAATAGCCTTTGAACAATAATATATCTGTTGGTTAAGATCTCTCCCCCTTTGATATTGAATACAATACTTTAGGTCTGGCTTTGGATTTATATATATTTTTTTGTATTGGTCAAAATATCTGCCTTTGCTTTGGAGTCCAAATATTACACACTATACCTGTCCACAGGAGTCAGTTTGGTGTAATAGTTAAGATACCAGGCTAGAAACTCTTCTAGTGCTACCTTAGGTAGGACTGAGTGGGCCAGTCACTCTCACTCAGCCCTAGGAGGAAGGCAATGGCAACCACCTTCAAAATTTGGCCAATAAAACTGCAGAGGCTTGCCAGACAGTCCCAGGAATCAACACTAACTAAAGGCACACAAATAGTCTATCCACACCTCTGTTTATATTAACTGCTTGTTTGAATGGCTTTGGAAAGCCCACAGTCTCACATTTGAGAGTCATACTTGTAAATGCATTATTTTGTAGACATTTGGCTGCTCTTATAAGGTTATATTTTTTGCCATTGCAGAATCTAGCCTCTTACAAACTCACCATGTTACTCAAGCGATTATTAAATGGGGATGGAAAAGTGCTTGCGCTTGTTGAACAGTGCAGAACTATCAAATATAATTGGTACATTAGAATATGTTTAGTTGTGATTTTATTTTTAAAACAAGAATCTTTTCCCTCTTTTTTTAGATCTACAATGATAAATGGACTTATGATTGTTCCTGTTCTTGTGATGTTAGTTTTTCTTTCACCAAGCAAGGCTGGTAAGTATTTGGGTTTCAGATCGTATCAGCAAAATGTACTTTCACGTCACTGATGTGTTTCTACAGGTTATATTGATTCAGTGAGAAGAGCTAACTACACAGTGGAACATTCATGTTGTATATCCTTTAGGTTGTAGATCCCATTTTGTCTCAAGTCCCTTCTGACTCTGTTCTTCCCAAATTCATTATAATTTGAATTCCTGTGCTAAGCAGAACGGTGGACTGGCTGGCCTAAATGACTACTTCCAGTTCTGCATCCTGGAAAAACAGAGGATTCCATATCTGTTTCTGGACCAGTAAAAACAAAATGTGCTTGGGTCCATGCCTTAGATTTTGTGTGAGTTTCTCTCCCAACTACCATCAGATTTAATTCTGTCAGCAAAGTTGGCCATGCTTCTGGTGTCATTTTGGAACACAGTTAAGATTTAACTCTTAGCACAGCCTTCAAAAATTAAGAGTGAGGAGATGATGAAGGCTGCACCGGGGATATAGAATGGCAAATGCAGTGTTGCGTTTGTCTATAATAGAAATGTAAGTCTTTTGGGATATTTCAAACCTATTTATTGTGCCACTGCTGTTTTCTGAGGGGTCCTGGTGCTCTCTGAATTTGGTTGTTTCTTTTGGATGTTTCATTACCCAAACCAGGTAATATCGTCAATGCTACTCTACTCCCTACTAGGCCTGATTATGTTAGCTAGTTTGGGTAATGAAATGTCTGCAAGAAAACAACGTAGCTCAGAGCAATAACAATAGCACTTAGACTTATATACCATTCCACAGTGCTTTACAACTCTCTCTTAAGTGGTTTACAGAGTCAGCCTATTGCCACCAACAATCTGGGTCTTCATTTTACTGACCTCGGAAGGATGGACGGCTGAGTCAACCTTGAGCCAGTGAGGCACGAATTGCAAGCAGTCGGCAGTCAGCAGAATTAGCCTGCAATACTACATTCTAACCACTGTGCCATCACGGTTCAGAGAGTACCAAGGACCCCACAGATCAACTCCGAGTTACGAATATTCTCCTTCATTGGTTCTGTTGTTGTCTGCTTAGAATCTAGGGATTGAAGGAACATATAAACCCAATGAATAAGTAAATTGTAGCTGGAATCTCTTTATGTCCTGCTGTGCTTCTTTTCCTAAAAGAAATGGTTTGGGACAAAAAAGTGATGGCATTCAGCCCAGAAGAACTTGTCAGGTTATATAAATAGGTTATTGGCATAAACACTATTGTGCCATCAGTTAAATGTGTCACCAAGAAACAAAGCAGTGAGCAGTTTAGCTAAAGTTAATCTAGGTTTAAAATTTGGTTTTTCCTATCTCAAGAGTCCTTCATGTTTTGAGGGAGTTGTGTTTTGGGTATGCCCATTTCTGTATGGGTATGAAATGAGCATGTTGTGTTTTCATTTTCCCATCCACCCTCTTTAAATTAATGATAAGCTTTATTCTTTGAGTGCCCCGACTTGCTTTATTCTGAGCTGAACATAACTGAAACTCTTTGATAGGGGAGGAATGTCTAGTGGTACCCATTGTACAAACTTCCCTTTATCTTGCTAGATTCCTGATGTTTATAAGGTCAGGTATTACTTAACCCCAATAAGAGGAAGCTTTTTGCTTGTTAAGAGTTCTCAGCCTTTAAAGTTGTAATAGCATAAAATTGCAAAAAAAAATAACTTCTGGGATGATTGGACAATGAAGGATTTTTCTATCTACACTGAAGCTAGTAACTTATAAAATAGAAATGAGTGTCCTCAGAAATGAGGCTTGTATCAGTGATATATTACATTAGAATTCTGATAGTTGTAAATGGTAATTATATATGGAGGCATATGCATGCATGTCAGTGGAGATTTATTTTAGATCCTAGATGTCTTCCCTTACTCCAGGAACCATGAAGTATTTCTCTCCCACTGTTCAGACAACTTGAACAGTATCTTCTTTTCTTTAGGACAATTAAAAATATCGTACAAGTAGTCCTCAACTTATAACCATTGGTTTAGCAACCATTCAGAATTACAATGGTAGAAACAGAAGGATTGTGCAGCATGTTTATATAGCATCTGCTGTGAGGATATTCCCAGTTTGCCAGGCTGAACCACATAGTTTTCACCATTATATTTTAATGCCTTTTTAACAGATTAATATAGACAGTCTATCATATTGCTTTTAGGCAGAACTTTCTACTGTATTTTGCTCTTTCTCTTCAACATATCACTTTCAATAAATACACATCAGAAACAAGTATTTGTCAGGATAGAAAATTTAAGCAAGAAAGCTACATGTTCAAATACACTGCAGTGTACTGCCAACTGTGTCACAGCATAACTTTTCTAATGCCTGCTGTGTTGTTTTGTATAGCATTTGTTAGTTCAGATGGTATGTGGAATGCCTATTAAATCCAGAGGTTTTACAGTTCCCTTCTCCCAAGACAAGTGATTAAAGATATGCCCAGGTGTTATTTTACAAAGGGAAAAAAGGACAAGAAAAATTAAAAATTGTCAGCTGCAAAGCAGGTCGAAACACCCAAAGTTTTCTAAAAGGGGAAATTATTAAAACATAAGGAATGTGAATCAATATACAATCTGTTTGATGGTAATTTATTCTGTTATGAAAAATACTGTAAAAATGCATGAGTGGCCACTGTGGAAAGAACAAATTTTTTAAAATTTCTAATTGAGGTCTTTTGAACAAAATAAATATTTTCAGAATTGTATATTACTGCAGAACGGCAAGGGATATGGAAAATTCAATGGTAGTGTCATAAAATTATATTTATGAAGCCAGTTATTAGCTTGGTCAGAGAGTTTCAGATTCAAAAAAGGTTGTGCCTATGAAGATCCAGAAATGAGGCAGAAAGCTGACAAGGCAACTTTGCTTATTTATACCTTTTCCAAAGTTCACATTGGTTTTTCTATACAGAAATAGTGAAAACGCAACAATGGTGGCAGAGCCCTGATTTACAACACTGAAATCATAAAAGATTAGAATAACCTTTATACTCTCAGATAGTGTAAGAGATTAGGGGAATTCATCAACAAATGATGTGATGCCAACATAATGTAAAATATATTCTGTTAATATAATCAAATAGACATCAATAGTCAATCTTTTGTAATACCCGTCAATTCAATTGTCATAACTGTTTACAGTTAAAAAGTGCAGGTAACACCCGTGGAAAGTGTTAAAAATACCTAACCTGTGAATTGCTAAACCAGATCTGGAGTGCCCGGTCCTCCTGATGTTGTTGAACAAAGACATCCAGCAGCCACAGCAACGGGGACCAGGAGCTGTAGTTGAGCAACAGCTAGATCAGGGGTTCTCAACCTTGGCAACTTTAAGACTTAAAGTTGCCAAGGTTGAGAACCCCTGAGCTAGATGTAACAAGTTTCCCCATTCTTGTGCTTAAAAAAATTGCAGGAGTTCAGGAAATGAAGGGGCTTGCATGATTTACACATATAAAGAAATTTCACATATATGAATACGCCATGAAAATATTTTCTTTTTTTTTAAAAAAAATTACTTGAATATTCAGAGTCCTGAGCGCTCTCTGAGCTTGGTTGTTTTCTTGCAAACATTTAATTACCCAACTAGGTAATAGCATCAGTGCTAGAAGGGGGAATGTGGTTTGCCACTCTCTACTCTCTTCTAGCAAACCCCACTCTGTTGTAGTACTGAGGATATTATCTAGTTGGATAATGAAATGTCTCCACAAAAACAACCAAGCTTAGAGAGTGCCAAGGAAACAATTAAGCAGTGCCTTATATGTATTCTGAGCCTTGATTAGTCCTGTGCTTATTTTTTTCTGACAATTACTGCTTTCAGAATCTGATAACCTGGAGAATAAATCCAGAATGTCTTTTTTTTTTCTTTACTACTACAGTGTTAATGATTACTTCCATTTACAGTATTAACATTTATGTGTCCATCCTCTCTTAATAAGCAGACGCTACGTTTGGTCAGATTCAGCAGTAAATTGCTCCATTAAAAAAATCTTTAAAAACTACATTCTAATCAATAACTCCAGAATTATTGGCTGAGCACAAACTATGTTCATAAATATAATATACCAAACATTTTTATCAATAAGCCAACTTGTAGTAACAAATTATATAAAGTAATCTGGTTTTATATCTGTGAAAGGTGCTAAACGTATCACAGATTTCCCTCCCGCCCCACAAAACCAGAGATATTCCCCCCTCCTTGCTTCAACATTTCTTAAAATTTTACTTCTCTGCTGAAGGGGAGGTGTTGGCATCCTGTAAACTGAGTCTTTTTAGTAGGGAGGGAAAGATTTCAATATTCATGTCCGACTCTAGGGGGCAGTGGTCATCTCTGATTCATAGCGTAAGAGCCAGCATTGTCTGAAAATGCTTCCATGATTATGTGGCCGGCATGACTGTACTCTGAAGGTGGGCGGAACACTGTTACCCTCCCACTGAAGTGGTACCTACTTACTCACTTGCAATTATGTGCTTTTGAACTGATAGTTAGGGCAGGAGTCGGGGCAAGCAGCGGAAGCTCATTCCATCATGTGGTACGTAGGTCTAGAACTGCCAACCTTCCAGGTTGACAAGCCCCAACGTCTTTAACTGCTTGGCTACCATGCCCACAGGTTTAGGTTAGCAGAGGGCAATTTCTGCAGTCTCAGAAATCATGCCAGTCTTTGTTTGCCTTGCAAACTTTGCCAGACTCCAAAAGTGGATGCAAATTGGACCTTGATGGAAGAGGGAAAGGATTTTGTCCCTTAAACTCCCAAACTTCTGAAAAACAAAAGATTTGCCAGATAATATCTGCGCCCTAAATTTCAGTGAACTTGAGTTCTTCGGATGGGTTCTTGACTTAAGAGATTTGACAAGGTTTTGCCCATCTTCTTCCAAAGTCAAAAAAGCAATTTCTCTGGAGTTTTTCTTTAAACTTAGGAATATCTTGTTTCCTCAGGTGCAGAGAACAGGGGGGGGGGGAGAAAAACAGTTGGAGTGATCATATAGGAATGCTTCTGGCAAAGCCAATCAGGTTTTTGCTGATGTTGGCTGTATTCCACTCATCTTGACTTGTACTGTAAATCTTTTCAGAATTAAGACCTTTGGACCTTTTGCTTCCAAATTGCTTTGGGGAGTAGAAGAAAGGTGTTTTCTGAGGGGCCTGAGGTGACTGATTTAGAAGACAACTTCCATAATGAAGTTCCTTGTACCTATTCTGCCCTAAATCCTTCATTGAGGACAATAGTTTTAAATAAATCTTTAACAGTTATTTGTCTTGTTTTGGACATTGTGCAGCCTAAGGTGGACTAGACCCTTGAGGCATGAAACCAAGCTTATAAATAATTAATTGGGAAAAATGCCTATTTGATTGAGATAATAGCAGGCTGGTTCTTGTTGCATGATATTCAAAAGTGTGAGGAGGAGGAGGAGGATGCAACCCTGAAGATTTCTGGGTGATAGTTTTCTGAATCCTTGTCAACTTGGTCTTTCATTAAGAAGTCATCCAAATCATCTATAGGTAGTCGACTTACAAACAACAGTTTGTTTAATAATGACTGTTTGAAGTTACAACAGCACTGAAAAAAATAACTTATGACCTGTTTTCCACACTTATGACCATTGCAGCATCCCCATGGTCACATGATCATAATTCAGATGCTTGACAACTGACTCATATTTATGACGGTTGCAGTGTCCTAGAGTCATGTGATCCCTCTTTGTGACCTTCTGACAGGCAAACTCAGTGGAGAAGCCAGATTCATTTAACAAACATGTTACTAACTTAACAACTGCGGTGATTCACTTAACAACGGTGGCAGGAAATGTTGTGAAATGTGGCAAAACTCACTTAACAACAGAAATTTTGGGCTCAATTCTGGCCCTAAGTCAAGGACTACCTGTAATCGTTGAGTTTACAGAGCAGTAAATAAAAAGCATTATGTTCTTTAGCTTCATAGTAGCTTCTACTATGTAGTAGCTTCTCTGTTGTATCCAGTTCAGAGCTAAGTGAAGAGCTAACTCTCTGGAAAAGGCCGTAAAGATGAGAAAGATGAAAGGAAGAGAGACCAGCAACAAGGGACTCAGTTACAGTAACAATGAATATGGTGATGGAAGATCTGAAAGACCAACTCAGGGATAGAGAAAATCCATGTAGTTGCTAAGAGTCAACAGTCATGTGATGGCACATTATCAGTTATAAGACAAAGATTTGGATTATTCCAATAGGAGAGAATATTTGTAGCTCAGGGCTAAACTGTGCGAGTCCTTGGTGCTCTCTGAGCTTGGTTCTTTGCTTGCAGAAGTATCATTATCCAACTAGGTAACTTTCCTGGTTGGATAATGAAATGCCTGCACGCAACCAACCAAGCTCAGAGAGCACCAAGGACCCCACTTTGTTTATTGACAAATCAGATTTGTTTTGGAGTTGTAGTTTTAAAATACAAAGCATGGAATCGCAATCGGGAAATAAAATATGTGCCAGAACTGAAAATCAGGGTCCATGCCATGAATTTATTTTTAGATGCTGTTTTATGTAATTAGCTCTGTTTTTGCTTCACAACCATATGTTCTTTTTCCTCAAGTTTAAAACTGTATAGCTTTGATTATATATAAATACGCAGACATGTATAGATATGGATGCAGGTATATAGGTTTCTATTGCTTTGACAACAAGGCATCTCCTAGAATAAATGTCACTGTTTCCAGACATAGCTTAGCACTCATCTTATAAAAAAAAAATATATATTTTGGCTGATTACCAATTGGGTTTCAGTCTGTCTGTACATACGTACGTACACGGTGCTTGCGTATCTCCAGAACTCCAGATGAATAGGATCATTAAGTGATCAGCGGAACATTTGTAAGGTGCAGGACCCATCCTCACCTTCCTGTCCCTTGTCCGCCTTCTCCAAAGACCTGAAACCACTGCTTCAGGGCACAGTTTCAGTCTCCTTCCTCTCCTCTCCCTCACACAAACACAAAAGCAGGTGAATTTTCAGCAGATCCCCAGAAGGCTGGGATTCTCAAGAGTCAGCATATGTTGGTTGTCACAAAAGACCATCACACTATTACTTGGCTGCGTTGTTTTATTTTTAGACCTACTTGGGAGGTATTTGCTTCACGTACAATGGCCTTTCCTTGACAATGATTTATGTAAGTGAGTAGATAAGGAGTGTCATTTAGTGCCACATCTTGCGTGTTCTGTGCCCTATGCCCTATTCCAAGTTGCCAGGTAGATGCATTCTGTCTTCTTCCAGGGCTGTTTGCTTGATAAATTTAATTCCTTCATTCCTTCATCCTAATTTTTAAGTGTAATTCAGTATCTCCTCTGAGAAGATATTTGTTGCATGCATGTCATGATCTCTCTTGGGTGAGGCTTGATAGTACTGTACTGTACATTATTGATAGTAACCAGAAAAGCCACAGAAAGCTGTGAAGACAGAGGGAGAAGAGTCAAGGGTTTCTGAGAATCTTTATAGAGATTTCTCCTCCTGGTTTTTGAAATGCCAGTTTCCTTAGGCAATGGCCGCCTTTAAATGATGTTCTGAACCTTCTTTATGAAAGCTTAACTATGGTGAGATGTGATGTCAGCATCATCTACAGCAGGGCTTTTCAACCTTTGTATCACTTTTAGGATATGGCAATATCCGAGTACCACCATCACCTAGCCAGGTGTCAAATACTTGATGACCCCCCTCCCAAAAAAAAGGAAAAAAGTGATAAAGTACAGGTAGTCCTCGACTTACAATAGTTCGCTTAATGACTGTTCAAAGTTACAATGGCATTGAAAAAAGTGCCCCCCCAAGCCACAGCCGAGCAAGACACCTGCCTGCCCACCTGGTGGTGCTCTTCCTCCTGTCTGCGGTTTTCATTGTTGTGAGCATTTCTGTTGAGGATTGGCAGCGGGGGTGGTGTGGTGTTTGGTTTTATTCCCCCGTCTACTGGGTGGTTGCAGCAGGTTTTTGTTACTTCACATGACTCTGGGACACTGTGACCGTCATAAATATGAATCAGTTGCCAAGCATCTGAATGTAAATCACAAGACCCTGGAGATGCTACAACATTCCAGCTGATCGGTGCTTCTTCAGGGCTCAGCAGAAGCGCCAGGATCAGTGCCGAACTCCAGCTGGAGCTCGGCGCTGATCCTGGCGCTTCTCTTGAGCCCTGACAGCCCCGAAGAAGCTCTGATCAGTTGGAAAGTGGCTCTGATCCTGGTGCTTCCGCTGAGCCCTGACAGCCCTGCAGCTCCAGCCATCTGTCGCTCAGGCTTGTGCGGTGCTGTCACCGGTTCAGCTCATTTCCCTCCCCCGCTACCACTTTTCTAGGATGGTTGCGTACCACCTGCCAGGTGCCAATGTACCACAGGTGGTACTTGTACCACTGGTTGAAAAGCCCTGATCTACAGTACGTTTTGCAAATGAATGACAAGCTAGGATTAGAATCTACGGGTGGATTCACATAGATTGAACCATTGTCTGTCCAATATTGGCTTATTGAATAAGTCTTAATGCATATAAGCCTCTGTGCCTAAAACAAGAAAATTATACATTATGGCTTAGTTTGAATCAAGCTTGGGTTTTGATGGTGGTTTTTACAGTAGATGTCCAGTTACATATATTGTATTCACACATAGTATGACGGGGTTAGGTTTGGCATAGGGAGGCTTAGAGTATTGTTTGAACATAGACAATTGTGACATGATTAAACCTTAAAATGAATTTTTAGACATTAGGTCTAATATGATGCTGCATTTTGCTTTTTCATCCGGAAAACTGAAAGAATTTATACGATATTTCCCTGTGTTGTTTATATTTTACTGTTACTGAATTCTACACCTTTTGATGGAACATTGAAGCGAAGGAATCTAGCAAGCATAGATACCTCTCCTAAGTGACTTTGCTTATATGTCATATTATACCATGGAGTGATTAAGGACAGCTTGTTGAGTAAACCTCAATTGACCATGAGTTCAAGTCCTGCATTAGCCATGAAAGATGGCTGGGTGACTTTGGGCCAGTAATTCTCTCTCAACCCAACCCACCTCCTGTGGTTATTGTTTTGGGGAAAATAGGAAGAGGAAGGTTTGTTGGAAATGTCTTTGAGTTATTTGTAAAAATAATAAAGGCAGGATACAAATAAAAATAAATTGGGTTTTCACCTATATTAAATTTGGAACAGCGGTTTGCTACCCTCGTGCTCAACCAAAACCAAACGAAGCACATTTTGGCTTCACACGATGTCTGTCTAATTTAACCTTAAAACATAAGCTCAGCAGAGTATACACAAATGCTGAACAGTTTGCATTTTCATGGAACACTAACGCTCTGTACTTGGATCAAGAGGGAGAAATGGATCCTGCAAAATGTCCACGAAATGGAAGAACCAAACTATTATTATTTTTTTTGGAATGAAATGATTCAGAACGTTTGCATGCATGTGGCTTAATAAAAACGGTCTTTTTCCTCTTCTCCACAGACGACGAGACCGACTATGAATGTGTGTGTGAAGGTATGTCATGTGTGAACGGAGTCCGCTGCAGAGGGCATAGGTGCTTCTCCTCCTTGAGCATCAACAATGGAGAAAGGGTTTATCAGAAGGGCTGCTTCAAAGTTTATGAGCAAGGGAAGATGACGTGCAGAACGCCTCCATCTTCAGATCAAGCAGTGGAATGCTGTCAAGGGGATCTGTGCAACATTAACATAACAGCAGAGCTGCCAGTGAAAGGTGAAACTTCTTGATTATGTTTTTAAGGGCGCCTCTAAGAGGGAGACCCTTTTACTGTTTAGTCTTTCCTTGTTTGTTCAACAACCTTCACAGGAGATCCTAGATCTGCATGCTTGCTCAGGTAGTGAGTTTGGGCAGTGCTCCTGCTTTCTGCCCCCTACCAGCCTGATAAGAAAAAAAAAATAGCTGTAAATTGCTTGTGAATTCATGAGCGAGGGATCACAGCTCCCAGTTGGGGAACCCTGATTTACATACATCAGTGAATAACGATGAGTTACAAATTTAGAACACAGTCACATGTGTCTGAGAGCAATAAACAACTGGAACATAAAAATGGTAGCTTCATCCACCACATTTTTTTAACTACTGTTAGTTTGTCGCTTTAAAAAACAAAACAAAACAAATGTACAAGCCCCTGTTTCTATCAGCAGAAGAAAAGTTCCCCACCTTTTGAGTAGAGCAAAAGACACAGGTATCCAAGCAGGAAACTGGTGATCAGCATAACTTGACAAGCAAGACTTGATCTTACTAAGGGATGTTTTTACAAACTCCCCAGATGAATGGAGTATCTGGAGAGAATGACTTTGTACTTTTTGCTTGCTTGCTTTATTTTCTCACTGATAGCATCATAGCTCCTTATTGCACCGGGTTTGCCATACTGTATGTGGATTTGAATATCCATGAGAAATTTTTGTACACCACTTTTTGCCCCCTATTGCCAAAACCTTGGGTATCCTTTTCCAGAGAGCGGCAGGAGAAAAAGTACATGGTTTGATCTTCTTTCTGAGTACTCTTCTGTTGCAAAGGGAAACACCTGTGCTTGGGCCCACTTTCTTCTTTTTAGTCTTGCTCTTCGGCCATCTTTCTCAAAGCCGTTTACATCTAGCTTTTGCTAATTGTATTTTTTTGTTGTCTCTCTTTGTGAAGGGCATCCATCGCAAGGGGAAGCCATGGGTTACACCATGGAAACGCTTGTCATTTTCATACTGGCTCCCGTTATGGTGCTGATCGTATTTACGGCAGCCGCAGTGCTGATCATCAGAAAGATTCGGCAACACCATATGGAAAGGCTGAACTCAAGGGACGCAGAATATGGCACAATTGAAGGGCTCATAGCCTCAAATGTCGGTGATAGCACATTGGCAGTGAGTAATCCTTGTCTTATGATCTGTTGCTAGGCATCTAATAGCACTCCCATGTTTTTCTTTCTAATCAGATTGCCCAAAATGTGGTGTGTAAAATATGGAGCACTGCCTAGTCCCCTTTCATACTTTCTGTACAGAACAGTGCCAGAACAAACCTTAGTAAAGCAGTCAGGGATGTGGTACGTAGGGAGATTTGGGGAAAACCGAAACACATTTAGGTGAAGGAGTCATTAAGTAGTCTTGCTCAAGCCTAACATCAAGGGCAGTTCCAAGAGTTAAGTTGGCACTGCCCTGAATGACTTAGGAAAAAACCAGGTTCTTAGTAACCGAATTTTCCAAGTATACCCAGTCTTCATGTAGTGAGAACCTCAGTTAGCAATCATTTGTAAATACCATGGTAATAAAAGATTCATTTTCTGACCAATGTGCACATTTACAGCCAAAATGTACGTGCTTGACAGCAACACACATCAGAGTGGGGGTAATGCTAGTGTAGCTGTATGAGAGAACTTTATCTGAACGAGACAGCAGCAACCAATGATCTTCACAGCATCTCTCTCTCTCTCTCTCTCTCTCTCTCTCTCTCTCTCTCTCTCTCTCTCTCTCTCTCTCTCTCTCTCTCTCTCTCTCTCTCTCTCTCTCTCTCTCTCTCGTTCACTTGTTCATTTAGTGACCATTTTGCTTAATGACCTGGTCACTAAACGAGGAGTGAGTGTGCATACAGTTAAAAGCTGCATGCGAGAAATAATGCAGCTTTCATTGATCGGGATCACACAATTCCCTAAATCTGGGTTAAGGGTATACAGCCCTGTTTTAAAATAAATAAATAAAACCATAGTGTGGTAGCATAAATTCATATAGGATGCAGAGGCAAAGTTTCAGTTTTCCCAGCACACCAAGCCACAAACTATCAAATCCAATTGAGTCCAGCTGTTGTGTTAGCCAAATCCAGCCTGCGTGTGGGGATGCAGCAAGGATACTATTGTAAAATAATGATGATGATGATGTCATTAGGACCAATAGACTATGAAAACGATGTTATCCATTTCTTTTGATCCTTTTATGGTTGCCCTTGGAGCACCCTCTAGGAATTAGGAAGAATCTGGATTAGCATATTGTTGGTACAGTCTGGGTACAACCTAGAGTGCAGTCGAAAAGCACTTAGGTTTTTGCACGCTCACATTAGATATACAACCTTTTGATCTATAAACTTGTGTACTGGCTGTGGGAACGACACCTGTGACATGCCAGGTAGATTTTTCCCTACAGGAGGATTTTTGCTCTTTTTTTATTGGCAGTGGGCAGGAGTAAAAATGTTTGGAGCTCCCTGGAAATCTTCCAGCATGTTACTTAAAAGCATACTTCAAAGCCGGGCCACTTCAAAGCCGGGGCCACTTGGACACTAGAGTGGCTAAAACTAACACTGCACATTTGGTTATAAACTGGAAAAAGAGATCTTTCTAGATTTCAATGAAATGCCTTTTCTGGATTTTGTCTTAATGTTTCTTATATTGCAAGGGGTGAGGACTATGTGAGACATCTCCAGATTATGTCAACCCCAACTATAATCAGAGGTGGGCATTTGGCAATAGCTGAACACTTTCAAGGGACTCATCCATTGCAACTGTTATTTAAAACCTGTTATATTCTTGAGAGTTGTCTTGGTTTTTTGACTACTGAAAGGAATTGCGGATGAAGAAAAATGAGACGTCTGTGAAGGGTATCTTACTTCGAGGTAAACAAGCTATAATCCAATCCTCGTGAAAGGCCTATCGTAGAAAAGGTCATCGCTGACCTTCACTAATGCCTGGAACCTCTTATGGACTTTTGCTTGAGGAAGAAAATGACTTTGTGATTTATATTTCTGATGATTAGAAAGAATAGGTTATAGAAAAAAGGGAATTATAATGAAAGCCTGGTTTACTTAGAAATGTATATTTATAATTGCTGACTGGAACATTGGAACCCATCTCTCTCTCTCTCTCTCTCTCTCTCTCTCTCTCTCTCTCTCTCACACACACACACACACACACTTACACTCACAAATACTGAATTTCTGTGTTTTTAATTCTTTTTTTCATCTTTTTTTCTTTTCTTTTTTCACACTTACCTTGCTATATTTTTCTTTGAATGTATTTCTTATTATCTACTTAAACTCTATTAATAAAATTATTTTTAAAAATGAAAGGGCCACAATGATATGACATCATGAACCCCCCAGGTGTCCACGGATCACAGGTTGAGAACCACTGACTTAAAGGATGGGAACTAGCATTGGACCTAGAACCCTAAGGGTTTGTGAACTTCATGAAAAGCCTCTAACAATAATGCTTTTTACCATAGATTTTTTTTCCTCGTAGAGGCAACTTTCCTGTTGTAGTAACTTTATGTGATCATAGTTGGCTGTTATTAGCAGCAAACAGGTAGTGTTTCCATAGTTACTGTAAGGTATCTCAGAAGTATCCTTAAGAGACTAGGCTGCACAGTCACATCCCTGTGGGGCAGGGTATATTCTGTTTAATGAGGTCCAGGGAGCCATAATGACTGTCTAGCGAAAGAGGAACTGAATATTTGAATCCTTCCTATTCTTAGCAGATTTCTGCTCCAGCATGCTTCGCTTTCCCACATCATAGTTAATCCCATGGATATCCTTCCTTCCTGAGAAGGCGGCAGTGTATATGTATGGAAGAGGGGAAAGGAGTGAAAGAAAACATACAGATGGCACCTAGCAGGTGTAGGAGAAGCATGGCTGAAAGAAAATTTCTGCAAAATCTATTGTTCTGGTAATGGAACAGTCTAGAGAATTCTGGAATGTTCCATGTATCCCTGGTCAACCTGGCCAATGATCCATTTCAGGGGTGGTCTGGCAATTTCCGCAAGTTAAAAGGGAGAAAGGGTGAACATTACAAATGCTTTTGACTCCGAAGCTTTCAGAAAATGGCCAACTGACTCCATAACAGATTTGTATGTCCAGAACAGGCTTTGCACATAGTTGGTATCTCTCCACATACAACTTGTGAAGAGGAATTCCGTTTGAAGAGAATAGAGAAATTTTGGAGACAGTAATATGACCCAAGTAGTATAGTACAAGGAAATTGCATTTGACGGGAAGCAGCTGTGGAAGAGGAGTACAAGTAGTCCTCAACATAGGACTACAATGGGGGGGGCAGAATTTCCATTGTTAAGCAGGGTAGTTGTTAAGTGAGTCGTGGCCAGTTTTATGACCTTTTGTCCTGGTAGGTAAACAAATCATTGCGGTTGTTGTGTGAATCATGTCATTAAATGAAATCAGCTACTCCTGTTGACTTCGCTTGGTAGAAAAAGGCTGGTTGGGAAAGTCACAAAATGCAACCATGTGGCCCCCGGATGCTGTACCCATCATAAATACATGCCAGTTGCCAAGCGTCCAAATTTTGATCAATGCCGTTGTAATTTCGAACGGTCTCTAAACCAGGGGTGTCAAACTGCCAGTCCGCGGGCCAGATGCATCGTGGCGAAACCGCGCCCCCCCCATTGCCGGCAATGGCAAAAAAAGTCACAATATGTTGCAACACGTCACGTGACGCTGCGAGTTTGACACCCCTGCTAAACAAACGGTTTTCCCTGATTGAACCAAATGAGCCTGGGCAAAAAATTCTCCCTGGGTTTCCTTGCCAGGTCCATTTGGCAACCAGCTGTGCAATTGAAGTTCTAAGGTTGTGTGATGGTTGCTGTTAGCTTCCTTCTGCTCTTAGTTTTATAGATTTCTATAAAATTAAAGAGAATTGACTTTGTTTTTGAGTTCAAGCCCCCAAGGCAGCTAAAGTGAATTCTGAGAATCCCTGATTTCTATGAAATTACTTAGGCAAGGTTTGGTCTCACTCCACAAAACAAAGCCAAGTATGTAGGATGGCTAAACAAACTTTATTAATTTGTCATTCCTCCGAGATTTTAAGGTTGCATACATTTTATCCTCAAAACTCTCCTGAATAGAGTATGGGCAGAAAGATATTGACTGATCCAAATCACCCAGATATTTTCAGCAATGGAGAGTTGAATTACCCTTTTAGGCCAGTATATTAATTTCTCATCTGGCTTTAGACCAAGGCACGCTGACTAAGGAATTCTGGGAGTTGAAGTCCATGAGTCACAAAAGGGCCGAGTTTGAAGACCCCTGCTTTAGATATCTTAATATAATATAGATTAATTTGGTCAGATACTCAGTTTGTTGAGTTCCAGTTAGAGTTTTTATTAGGGTCTAGGTTAATATTTGCCTCCATCAACCTTTGGCCCATTTCTCTCAAAAATTGTGAGCTTGTTTTGAGAGTTATAGTGCATGCTTGCTCCAGTTTGGGAGACAGTTCTTGTATATTCCTTGATCTGTGCCATTCCTTCTCCCCCTTCCTGCTTTGCATTCAAATAAATTGCTTTGCTGCCCCCTTGTGACCATGTCAATATGACTTAAAATAACATGGTTTATGACATAAGGTTGAGTCAATACTTTCTCTAGTCTGACCTGACAATTTTTTTTCAAATAAACACCTTTTATCAAAATGCTAAACTCAAAATGTTTTCTGAGCTATCACATCTGGTCTTTTGAGATTTGTAACAGCTTTTATGCACAGTACATTAATAGTTAGGTTTGGACAGCTTTAAACAAATCTAATGAAAAGAATGAAATCCAGGAATAAACATTCCTTTCAGGGCTCCCGTATAGATATTTCTTCAGGAACAAAATCACTGGGCAAGACACAATATTCATTGAAATTCATTGCATCTCTTCTGTCTGGCAGACCTCCTAAATCAAAATCTGACAACTAGGTGGTTATTAAAGCAAGCCTTCTTTTATATGTCTTAAATGAACAGGAATGTATTATCGTATGTATTTGAGGATTTAGCAAGATTGTTCATTGGACTTTGAGATGAGGGTCTTAATTTATTTTCTAGTAAAGGATAATTGTATAAAACACATTTAGATTGGTATGAAGAGTTGTGTTCAACCTCAGAACACAAAATGCAAAAAGAATAATTATTGTCCAAAGGTATGGCAAAATACCTAGTAGCATTGGGGGGGGGGGAGCACACAAGTGAAAATGAAATAGCACAGTAATTGGGAGTGGGTGGGTATTGAGTTAAATGAGAATATTTGGCAGGTAGATTTTACCCGTTGAACAAAATGGCAATCTCAACAAAACATTTGAAGGCTTTGCAAAACTTGTTTTTGAGACATTTAAAATGGAATAACATGAAGAATTTAGTAACATATTTATGCTGAAGATGTGTGGGTTCGAGGGCAGACAATTTTCATCTGTGGTGGGTGTGAAAAAAATGGAAGCATATTGAAAGGAGGCGGTTGATATCATGAAAAGATTCACTACGTGTGCTGTCTCCATAGTGCCTAAAATTGCTTACAGGATATATCAATGATACAGCAACAAAAAAAATATGCCAGAAATAATGTCTAAACACCTCACTATGGTAAGAATAATAATGTCTTCTCTACCAGTCAAGTTACTTTTAACATTAACGATTTAGATGAATAGAAGGTGGACTTTACTAACTATGGTAAATTAATTCGTAGAAGAATCAAGCACTACTCTGATGTCATTTAGTTTTACTTTATATATAATATGAAATATTGTAATTTTAAAGCTGTTTCAATTTTGTACATTTAGGTAGGCAGGCAAACAGACAGACAGACAGACAGACAGAGCTGGCTTATTGCAAAGCTCTTGCATGTGACATGCTGCACTGAAGCTTCATAAGAATTCTTAGACCATAAAAAGAACTGTTGGTTGCTTCCAGCAATTTTTGAAGCATGTTTATGCAGGATATGAGCAGGCTGCAATGTTTTTGCTTTTATAGTATGGTTTTGTTAATGATTCTTAGCATATCTATGATATTTAAATTCATATTAAATTGTAATATGACAAAGCAACATTGCAATATTTACATTCTGACATGAATATACAGAGCGTAACTTGTCTATGTAATGCCTACCTCTATAGATTTATTGTTATAAACTATAGAGCCTCAATATGTATCTCCAAACTAATGAGATTGATCAGTGTTTTTATGATTTTTAAATTGCATTAAATAGGAAGGATTTTCAGAATTGAGTAATACTTTGCATTTGAAATCTGAATAAACAGTTGGAAAGAATTACATTTCATTATCATCTGTCTCTAGCATCCACGAAAGGCAAATGTGTTTCTATTTGGCAGATTTCTAATAAAATACAATCTGTTTGCAATTTTCTACAATTGCACGGTAATATAGTTTGCAGTTTTGGAAAATCTGGAAATATCAACTTCCTGTTCATTTAAGAAAGACCATCATTTTCTGTAAAAAAAAGAGAGAGAGAGAGAGAGAAATTGGCAGTGGGTTCAAGATTAGTAAGCAGGAAATGAGAACTGTATACCTAAATCGGTGAAATGATGATATGATATTGAAAAATTTAGTTACAACTGTGATCAAGTAAAAAGCTAGCAAGAATGTCCATTACATCAGTAACTCAATAGATACTGAAAAATAATTACACAAACTTGTCACCTGAGAACTAAGGCTTACTGAGTTCAGTAGAATTTACTTCCCAATAAACATGTATAAGATTGCAATGTTTATCTATATGCTGCTAAAACTTTCATCTTGACCTGGGCAAAACACTGCATCTTAGGGCACCAATTTTTGAATCGAGGCACCTCCCGTGGGCTATCTTACAGAATGTTCAAAATCCAGGACCCTGCGGGAATGAAATTTGGTTAAATTGTGGCTGCTTCAGTATTATTGACTGCTGCTGAGATCACATGATCTTCATTGTTTTGTAACAATTTCCCAGCCAATCTCACAATCCCTTGCTCCCTCCCCCACTCTACAGCAGCCACTTACCTGTCTGCTTGGAAGGGAAGGAAAGGGAAAAGAGAAGAGCAGGGAGGAAGGAACTGCCACGCAGCCTTCCTGGCCCATGCCACACAGGACTTGTGCTATCCCCCTGCACTTTCCTCTGCACTGTCCCTGTTTTGTGCTGCCACCACCACCACCCCGTGCCTTCCCTGACTCATATAGAACCTTTAGCACTTCTCAAAGGACCTTTCCTGACCTGTGCCACTCTTCTGCACATCTTTCCTGACCTACACAGCAACTCTTGCTTGCCCCCATACATCCTTCTAGGCCCGTGCCATCCCTATGGGCCTTCCCTGACCAATGCAGCACTTGTTGCTGCGTTGCACATCCCCACGCTCCATTCCCAGCCCACGACATCTCCATATCCAATATTCCTGACCTGCATGGCACTTTTCACATAATCCCAAGTACCTCCACCTTTTCCAACCTACACCATTGCACCACCACATACCATTCCTGAGTGGCATGGCAATTCTCACACTCATGACCCCCACACACCCTTCTTGACCTGTGCCATTCCCTTGTGCACTTTTCTCAACTCGCACACCATGCCTTGCACATCTCTACAAGACTGTTTCCAACCTGTAGCACCCACCTGCATCCTCTCCCCAACCCCCTTGCTCCCTCCCTCACCCGTCATCAGTCACTTACCTGCCTCCTGACCTTGGGCTTTCTACTTCATGCTGACATGCCCATTGACTTTCTCCCTGCAAGCTTCCCACAAGCAAAGTAAATGGGGAAGCTGGCAGGAATTCGAGGGAGGGAGGAAGGAAGGAATTTCTGATGCTTCCTGCCAGCTTCTCACAAGGAAAATCAATGAGGAATATAGAATAACAGAGTTGAAAGGGGCAGAGTTGGAAGGAAGCCCATTGGAAGTTGTTCCCGCTCCCATTGCTTTTTTGCCAATCACCTGTGGTCATTCTGTTTCTCTGTTTAGGTATGGAAATATCTCTGAAAAGATGACCCAATGGATTACAGGTTATCAGGGGTGCTCTATAAACAAGACCTGTCTGTCCATCCATCCTAGTACTAAATGTTCTGAACTAGTAATATTGTTTCCATGTTTGTCCAATCAGAAAAAGGTTCCCTGAAGAGATAGAATGGCACGAATGCTTGCTTCTATTGCAGTGAATCCCCTAATAATGTTTGTTATTTCTACACAGGACCTGTTGGACCAGTCCTGTACCTCTGGAAGTGGCTCAGGGCTGCCTTTCCTGGTACAAAGAACAGTGGCTCGGCAGATTACCCTGTTGGAGTGTGTAGGTTAGTCATTGTGCAACTTGTTCATCAGGAATAGCTCTGAGCAATGAGACTTGGACAAATGTTAAAGCAGTCATCCCAGACTCCAGATTATTTAATTCTACCTCCTTTCTTTTAGCTTAAGGAAGATTGTGCTAGATCAGGGGTAGGCAACCTTGGCTCTTTTATGACTCGTGGGCTTCAACTCCCAGAATTCCTGAGCCAGCATGGCTCAGCTTGGAAACCTCTCTCTTTCCCCTCAGCATGGCTGGCTCAGGAATTCTGGGAGTTGAAGTCCACGAGTCATAAAAGAGCCAAGGTTGCCTACACCTGTGCTAGATGAATATAGGTGGATCACTTTTCTTTTCAAACGGAGTGGATCCAAATGGTGGACTTCCACCATTATGAGTTGCTTCACAAGGCTACCCAGAAGAAAAGCAGAACATTTATTTTCTTCTCTGCTTTTCCTGAATGTGAAGTATTTGGAATTAAGTCTAAAAAATTGGCAAGGTTCAGTCTCAAGGGGAAAAAGTGACAAAAAGGAATCTACTGAGTATCGTTTTTTCTCTGCTGTTGTATATTTTCATTTTTGTATTTAGGATGTAATTGTTTTTATTCTGTTTGTTATTGCTCGCTGCCCAGAGCCGGTTTTTTGAGGTAGACATCTTTACAAATGGATTAAATAAAATAAATACAGACAATCCCTGGGTTAAGAACGAGATCCATTTCCAAGTGTCTCCTTACATAGAATTTGTATGTAAGTCAAGTACATTAAAAACATGAAAACAATTAAAACAATAAATGCTAATATAGCCAAGAAATGGGACCCGTAACACACTTGAGCCTCCAGGCCCGGGTGCATAACCGAGTCATCAGGGACTTATGAAGGGCCAACAGAGTTGGAGTCATCCTGATCTCTGAAGGGAGGATGTTCCTGAGGGCAGGGACTACGGCAGAGAAGGCATATTTCCTGATCTTGGCCAACCGACTCCTTGGCTGAGGGGATCTGTAAAATGCCCATCCTGCTGGACCAAATTGGGCAGGTAGAAATGACTTGGAGAAGACAGTCCGTTAGGTAACCATGTGCCAAGCCATGCTTTAAAAGTGACAACTGGCACCTTGAGTTTCACCCAGAAACACACCGGCAGCCAATGCAGTTCAGGTGCAGTGCAGTGATGTTAAACGTGTTTCAAATATCTACAGCTTTTACTACAGTACCCGTGCTTTCTGCACCAGTTGAGGCTTCCTAATGCTCTTAAAGGCAGCCCCCCCCCCCCGGTAAGATGTTTTGGTGTGGAGAAATTGCTGAAATTGCATCCTTCCTCCTTTCTGTATTCTTCCTGGTGCAATTAAGGCTATTTCTGTCACCCCAAGAACGAAAGGAGTTTTCAGTGCTTAAATCGCAGGAGCAGCACGGGTGCTATTCCAGTGGGTTTTTCATACGGCAGCTCTTGTGGGGGTCTGTTTCCTGTATTAGTAATGCTCTCACTTTTTCACTTTTTTTGGCGGGTTGTTACTGAATGTAACAAACATCACTAAACTTTGCAGTTAACTTTGGAATGCTCATAGTTTTAAAAGGACAAGTCATAAAGACTTTCTAATATTCTTCCATGATTTAGCAGGTTGAATAGGTATAATCTTGGGAATAGAGAATCTTTACGTGATCTTAGCTAGCTTTTTTTAAATATATGCACTGCACTCACCTACATCTACAAATATTAGAAAACGACTGTAGCTCTGCATAGCCTTGGAACTTGGTCTTTTCCTAAGATAGACAGCATCTGTTTTTAGAGACAAAATGGTTAGTAGCCTCTATTACATTACTATTTTTGGATAGGAAGTCTCGTCTGGGCAACAGGAATTCCTCATAGGGGTCACGTGTCTCTTTTCCTTGAAACACATCTGTTGTTGAGGAACATGTGCCAAATATGAAGAAACGGGAGACTCCAATCTGATGTATGTTTCTGAGAAACAGAGCAGGTGGCACTGCACTGAATTAAACTTGTTTAGGTTGACCAGGAATACTCTATGTCAGTTTCTTATTCAAGACATATTTGCCCCCTTTGGAGGTGGGGTGTGGGCGGACAGGAGGGGATAAGTATCATTCTTTTGTAATGATCTTCACCGGTGTCATATTAAAATTTTTAACCAGTCATTGAGTCTCCAGGTATCTCCATCGGGCAAGGCAAATTATAATTCAGTGGGAGAATGTTTGCTTTACACCAGTTTTTAAGAAGAGACTGAACAGCCATTTGTCCGAAATAGTGTAGGGTTTCCTGCCTGAGCAGGAGGTTGGACTAGATGACCTCTAAGGTCCCTTCCAACTATTATTATTATTATTATTATTATTATTATTATTATTAAGTTCAAAGTATGTTGGAATAAGAGTTGGAGAATCAAGGAAGTGATTGTCCATGTTTAATTAGTTTGGAGTTTAATCATGCACAAGCATGAAACCCCTCAAACGAGTCACCTACATCTAACTTCATTCTCAGGTTTTAGAAAAAAGAAGCTGAGGCAGAGTTAGTCTAGCTGTTTGTCAATATCATAGTGTTTCTCACGCCTCGGCAGTTATTAGTCCAGGTAGTCCTCGATTTACAACAGTTTGTTTAGTAACCATTCGAAGTTACAATGGCACTGGAAAAAAAATGTCTGATGACCATTTTTCACACTTAACGACCGTCGCAGCCTTCCCCATGGCCATGTGATCAAAATTCAGATGCTTGGTAACGACTCGTATTTATGACGGTTGCAGTTTCCTGGGGTGTGTGATCCCCTTTTGTGACCTGACAAGCCAGGTCAATGGGAAAGCTAGATTCACTTAACAACCGCGTTACTAACTGAACTGCTGCAGTGATTCACTTAACAATTTTGTTACTAACTTAACTGCTGCAGTGATTCACTTAACAACTGTGGGAATACATGTCACAAAATGGGGCAAAATTAGTTTAACGACTATCTCACTTAGCCACAGAAATTGTGAGCTCAATTGTGGTCGTAACTCGAGGACTACTTGCATTTGCTTGCTCAATAGAGGGAAAGGGTAGTTTAGTTGAAAGTAGCCATGTCAGGGCTCATCTGGAGTGGGATGCGGCTACTTCTGGAGTTAGATTAGCCCATCTTCAGGCTTGGGCCTTATTCCTGTAAGCCAGTGGTATTCAGACTGTGAGTAGCAAGTGCCCAGACTGTTGTGAGCCCACTTCAGGAGGGTTGCAGGTTGACGGGCTTGCCCACACAAAGCAATATTACTGCCAGAATGCCTTCCCACTCCAGTTAGGTAAGCCAACTGCGAAGTTTGGGTTTTCTGTACTGCTGCTATAAAGATTAATAATAATAATAATAATAATAATAATAATAATAATAATAATAATAATAATAATAATAATAATAATAATAAAGAGAAATGAAAGGGGCTGTCTCAAAAATATAATGCAGGTTTCAGACCATTCTCATTAAGCAATCCTTTATATCTAGTCAAAAGACTTTTCTTTTATAAACTGGCAAAGTTTTTTCCTGATTTATTTAATCTCTGGGTTAAAATTTAACTACTAAAAGTAACTAATTTATTTCTGGCCCGCTTCTAACCCCAATGATATCATTGGTTTTATTCACAGAACAGGGTGCATACAAGTTTGCCCCTCCTTTTTTTGGGGGGGGGAGAGGGGGTTTAAGTCCCTGCAAAGTTGAGAGTCCCTGCCATAAGGAGATGATAGAGATTCCGACGTCTCCTCAGTCCAGCAGCATAACCTTTGGAGGCTCATAAATATGGATGTTGAATATAATTTCTGGTTTGGGTGATAAGCCAAAAACTTTTCCTTTGAATGAAGCGCTGTAGATAAAAAATCTCTTTCGTTTATGCTTTCTAGGGAAAGGCCGATACGGAGAAGTCTGGCGAGGACAATGGCAAGGAGAGAACATTGCTGTCAAAATCTTTTCTTCCCGAGATGAAAAGTCCTGGTTCAGAGAAACAGAACTATACAATACTGTGTTGCTGAGGCATGAAAATATTTTAGGTAGGGAGAAGAATGGCATTGCTTGGGGAGGCCTGGACAGATGGGGAGAGCTTTGTGAACGGAGAACCCAAATCTGCTGAGACCATCCCAACTCGGTCTTTTCTCTAGTCCTTCTTGAAGAAATAGAAAAGTAAACTTAGCTGCTAGAATAAAAGAAAGGTTAGATGAGACCCAATAATAGAGAATAATTGTTTGTTTAGAAGCAATATATTCTTCAGCCTCATCTCCCCTGAAAGCAATTAAACCTGCTTTATTATTGCACACCTTTGCATAATTCTACAAATAAAAAAAAAAGCTGACCTGCAATGGAATAAAGCATTAGTGCTGCAAATAAACTGGAGTGTGTTGGTTGCCATAAAAAATGCCAAACAGACTTATCGGCCATGCTTGCCAGGTGGCATTTGAATAAAGTGTGGTGTTTTTTAAGCCCAGGTTCAAGGTCTGTGTTTTATCCTTTGCAGACATTTGCTTCCCTGAAAAGGTATCTGGGTGATAGAGTAGAATGTCTCCTCCTAACCATTGGAGATAAGTGAACGGATGAAAAATCAAAATTTAATCATTGGCCAGGTGGGCTGTTAAATTGATGCGGCTCTTGGTACCATCTCAGTTCAGACCTGATCTTTCTAGGCTTTCTGCAGTTGTCTTTTGGCATGCTTTGGTAGTGATATATCATGCGTTGGGAGCTATTTGCCTAGAATACAGTATCTATTAAAGTGCTTTCTGTACAGTTGTTTCCATATATCAATATGGTGATGGCTAAAGCTAATTTACATTTACTTCAAGAGCCATCTGGTGGTGTTGGGGGGAAGCATTCAGGTGCTTTTCCTGTTATCTGAGTCCTTCAGTGCATCTGGTAGATTTATCCTCCCACCTTTGTTTTTAATGTAGTGTTCTTTCTAGTGAAGGAATGTAGTAGTGGAACCAGTGCTATAACTTCCATTGTTAATATAAGACAGGGGTCTTCAAACTTGGCCCTTTATGACTTGTGGACTTCAACTCCCAGAATTCCTCAGCTAGCATGCCTGGCTGAGGAATTCTGGGAGTTGAAGTCCACAAGTCATAAAAGGGCCAAGTCTGAAGACCCCCGATATAAGAAGACCCTTCATCAAGCTATGTCCCCCAAGTTTTAAATCCAATTCAGTATCTTATTCCACTAGTCTACACATGTCTTCTCTCATTTCTGGGAAGTGCTTTGGTTGTGTTTCCAACTGAGCACTTAAGTAAATGTAAGAGTTGGCTGTGTTGGATGGTCTGTGTGTATGTTTTGGTGCAGAGAACAGCTCCCCATACTAGTGGCAAGTTGTAGGTGCTAGAACAAAATGCTCTTGGGTTTCTGCCAGAGGAGATGAGCTCCAAGTTTTAGCTTTTTGTGTAGGTTAATGTATCATTCTGTAGACTCAATTTCAGATTCAGTTCAGAAAAAGTGCTTCAGAACCCACCGGAGGACTTGGCTGTGAATTCATTGCTTTGCAGGCCATCTTGGAAAGCAGAGCAGCTACTTCAATAAGCGTTTGGTTTATACAGGCTCCTGCAGATGCCAAAGAATCTTTTCCAACCTGATTCCAAAACATTGCACATCCCAATAACCGTTTAATGTAGGGATTGCTGACTTGAAAAGGAGAGGAATTATATAGGCAGTCCTCGACTTACAACCACAACTGAGTCTACAATTTATGTGGCTAAGTGAGAAATTTGTTCAATGAGTTTTGCCCGATTTTACGACCGGTTGTTCAGTGAATCTGACTTCCCCATTGACTCTGCTTGTCAGAAGGTTGCAAAAGTTAATGACATGACCCTGGGACCCGCAACCGTCATAAATATGAGTCAGTTGCCAAGCACCCAAATTTTGATGACAGGGCCATGGGCAAGGCTGCAATGGTTGCAGGTGTGAAAAATGGTCATAAGTCACTTTTTTCCGTGCCTTTGTACCTGAACAGTCACTAAACGAACTGTTGTAAGTCAAGGGCTATCTGCCCTGATGAACGGAGCAAGAAATTGCAACATTTTGAGCATTTTCATGTCTTCAGCCGTAACTAGGGGAGAACGCTTAATACCTTTTTTTTTCCCGAAGTCTGTTCAGGGAGTAATAGAATTTGCTTTTTGTGCTTAGAACAGCCTCAGTTCAGTTCTCACTGGTTTTAGGGGTAATGGAGAATGGTGCAGTTTGGGGAAGAGTTTAGCCCAGCGTTAATTAACCTGGTGCTTTGGAGTTGTTTTGGAACTGTTTCTCATCATTGACCATATTGGCTTCATTTGATGGGAACCGAAATCCAACTCATTAGGGGGGGGGACCCAAGGTTAGGGTTTGTATCATAAGGACCATTATACAGAGAAGGAAACATCTGATAGCTTGCCTTTCTGAGGAATGTCCCTGTCCCTTTCAGGCTTTATTGCTTCGGACATGACATCACGGAATTCCAGCACTCAGTTGTGGCTAATCACACATTACCACGAAATGGGCTCGCTCTACGACTACCTGCAACTGACAACGTTGGACACTGTGAGCTGTTTACGGATAGTTTTGTCCATAGCTAGTGGCCTTGCTCATTTGCACATTGAGATATTTGGGACCCAAGGGAAACCTGCCATCGCTCATCGGGACCTGAAGAGTAAAAATATCTTAGTTAAGAAAAACGGGCAGTGTTGCATTGCAGATCTAGGTAAGTGGCTTCCCTGTTTTCTTTTTCACATGGCCAGCATGAGTAGTTTATCACTGGGAGAGAGTGGCCAAACCAACCAACCAGCCAAAACCCATGGAAGATAAAAGAGGAAAAGCAAGAGCAAATGCAACAATAACAGATAGGGTCATATGTAAATCTAAATCACGAAGGTTATAAGCTTTAGGGAGCATTAAAGATTATAAAGATGCTACATTATTCATGTAATGAATTAAGTATATATTGGAAGGATGTCAATCCATAATTTTCTTGGTGTCCCTTTTGATAGCAAGCTAGAAAGTTTCGGCATCCACTAGAGGGCACTTAACATCCAGACGTTTTTGCTGCTTCTGGATGTATCTTTACTGTTTTCTGAACGTAGAATGAGACTTCTTTCTTAATCTGATGTCCTCCAGGTGTTTTGGACCTCAACCCCTTGAACGTCCTCCCAGCATTTTATATGGCAATAATAAATTACTATTGAAAGACCCCCTATACTAGCTTTTTAAAAGCCTATAACAACACAGCATGCAATGTTGAGCCAAGTTTAGGACTGTTAAAACAGACTGTAGTAAAGCACCAACTTACAGACTCTGTCCCTTCCTCTTGATTACTGTTAGAAGGTCATATTTTTTGCTTCTTTTTATCATAGTAAAGTGTTGCATGAAGACCAGAAATTGTAGTTAAAAGTTCATCATGGTTGTTGAAAACAAGCCACCTTAAATCAGTTGTGTGAAATTTGCTTATTTCTACTATGTTATCCTGCCCACCTAACGGTTCCAAAGTATGCAAATGCAAGTAGATTAATAGGTACCACTTCGGCGGGAAGGTAACAGTGTTCCGTGTGCGTTTGGCATATAGCCATGTTGGCCACATGACTACGGAAATTGTCTTCAGACAACGCTGGCTCCCTCGGGCAAGAAACAGAGATGAGCACCGTGCCCTAGAGTTGGCCACAATTGACAGGGAAACCTTTATCTTTTTTTTACTTGAGCCACATAGTAAATATTGTTTTAATTTCAAAGATTAAGTTTTTTTTAAAGCTTTTTATAACCACTGGATAGGAGAGAGGGCACTGTATGGACCCAAGGGTTGCTTAAACTTCTTTTCATAGTGGTAACTCTGGCTGAGTACCCATAGGCTATTCAATTGCTGCTCTATTGGTGTGAACTTTCTGTTTTTCCGCTGGAGTCTGCCTGTTTTCTGGATGATAAACACTTATATTTCAGAAGTATATGTGATACAGCAAACTCAGCTAACATCTTCCAGATTTTTTCCTTTGTAAAACTATTACAGATCTAACTTAAAAGAAAAAGGGGACACTTCACAATAACTTTTTCCTTTGTAATTATAGGTCTCTCCGTCATGCATTCTCAAAGTACCAATCAGCTGGATGTTGGGAATAACCCCCGTGTAGGTACCAAGCGCTATATGGCCCCAGAAGTCTTAGATGAAACAATTCAGGTGGATTGCTTTGACTCCTACAAAAGAGTTGATATTTGGGCATTTGGACTGGTCCTCTGGGAAGTAGCCAGGCGCATGGTTAGCAATGGTATGTAAATGTGTATTTAGTTTAATCTGTAAAGTTTAAATCCTTCATCCTGCTTTTCCATTTAAAAGCACTTCAATGTCAAGTTCGAGCAACCAGAACCGCTTGTGAATAAGCCCAAACAGATATTTTATTGTCGATCACCTTTATTACAAGAATGTCACCAGATTGTCTACCTTCCCTTGGGAAACAGCAGATATAGACCTGAGGATTTGACCTGAGACATTTTCTCTCCTGCACAGACCCTTGTTGGAATCTCTGTTTACTCCCTCTGGCAGGGGGCCTTCAGCCAGTGGTTCCACCACATTTAGCTGACTATCAAGATAAACTGTGCTGAAAATGTATATGCTGAGATACCAAATAGCCAGATTAAAAAAAATCAGCCAAAGGAGGGAAAGCAAAGGGGGAATGAAAGACAAATCTTTATTTTTACACCTGAAGTAGTTGGAATTAATAATCCAGACAGCAAGAAATTCCATGAAGCTTAAGGATTTCTCCTCTTCCTTTCCACCATCATGGTAAAAGCTTCCCTTGGAACAAATAATAGGGTTTCACCAAGAGTCCCTCCAGCTCTTGCAGGCCAGACAAATTCATATGGGAGCAGGAAACCGTCATTTCTAGTGCAAGGCTTTTCAAACTGTGTTCTGTGGACCCCTGGGGTTCTATGAGAACTTTTCTTCCAGGAGACACTAGGGCAAAAATTGTTATTTAAATAACAACAACAATATTTTTTTAATTTACTGAGGAACTGTGGCAAATAAACGTCAAGAGACATCTAGAACGATGCCAATAAACGGGCCTTATCAGGTGCACGTGTCTATAGAAAATAAATGCATAAATTAATAAGCTGCTGTTAGATCTCTCAGCCATGAACCTTGCAGCAACCTTCTTGGACCAGGAAGGTCATTTTTGTCATATCCTTGTTAGACTATTGCAATTTGCTTTGCATGGGGTTGTCCCCGGATATGACCCGGAAAACTAGCTGGTGCAAAAGACAGCTGCTTGCTTGGCTTGCTTACATTGTGGGAACTGTATTAGTTGCTGGGCAGCTTCTGGGTCCAGTTCAAGATGCTGATTACCTGTATAGCCCTATATGGCTTGGCTATTTGCTCTATCTGGGATGGTGAAATTTTCCTGCCCAATAAGGACCAGCTAGGAGAAAATGCTATTAGTGTTCATGGCGTGAGGGGAGCAAGATGGAGGATGGTCTTCTTTCTTTGGAATAGCTTTCCTTCTGAGGTCAAGATGACATTTAGAAAGACTACAAAAAGATGTTCTTCTGAAGGGCCTTCGGAGAAGAAGAACCTAATTGGGCAACAGCAGAAGTAGAGTTTTGTGGAATATGAATTATTGGGATTTTGTGTTTTTTTTTTACTTTCCTGTAATTGTAAGCTATTTAAAGCAAGGGTCTTCAAACTTGGCCCTTTTATGACTTGTGGACTTCAACTCCCAGAATTCCTCAGTCAGGCATGCCTGGCTGAGGAATTCTGGGAGTTGAAGTCCACAAGTCATAAAAGGGCCAAGTTTGAAGACTCCTGATTTAAAGCCTTAAAATAGGTGACAAACGAGCATAAATAAGTAAGCTGCTTATTGCTTAGCTTTGGTTGGCCCAGCTGCTGCTAGCTTCGGCAACTGTCTACTCTGTAAAATAGGCGAAATTTTAGCCTGCTTGCTAGAATTGATACTGTTCCTGTAATCTGTTTCACAAACCCTCTAACGAATGATGTGAGAATATTTGCTTGCTAAATTTCAAGGAAAATTCAGAGGCTGTTTCTGATTGGACTTATGGTCACCAGCCATATTAAACATTTTAAGCAGTGTAGAGCAGGAGACAAGTCAAGAACAAGTGTATCTCTTTTGGTGGCACAAATACAGAATTACTCAGAGGCTTGTCCCTTTTATGAGCTTTTCAGCTGTGCTGGGAAGTGACAGTATTAGAGACAATAGATATTAACTAGAATGATTAGCAACAATAGAGGGTGAGTTGGAACATCTTTTAAGTAAGAGGGAAGGATTAGTAAAAGCTTTTACACCTTTTTACGGTATCTAGGGAAAACCGGTAACTGGTTGGATTAGAAATAATGTGGAAAATGCCATTCGTGTCACTTCAGTTCATTAACATTAACCTGAATTTGGTGAACTGTAAATTCAAAAATAAGCGGTGTTGTTTTTTTTTTCTTTTCCCAATTCCATGCAGAGCAAAATTTAGCCCTGTTGGATTGCAGTCCCACCAGGAGCATCAAGATAAGGGTGGCTGATCTTAGGATCAGACATATAGGTCCCCTATCTTTATTTATTATTTATTTTGTAGGTTGAAGGACAGTTCTCTCTAAGGCGTTTTCTTTTTTTTTTCCCCTGGGGAACTGAAAAGAAAGTGGATCAAGGTTCATTGGGACTGTATTAAGGCAGAGTAGCTCAGAGGTTAATATTGCCCTTCTGGCATTCTTTAGTGTTTCTGGAATTAGCTGCAGTCCCCTGGGTGGGTCCATGAAAACTTTTACTGCATTGTCTTTTTTAGTTTTCTTTTTAAAATGCATTGGAATAAAAGCCAGGCAGCAGTAGCAGCAGCAGCTTCTTGTATTATAATATATTCACAGAAAGAACAGTGGAAGCTTGGAGTCAGTCATAATTAACTGAGTTTTAAACATGCTTGGGATAAACATACCCTATCATTTGACAAAAATTAAAATAAATAAATAAACAAACAAAGTAAATAAAATACTACTTAAAAAGGAAAAAAAAAACCTCAAAGGGGAGAGAATTGATGGAGGACCACCGGCTCTTTTTCTGCCATCAGTTTTCTATGTTTCTGTATTCAGCTTATAACATACAAATAGTTATTATTTGGGTTCTATAAATGGAAATCGTGTATTGAACAGACTTTCCCAGCTTGATGTCTCCAGCTGTGTCTATAACAATCTGTTCTACATGTACAGAAGCACTGATTGAATCTCTCTGTCAAAAAAAGTCTGGAGAGGGTTTTGATTTGAACATTTGGAAAGGGTGTTTTCCAATTTGGGTGGCGTTGTGAATATTAGACTTCCTTCATGTCCCTAATAAGGTTAGAAGAGACTGTAGTGTAGCGTGTCCTCCAGTCAGAGGCCATGCTGATAGGATATTCCTGGACGATCAAGGCTGAGGAAATTAGTAGTAATGTGCACCTGAGAAGCCTCTGTTTGCATTTCTCAAGGCTGTTCCTTCCTCCACATGGCAGGAAGATCAGGTCCATTCTTTTTCCCCTTCTGTTTTTTCCTGGGTTTTAACCTTTCAATCTAATGAAGAGACCTTGGAAACTTTAAAATTTTGCAGCTGAGTTGTAAAGATTCAGTTGGGCGAATAAACGGCTTGCTTTTGTGGGTTTTGGATTATTTTTTCTCATGGCCAAACAATTTGTATTGGAGAGAACTAATCTCTTTCGGAATTAAGCCAATCCAGATTTGTGAGTTTTGAAATACAGAAACATTATTATAAGCTGCCAGATAAAATATGTTTTCTGTTTATTTCTATCTGCTTGTTTAAAAAAATTCTAATGATAGACTAAAAATTTCATGGCAAGTGATTGTGTTTGTGTTCATTGCTAGGTTTTCTAAGGTTGAATTGCCCTATCTATATTTTTAAAATAAAATATCTAGTTGATCTGAACATTTCCTCTTGAAACTTGCTGAAGCATTTATTGTCTCTTATTTTAATAATAGTTGTACTGTACATGATCAATTCTTAATGGGATCAAAATGTTGAAATGGAATGCTGGATTGGAATACACACCCAGGTTGTCCTGAATATTTCTGCAATTAAATATTATTATTATTATTATTATTATTATTATTATTATTATTATTATTATTAAAACTTTTATACCGCCCCTCTCCCGTAGGACTCAGGGTGGTTTACAGCCAGATTAAAACACATAACAATAATAAATATTTAAAACTAAATTAAATTAAGACCTAGGCTGTCACTAAAACCAATTAAAATCCCATTCTTAAAACCCTAGCTACCTTGTTTAAAAATTTACTTAAAAACCCGAGGAGATCTAGGCCAGGCCGGCTTAATTGAAGAGATGAGTCTTCAATTCTCTTCTGAAGGTGCGGAGATCATGACACGTCCGGAGTTCCGGGGGGAGCTCGTTCCACATCGTTGGTGCCCCCACAGAAAAGGCTCTCCCCCTGGGTGCCACCAGCCAACATTGCTTAGCCGATGGCATCTTGAGGAGGCCCTCTCTGTGGGAGCGAACTGGTCAGTGGGACGTATTTGCTGGCAGAAGGTGGTCTTGTAAGTAACCGGGTCCTATGCCATGGAGCGCTTTAAAGGTGGTAACCAATACCTTGAAGCGCACCCGGAAGACCACCGGCAACCAGTGCAGCTCGCGCAGGATGGGGGCTGTTCGTGCCTGCCAGGGCGCCCCCACCACCACCCGCACGGCCGCATTCTGTGCCAGTTGGAGCCTCCGCGTGCACTTCAAGGGGAGCCCCATGTAGAGAACATTACAGTAGTCCAGTCTGGAAGTGACGAAGGCATGAGTGACCGTGCGTAGCGCGTCCCGATCTAGGAAGGGGCGCAACTGGTGTACCAGACGAATCTGGTAAAACATCCTCTCGGCCACGGCCGTCAGATGGTCCTCAAGGGACAGCTGTGAATCCAGGAGGACTCCCAAGTTGCGAGCCCTTCCCATGGGGGCCACTGACTCTCCCCCAATAGACAGCGATGGAGTCAGCTGACTATACAGGGACGACGGTAACCACAGCCACTCGGTCTTGGAGGGGTTGAGCTTGAGACCGTTCCTTCCCATCCAGATCCGCACGGCCTCCAGGCACTGGGTCAGCACGTCAAGGGCTTCATTTGGGTGGTTCGGGGTGGAAATGTACAGCTGAGTGTCATCAGCGTACTGATGGAATTCCACCCCAAAACCTTGGATGATCTCACCCAGCGGCTTCACATAAATGTTGAACAACAAGGGCGAGAGGACCGACCCCTGAGGCACCCCACAATCAAGGGGACTCGGAGTCGACCTCTGACCCCCTGTCAACACAAACTGCGTCCGGCCAGAGAGGAAGGAGGAGAACCACAGAAGCACGGTGCCCCCTATGCCCAACCCCTCCAACCGGCGCAGCATGATACCATGGTCGATCATATAGTTCAAAATGATTTTATTTATTTGAGGGAGGGGAGCTTGTGTCCACAAAACCACAATTCAGAGACTCTTAACACTCTCATAAGTATCTCAAAAGACTCAACAGTGAACTCTAGCCATAAAGGATAAAATTTAAAACAGATAAATCATAAAAATCAAATGGCAACAGTACAAGAATTCCATCAACAATATTGTCACTGATGATATTACCTAGTTTGGGTAATGAAACATCTGCAAGAAAGCTCAGAGAGCACCAACGACCCCTCATTTCAGCCCTGAGCTACACATTTTCTGCTTTATTGATATTCATGGCATCACTTCATCCTCTGTAGACTCTTCAGAACAGTTCTATTTTTAAAGCCAGTGTGGGAGCTAATCTGATTTCTAGAGGGTGACTTTTTCATAATGCAGGCATACTTAATTGAGAAGCCATGCCTGTGAGACTCGGTGCCTCCCCTCGAAAAATAGAAAACCAAAAGTTTCTTCCAGGTTGGAAGATTCAAACAGATTGACTTGGGCCGGAGAAGATGGTCTTGCAAGTATCTTGGTGCCAAATCATAAAGAGTTAATATAAGTTAAAACTGTTGTTTTGAATTGTACCCAAAAAGTAATCAGTGCCAGTGCTTCAGCTTATTCTGACATACATGAACCAAGAGCAGTGTTGCTGCATTGTAGACCATTTGCAGCTTCAAAGTCATCTTCAGAGGTAGCCCTATTTAGAGTACATTGAAGTAGTCTAAAAAAGGGATGATTTGGGTGAGGTCCTCTCATTTCAAATAGGACCCCAAAGGTGGGCAAAAATTCCCGTGGCTATCATCTGCACCTGCTATCCAGCAGTAGCTATAAGTCCAGAGACTTGTATTCTTGGGTTATCGCCTTTCCATCAAGAAGCAACACCAGAATTATCCAAGCGCCTTGATGATGTATCACACAGTAGCCGCCACTATTCCAGTAAAATACCTGATTTGTTATAGGCAGTTGTGATCAACCTATTCTGGACTTCAGACTTGTTCTTTTGGGGAAGAGCACAATCAATCTTAGACTGACTTCCCTCTTATGAAATTATTGTGCCACTGGCACAGCCTCTTCTGAAGAACACGTTAGCTAGTTTGGGTCTAGATCGTTAATGAACAATATGTAAAAGCAGGTATAAAGAAATGCTAATTCTTTTCCTCTTTCCAAATCTGTAATAGTTTTGCTGCTTTGCCATACATATAATTTGTTTTCTGTACATGTTTACAGAGTCAAAACTTTTTTCCAGTCCACGGGGAGGCCTAGCTGATTTAATGCTTTGGTTGTATTGTGCTCTTAGGATTTCATTTCGTAATATCGGTGAGATGTCACAAAAGCTTCCAACTGGAAAAGTTTAATCCCTTTGTGACAATATGTGAACTTTGTATTACTAATGAATGTCTTAAAATATATTTGGTGCAATAACATATCCTTTGTGGTTTTGGTGCAGGTATAGTTGAGGACTACAAGCCTCCATTTTATGATGTAGTTCCTAACGATCCTAGTTTTGAAGACATGAAAAAAGTAGTTTGTGTGGATCAGCAGAGGCCAAATATTCCCAACAGATGGTTTTCAGACCCTGTAAGTACACTTGCTGAAAAGGGGTTGATATATTTTCTACTTGATCATCTGTTAAGAATTGTTAAAACCATCTGCTGTTTATACTATAGGAAAAACTAGATGTAGCAGCAGTAATTACATTTGTTTAATCATCCATCTTTCCCATTCATAATACAGCAGGAGGTGGCCATATTTTTACAGGAAAATAGGCATGTGGGCAAAGGAGTTGAACCTCTCTCACCCCTGAAATTTATTCACCTGTATAGCGCTTTTACTTTGGTCTAGAGGCTATCTGGAATACAAGGGATTTGAATGAAAGTGCAAATAACGTAGGGAAAGTATTGACTGCAGTTCTCACTTTTGGTACTTGCTATTCTGTTTATACTGAAATTGGGGGAAAAGGGTTTCATGTGAAAAATCATTGTAGAAATGTTCTACTCACGGTTGAGTGCGAGAAGAGAGAAACTTGCAAGCTGAATCGTTTTTAAGAAAAATTGAAAAAAGCTTGTAGGCTTTCAAAAAAAATCTGGTTTTTTTTTTTACATACATTGTTGCTCCCCCAGTATAAAATATCATTAACAAGCAGAGACATATAGCCTATCAACTCCAGGACTGCATAATAGTCTTACCTAAATATTTACAAATTCTAGAGTGGAAACAGAACATACCTATCTAAGATCAGGGAGGGAGCTTTCCAATAAGTGGCCCTGCAAAGCCAAATGAAGGCATAATCCATTGGGCAGAAGACAGGGAGAAAATCTTGATCAGGTGAAAACCATACCGGGCTCATTTGCAATCAAAGATGAAGCTGTTAGAAAAACCTTGAATGTTTTGCTCCAACCACCAGTTGTCCTGAGACTGCAGAACCAAAGGAAGTACGGTTTACAGCAATTAAGGGCTGTTCAGGTGTATAACCTTCTGGTTTCTGTATATCTCTGCGCAACTCTTTCCCTGATTTGCGTCTTCTATTCCTAGCAGTGTCTCTTTTCTCCTTCCCCATAGTATTGAGACAGATGCTTTTGGAAACTCTTTGGAGAGGCATTTGATGCTCAGGAATAGCTGAAGGCTCTATTATTGCTTCTTAGCTTTAAATATTGAAGCAACTTTTTTAATTAAAAAAGTTATTTGAGTACTGTAAATAGAAAATGTGGAAGACCCAGAAAGAAACAAGCTTTAGGCCAGGGGTCTTCAAACTTGGCCCTTTTATGACTAGTGGAGTTCAACTCCCAGAATTTCTCAGCCAGGCGGACTGGCTGAGGAATTCTGAGAGTTGAAGTCCACAAGTCATAAAAGGGCCAAGTTTGAAGACCCCTGCTTTAGGCTGGTACTGAACGAAAAAGGTCACTTGTAAAATTCTCAGCAGGTTTGAATTACATTTCATAGGGAAAACTGGTCAGCACACTTATTTTCTTTTAAAAAGAGCAAGAGAGCACTCTTGATTTTCTTGATTGTACCTTCCAGTTCAATATGAACTTGGGAAAAACTTTTTAAATATTTTTCCATTTTATATTTTCATCATCTCTTGTAGTGGGATTTGGGTGTATTAAATGAAGCACGTTGAATTGAATTGATCAAGTGTGATTAGACACACAAGGAATTAGAAACAGCCACCAACCACTAATCATTTGTGTGTGTGAGTTAGCTTTATAGTGTTGAAACTGATTACACGATCCAGTTTGGATCAGGCCATAGTTTATGGAAATGATTATTTAGCATACAGACAATAGTTTAAATCTCAAACTGTGGTTTGAGGCCACTGCTGTTTTCTGTATTCTGTTTGTTCAGCAGCCGTTTTCCAGCAGCGATAAAATCAGTGTGGTTGGAGCACCAGTGTGCCATCAAAATACTCTACTCTGAATATATATTTCTGTGCTTACCTTTTCAGACATTAACTTCACTTGCTAAGCTCATGAAAGAATGCTGGTATCACAATCCATCGGCACGATTAACAGCTTTGCGTATCAAAAAGACGTTGACCAAAATTGATAATTCCTTGGACAAGCTCAAATCTGACTGTTGATAAAAGGCCACAATGCTGGCAGACACTAAGAAGGACATGCAACTCGCTGAACTCTGGGATTTGGTTCCAAGTGGCTTCGGCCACCGGCACAGTTGTACACCCAGCCAGCCGTTTGAGAGGAAACAGAGCCATGAGAACCTTAACTGGCGCCTGCCACAGCATTTTTTTTTGCAAATGGCCAATCATTAAAGACTTCAGGCTGAATCTCTGGTGGCCTCTGGAAGAAGACAGAGGAGTCCTGAGACAAAATTGGGGCATTAGAACCATGGCTTTTAATTATTATTTTTTAATTCAGAAAAAGAAACAGATGCTCCCAACTTTTGGCACATGGAACTGGTCAGTTTTAACTTTGCCTGCGTGTCTCTTCTTCGTTGCACCAAGGGATTCTTTGCATTCCTTCCTTGCACTGTTACAGTTTAATTTTAAGAAACTGACTTGCCAAAAATAGGATTGGCTTTGTATTCCTTGATCTTTATGTTTTTGGATATTAGAAAATCAGTTTGGGCAACCGAACCTATAACTGACTCTTCTCCTCTTTCTCTTTTGATTTTGTTAAGCTGCATTTTACATATGTGTACTGTTTACACTAAGGATGGACACTAGGAATTGTTGATGAGGAAACATGCGGATTTTAATTTATTACTGGTGCATTTAACAGTTTTTTAAAAACTGAGAAAAGTGCATACAGTTAAAGTTTATTTTTAGGTAGCTTCTATCACTTCTTACAGTCTCTTTTTCGTAATATCATATAATCTGAATTGGTTCTGTTTCTTTCCCCTGTTGAGTCATTTAGACATTTTAATCACATTTTTAAGTGTTTCACATTTTACATGTGTATGGTCTGTAACATATATTTTCAGTTCAAAATATGCAAAACATTTATATATAAATATTATATATATAAATATATATATATATATCTAAATATAAAGCCATTACTCAAATTATGTCACATCTAGTACCTTATTGATTTAGAAGAACGGATTAGCAGAGCAAAAGAGCAAACAATAAGGTCATAAGAAAGTACTGCTTCCTCCCTCCCTCCCCCAATTTATACATAATGAGTATTTAAATGTGGCAAGGAAGAAATAGCTTTAATTTGCTTTTTTTCCTATTAAGTAGCTGCTTGTATAAACAAAAGAGAATATTTCCCAGTGAAATGAAAGGGGAGCATTCTACTTAGTGCCTCCTGGGCTTAAGGTGAAGGTGGTGTGTTTAAAGTGAAGCATCAGCATATATCTGTGGATGATTCTCATCCTGAACTGGGCTGGGCTGTGAAAAATCAGCCATCAAATGTTTTGTCCATGTGATGGAAAAGAGATCTCTGAGCTTTGGAATGCTGCAACCATCCCTCAGACGGGGGATGGGAACATTGGATATTCATTCTGGGGCTGTGACCTCATAATGGCATGGATTGTTGCGTGATGTATGGATAAAAAGATGATGTCTTCTGGCTGCTTTTTTTATATCAAGTTTCCCAAGTAAACAACTTTGATTCTAGTGCCTTGCTTTGTACTACAGTTACTCTTCTTTGAATCCTTCCAGGTAAAAGTTTGGAATGCTGACCTTTTGATCATTAAACCAGGACAATGCCACAGGCATGTCTGGAAAAAGGCTGAATGGACTTGGTTTAAAATGAGAATTTTTTTTTTCCAGATAAGGCAGAACAATATGCTTCAATAAGAGTTATTTGGGAGATGTATACATGGTTTGATATGGATAGAAATATTCTCAGGGAGATAACGGCTGCTTTCACTAAATGGAGACATCACCATCATTCATATAGTAGTGGATAGGTACACCATGATTTGTTTGCATCACCTATGCAATTCAGATTTTCTTACGTTACTTTTGCTGTGCAGAATTTTGCCAAGTGATCTCAAAAGTAGCATTTGAATTGATTGCAGATAGGAATTAATTCCCCACATCAAACATTCCCTGTTTGCAGAAAAGTAGCTGAACCACTTCTTCCTCGTATGTAATACCAGAAACTACATATATGGGCCAACTTATATGTGAGTAAGCAAAGGGTAATGCTGGAAAGGGTCCATAAAATGGTGTTTGATATCCTCCTTCCTAAGCTTTCTATAGTTTGATAAGCAGCATGGTATTTTCTAAGAGAATTGCAACTTGTTCAATTGACTTTCACTTGTTAAAATTCTGGGTGACAAGCCAAAAAGAAATGAGAAATTTACCAATTTTTAACAAACTCCATTTAATAATGATGAACTTTTTCATGAGGACTGGTTATCCATCTAATAAATACTCATCCTTTGACGTTGTAGACTATTTAACAATACTTACAGACTGATGGGGTTTTGGTACATCCATTATTTCTGACTTGCCACTTCACTTTAACACTTTTTAACACACAAATTACTCTTGGATATTTTTTTTCAAGTACTCTTAAGATGAGGATTACAACGCAGTTGACACACATAAATATGGAAAATATCTAAGGATTCACTGCTGCAGAAAGAATGGGTTTGAATTCATATATCTGGAATAGTAATTGTGGGTGGTATACAATGCATTTCAAAATTGAAACATTTGAAGGTGGAATTACACATAGACTATTTTCCCCGATTGTTTTGCAGGAGGAAAACATGCTCAGGGAAAATCAAGTAGT
Source organism: Bothrops alternatus (assembly GCA_034064705.1). Classification (NCBI taxonomy): domain Eukaryota; kingdom Metazoa; phylum Chordata; class Lepidosauria; order Squamata; family Viperidae; genus Bothrops; species Bothrops alternatus. The sequence goes on along the minus strand of JARGCV010000052.1, from coordinate 4,468,338 downwards.
TACCCAAAAACTTTCCTAAGCAAATAGACTGGTGTGTCTCATAGGGGAAATCAATATGTCATTATTTTCAAGATGCCAAGCAAACATGTCAATCTAGGCACCAAAAGTCTATGGTTTATTCCCTAAGCAGGCTGGAGCAGATACGTGTGGCTCCAAGTCTTAGAAGAGACGCATGGAGCTCCTTGCAAACAATACAAATGCAGCATTTTAAGAACCCTATTTGAGGTATGAAAGGGAGCAGGAGTGATTTCTAGGCCTTATGTTGATTGCCCCAGCAAGATGACATATATAATGTACAGTAAGTGATGCAAGTTGATTTTGAGAATTCTGGTTTCCATTTCATAACTTATTAAAAAGTCTTTCCGTTGGTGAAGATTTTCAAGAATAGAGTAGAGTAGAGTAGAATAGAGCTGGAAGGGAGGTCTTCTAGTCCAGCCCCCCGCTCAAGCAGGAGAACCTGTCTAGCCTCTTCTTAAAAATCTCCAGTGATGGAGCGCCCACAATTTCTGAAGACAAAGCTGTTCTACTGGTTAATTTTCCTCACTGTTAGGAAGTTTCTCCTTAATTCCAGGTTGCTTCTCCTCAGACAAGGAGAGGATGCGAAAAACAAGGACTCCCAGGTCAGGGAGAACACAATTGCATGTGTCTTTTTTCAGATTGGATGTTTGTCTGAAAAGGGAACCTTTCTGGTTAAATTGGACCAATGAAGGAGAATATTTGTAGTGCAGGGTTGAAATGTGGGGTCCCTGGTGCTCCCTGAGCTTGCTTGTTTTCTTGCAGACGTTTCATGACCCCAAGTACGATAGCAACATCATCAGCGCCAGCAAGATGATGGACAACAAAAGATTGGACAACCATCTGCCTCAGGTCTCCTGCTCTGAGCAGGAGGTTAGGCTAGATCTCCAAGGTCCCTTCAAGCCCTATGTTTCTATTTTCAAGCAGGAAAGAATGACTGGCATAAAATCTACATATAATGGTGCTACATTTTTCAGGGAAATACATAAAGTTGCATTTGCTGTGCAATGAGACTTGCTTTCCCAATGTGGTGCTCTTCTGCTGCCTTGAACTACCTTTATTTATTAATCAAATTATACAGGCATGCATCTCACAGAAAGTGGCTGGCATACAATAATCCAATAAATATAGAACAACCATTACCTAAAATGATGGTAATTATTTAAAAACATTAAAAATTATAAAAGCAGAACTAAACAAAAATGATAGATGGAGAGATGTTAATAACAGCCACCTCACAAGTTTACTTGTTCCCTGGGGTTCCCAGGTCTGCTAGCATAACCAGGTCTTGTGAGGCCTTCAAAAGATGAGTGATGATGCTGATGTCATCTCTGGGCTAGGGTGGGGAGAAGATTCCACAATGTAAGTGCCACAGCAGAAAAGGCCCACCACCTACGCCCGCCAAATTATATCATCTAATTTTTTCATCTAGTTCCTCAGCCATTTTGTCACATTTTTGAAGAATGCTGAGGTTGTAGCACAACGTATTTGGAAACCCACAGATTGGAAAGGCTCATCTGAGCTATGGAAGGGATTCCTGATTTAGCTTTTGCCAGAATTTCAAACCAAAATATTAAAGAAGATGACAATGCCATTTCTGTTTCACTGAATTTCTAGAGCAAAAAAGTGCCAAGAAAAAAATTTAATATTCCAAAGATCACTTTAAAATGATATTTACAGTGAGGAAAAAAATTATTTGATCTGCTGATTTGGTACATTTGCCCGCTGACAAAGAAATGATCAGTCTATAATTTAATGGTAGGTTTATTTTAACAGTGAGAGACAGAATAACAACAACAAAAATCGAGAAAAACGCATTTAAAGAAAGTTATAAATTGATTTGCATTTTAATGAGTGAACTAAGTATTTGATCCCCTATCAATCAGTAAGATTTCTGGCTCCCCGGTCTCTTTTATACACCTGGGAGCACTCTCTTAAAGGGAGTGCTCTTAATCTTAGCTTCTTACCTGTATAAAAGATACCTGGCCACAAAAGCAAGCAATCAATCAGATTCCAAAATCTCCACCATGGCCAAGACCAAACAGCTGTCCAAGGATGTCAGGGACAAGATTGTAGACCTACACAAGGCTGGAATGAGCTACAAGACTATCGCCAAGCAGCTTGGTGAGAAGGTGACAACAGTTGGTGTGATTATTCGCAAATAGAAGAAACACAAAATAACTGTAATCTCCCTCGGTCTGGGGCTCCATGCAAGATCTCACCTCGTGGAATTTCAGTGATCATGAGAACAGTGAGGAATCAGCCCAGAACTACACGGGAGAAGCTTGTCAATGATCTCAAGGCAGATGGGACCATAGTCACAAAAAAACAAAACAATTGGTAACACACTATGCTGTGAAGGACTGAAATCCTGCAGCATCTGCAAGGTCCCCCTGCTCAAGAAAGCACATGTACAGGCCTGTCTGAAGTTTGCCAATGAACATCTGAATGATTCAGAGGAGAACTGGGTGAAAGTATTGTGGTCAGGTGAGACCAAAATCGATCTCTTTGTCATCAACTCAACTCGCCGTGTTTGGAAGAGGAGAAATGCTGCCTCTGACCCCTAGAACACCATCCCCACCGTCAAACATGGAGATGGAAACATGCTTTGGGAGTGTTTTTCCGCTAAGGGGACAGGACAGCTTCACCGCATCAAAGGGATGGTGGACAGGGCCATGTACTGTCAAATCTTGGGTGAGAACTTCCTTCCCTCAGCCAGAGCATTGAAAATGGGTCGTGAATGGGTATTCCAGCATGGCAATGACCCAAAACACACGGCCAAGGCAACAAAGGAGCGGCTCAAGAAGAAGCACATTAAGGTCCTGGAGTGGCCTAGTCAGTCTCCAGACCTTAATCCCATAGAAAATCTGTGGAGGGGCTTAATGATTTAATGACCTTAATGACTTGGAGAAGATCTGCAGTGGGACAAAATCCCTCCTGAGATGTGTGCAAACCTGGTGGCCAACTACAAGAAACATCTGACGGGTGGCTTTTTGACAGCCCGAAGCGCCAAATTCAAAAAGGGAGACTCCCGGCAGATAGCGGAACCTCCGGCGACCCGAAAAACACCCGATTGGAAGCAGGATCGCCGGAGGGGACGCGAGCAGAAGAAGAAAACGGAGAGGCCGGCTTCGGCCGGCCAGAAGAAGACGACACGAGGGCGGAAACAATAGAAGTGAGGAGAGAAGACCGAGGAAGCAGCGAAGAAGGAGACAGGAGCGAGAGGCGACCAGGAAGAAGCGGGACGAGGGAAGAAGAGCCCGGGACTTACCCAGCTGGAGGCCTGAAGAAGCTGCAAAGCCGCCCAGCCGCAGCGGAGGAGAGCCAGCTGATGCAAAGAAAGGACGGCAGGCAGCAGCGTCGGGAGAAGACAACGCAAAACGGTGAGACCGGCGGGGGTGGAACCGAACGCTGCGGGACGCTGACCAGAGGGTGAAAATAGCAGCGGGAGGAGGAGGCCTTCACGGGACCCTCAGAAGACCCCCCTAGGCCCCCAAGAAAGGTAACAGAGGCGGCAAGAAGCCAAGCGGGCGGAGCAAGAGAAGACAGACCAGGTGAGAGGAGGCTACGAAGCAAAGGGGGAGAGAAGGGAGGGGAAAAACCCTGCAGAGACACTGTTTCCTCCCCCCCCCACAACGGACGGCAGGGAAGAAGAAAGCTGGAAAGCAACCCGGTGAGCAATAAGGGCAAAGTAGAGGGGAGCAGTAAACACAGGCTGAAAGAAGAAGGGAGGAAGCGACTTGGGCAAGAAGGCAGAGGAAGAGGGGGGAAAGAAGGAACCAGAAAGGAACAAGGAGAAGAAATAGACTGGCAGAGGGGAGTGAAGAGGAAACCAAGGCAAAAACACTGAACTGGTTCCCTGGCTCCCTGAACATAAAATTGCCAGAATACAGGCCCCTACCCCCACACTGCCCAAGCCCTGAAGCCCCTCCCCCCTCGAAAGGCTAGACCACCGGACCAACAACAGATCACAACCTAGCGCCCAATTTGATCCAAATTGGGACCCAAAACAGTGCCAAGACAACAGGAAGATAACCTCAAAATGGCCTCCAAACAGACCACACTGACACAAACGAAGGGAGTTGTATCCACCCCAGCCCAGCGTTCTAAACCACCAGGAACTACTCTACCCATCCCCACACCCTCCCATTCAAATGCAGGCACCCAGAACCATACACCCACACAGACCGACCCAACAGCACACATGATACAAAAATTACACGAGGTAATAGAGAAGCTGGTTGAAAGGATGGATGGAATGGATAAAAGGTTGGTGGAAATGGGCACACAGATGGAAAAAAGACACAAAGATTCAAAACAAGTGCTGCGAGAACAAGGTAGAGAGCTAGAGAGAAAATGGGAGGAGCAACGCAAAGCAATAGCTGCAGATTTGGAGCAAATGAAAGAGGCAATGCAAACACACTACAAGGAAGTAGGGGAGGAAATGGAGAGAAACTTTCAGGAAATCAGGGAAAAGGTGGACGAGCGGATGGAAAAAGTGGAGAATCAAGTAGAAGGCCAGAGAACAGAGATAGCAGAGATGAGAGGGGTGCACCAAGACCAAGCCACCACGATACAGTACTGGCAGCTGGCGACCACAATCAGGTTCAGGGGCCTGAAAGAGACATCAGACGAAACCCAAGGAAGCCTGGCCGGAACCTTTATAGAGGCCCTGGCAGCATTTCTGGGACTACCAGCCTCAGCTATCGAATGGCAAATTGACGGAATCAACAGAGTGGGCGCACGGACGACAACAAACAGACACCAACCAAGGGACGTGGTCATCCGCTTTGTGACGCAGGGATTCCGGAATCGCATCTCAGCCACGTCTTACCACAAGAGTTTATACATAAAGGGGCAAGAAGTGAAAGTACTGAAAGAGATCCCCCAGACGATGCTGCGAGACAGAAAGGAATATAAGTTCCTGGTCGACGAACTGAGATCACGTGCCTTGCGATTCAGATGGGAAACCCCCACGGGGATGACATTCTACTATAAAAATAAAAGACATCAACTGAACTCGGTTCAACAAGCCAGAGAATTCCTGGAAAAGGAACTGATGCCGGAGGGATCCCAATACGCCACGAGAGAAAACGCAGAAAATCCACCAGACCGACAGACTGCTGCAAGAACACGAGAAAGGAAAGGACCAACTAGAGACACGACAACACAGAGAACAGGAAGCAACAACAACAACAAGGGAACAAGTCAGATTGCAGAGGGCAGGATAACAAGATCCACCACCAAACGTACAGATCAACACGACGCGATCCCGATATGCAACTCGATCACAAACTCGGATACCATGGGAGCGAGACCAAAGACTATCACAGGAGATAGAATGAAAGCGGTCTCGGAAGAGTATCCTGAAACCGATATTGATGACTAAATACTTGACGTGGAACGTTAACGGACTAAACTCTCCACAGAAAAGGAGGAAAATATTTCATTATCTATTTCATGGAGGAAACGACATAATTTGCTTACAAGAAACACACATCAGGGCAGCAGACCAGAAATATCTGACCAGCTACAAACTAGGTGCGCAATTTGTGGCAGCGGCGCCAAGAAAAAAGAACGGGATTGTTATATACGTAAAGAAACATATAATGGCGAAGCTAATAGAATCCGACCCCCAAGGTAGATACCTGGCAATTGAAATAACACAGGAAGACAAGAAGATTCTAGTAATGGGCGTATATGCACCAAATCAGCAGCAAGGCAAATTCTACAAAAAGCTACACAAGAAAATAACACAACTTAACTACAGATCTTACATCATCATGGGCGACTGGAACGGGGTCATAGAGACCGCTCTAGACAAAAAAAGAACTGCACCGAACCCACAAAAACACCCCAAGTTGCCTAAATCCTTCTTTGACATGAAGGAGGAACTCGAACTGACAGATGTATGGAGGAAAAGACATGACAGAGAACAAGAATTCACCTTCTTCTCTGGCAGACATCAATCCTTCTCCAGAATTGACTTTATATTAACTTCTAGCGACTTGCTAACTCGTCTAAATGCAGTGGAAATCCTACCCAAAGCTCTGACGGACCACAACCCTGTGAGGATGGAGCTAAGACACGGCCAGACACAGAGGAGGTCCGGGAGAATCAATGAAAACCTGTTTAGACATGGAGACAAGGTGGCGGAATGCAAAAAAGCTATGAAGGAATACTTCAGCACACATATGAACAATGAAACACCGATAGAACAGATCTGGGACGGCAGCAAGGTGTACATGCGAGGGATCCTCATATCCATGAATAGCTGGCACCGGCGCCAACAAGAACAAAAAAGAAAAGAGTTAGAAAATGAGATAAGCAAAATGGAGCGGCTACTGATAAAAAGACCAGAAGACAAAGTCGCCAAAGAAGGACTCAAGATCTTAAGAAAGCAATTTGACATGTTGATGGCGGACCAAGTTGCAAGGAATATACAATATGCAAAACATAAGACATTCTGCAAGGCCAACAAACCGGGCCGCTGGCTAGCCTACACTATAAGAAAGAAACAGAAATCCCGCATAATTGAAAAGATAGAATACAAAGGCAAGCTAGAATTCCGACAAAAAACCATCAAGACAGCCTTCACAGAGTTCTACTCGAAACTATATGCCGAGGATAAGATACAAGACAAAGAGATAGAGGAATTCCTACAAAACGAAAAGATACAGGCGATTACCGACACACAAAGAGAAGCTCTGAATGCCCCAATCACAAAGGAGGAAATACACTCAGTGATCACACAACTGAAAGCAGGAAAATCGCCTGGGACGGATGGGATGACAGCGATCTACTACAAGCACCTACAGGAGGAGATGCTAGAACCCCTCAGAAAGCTATTTGCCAGCATTCAAGAAGGAGGCCAGGTCCCACCATCCTGGAAAACAGCCTACATCTCATTAATCCCAAAGGAGGGGAAAGACGACACACAGCCCGCAAACTACAGGCCCATCTCACTACTAAACACAGACTATAAAATCTTCACAAAAATTTTGGCCAATAGACTAATGACTGTTCTACAAAAAACAATACACCCGGACCAAAGGGGATTTATACAAGGACGCCAGATGAAAACCAACGTGAGGCAGCTGTTGAACATAATAGAGTACCTGCAAAGGCACAACCAGATACCCGCCGCTCTAATGTTTGTGGATGCAGAAAAAGCCTTCGACAGACTGAACTGGCCGTTCCTGACGAACTTGATCCTGAAGATGAAAATGGGAGCACAGTTCTTCAACTCCATAACGGCAATTTACCAGAAACAAACAGGCCAGATCATTGTCAATGGAGACTTAACAGACTCATTTAATATAGAGAGAGGCACGAGACAGGGCTGCCCGCTGTCCCCCCTGTTATTTGTCCTAACACTGGAAATTTTACTGAACAGAATAAGAGCGGCAGAGGATGTACAGGGCATACAGATTAAACAACAAGAATACAAACTATGTGCCTTTGCGGATGACCTGCTGGTGACAATGTCGCAACCAGCACAGTCAGCAAGGAAATTGATGGAGATAATGGAGGACTATGGTAGGGTGTCAGGCTTCAAAGTAAATATATCAAAAACAAAGATGCTAGCCAAAAACCTAGACAACAAAGCAAGACGGAACCTGGAAAGAATAACGGGTTGTGAAATCGTCAAGAAAGTCAAATACTTAGGAGTGGAGATAGAATCTACAAACGCGAAATTATACAAGAATAACTACGAGGTCCTGTGGAATAAGATACAAGCAGACCTGGAAAGGTGGAAATCGTTACGTCTGTCCCTGCTCGGCAGGATAGCGACAGTAAAGATGAATGTACTACCCAGATGTCTATTTCTCTTTCAAACGCTACCCATACTCAAGAAGGATGCGGACTTAGACAATTGGCAGAAAGGCATCAACAGATTTATTTGGGACGACAAGAGACCGAGGGTGAAACTAAAAATCATCCAAGACGCAAGGGAGAGAGGGGGACTCAAAATGCCTAATCTAAAGCTATATTACTATGCAGCAACGTTGGTGGCGGTTAGTGACTGGATCAACATGACAAATGATAGAGTTCTGAATGTTGAGGGGCATGGTCTACGATTCGGCTGGCACGCATACCTAGTATACGACAAAAAGGCAGATAGGAACTTCAAGGAGAACCCACTACGAATCCCACTGCTATGGGTCTGGAAGAAATATAAGCACCTCCTACACGACAAGATTCCCATCTGGACGATCCCTGGACACGCAACAGGGGATATGAACACATCCCAAGGGCAAGGAGTGGTGCCCTACAGTGAACTTGTACTGGGAGAAGAAAACAGGTTCCTCTTGAAACCTCAAGCAATGCTAGCAAACAGAGGAATAGGAAGTAACTGGCTATCATATATACAACTACAGTCAAGGTGGCGTGAAGACAGGAAGAAGGGCTTCTCCCAGAACGACGAGAACCTAATTAAACAGATCAGAGAACAGGGGATTAGGCACATCAAACGAGTGTACAGCACTCTGATAGAAATGGACTCTGAAACCGAGCTAGTCAAGAACTGTATGATAAAGTGGGCGCAAGACTTCGGACACCCTATCGCCATAGACACGTGGGAGAAAATCTGGGTGAGGAATGTAGAATTCACGAAATCGCAACACTTAAGGGAAAACTTCTACAAGATGTTCTATAGATGGCATCTGGACCCGAAAAAAATATCACTCATCTACCCGGGCACCCAGCCCAAATGCTGGAGGTGCGGAGATGGGGAGGCTACTTACTTTCACATATGGTGGGCATGCAGAAAAATCAAAGCATTCTGGAGGAAGATATGGTGGACACTCCAAACTATTTTCAAAAAGCGTATAGAATTTCTACCTCAGGCTTTTTTGTTAGGGATCACAGAGGATATCACTACCTCAGAGTCAACTTTATTTTTGAACTTAATTACAGCAGCAAGATTATTGGTGGGACAGTACTGGAAGAATCCAGAAATACCGCCTATTGAAGAATGGACTGTGAAAGTAACAAATCTGGCGGAAATGGCAAAAATATCGGCATATTTGAAAAATCGCTCCAATGAACAATTTGTGATGGACTGGAAACATTGGATAGACTATATCCAAGAGAGACACCAATCAAACAGAATGCAGCTGGCGTTCAGCTAGGGCTCGACGGGAGGAGGGAGGAAGGGCTAACAAATCAGATGTTTACAAAAACTAACACCCAATGTTGAATGTATATGTTCTATAACTAATACCTCTTAACATAACCTTATGACTAATGATGTTTGCTTTAATATGGCTAAAATAGACTGAATTTCTACCTCAGGATATGAAACTCTCACCCCAGGACCTCTGGTTAGGGACTATAAAAGATTGCACTAGTAATGGGATGAAATCGAGTCAGAAGCGCAAACATACAATAGGCGATAGACTAGAAACAGTAGATAGACCATATATAAGAGAAACACCAATCCAACAAAATGTATTCGGATTATACTTGAAGATGCAAGGGAGGAGGGTAGAACGTTTACTAAAACAGATGTTTACAAAGATTAATACCTAATGTTGTATGCTATGTTCTAGGAGGGTTGTTTAGCAATAAGATCTTATGTTTCATGTTGACCACATTAATTTCGAAACAGATAGAAGAAACGCCAATCAAATAAAATGTAACAGGAGTATAGTTGAGACTAGACGCGAGGGGTGGGGGGGGGGGAAAAAGGCTTACTAATTCAGACTTTTTCAAAGACGAATACTTAGTATTGTATACCAGGTATCATATTGATTGCTGCATAATATGTTTTTATGTCCAATGCTGATTGTTTTAATAAAAGAATTTAAAAAAAAAAAAAAAAAAAAAAAAAAAAAGAAACATCTGACCTCTGATTGCCAACAAGGGTTTTGCCACCAAGTACTAAGTCATGTTTTGTGAAGGGGTCAAATACTTATTTCATTCATTAAAATGAAAATCAATTTATAATGTTTTTGAAATGCATTTTTCTGGATTTTTTTTTGCTGTTATTCTGTCACTGTTAAAATAAACCTACCATTAAAATTATAGACTGATCATTTCTTTGTCAGTGGGCAAACGTACAAAATCAGCAGGGGATCAAATAATTTTTCCCCTCACTGTATTATTAGTGGAAAAAATCAAATCATGCACATCCAATAAAGTAACACAGAACTAGCAACTTTATTTATTAACTATTTACTTATTTATTGGCTGTTCACAGTATCCTCAGAGGTCTTCTGTGACACCACCTCAAACAGCCTTGTCTCAGTTCTTTGCCCCACTAGAGCCAGTCTGTTTTGCCATGTTTTGTCTGAACTGTGGTTACCTTACTTGTGTACAGATTTTGCATAAGGACAATGAGATGTTTTTGCATTCCAAAGACATTCTACAACTTGACATAATTGTCGCAAACACCTTTCTATAATCAATGAAACACATATTGACTTTTTTGTTTGGCATGGTTTGGCTTGCATAATTATTGAACACACATTAGCAATAATATCTCAGGTTCCTTAGCATTTTGTAAAGTCGTTTTCCATGTAGGGCTCCAATGTTTTGCTGGCATGAGGAATTAAGGATATCGTACAATTTTTGCACATCTGTTAAGTCTCTTTTTTTGCAACTGGTATGTAGGTTGACCTTCTAATCTGTTGGCCACTGTATCAGTCTCCAGATTCGCTGGCATAGCTTGATTAGAACTTCTAATAGAGATAGTCCTCAACAACCATTCATTTAGTGACCATTCAAAGTTACAACGGCACTGAAATGCTGGAATGTTGCAGCGTCCCCATGGTCATGTGATCAAAATTCAGATGCTTGCCAACTGATTCATGTTTATGATGGTTGCAGTGTCCCAGTGATTTCTGACAAGTGAAGTTAATGGGGAAGCCAGATTGATTTAACAGCTGTGTTACTAACTTAACAACTGCAATGATTCACTCAACAACTATGGCAAGGATGGTCATAAAATCGAGTAAAACTCACTTAACCATCTCACTTAGCAACAGAAATGTTGGGCTCAATTGTGGTCATAAATTGAGGACTAAGCGTATTCTTCCATGACTTGCCATATTTCTATAGATACTCATTCAGTTCCTGTAAGCTTTCTGACTTGGCAATGATTGGAATGCTGATCTAACTTTCTTTTCCAGTAGTAGAGATTCTTGTATATAGGAAATGTATTTTAAGTTATCTTGAATGTTGACATCTCTACCCTATAGAAATTCAGCACACACTCCTTCCATCTTTGTTTGATCTTCTTTGAATCGGTTACCTGTCCAGTGGCATCTTCCAACATACCAATTCAAGGTTGCAACTTCCTTCAGAGTTCAAAGTTCTTTTGGAAGACTTTCCTTGGGTTTGTTCTGTGTATTTCCATCTCTGAAAAATTTACAGATGCTACTTAATATATTTTTCTCTTTTCTCTTTTTCTTAATCTTTTCCTTTTCTTGCACTTTTTGCTTTCATTTTACTTTCTTCTTCTTTTTTCTTCCTTACTTTATATTAATTTATATTAATTTATGTTTTCTTTTTCAAAGTTTAATTTTATACATACATTGTCACATGTATACAAACATACATACATACTCTGATCAAAGTTCAAGCTCTCAACCATCCAGGTTACTAATAACTTGCAATGCAGCCAAACAGTTCATACAGATATAAAGTTCTTTTTTTCAGGACAGCACTAATTTGACTGCCAACTTGCTTTGAGTAATTGACATGTTACAAGCCAACACAGGGACGCTCTGATGTATTTAACACTTCATGAGAGCTCTGATTCCTATTTCCAGTCACAAGATCAGAATTTTAAAAATATTGCTCTTCTGCAATGGAAGCTAATGTTCATCCAGAGATGGACAATGGAGTTGATGAAATGTGCCGTCAAAGCTAATTCTCCAGATAGCCATTCCACTGTCCACTTCAGTGCATAAGCAGCCACAGAGGACAGTCTTGCAACAGTGTGCAAAGCAAAGACGGAAGAGGGTGATGGGTAAGAGAACTGAACGGGAATACATTTTAACTGTGCTGTCCTGACAGTTCTTCATATTTTCATGCTGCACAGATAAACACATGGGGATTGTTCTAAGACTCATGGTAAGGGTCAATTTCAATTTCGACATATACCCCCCCAAAAAAAGCATTTCTATGGTGATTTGATGCAGTTTAGTTTTTATCTTGCTAAGGAAAGGTCATATTGCCAGTAATTCTAGCATAAACCACTATTATAGCTGTCCATATGTCTCAATAGCTTAGCATCTGAATTTGCTGTGTCCCGATTCCTTAACAAAAGAAATTTAGTTTTTTTTGAAGAATCTTTAGCTAAATAGTAAGTAGCAATGTTTAAGTCTCATATAGTCTTCAAGCTTGCTTTCTGCTGTTCCAGGAATTCCAGAAATTGTATTGTCAACTTCAGTGGGAGATTACTTAATATAAACAGATTCAGACTGAAAATGTAAAGGTAGTCCTTGTTTAGTGACTGCCTCATTTAGCAAGAGTTCACAGATACAATGGTGATGAAAAAATAATTTTACAACCAATCTTCACGTTTATAATACAGGTAGTCCTAAATTACAACCACAATTGAATACAAAAGTTCCATTGCTAACAAGTCATTAGTTAAGCAAGATATCCCCATTTTATGACTTTTTTGTCAAAGTTGTTAGGTGAATCACTGCAGTTGTTAAGTGAATCATGTGGTTGTTAAGTAAATCTCACTTCCCCCGTTGACTTTGCTTGTCGGAAGCTGGCTGGAAAAGTTAGCAATGGGGATCACAGTACACCTGTCATAAATACATGCCGGTTCCAAGCAGCTGAATACCATGGGGGATGCTGCAGTGGTTGTAAGTGTGCAAATTGGTCATATGTCATTTTTTTTCAGTGTCGTAACTTTGAATGATCACTAAACAAATGGCTGTAAGTTGAGGATTACCTGAATTCACAGATCTGTTAATTAAAGGAAAGCTGAAGTAAGATTGAAGCATAATCAGGTTTTCACTTAGTGAGCACTTATCTTAATGACTTCATTGCTGGTCCTAGTGGTACCTAAACTAACTGTAAAGTCCCACATCTGCTTAATTTAATGTTGTTACTTACTGTGTTGCCCATTGTAGCCCTTATCTACAAAATGAAAGGGAAGCGCAGCCTCTGATACCAAAATGTTAAAAGTATCTCCAAAATCTAGAGTGATATAATATTTCTGTCTAAAATACCAATTGGTTATACAGTAACATAAGAAGACAAACTCATATTTAGGACAGCATCATTTTAAGACGGCATCATTTAAGACGGCATAATTTTGCTGCTATGAATTACAATAAACTTGCTGCAATCCCAGTAATATAGCAGTTACATTTTTTTACCTGTGTAGCCATGTAATTTCTTATAGCAGAACTGATTAATTTTGAATGACATTAATACTTTCATGTTAGTTATCAACACTGTTGTATTAAAATATTGGCAAACTCTCCCAAGCCAAATTATCAGATGTTATGTCAAGGACATGGACAGAACTGAAATCAGTAGGGAAAAATAAACACACTGATCACTTTTCCTTTACTTCTATTTCAGTCAAATACAACTGAAAGGTAAACTCTGGATTAAAAAGTAAATTACATGCAACCAGCCTAGTTACCTGGGAGACAATACATTGACTGCTAACAGCTACAATATTAAGAAGTTCTCTCTCTGTATATGTGTTTGTGTATGTGTGAGCATATATACAAACACGCCCTTAATGTCTTGTTTTTTAAGCTTTTAAATGAAAGAGATCTTAAAATTAAGCCTACCCATATAAACAGGATACTTTTTATAAAAAAATGCTTAATGTTTTTATAGCATGAAGGCAGCTTCTGAGTCAGGAGCAGGAGGTTACTATTTAATCCCTCTTTTTAACACATGAAGATGTTTAGGAATGATTGTTAACTTTAATACACATTTATTATTATTATTCCATTTTTCCACTATTCTACCTTGGGATATATATTGTTGTCTGTTACCCAGAGATGAATTACACACAAAAGCAGCTTCAGTATTGTATGAAGGGACAATTAAACCAAAAATGGGCACTTGTTCAGATTTAATATTCATAACTAATGATTTACCTTGGGATGTATATTATTCTAAAAAAAGTCACTTTCGTACCTTCCCCAATAAACTCTTATTAAACTTGACAATAATGAAGTATGTCATTATTGATTTAGATCTTTTTTTTTAAAAAGTAAACAAACGGAAAACTCATATGCCCTGCATAGCTATCCCCGCTACACACACACACACACACACACACACACACACACACACACACACCAGTGTAGTTGCATTTCCAAAAATCTCTCTGGAGAATTGAGAGTTTTGCAAAATGTAAGAGGTGACTGAGGATTACCTTGGACAGAGGGAAAATTGCCTAAAATTAAATGGAAGTGTGCCTGATTTGAAATGGTTTCTCTATTCTAAGTAGCTGTATGATTACTTCAGATTGTTCCAAACTCACTTCATATTATATAGGATCTTTGATAGGAAAATGGAGGGAAAGATAACATAATTTTACCTTCAACTTTTTAGCTAAAAATTGGCCATTACATATAATTGTGCATTTCTTGTCAAGAACAACAGCTACATTTTCACAGTGTGGTCATACAAATAACCCACATTATGATATAATGAATGCAATCTCAGTTACCATATTAGGACAATTTAATAGATTTATCTATTGGAATCTATTAATTGGATGCTATGAAATCATCTTAATTTATTTCTGTACAAAGTATTCTTCATTGTTTTGAATAGCTAATAGAAAAGACTACATTTATTGGTGACTTGAAAACTCTTATGGACTTTTCATGCTAAAATGAAAAAAAAAGAACTTTTGATTTATGGCTTTGATGATTAGACAGAATAGATTATAGAAAGATTATTATGATGTATCTTTAGAAAGGGAAGTTAAAATATAATTGTACTTGTAATTCCTGTGAAGAATAATGAAAGCCACTTCTTAGTAATTTCTTTCCTTTCCTTTTTATTTTTCTTATACTTTTTTCTTTTCTTTTTTGTCTTAGCTTGGATTAGTTTTAATATTTTTTTAAAAGTTTGAATAAAAATCATATGAAAAAGGAGACATAAAAGGATCTCCACATGTTATGCCGGAAAGTAATATCCTGAAGAAATTATGGTATAAAATCAAAAGCTATTTGACAATGCCTCGTCATGGCAAGCTGAAGGAATTGGTACAATAAAATTGTTTTATATTCATTACATAATAATTTTGGTGAGCTGAGCATATCTTTCAAATCATTTGGTTTCTCCAAAATCACTTGTGTAAAGAGCTAGTGGACGTTCATCAATCTTTGAGACATTACATAAAGCCGTGTGTGTGTGTGTGAGGGGGGGGAATCTAAATTCAGGTTATTGATAATGTTCCAGACACTTTGTAATGTAGCACAGTTTCCTTAATTAATGTCAAAAACAGTGTTGCAGTGCTCTGGACACAAATGTTTAATGGTTTTAACCTTAAGGTCCTGCAATGTTTGTGATTTGATACAGTAACAAAAATCAAGGCTATTCTGGGATTCCTGTGTAGCAATGTATGCAGAAGTTGTGGATGTTCCATCATGGGAGGTCTTTTAAGAAGAGGTAGGAGAGCCATTTGTCTAAAATGGTATAGGGTTAGGGTTTCCTGTTCAAGCAAGTTCCCTTCCAATGCTGGTATTCTGTATTCTATAATCAAATGTCAAGATCTCATTTGTGAAGTTATAGAGTGAATACAATTGTGGGTAATTGGCTGGCAAACAAATATAGAACCAGCAGACAGGAATGGGGGACTATGTAAATCAGAACTATTAGGAGAAAAGGCAAGTGTGAGATATTCGGTAAGAACATAAAGTAAACTATAGTACTAGGAGTATTATAACAAGCATGAAGCGAAATAAAATAGTTTTTGGCAGTCTCTTCACTATTTCAAAACTGAGACAGCAGCAACTATTCACAGTTCAAACTGATGTTATATAACTTATTCAACATTGCAAAGTAGTATAAGATAAACCATAAATCAGGCTTCTTTGGGATTCAAGCCTGACATTTACTGTTTTGAGTCTAAGACAAAAAAAGGGGGGGGGGACATGTAATTTGGTATGTTTGAGGCTATAAAGATTAGGTTAAATTCAAAGAGCATCTCTGAATTTATACGAGATGCAAAACTGTTGAACAGAACTTGTTTACATTCCAAAAACTGAAATTTCCAGACTTGGACTCAATGACTTCCAGAGTCAGGCTTTAGTTATGTTAATTCTGTGGACATGCCCATATAATTTTCTTGGCAATGGTATGCAAGTGGTTTGTGTCAATGGAAGAATGGATGGAAAAAGTGATGAATTGTGATGAAAAGTGATGGCAATTTATCCAGTTTTGTTTTCAGTTGGAAACTGCTTCTGGACTTCATGTTTAAAACAGGGGAAAAAAAAGAAAATTTGATATTAGGTTTGATGACTAGATTAACTCTGTTGTTTGTTGTAGAAATGGCTTGTATCTATCAGAAATGTAAAGTAAAATGTGGAGAGTGTATTTTATATTCTACTGCACCAAAAAGAGTTGGAAGTCACTATTTTTTTTCCTTTTACTTTTTACCTTATACTTCTTTCCATTCTCCCCTCTGATATTTATTTCCCTTTGTATTTTATATTATAATAAACTTTAATAATATTTTTTTTAAAGGAAGTGGTTTGCCACAACTTTGTTTTTCTTTTTTAACATTTTAAATCTAGCCTACAGCCATGGGATTTCCTGCAAATCTCCATCCAGTTACCAGCTACGGTAGATCTGGCTATGCTGCCATCTGTCGGGAACTTGAATTAAATCAATAAACAACTTTGCTATCTTAACTTTTAACACTGAAGCCTTTCTTATCTTGATCTGGAATATGATTTTATAAAGCACCCTCTTATACTCTCTATATACTATGCTTTAAAGGCATATTATAAAGTTTTTTAGATGAATGTAAATTTTAAAGTATATCAGTATATACAGGTGTCTCTGTATAGCAGCCATCTGCAAAACTGATTCAGAATGCATATTGACAGGAATAAATAACTTATTGCGCACTGTATGAATGACTGATTTTTATGTCTATGTCCAATGTTCAAGATATTTACAAACCTGCAAAGGTTTAGTCACCAAGAAAAACTAACTTCAAATGATTATATAGGGAAGTTTAAGAAAAGTTATACTATTCTTAGTAAACTTAAGAGTCTATTATGTTTAATGATCAAATATCAACCAACTTTTTTGTGTCATTGTGGGAAATAATCTATTTTCAATTATATAATAATTATGTTACATCCTGAAAGCAGCTTTGCTTTAACAACAGCTTTGAGCTATTTCCCCTGTGTCATACAGAAAAGGGTAGAACCGCAAATAAAGTTGTAAACAATCCTGTAATAAAATGGAAAAGCTTTCACTAAAGCCATAGGCATTGGAGGGCAAAAAATGTCGCTTACCATCTCAGTTAGTAAATAGGAAATGCTTATGATATCCATATACTTACACATTCCACATAGAAATAATAATTTATGGATTTTTTTATGGTGTGCAATTAATTTTCCCAAGGGGCCACATGAGAAACTGGGGTTGTTGTGGAGGGCTGAACCAATAGGGCAGTGAAGGTGTATAAGCAAACACACAGGCATATACATAAATTGAAAAAAACACACCCAGTTACCTTCAAAATAAAAGCAATGCAGTTGTATTGCATGCATGGCATACACTTATTTACATTTACATTTACAATTTCCAGTGGACCTTACACAGACTGAACAGGAACAGCCAAAGGACTGGATGTGGCATGGAGGGTGGTAAAATGCCCATGTCTTTTCTATGGGAATTATTTTCCTGAGTACAAAAGCCTTGCTTCCAAGGGCCCAGAAAAAGGGCTACTCTCACAAAGATAAATAGTAAAATAAAAAAGGGGGGGGATTCCTGCATGTTATAGCTGATTAATTCCAACGAATTAATTTATGGGGCACATCTTATATGACACTTTCTTAAGTCCATTACGCAAATTAATTTAAGAAACTTAAGTATGTATGTATATAAATGAATGTTATGTTACAAACAGCCATATATACATTTCCAATATATTTCCACATTGGCTACGTTTTCTTGGAAAAAATAAGGGACTAACCTAAAAAGGGGGTAAATGTGAAAGAGGTTTAAAAAAGTGTTTATGTTCATAACTTTGCTTTATGAAGGAAAGTTCAAGAGAAAAAACCATGAAAAAAATGAAACCAAATAAATCTAAAGCAGAGCTGTCCTTTGTAATAAAAGAGGCATATGCATGTATGTGTGGATATAGATATATAGATGTGGATATAGATATAGATACATAGATAGATATCCAACCCTTACATGAAAGTGGGGGAAGGCAAGAAACACTGCTAAATAATTATCTTGGGTTTCATCTCAGATACTTGGCCAAGCTGCAATGCTTTGGATTTATATGAAGTGGAGAATGGCATGCACACTTTAGTCCTAAACACCCTGACTGACAGGGAAGCCAGTGGGCCAATCATTCTCTTTGAGCCCAACTCTACCTCTCAGGGTTGTTGTAGTAGGGAAAACAGGAGGGGAACGGAGTCCCTCAGGGGTCTGTTCTCTCACCTCTGCTTTTTAACATATACATGAAACCGTTGGGTGAGATCATCCGTAGACACGGGGTGAGTTTTCATCAATATGTTGATGACACTCAGCTTTACATCTCTACCCTGCGTCATTACAGCGGAGCAGTGGAAGTGATGAACCGGTGCCTGGAGGCTGTTGGGGTCTGGATGGGTGCCAACAGGCTCAGACTCAATCCGGACAAGACGGAGTGGCTATGGGTTCTGCCTCCTAAGGACAATTCTATCTGTCCATCCATCACTCTGGGTGGGGAAGTTTTATCCCCGTCGGAGAGGGTTCGCAACTTGGGTGTCCTCCTCGATCCACAGCTAAGTTTAGAATACCATCTTTCGGCTGTGGCGAGGGGGGCATTTGCCCAGGTTCGCCTGGTGCGTCAGTTGCGGCCCTATTTGGACCGGGAGTCACTCCTCACAGTCACCCATGCCCTTGTCACCTCGAGATTCGACTACTGTAATGCTCTCTACATGGGGCAACCTTTGAAGAATGTCCGGAGACTGCAGGTGGTTCAGAATGCGGCCGCGCGAGCCGTCTTGGGTCTCCCAAGACATGCTCATATCACTCCAGCCCTTCGTGAGCTGCACTGGCTACCAATTGGTCTCTGAACACAATTCAAACTGTTGGTTATGACCTATAAAGCCCTATATGGCAATGGGCCAGGATACTTGCGGGACCGTCTTCTGAATCCCAGCGACCGGTTAGGGCACATAGGGTTGGCCTCCTACGAGTCCCATCTGTTAGACAGTGCCATTTGGCGGGATCTAGGGTTAGGGCCTTCTCTGTTGCTGCCCCAGCCCTCTGGAACCAACTTCTCTCAGAGGTTCGTACTGCTCTCTCCCTCCTAGCTTTCCGAAAACTCTTAAAAACACATCTGTGCAGACAGGCTTGGGGCGTGTGAGCGGCGCTCTGCCCCTGGGCCTTTGATTGGGATTGTATGTTGTATGAGTGGGTATAGTTTATAGTTTTATACTGTATTAGTATTTTAAATGATTTATATATTTTTGTACTTGTATTTCTGCTGTAAGCCTCCCTGAGTCTGGGGAGAAGGGCGGCATATAAGTCAAATAAATAAATAAATAAATAAAATAAATTAGGTACATTCGCAGTATGTATGTATGTGTGTGTGTGTATACAAATAAAATTAGTCCAACTATCTTGGCCACCATTGTGTGTGTGTATACATACACACACACACACACACACACACACACATATTCTGAAAGGCCTTTTTTTTTTTACATAAAAGCAGATAGTATATTATTCTATCTGCTTTTATGTAAAAACTGGACCTTCAGAATAAGAAGTGCGCTCGAGAGGATTGCCGAGGGGTTGACAGGTGGTAATTTTGGCGCGCTCCTGCCGCCCCGCCTACAACTACCCGCGACAAACAAACAGCAACAAAAAAAACCAGCCCTGAGGCCACCGCTGGCCTTTTGCTCAGCTGGCCCTTCGGCGCGCCCTTCCTTCGCCGCGGGCTGGAAAGCGGCTTGTCGGGAAGGCGCGCTACCCAGAGCTACCTAGAGCGGTGCTTCCCTGCCATTTGCAGTGGGACTTCAGGCGGCTTCTTCACCCGGGCAAGCCCTCCGCAAGGCAGGGGGTGCGTCCGGGCAGGGCGGAGTCGGGAGACAAACTCCATGCCCGCCTCTTTCTTCCAGCGCCGAGAGTCGCTGGTGGCAAGAGCTCCGCGTCGCTCCGCTGGAGGGGAGGGGAGGGGTGGGGGGGGCAGAGAGAGAGAGAGAGACCAACCTCTGGGAAGCTCGCCTCCCCCGGCCTCTACGCCCCACACGCGCCCCCGGCTCGCTCCTTCCCACCTGCCAGAACTTCTCCCATGTGCTGTCATGAGGCGAGCGCTCCGCTCCGGACTGGGCGCTGCGGCGCTTGCCTTGACAGCCTGCGCCTCTCTCTGCACAGGTAAAGGGAGCGCCAGGAGCCTGCTTGGCTGGCGGGTCGGAGGTTGCGCTTGGCGGTGCTTGCTTGCTTCCCCCCCTTCCGAGCGGGTGCCGAGCGGGTCTTGGGAGCGGAGAACCGGGCACCGGAGTTTCTCTTGGGTTACAGGAGTCTTGGCCTGATTGAAAACCCTTTGCCTTCCGCCTTCCAAGCTGTGTCCCTAGTAAAAAAAATAATAATAAAAACAAACAAAAAAACCTTATCCAAATAGCATTTTTCCTGTTCACTCGGGGTGGCGGTCCGACAGGTTTTTTTTTTTGTGTGTGTGCGCCTTTTTTCAGCCCGTTTGCTGAGCTAAACCACACCGTAGAGTAGGCTAAAGGCGTGCTTTCGAAGTTCGAGGGACTCGGTTGCTTATAAATAACCTGGTAAATTAAGCTTCGTGCAATCCGCGCAGCAACCCCGCTGTGGGTCAGATAGATAAATAACAGGGAAGGAACGTTAAAAAAAAAAGTAATAATAACTGGCAGGAGAGAACAGAAGTGCCGCGCTCGGTTTAATCCGGCGCGCATTTGTTATAATATAATCTCAGTTGGACGGTGTGGCTGCGAGGGCAAAGGACAGCTCAGCGCTCAAGGGAGAAGCCTACCGTATCTTTAAAGGGCAAGAGCCCTTCGTTTCAAAATGCGGCTCCCTTGGCAGAAGTGACACCCGCTCGATCCAAGTCTCTTTTTGGCTCTCTGTCACGATTTGCAGGTATGTCAAACAATTACCCCTATGAAGACGCTGCACCTTCCTAGAGAGACGGATCATGTTGTTACCTCGGACTACTCCAGGGCTTGATCTTAAATTAAAAATAATGTTTACAGTAGGGTACTGGCTTAAATTGCAGCTGTGGCTCCTCTTAATTGTATTGAAATTTGGGCAGAGGAGAGAGAATGGGGAGAGTTGTATGATTGGAAAGGGATTTGGGTTTACAAAAAGCCACACATGGAGTATCAGTCCCAAGCCCTCTTACCTGTGAGAGCAACCCCAAAATAAATTTCTGAGACCTGTTTCTGAGTACAAATATGCAAGCTGTAAGTCCCCTTTTCATGTTGGGTCATTTAATCCAGTAGTGCAGTCCTAGACATGTCTACTCAGAAACAAAATGATTTTGGGGAGGACTCCCAAAGTGCAGCCAAACTGGAAAAAAAAAACCCACCAAACCCTTGTTTCTAATTATTTAAAAATAGAATTGGTCCAGTTAAGTGTCCCTTTCATCTTCACTTTCTGTTCAGTCAGCTATCTCACTGCAGTGATTAAAAATCTGATTTCATCCTTGTATCCATATTTATTATTGGTCCAGTTTTATTATTGCTCTCAAAATGTTTGAGGAAAAAAAAATTAAAGCCTAACAAAGCTGAGACATCCATTTCACTGACAAGAAAACTTAGTGGTGGGTACCAAGTCAGTAGATACTGTAAAAAGGTAGCAGTGTTTCCTTTTAGTTGAGCTTGATTTCATACAGTTTATAGATGTATCATACCGTGTTTGAGATGAGTTGGGGGCAGCGGGGGTGCTACATATCTAATTTCTGAACAAAGAAACAAAATGACATAGTTGATAGCAATTACTCTATGTCTCTGTCTGTAAGAAAGCAAGTGAGCCTGTGTTGGGGATATTGGCAGAAAATGCCTAAGAAGTTGTTGGGTTTTTTTCCCCAGCTTGGGAAGAAGTAGATTTAGAATGGAACTATAAGTATCATGTATCTTGACGTGGGGACATGGAATGTTAGATGTAATATTGAAATGATCAGCAGGTTTTTTTTTTTTAGGATTGGAAAAGGTGGTGATTTTGAAACTAAGGCTATGCACTTTATAATGCTCTGGGTAGAAATTCTATAGTGTAAAGAGAAGATGCTGGAATAGGTGTGAAATGAAGTTGGAAAGGAAAAACAAGCAGACAGACATTTGGGTTTGAGATGTAATCACTATGCAAACAATCTGAATCCTTTGGAATATATATCAGTAGGAATCCTGCATTGGGATCAGCCAACACATTTTCCCCAGAAAATGCAAAGAAGTCTTTAAAAAGTCTCTGATAGGGAAGGAAAGAGTTAAACTCTACAGTTTCCTCACAGTTCTAGATTTGCTCAGGTTATCCCTTGGCTACTATTTACTTAACCCCAAAAAAACCAGTTCCTAATTGCTTTGCTGCAATTATAATCACATTTGGCCTTTAAACTATTTTGCCAACCTAAGCAAATTATTTTGGCCACTGCCTTGCATCTTGTTCCAAGGGCTAACTATGCCCTCCTCAAATGTTTTTTTCTTCTTCCCCTTTACAGATAGATAGCAGAAAGACAATCCAGTCCTAATTCATGGAATAAATGTATTCAAGTATTATTTTCAGAAAGGCTGCAAGAAGAATGGGTTGGTTGGTGGATGCATCAGCTTCTTTGTCTAATGTCATGTTCTCTAGTAAGTTTGGGATTAATCTTAGCTTTGGTTTTTATAAGATTCCCCGGTTCTTCTGAACCATTGTAAATTCTGTAGCTCCAGCCATTGATCTTTAATGAGTTTTTGAACTGGATCAGCCCAATGTGCATGATCTATGTATATAAATTTAAATGACCATGTTTAGTAACAGTAATGGTAATGGTAATAGTAACATTCTAAATCAGGGCTGCATTTCCCCCCAAAAATATAATTATAGTTAAAAGCTTACGCCAAGGTAACAGATCTTATATACTCGAGAAAATGGGATCCTTCAATCTATACAAATGGCAAGGTAGATATAGTATTGAAATGTTTTTTAGGATTGGAGGAGATGGTGGTGATCAAACATCTTTGATCAGATTTTTTTTAAAAAAAGAGACAAATGATTACACAGATTAGAAATCTCTGAAAAGTTCAGTGTTTTGCACATCCTGAAGCCTGAGTAACACCATAAGGTTCTGCTTGCCCAAATCTTTCCAGGGTATGGGACTATAGCCATTCAACATTCACAGCTCCCATGATTTCAGGTTTTATCATGATAATAAGTATGGGATGTAACTAATGTTTCTGTAATCAAAGTTGTGAATGCGTGTCACATAATGTACATAGTGAATGAGTATAAATTCCTGCTAATATTAAAGTATACAACATCCATAGTGAGGAATCTGAGACAAGACAATTCCTAACTTCTTTGGGAGCAGTATGTTTACAGATACGGTTTAATTTGATATGTGTTTGGGTGAGGGGTGGAAAGCTCAAAATAGACTGAGGTGTGTAAAGTCCCTGCCATGGTAGTAAACTATCCATTGGGGATATTTTTTAGTCTCTGTTCTTAATGTTCAGTTTGTAATTTTTTAAAAAATGACAGTAGTTATATAAAGTCTAAAAAAATAAGCTTGCTTCTAAATGGGTCTGACTCACCAGTCTATATTCCAGAAATATAGGAGTTTAATAATTGGTAATAAGACAATTTTCCTTCTAAATGTTTATCTATAGCTATTGTGGAAGATACAATTCACATTTTCCATCTTGTTTTGTCAGTCTATTTCCCATTTCTTTTGTTAATAAAAAGTCAGTTTAAAGGTTAATTAATAGCTGAGAAATGTTCGTAATCCAACTTTTAGTATCTTGGTACACAAGAGTATTTCCAGGAATATATCTTTTAGCAATCATCCAAGCATTTACTCTTTAATTTACTCCCTAGAATCTGTTCTTCAACTTTCCTGCTCTTAGCCATTGCCGAGTTTTCTTGTTATCTTCTTTGCCTGCAAGTTTTGTTTTTTTTAATGTACTGGCTACTTTGTCTTGTCATAGATCTTTCCTATTCTTCATTTCGTTTTTCTTATAGGTCAGCTTGGTCTTTTTGAGGATTCACTAAGCCTACATGGTATACTACTTTCAGTGCATCCTCTTCATTGTTCTTCAGATATTCTTCCAATGCCCTTTTTTCTATTCAACTGTATGATATACTTATAACATTTGACACCCACTTATGCTCTTTGGCAATAGTGTCTGTCAACATTGCTGCATGGATGAAGGGCGTGATTCCTTGTCATTATTTCTCTGGTCTTCCTATCCAGGGCTTCTACTTCCGCTTGAGCACAGTCCACTATTTCAATGTGTATCTAATGACTGGAATTGCCCAGGTGTTGATTGCCTTGATGGTATTTCCTACACGGAATTTTGGACTTTTAAGATCTTCTTCACTCTCTTGATGTATTCACGTATAACCTTTTTCTTGACTTCAGTGTGCTTGATGTTGTATTTGCAGTGATCTTCATCCAGATTCTTGATATTATTTCCATAGGGCATCTAGATTCCTGTAGTTTTTTTTCTCTTGCTGATGATCAAGATGGCACATCTGCCCAATCTAAACTCCACTGCAACATCTTGGCTATATATGTGGACAGTACTGAGCAGTGGTTCCATTTTAGCTGGTGTTTTTCCATACAGCTTCAGATTGTCTGTCTAAAGGAGATGGGTAGCCTGACAGATATTTCTGATGTTTGATAGCCATGGCCTGACTTCTTTAGTACTGTTGACAAAGGAATGAATGCAATGAAAAGCAGTAGTGATGATAGTAAGTAAATCTCCTTGAAAGATTCATTTCTTGATATTAATTTCTGCCAGACTATCACCATTGACCAGCAATTATATCTTCTATTGTGCTATTAATCTTTGCACAAAGCTTCTGATGTTTCCATTGATTCCTGTTATTTCTAAACACTTGATTTTCTAGTCACGTGGCAGTAAGTTGAATGGCTTCTTGTAATCAATTTCAGCTGTTTCAGGTTGATCTCATAGTTTTCCAAAATCATGTTGTGGATTAGGAGCTGATCTTTTGTTCCACTGCTGTTTGGGTGGTTTCCTTTTTACTCAGATGGAGAGAGATGCTGTTGGACTACCATATATCAGCTACTATGCCAGTTAGCAATTTGAAAGTTGTTGGTAAGAAGATAATTGGCCTGTAGTTGCCTGATGCTGCCCCTTTTGTTGGATCGTCATTATCAGGTAGATTTTGCCAGATGTTAACCAATCTTCAATTTCACCTCCTTGCAATATGCTGTGAAACTGCTTGACAGTGAATGAGTGTATTTCAACCAAAAAACACGAAATTCATCTTCACTTGATTCTGACCAATTTTTGATCTTCATTTTTCTCCACCATTTATTGTTATTACAAGTTCTTTCATTTCAGCTTATTTTTTTCTCTTTTCTACTTTCTTTATCCAAAGTGCATTCTTGTTGTATTTCTTTGGGTTGTGTCATAGCTGTGCTCAGAATTATTCTGTTTCTTCTTTGTTAGGTATTGACTTATTCATTGTACTCTCTCTGTTGATGGATTGGTTGAAATATTTCTGATTTGACAGAAATGGAGATTCTATGTGCAGTTTGAGCTTTGTATCTGCTGATTTTCTTGGCTATGGTTGTTATTTGTTGCTTTATTATTTCTAATTCTTTTTTGATCTTCCTTGTCTCTAGGTGATATTTCATGATCATATGTGCTTTTGACTTCTTGTTCTTCAGCTTTATTTGTTCTAGGTTGCTTGCATCTGATCTTAGCATGCTGATCTTATTTTCCAACCTGATCTTCCATTTTGATGGTACACCTTTTGGCTTTTTTCCTTATTTATTGATTTTGCATCCAAAACATTCAGTTATGGCTACAGCTGTGCGGCACCTCAGTTGGTTCGTTTCTTGCAATGAGCTGGTGCTTACATTTGATATTACAATACAGTATTGGCATCTTTTAATATTTGTTCTCGCTGTTCCTTCGAAACAAGCTTCAATTCAGGCAACCTTATTCAGTTGTTTTTATGCTATTCTAGATGCCATTCGTTGTTTCCTTTGATTCCTCTTGTTTTTTTGTTTTTATTTTTGGATTGTTGTTTTGTTTGGTTGGACAGCTTTATACTTTCTGAGAAGGAGGCAAAGGAGAAGAGGGTGCCTGGTTTGGGAATGAAAACAATGCAACAGCTTATGCTGGCTTCCTCTACTGCTGACTCCTCCTGGTCTGAGCAACTTCTGTTAGGGCTTTAATTTATTTGCCCTGGTTTCAATTATGTCCTATAATAAAGATGGACATGATTTATTTAAGATGATCTATCACCTTACATATTCCTAATGTTGAATTCAGTCTTTAATCTGAGTTTTATGTTGATCTTTCGTAGCATGATAGGTATATGGCAGACATTTCAAACACAAGGCCTGGGGGCCGGATATGGCCCGCAAAGCCATCCTGGAAACAGTGAGGGAATGGCCCCTGCTGCCTTGGCCCTGGCCCAGGCCGGCCAGGAGCCAATGTACAATTTTGTGGTGGCCATTTATGCTGAAATACATTCAGTCTTCGCTCCACAAGGCCGTCAGGAAACAGCAAGGAACCAGCCCCTGCCGCGTCGGCCCTGCCCCCTGGGTGCATGCTGGGGAGGTGTCACCCTTTGTGGGGAATGAAGAAATGGACCATGCCTTGGCGCTTGCCCCAGTCCCACCCCCTTCTGCCAGAGACCCTCAGATCTGTCCCATTCCTGCCCAGGCCCCCTCAGGCACCCTTGATGCGAACAATGTAGAACTGGCCATGCCCACCCAGTAGGCCACATCCACTCCATCCACACCCACCCAGTAGGCCATGCCCACTCGGCCCCCCGAGGGCAACCGCAATGCTGATGTGGCCCTCAATGAAATTGAGTTTGACACCCCTGGTAAATGGGATGGTAAAAATATTCTACTGAGCCAAACTATAGGCATTCAGAATTTTGTTCTACTTTCATTTTGTGACCAGAGGTGAATGGGGAAACTCTCAAGTAGGTTATGAGGAACATAGCCACCTCTCTCCCACTGCCGCATAAGCCAGCTAGCGATTCATATTCTGAACCTCTCCTGTCATATATGCAAAACTTTAACCAAATGGAGTAGGAACGTACTGAACTTTTCCATAATTATCATATAACCTTGTCATATGGCAAAATTGCTCTTTTAATTGCTAAAAGGAAAACACATTTCTAGGGCAAAAGAGCAAGCTCATCTTTTGCTACTACCACATGCTAAAATAAATATTGGTTAGTAACATTTAGGTCTTGTTTCACAGTTGGTTTCAGGAAGAATGAAAATCCGTGATTTTAAAAATCCACCAAGGGTGTGTGTGTTATTAAAATATTTTATATATGTTTCAAATCAGGGTTTTTGTTTGGGGTTCTGTAACAATTTGTATCTTTTCGGTTAAATATTACCAAACAATTAATAAAAAGGAGGAAGATTCAGGGTTCTTACCCTGTATTAAACTTGGAAGTTGCTAGCTGGGTAACTTTTGGCCATTCCTTTCCTTTTAGCCCTAGTTGGATAGTTGAAAAATACTTTCTAGTAACCTACACTAGACTACAGTAGCAGATTATATTCTTAAATTAAGAAGCCTTCATCCTTCAGTGGATTGATTCAGGATGAGATAGACAAACAGATAAATAGATAGATGACAGAAGTACAGTAGGATAATTTGAGGGCTCTCTTGGTCTCACTGATAAACTGCTATACAAAACATAGTTTTATAAAGTCCAGCCGGGAAATAAAATAGAAGAAAAGGGATTCAGAAAGAGACAAACAAAATGGTAGTCCTATCCCCATTCCTCTTTGCTCAAAATACCAGTGAGAAATATAAGCTTTAAAATTAAACAAAGCTTAATCATCATTCATCAATTTTTAATCACTGCCATTTTTTTATATATTTGAATTATTAGAAAGACTCAATTGAGTTGAATTGATTCCTACATGAATATGCCATGCAATTTTCAATCAACATTACCTTGGTCTTCTTTTGGGATTTTTTCAGTTTCCCAGACCAGTCTGGGATCTTGGGATTTCCTAGTCATATTCCAACCAAAGACCAACCAACTATGACTATTCTTAGCTTGTTGAGATCAAGTAAGGTTGGCTAGTTGCCACTACTTCATGATTATTACTATGTCCCACTATTTGCAAATCAATTGTAGAAACCATAGAGATTTCTAAGCAGGGGTACATAGCGTTCCATTCACTTTCTGATGAAGAACACCCAAAATATTTTTGAGAAATATAGAATTGAAGTAATTTCTGCAATCATATTTTGTAATTTAATTGACCTTTTAGGCATAGCATAGAAATTATGCTGAAGGGATATTGAATGGCACATGATATGGGAACAAGCATGAGTCACTTCTTCATGGAAAAAGTTAAGTGACTATAAATGTTTTCCAAGCAGTAAAATATACTATAGAAATATTCAGTAAACAAGTACATGCTCCTAGTTGAGTTATGTTGAAATGTTGTTTCAAAGTCCATTAAGCTTATCAGCAAACTTTCTGGACAAAAACAGAAATATTTTTTTTGTTATTAAGATCATTTTTTAGTTTAAGAATTGCTACAAGGCTGTCTTTTATGATAAATCTATATTCTGTTATTTTTGGAGTGGAACATAGCTCTCTGCTCATCTAGCACAAATTTCATTGCTAAACTGTGGCTTGTTTCAAGAAGCAAGAAATCCTAGCTTCATACATGCTAAAACCCATTTGGGAATATCTTTTCCTTAGCCTATGGTCAAACCAAGGCCCTACCCCTTAGTTTAATATCAAACATGAAACAGGTAACCATGCCTTCATGTGACATGTGAACCAAGGCACCTATTCACTCTTGCAGATGAGAAAAGTCCTTGAGGTAACCAATTGTTGGCTTGCTTTCTCTCTTAGCTGCTCCTGCATTGCAGTTCTGTGACCTGGTTAAAGGCAGGGTCAGAGTTTGCATATCACATTAAACCTAGTGGCAAAAGTGATTTCAAATAATGCTTTACTATCCCAAACACATACTGTAATGGTTAACTTACATACTTTACACCACATGGCTTAGCACAGTGGTTAAGTTTAGTTTTTTTTTTCAGTGCAAAGTGCACAATTATTTAAATATTCTCTCGTCCTACTAAAGTCTTGTGGTTTTATTTATAATGTGGTAGGGTGACCAAACTGTGGCAGATTACACCCACAGAGGACAATGGGGAAGCAGGAGAGAAAAGCAGGAGTTGCTTTCTAGCTGTAATCTACTTCAGAAGCAGATAGGAGATGGCTACTGAAGAGTGGAAGGAGGTTTAAGTAACATGGAGAGGGAAGCAATGCAGCCCCAAAGGAATAATCACAAGCCAGTGGAAGAAGACAGAAAATAAGTTAACAATGCCTGGAAAAGGGCAATAGTCATTTAATGTAGTATTTTTCAGGGAATCATTGTTTTGTCAGGCTACCAAGAATTAGGCTTTCCTATAACTTGGGGAATTTCTGTGGAAGGAGAAGGAGAAGGAGGAGGAGGAGGCTACAAAACAGAAAAATAGTTTTAAAATTTGCATCAGGTAGCATTGCACTTAGGTATTGAATTAGATATTTCCATCAAGTCTGTTGCTTCCTAATACAACCGGAATGAAGATAGTTAAGAAATTTAATCATAAGAAAAACATAGAAACTCATGGTATTTTAAGTCAGATAGGCCTTGGCTTTGTGATAACAAATAACTGGTAAGATCTGAATTGTGTTTGTTTATTTATTTATTTATTTATTTATTTATTTATTTATTTATTTATTTATTTATTTATTTAATTAATTAATTTAACTTCTATGCCGCCCTATTCCGGAGAAATCAGGGCGGCTCACAACATAATAGAAATCACCAATAAAATACATGAATATAAAAGCCCCTAAGTTAAAAAAGAAAAAACCAATCATTCCACACACATACACACAAACATACACTGGCTAGGGGCAAGATGTTAGCTGCCCCAAGCCTGCCGGCAAAGATATGTTTTAAGCAGTTTACGAAAGGCGGAGAGGGTGGGGGCGACACGGATCTCCGGAGGAAGTTGGTTCCAGAGGGCCGGGGCCGCAACAGCGAAGGCTCTTCCCCTAGGCCCCGCCAGGCGACACTGTCTGGCTGACGGGACCTGGAGAAGGCTGACCCTGTGGGCCCTAACCGGCCGCTGGGATTCATGAGGCAGCAGACAGTCCCGTAAATAACCTGGTCCGATGCCATGTAGGGCTTTATAGGTCATAACCAACACTTTGAATTGGGTTCGGAGACCAATTGGCAGCCAATGCAGCTCGCGGAGTGATGCTGAAATGTGGGCATTTCTGGGCAAGCCCAATACTGCTCGCGCGGCTGCATTCTGCATTACCTGAAGTCTCCGAACATTTTTCAAAGGTAGCCCCATGTAGAGAGCATTGCAGTAGTCGAGCCTCGAGGTGATAAGGGCATGAGTGACTGTGAGAAGAGACTCCCGGTCTTGTTGTGCCCCAAGTCTCTTCCACATTAATGGTTGGAGCAAAATTATGACTTCCCTAGCAACAATCCAAAGATTGTACAGGCAAAAGTTCCATTAAGATGTCTATGAAAGTCATCTCCCAATACATTTTCAAAATATCAGCAAATGATATTTGGTGGGAATTCCACTTGGGTCTTGGTGTAATGTGTGGTCAATCCTATTTCTGATAAATGCAGAAATTCATGTTCTAAAACTGGCTCTTGCTGTTAAAAATCTCTGAGTAATTTTATTTGTTAATCATGACTAACCGAAAAAAATGTTACCTCTGTAGCACTGCATAAGTAATAGTTTCAGAGAGCTTTTGACACAAGAAAAACCTAAACTTCGTGGTACTAAATAACTGTGGAAAATTATGTGCTTTTAGGAAAATAGGCCTGTGTTATAAAAATGGTTTAAATATAAAGAGCACATATAATAATGGGGAATATATTGAAAATATACATCGACTAAATTTGAAATAGTTCCATTAAAAAGGACAGATCAGTTAATTTTGTTTCTTTTCCCAAAGGACTTTTGAATCTGTGTGCTGGCAAAGAATAAATAACCAGTTTTCAGCAGGCAGAAGTAATATCTTCAAATGTGCTTATACATGTATGATTTTGTTTGGTAAGATTTAAGAGATATTTTCTGTGCCATGACACAACTAATACGTAATGCAAAATGTAATTCTAGCAATATAGCACTTGGCAGAGATACAGAGAAATGTTCACACATCACTTCTGTTTCAAATAGATGCCCCAATGGTTTTATTGTCATTGACATTATAAAGTCTAAGTTTAATAGTGTACATAAGAAATGGAATTGTTTGCCTGCCCTCTTTTTCTTTCTTGTATTTTTACCTTCTTCTTCTTTTTTATTTCTGTCTTTTAAAAAAAATTTGTATAATAGACCGATGCAAATATTAGGAAGTTTCTCGACAGATATCATTCAATAATGGAGTTTTTTTAAAGCTGATTAAGCAGCCACAAATATGGAATTAGATAGTATACAACTATTCAATGAAGAAATAAATAAGACAAGTTGAGTGACTTATTTCTAAGGATTCAATTTGTAAAAAGTGAGAAATGAGACTTGCCTTCACCAGAATATACTCTTTCCCTGCGTTTACCAATCTGGCATGTCTTTCTTGTGACATAAAATCATTGGGGAAAAAAAAGGCTGTGCACAAGATTATTGTAGTTTAGTGATGCTTGAATTTGACTAGAATACTTTTAATTGTATCTCATGGAAGTATACTATTGGTGTGCTATATTTTGTTAAAGGGAAATCCTCAAAAATATTTCAAAAATCCATATATCCACGGGGCAGGCTAAATGCTACTTCAACAGCTACATTTCCATTTTTTTTTGCTTGCTTGACTGAATTCATATAGCCCCTCCCATCTCAACCATTTGATTCTAGGTGGCTCACAATCCTACGTGTTCCTGTAGAATAAGTGTAAGTACACCAGATCTCTTTGCAATGTATAAACATAGATCATTTTCTCAACAATGCAGATGAAGATTGGGAAATTGCATTGGGAAAGGGATTAAATATCTCTGGAGATTCTCAATCATCTAGATCAGGGGTCTTCAAACCTGGCCCTTTATGATTTGTGGACTTCAACTCCCAGAATTCCTCAGCCAGCCAGTTGAAGTCCACAAAAGGTCAAGTTTGAAGACCCCTGATCTAGATCATAGTTATCCCAAAGATACTTTTCAAAGGCAATTGGACTTTTTTGGATTTTTCCCTTGAAAATGTTTTGCTTCGCTTTTCATCCAAGAAGCTTCTTCAGAACCGAAGAAACATTTTCAAGAAAAAAATCCAAGAAAGTCCAGTTGCTTTTTGAAGAGCACCTTTTGGGTAAGGGATTAAAGTTCCTTCCATTCCCGTGTTAAGATAATGAATAGGATCTTTAGTGGTGATTTAAATATGTGTATGGAGGGTTATTGCCATAATTGCCTGCTAAATATATAGTTTGGCTTCCATCAGCTCTCAAAAGTTCTTTGTATAAGAGCAAACCTGAGCATCGGGAGCAGATCCGATGCAGATGGAGCTTTCAAACTCTGAGACACTGATGGTTGCTTAATTGTATATTGTCTCTTAAAATCAATATAGCTTTCCTCATCATCCCCATCTTTTGGTTTATTTAAATCAGGCATGTCCAGCCCACAGACCGCATGTCTCTTTGGACAGCTAATAATGCGGCCTCACAAGATTGTAAACTTATCACCTCGAGGCTCGACTACTGCAATGCTCTTCTACATGGGGCTACCTTCGGAGACTTCAGGTAATGCAGAATGCAGCCGAGCAGTGTTGGGCTTGCCCAGAAATGCCCACATTTCGGCATCACTCCGCGAGCTGCATTGGCTGCCAATTGGTCTCCAAACCCAATTCAAAGTGTTGGTTATGACCTATAAAGCCCTACATGGCATCGGACCAGGTTACTTACGGGACCGTCTGCTGCCCCATGAATCCCAGCGGCCGGTTAGGGCCCACAGAGTCGGCCTTCTCCAGGTCCCGTCAGCCAGACAGGGGGAAGAGCCTTCTCTGTTGCGGCCCCGGCCCTCTGGAACCAACTCCCCCCGGAGATCCGTATCGCCCCCACCCTCTCCGCCTTTCGTAAACTGCTTAAAACACACCTCTGCCGGCAGGCCTGGGGCAGTTAACATCTTGCCCCTAGCCAGTGTATGTTTGTGGAATGATTGGTTTTCTTTTAACTTAGGGGTTTTGGTTTTCTTTTAACTTAGGGGTTTTGTATTTAACTGGTGATTTCTATTTATGTTGTGAGCCACCCTGAGTTCTCCGGAATAGGGCGGCATAGAAGTCAAATCAAATAAATAAATAAATAAATTATATGATTTATATATGTTAACTGTATTATATACTTTATGTGAGGCCCTTCACTCAGTGTGGCCCAGGCAAGCCAAAAGTTTGGATACCCATGGTCTAGATCAGGGATAGGCAACCTCGGCTCTTTTATGACTCGTGGACTTCAACTCCTGTGCTGGCCTCAGGAATTCTGGGAGTTGAAGTCCACGAGTCATAAAAGAGCCAAGGTTGCCTATCCCTGGTCTAGATGAAACCTTGCTTTGGATTCATGGTTTTAATTTAGGATTTATGATATTAGAGTCAATTGCATCTCCCTCAAAGGCACTGTATAAAAACGTGTTATTTAACATATAGGTACTCCTTGACTTACGACCACAATTGAGCCCCCAATTTCTGCTGTTAAGTGAGACATTCGTTAAGTGAGTTTTGCCCCATTTTACGATCTTTCTTGCCTCAGTTGTTAAGTGAATCACTGCATTTGATAAGTTAGTAACCTGGTTGTTAAGGGAATCTGGCTTCCCCATTGAACTTTGGTTGTCAGAAGGTCACAAAAAGTGATCACATGACCTTGGGACACAGCAACAATCGTAGATATGAACCCAGTTGCCAAGTGTCTGAATTTTGATCACACGATCCTAGGAATGCTGCAAAGGTCATAACTGTGAAAAACGGTCATAAGTCCCTTTTTTTCCATGCCATTATAACTTTGAGTGGTCACTAAATGAGCCATTTGTACTACCTGTACATTGCATCTGTTTAAAAATCTAAATGATTTCGCCGTACTCTTCCTTTTTCAGACAACTCTCTCCAAGTGCCGTTAGCCTCAAGTAATATGGACTAGGTTGGGAATGTTCTATGTATTGTTTGGCATTGTTGTCTACCAAAGACTTAATTATCATTTCAGGCTTAACATGTGTGTGCCAGTTGTGTGAAAAAACAAACTTCACTTGTGAAACAGAGGGAGCATGTTGGACTTCTGTCATGCTAACGAATGGTCGGCAAGAAGTAATAAAGGCATGTGTTTCCCTACTGCAGCTGAAGGCACAGATCTTC
This sequence comes from Bothrops alternatus, assembly GCA_034064705.1. NCBI lineage: Eukaryota > Metazoa > Chordata > Lepidosauria > Squamata > Viperidae > Bothrops > Bothrops alternatus. The sequence goes on along the minus strand of JARGCV010000052.1, from coordinate 4,433,623 downwards.
TGCCACAGTTCAAAGAATGTAACCAGGACAGAATGCTGCTACACAGATTTCTGCAACAATATCACCATTTACCTGCCCACAGGTAAGTCTTTCTTTCTGATATCATTATCATTTCATTAAAATTATATAGCATGCAGACTGCCCAGGTTCGAATCCCAGAAAGGGTGAGTTCTGACTGAAGAGAGTTAAATAACTCGAAATAGCTATCTCAGAAATCCCTTATTTCTTTGTTAACAATTTTAAAAACATATATATATTTGTGCTTGCAGATGGCTCTGGGTTGAGCTGAAACAAGCAAAGGAAAGAATGATTTCTTCCTCCCATATTTGGGTTTACAGGGTGCAATCTAAAAAATAACCACTTGACACACATATTAACTCCCTGACTATTAACAAAGTGGGAGAGAGCCTGTGGCTTGAGACTAAAACTTCTGCCTAGCATGCAGACTGCCCAGGTTCGAATCCCAGAAAGGGTGAGTTCTGACTGAAGAGAGTTAAATAACTCGAAATAGCTATCTCAGAAATCCCTTATTTCTTTGTTAACAATTTTAAAAACATATATATATATATATATATTAAAAATAAGAGAAATGCTATCCTTTTACTACAGCTATTTCTTAAAAGTATTTGAAACAAGATTCTGATTTTTTTATTCATTCTGGTACAGACATAGCTGGCTTGAGTTTGGAATTGGGATGGCACACCTATAGTGATGATAAATCAATCAATCAATCAATCAATGTTCGTAAGTTACACAGACATAGTATTTTATAAGCCACTTGTCAAGATAAATCTTATAAATCAGTATTACAATGTGAACATCATACCATTCCCATTCCCCATGTTTGGTATAAAGGTTTATTATTATACAGATGTAATAATAAACTTACAACCTCGACTTACAACCATTTATAGTAGTAGTAGTAGTAGTAGTAGTAGTAGTAGTAGTAGTAGTAAAGTTGGAAGGTACCTTGGAGGTCATCTAGTCCAACCCTCTGCTCAGGCAGGAAACCCTATACCATTTCGGACAAATGGCTGTCCAGTCTCTTCTTCTTCATCATCATCATCATCATCATCATCATCATCATCATCATCATCATCATCAAGTTGGAAGGGACCTTGGAGGTCATCAAGTCCAACCCCCTGCTCAGGCAGGTAACCCTATACTATTTCGGACAAATGGATGTCCAGTTTCTTCTTAAAAACTTCCAGTGTTGGAGCATTCACTACTTCTGGAGGCAGGTTGTTCCACTGGTTAATTGTTCTAACTGTTAGGAGGTTTCTCCTTAGTTCTAGGTTGCTTCTCTCCATTTGTTTAGTGACTGTTCAAAGTTGCAACAGGACTGGTCATTTTCCACACTTGCAACCTTTGCAGCACTACCATGTTCAGGTGATCAAACTTTGGATACTTTGCAGCTGGCATGTACTTATGCCGTTGCAGTGTCCCAGGGTCACGTGATCACCTTTTGCAATCTTCTGATAAGCAAAGTCAATGGAGAAGCCAGATTTGCTTAACAACCGTGTTATTAACTTAACAATCGCATTGTTGAGATTCACTTAACAAGTATGGCAAGAAAAGTTGTAAAATGGGGCAAAATTCACTTTACAGTTGTTTTGCTTAGCATTGGAAATTTTAGGGTCAGTTGTGGTTCTCTGTGAAGAACTACTGTAATTTAGTTCACTTCAAGGTTTCATGTAATGACTTTCTGTATAGATCGAATTTCAGTTCTGTGAGAAGATTTAAATAAGAGGAGAAACAGAAGCCTATAATGTGAGTCTGCAATCAAGTCTGCAATCTGCCAGTCTTAGTCTGTCCCACTTACTCCTGCCCTATAAACTTTGTTCTGAGTTTGAGTCGTCAGCTGTAAGACTTGCTTTGATCACATGTGAGCTCAGTATAGACATGGTCTTAAGAGATAGAGATATTAATACATAGGCATGTATTCCATCCAATTCCTAGTTTTGAAGTATAAATAATAAATGCTGTGTCAGGGACTGTAATTACTTTGATTCTGATTCAGGACAAATATTTGCACTTGGGAAAAAATTATGTAACCATGTTCCAATATTTTCAAGGTGAATTGTTAGAATTGTAAGCCATGGGTTTATATGATGTGAGAACGTTATACTTTTTTATTATCTTTCTCCACATAACTACTACGTAGTAAGATCTTAAGGACAAAAATACATGCACAAGATTAATCTCTGGTGTATTTACTTAGGGCTAAATTCTTTTATACTAAGCGGAACTTATTCTAATGAGCATATACATTTATCAAACGAGTAAGCACCTACACTGTCCTGTCAGAGGGGTTTTCGTTCAAGTTTCCAAAACTTTTGTAAGGGCAGCTTTGAAGCACTGTCATACAATAGAAGTTCTGATAAAAGTTTTCCTTATCCATTTTGTATTGCTTAAACATCTCCTGAAGTTTTATTTTCATACTGTATTTATTTTGTGGTTAATGTTTAATAATTTTTGACTTCTTGCTTCAGTATTAAATGCTGCTTGATAACAATAGTTTTTAAAATGTTTATTTTGGTAGTTCAAGAATGTATTTCTAAAATTCAGTCTAACATCAATCTTTTAAACACCAGAATGAAACATAATGTGCAAGACTATAATAATTAGAGATTTATTTAGGTTACAGGAAGAAGCTATTTCTTAAAGAAAGTTAAGGCATTGAATTTTTTCCTACTGTACAGCTACTGTACAGCGATTGCCTACTACTGTTTAATCAGGGGGCAATAATCAGGGAATACTTCCATAAATTGCCTAAATATGTATGTAACTAAATTCATATTAGGAAAAATAGAATATTAAAATAAACATTTCCTGCCTATCTTTATATTTTGCCAGTGAAAAGATGTATACTTAACCACTATGTGAAATTTTTACCTAACTTAAATACTGAAACATTCTTTTTTCCTCGCTCAGTGAGGAGAAATAGCAGTGTTCCAATATCTCAGGGGCTGCCACAAAGAAGAGGGAGTCAAGCTATTCTCCAAAGTGCCTGAGGGCAGGACAAGAAGCAATGGATGGAAACTAATCAAGGAGAGAAGCAACCTAGAAATGAGGAGAAACTTCCTGACAGTTAGAACAATTAACCAGTGGAACAACCTGCCTCCAGAAGTAGTGAATGCTCCAACACTGGAAGTTTTTAAGAAGAGACTGGACAGCCATTTGTCTGAAATAGTATAGGGTTACCTGCCTGAGCAGGGGGTTGTACTAGATGACCTCCAAGGTCCCTTCCAACTTTTATTATTATTATTATTATTATTATTATTATTATTATTATTATTATTATTATTATTAAGATCAAGTCTTTAAGGGAAGACTTGTTCACTCACCTGAAGATTCTTTGCTGGACTATTTTATGGTTTTAATTAGCTTACCGTTTTGAGTACAAAACTCTATTTTAGGGACAAGGCAACTATTAGAATTAAATGGATTTAATCTCCCAAGTTAGTTAATCTGTATTTCTTGTATGCTGAGCATTGGGTTTCAAAGATAGCCTTGACATGTGATAACAAAAATAATGTAATGAGTAGGTATGTGATAAATGCTGTGGTCAGTGACTGTAATGACTTTGATTCTGGTTCAGAACAAATATTAGTGACTGTTCAAAGTTATACCAAAGTCCCCAAAAGCTATTTACGACCCAGTTTCAAAGTTACCGTGGCTGCAATACTCCTCCAGTCATTTGCCCTTATGCCTAACTTCAGGGATGCTATATTGCTTATCCACCCACCTATTCCACCCCATTGGGCCCCTGCAGGCACACATCCACACAAGAATGGATATAGCTTGTGCCAATCAGGTGGAGTTTAATGACCCTCAGATTTGTTTAATGGCTGCCTCAGGGACAGCAGAGGGCGGAGTGATTAAGTAAGGCCATTTCTCTTAATGGCCATCATGGCATGCAGTTGTAATGGGCAGGCTCGATTACAGTGATTCTTGAGGACTACCTTTATATATATTTAAAAGCTTTTATAAGAGAAATGTTTATGTCAAATAATAAAAACAGGGCATATCTGTATTTTAAATAAAGGGTTTATTTTTGGCAATTTATATTAACGATTACATAAATTAGAGGAGCTGTATATAAATTTCCCATATGATACAAAATGTAAATATGAATGGTTATTAAATTTCCTACATTGCTTTTTTAAATAAAAATTACCAGATTGGAACTTCTCTACTAATAACACATGGAGTAAAATGGTATAGATAGTCTCAACTTACAACTGGTCATTTTATAACCATTTGGAGTTTACAATGGCTTTTATGGTCTCTAAAACACTTCTGGCCATCATAAAATGTATATCCCCCCCCCCGGAGGTCACATGACTGCATTTTGGGTGCTTGGCAGTTGACTCACCTTTGCAACTAGTTGCAGCATCCCATGTCACATGAACATGATTTACAATGTTTTTGCTAGTTTCCAGTGTTTTTTGCTGGTGTCCATGTAATTTAACATAATGACCGCATGATTCACTTAACAACTGTGTGATTCACTTAGCAGTGATGCACTTAATGATCACCACAAAAAGCAAAAGCAAAACGAAATGGGTCTGGTCACGTGGGTGCCTCCACATGAGGCACAGCCTCAACCTGTGCTAATTCATTATATTATGATTTCATTTTTCACAATTAGAATCTGGGACTATGTTGGTATGAATCTCTGAATGGGGATGGCGATGTATTGTACCAGCATCAAATTGCAGTTCAAGTAAAATTTATTTCCAACAATACAGATGTTTTGGAAAGCCAGAATGTAACACTGAGGACATATTTACACCATTACCATTTTCATGTCTTGCTTGCCATTTTATTGGTCTCTAATATTCTTTCAGAATTACTTTTAATACTCTCCCTGCAAAATAATGCAATTGTTATGATACTTGTCTGGTATGTAGAATATATCTGATTTGAAATCGAACAGCATTTTAATTACCGTTTTTCTTTTCTTGAGCTATCTGCTTTGCCTCAGTTACCTCAAGCATTTGCAAAAGAGGTGAAACTCAACTAATCTGAGAAACCAAAACCAGCAGAAATTAGCTCCAAGTATGGAAATTACTTCAAGTGCCTGGAGAAATGACAAAATGGCACACCATTTGACTTATTAAGTGAAGAAGAAGTAAATACAGAGTGGGTGGGTAGGGTGATGAAAGTGCAGGGAATGTAATTTTTTAAAGAAAGTTTTCTTTTTTACCCAGCAACACTCTCTGTGCTAGACAAATGTTTTAATCATTATGTTAGAGTAGTATTGCTCACTCTATAAGGTATAAGAGACCATGGTAACCATCAACTTAGTTGAAGAAGTTTTCTGCCTCCACAATGCATTTGATTAAATAATATGACTGGTCTAGAAAAATTAAAATGCTGCAAGCAAAATAAACAGTAGTGTTTGAGACAATAACCTACTTTGAAAGCAATGTAGGAAACCATGCCTTGGGGGTTCTTTTGCAGAGTGTAAACAGGGTTGTTCATTTCTATCATCTAAAAATGGTCGTTGCCTATCATTTAGTTATATTTTTTTAAAAATTAGATTAACACTATACCACTGCATTTCTATAATATTACAATCAAGAGAGGAGAAAGTTATCTTAGAAGTTGCTGGATCCCAAGATGCAAGCTTAATACTACGCTTAGTATTTAATGTGATTCATTTCATAAGACACTCTGGTCCTCAAAGGTTTTGTACAACTATGCTAAGTGCTCTTCAATCTTTTTGTTCATGCAAGAAAAGTGAAGAAATATTGTTAACTATATTTTCTATCAGACAACATGCAAACAAACCATCATGTCTCTTCCAACTTTCCCCTCAGATTATGTTAGGAAAGCAAAATCAGAACTCGAGACATTATAGCTATCAAATTAATTCTGTAATAATGACAACAATATAATAAGTATATATAGTATATAATAAATATGTTGTTTAACTAATTCTGAAATGGGTCATATTTTACACATACTGATCTATAAAGTGATTTGTTTGCCTAACTTAATGCTAAAGCACGGTAGGGCTTTTCCCCATTTTCAGCCAACCATAGTGCATTCATGGCTCTTTTTACTTGACATTGTGTACATCTTATTCCCAGACCATGAGTTCAACACTTTTAAGTCCTCCTTAGCTATTCCAGATGAGAGAGTATATATTTTCCCTGTTATTGGGATGCCTCAGGCTATTATCGAACAGCCTACATCAGGGGTTCTCAACCTTGGCAACTTTAAGACTTGTGGACTTCAACTCCCAGAATTCCTCAGCCAGCTTTGCTGGCTGAGGAATTCTGGGAGTTGAAGTCCACAAGTCTTAAAGTTGCCAAGGTTGAGAACCCCTGGCCTACATTATGCCCCATTGCAATATGTGAACTATAACAGGCTTTAACATTAAAACACAATTTTCTTTTTCCACTTAATACATTCATTTTCTGAAGAAGAATAGCATGGTTAGAAGGCAGTACTGCAGGCTAGTTCTGCTGCCTGCCGGCTGCCTGCCTGCAGTTTGGCAGTTCGATCCTCACCGGCTCAAGGTTGACTCAGCCTTCCATCCTTCCAAGGTCTGCAAAATGAGGACCCAGATTGTTGGAGGCAATGTGCTGACTCTGTAAACTGTTTAGAGGGGGCTGTAAAGCATTAGGAAGTGGTATGTAAGTCTAAGTACTATTGCTATTCAAAATCCTGCCATGTCTGAACTGTAGTAAACCATGAATATCTACTAAGGAACAGATCATCCATCATTCCGTAATGGTATTATAGCTTACTGGGTGAATTGTTTTGCAGCAGTGGGGGATTATGTATAAATGAAACCAGAGACAATCTTTATCTAAAGTTAGGTTGAGAATCCCCTTCTGATAAACTTTGGGACATAGGCCATGGCCTTTGTTCAAGCATTGTTAGCCTTTTGGGGAATGCTTTCATGACAAATATGAGAAAGCAGTGCTGCATGCTTATCATTGGTAAACAGTTTGTATTAAAATTAAATCAGACGAATGTTCCCTCTTGCCCAATACTCTTTAGTTGCTCTGGCAATATCTCCTGATGTGCTTCTCAGACTGACTTTCAGAGATCCTAATGTAACTTGTTTGAAATATAATGCTTGCAATCATCGACCAAAGTTCTTAGAAGTAAATACTGTACGGGTAAACTGGGAATGGGAGAGTACATTTTCATTAAATTATAATTTGCTGGGAACATTTTAAACCATCTGTCTCAACCCATAGTCATCTGCATTATGTCCCCAACACTGCACATTTTCTTAGTGTCAGCTGAGAGTGTTTTTTAATCACTGTTTGCAAAGTACCAAGGCTTTATTGTCAACAGTATAAAAGGGGAAGGGAAAATAAAGCCTGTCCTTCACATTTATTGGCACCCTGGCAAAAATATTTACCATCACATTTTAATATGTTTTTAAAAGGAAATAAACCTGATGGTTTTTAGCAAGAATTTTTGTTGTTGTTAGTTGCGAAGTCGTATCTGACCCATCGCGACCCCATGGAATAGTATTATATAAATACTTTCTCACAAAGCAATTGGCCAGGAGAATGCCCCAAACTACCCTTTAGACCATCAGTTTCTCCAGGGGAGGAAGAATACTAAAAAGATTGTTATTGGTGAGACAATATTTTCTTGAATCTGTTTACTTCTGTGTTTGTTCCTTGGTTTAAATTATAGTTTGATCAACTTCAAGTTAACATTAGTCCTGATTTTTGTCCCATGGGTCTTTTCTGATAGCTGCTTTCAGTTCAGAGCTAATTATATTTACACACAAGATTTACTGTATAATTTCCTGAAATATAAAACAAATAAATGTGTTTGTAGGGTTTTTTAATGTATCGTTGTGATGTAGCTGTCCAGCATGAGATAGACGAAGGAGGACAAACAGCTCCTTATGTTATACCAATCAAAGAATAACTATTTGTCTTCTCATTATAGAAAAACCTGCATGCACCTGTGTGTTTTGCTTTGTTTTTTGTTTTTTTTTGTATCAGGGCAAATAGGAACTGCTCATGTGGGATGCAATAAGTGGAAGTAAGTAGGAATGGAAAAGAAAGGCTAGCTATTTTCTTACAATATTCAAAGAAAGTAAGAAGTAGAAAAGAACATGGTTGGTTCTACCCCATGTCAGTTATCCTTGCTTCCTTGTACATGTGGAGGAAAACTATGAGAAATTCTATACTATGCAGGTCAAAGGTCTTAAGTATCATGTTTAATAACCAATCACTATTATTTTATAACTGTTTTTATATCTTGCTCTTCTGACTAGACAGCTCAGATCATTATTCATAAATTTGACCTACCGATATTAGCAGTTTCATTCATACATTGTGGTCTTAACTTGTACAGTTCCTCAGGAGAAAAATGTAAAACTTGTTTAGATGCTAACAGATGGATATCAAGTAGTTAGTGCGGGTTTCTTGAGACGTGTGCCAAAGTAAACCCCATGTTGATCATTGATGTAATTAATATCTTCTTGCATGACTTGAAGCAGAATATGGAATTGTCTGAAAAAGTGTACAATGTCAAAAAAGGAGGGTTTTTTTTGAGCTTGCTGAAGAGACAGATTATCAAAATATACTATAAAGGCTGCAAAATGAAATAATATGGAGCAAACAGAATACATAGGTTTACATTGTTAGTTCAATGTTATAAATCTGTGGTCTGTTTTAACATATGCTTGTTAAAAAATATGCTCTAAGACAGGGGTCTTCAAACTTGGCCCTTTTATGACTTGTGGACTTCAACTCCCAGAATTCCTCAGCCAGGCACGCTGGCTGAGGAATTCTGGGAGTTGAAGTCCACAAGTCATAAAAGGGCCAAGTTTGAAGACCCCTGCTCTAAGATGGGATTTTTTCTGCTGCTAATTAAAATTGGCTTACTGTTGCTGTGATTGATTTTATTGAGTCTATTTTCAACTGCTTAGTAAATAAATAACATCCTCCTTCCATTGCCTAAAGGTGACTTTCATTAACTAACCATGGTCATTAAAAGAGGTATTCTCAAATCATCAAGCTGTTGTCAGATTATGTATGAAAATTATTTGATAAACAACCTTTGGGTTTGAGCCATGAATTAATAGGTAGGATTCAAAAAAGGCAAAACTTGATTTCCCCCCACCGGTTTCCAGCTTCAGGTTCAGTCAGTAAGTGGAAAATTAAGACCTAGATTATATTGTTGCATGATTCTGAGCTTGTGCTTTTTTTCTACTGGAGCCTTTGATGGCCTGTCTCTGGCTGTCATGGTGTAGAATTAAAAATAGATTTGGCATTTAATGGATAGAATGTACTGTTTTCCAGGAGTTCTTTGTGGTTGTTGTTTTTGTCTCCAGACACAGACATTCATCTCTTCATCAAACTCTCAGGAGATTTAAAGACTGAAATCTCAAGCATGCTTTCTTGGAAGTAAGTTCAGTTAAAATTAGTGGCTGAAGCAAGTATTTATTTATTTATTTATTTATTAAATTTCTATACCGCCCCTCTCCCGAAGGACTCGGGGCGGTTTACAGCCTTAAAATTTAAAAAACATATAAATGTACAAAATTAAAATATTTAAAAATAAATTAAACAAATTAGGCCATAAAATCTATAAAACCCAATATATACAAGTCCTAAAATCCTAAAAATTGCACAATCCCCCTAAAACATTTTCACCCGGTTGGAGCCAGAGCTTCTATGCCAGGCCGGCCTGTTGAAAAAGGAAAGTTTTCAGTTCCCGACGGAAGGTGCGTAAGTCCGTCATCGTACGGAGTTCGGGGGGGAGCTCGTTCCAAAACGTTGGAGCTCCCACAGAGAAGGCCCTCCCCCTGGGGGTCGCCAGTCGACATTGTCTGGCCGACGGCACCCTGAGGAGGCCCTCTCTGTGGGAGTATGTTGAATGGGAGGAAAAAAAAACTGCTAATAGGTCAAATTTATGAATAATGATCTGAGCTGTCTAGTCAGAAGAGCAAGATATAAATACAGTTATAAAATAATATTGATTGGTTATTAAACATGATACTTAAGACCTTTGACCTGCATAGTATAGGATTTCTCATAGTTTTCTTCCACATGTACAAGGAAGCAAGGATGACTGACATGGGGTAGAACCAATCATGTTCTTTTCTACTTCTTACTTTCTTTGAATATTGTAAGAAAATAGCTAGCCTTTCTTTTCCATTCCTACTTACTTCCACTTCCAGTTCCTATTCGTGAGGCATTCTGAAGATCTTATCTATATTTATGTACTTTCAGCACCACATGGATGAAAATTAAATACTCATATACCACATTTATATTTATACAATAGTGAACATTGCATCTAATTACTACTGTTTGCTAACGGATATTTTCTGCCATCTGCATGTTTTATTCATTTAATTTATAGTAGACTGTTCTGCATTAATTTCTGAAGTAATGTGTGTTAATGAGTTAGCTGTAGTACTTTCCATTAAACATGAAAATATTGCCTAACCTTACAATGTACTTGTACTTAATATGGAATAGCTGCCATTCAAATACAGACAGAGGCAAATAATTATCAGAATATGTGGTTTAAATAGAAGCACCCTATCCAGGGGTTCTCAACCTTGGCAACTTTAAGACTTGTGGACTTCAACTCCCAGAATTCCTCAGCCAGCTTTGCTGGCTGAGGAATTCTGGGAGTTGAAGTCCACAAGTCTTAAAGTTGCCAAGGTTGAGAACCCCTGCTATAGACTATGCAATACTTTAGATTGATAAGTGTTCTGGGGAATTCACAGAGATGTAAACACTATGGTTCTTTTAAGAAGCCTGTGTAATTTCTCAGAATGGGGGGGGGCAGATGAATAGGACCAAAGAGCTATTTGGAATCCAATCAGATCTGTTAATTTCCTGGGGCAAACCTACATAATCTGGTCCAACTCCTCTAGAGCAGTTGAGCCTATGCATACATCCTACAAAATCTCTCTGTTAGGGCTTTACCCCTTGATCTGGTTTAACATTATGTATAGTCTTTATTACTGGTGGCCACTCTGACATAACAGTAGTGCCAAAACCTGGTGCTACTTGATCTGAATCTCCAGGTTAACCTGGTAAGCAGAAGAGCCAAATGTTTAGCTTGAACCTTGTGAAACATCCCATTTCTACTGCAAAGCTGGTCCCTCAGGCACAAAGTAAGTTGTTTTGAGCATTATGGAAATGTTTAAATTTAAACAGAGTTGAAAAGTAAAATAGGGAATTTTTTGTTCTGTCAGAGTTTCGCACTTAGGAAATATTCTGACCAAACTCAGGTTTTAAATAATCCAGGACAGTTCTTTCAGGTTAGTTAATTTGGTTTGAAAATTGTGAACAATAATGATATGCAAAGGTACAAAATTTTGAAATTGTCAACTGTGTGTGAATGCATTTCTGACATTTGTATTTATAAAATATGTTCTCAGTAGATCTAAAGGAAACTATGAAGATGCCAAAATGAACACATTTACAGGATAACCGTATTATGTAAAAATACTACAATTAGTGCTATGGTACTTAAGTCCTGACATCTAATCAAATAATAAATGATGCTATATTTGCATCACCTTTCATTATTTGCTGCCCAATGTATGCCCATAGAAGTTCTGTAAAAAAAATCATTTCTCCTATAAATACCCCATGTTTTAATCTATCTCTTAAGTCCATTTTGTAATTTTTTGGTATACTAAACATTAAGAGAAAATGAACCAATTAAGTCTAATGCAGGTAGAAACAGTGGTCATAAGTGGGGCTTCATGAATTGATTGCATGTCTTGGTCATTCCCTGGTTATGTATGCAGTCTTTCCATATGCCATGCCTGAGAATCTGTAGTTATGTTCTCTCTCTCTATGTTGTTTCCCTTTTGTGGAAGGCCATGCTCAATGAGCTGACAGACAGCGGTGTGTGTTTTGCACAGGCTCATTTCTTCCACAGCCATCCTCAACATTTAGGGCCCCCTTTAGTGGAATAATGTGTAAAGAGGCTTAGTAGTATATCAGTAACAGGTCCACAATCCTGGTTTCGATGATAAGCTTATCTTTGATGACATTCCACCCAACACGGGATTTATTTACAGAAGCCAAGAGCTTGACTGCACATGACTAAGTAATTAGTTAAATTTAGGGCAGTGTTATTTTATCATTGTGTATTCTACAGGTTGGCCTATGCCCTCTTCGTCTTGTCTTATATATTCTTATTTTATTGTAAGACAAGCTTTCCTAATCTTCTCCAGAAAATTACATGTGCTGCTCTGTATATTATTTCCCATAGGAAATGTTTATTAGGTATCTATAGTAATTTTATCTTCTAAAAAAGATTGTGTTCTTACTTGAGAGATTATTCATTATGCAGAAAAATAAAATTGATATCTTTCATCAATCTGGATCATCCAAATATTTAATCCATAGCCTGAACTTACTGAACCTTTCCTTCCTTCCTTGTAAGGCTGATTTTTCACTTAAATTTATATCTACTTCACCGTTTTTCTTTCTTTTTTTTGTGACAGTAACCTATCATCACGTGGTTTCTTGTGCTCTTGAGGGGGTATTGGAGGAGCCTTGTTATGGGTCTTCTCTATCCAGAATTACCCCTTTGAACCTGAAGTTATTTCAGTATATGGAAATAGACTCTGCACTTTTGGAATATGTCAGGTTATACCAGCAATCGAGGAAAGAATCCGAGAAGAGGTAGATAACAATAGATCTGTAGAGCTGAAAAAGCCATTTAACTCACGATGTCTAACCCTGTGTAGCACAGAAATCCTAATGAAACAATGCATTACCAATGGCTGTCCAGCCTTTTCTGGAACGTGTTCCGTGAAGGTTCAAACTGTTCTTCCTCCTGATGTTTTTCTTGCTCTTGCAGACACTGCTGCATATTATTATTTTGCAAAATAAGCTGAATGCAAGCTTCAACCTCAAATAAATAAAGCTTCATTTATCCACTCCATTCTAGCTAGCATCCTTTCACATATACTTATTTGGAAGCCAAACATATCCTGTACCTAACACTAGAGGTCTCCTTGGCCAACGGCCTGAGAAACAGTGAATGAATAAAATATTCCATCTCATTTTAGTTCTATTTCCTTTATTTTATAATTTTTTATTACTTTTTGTCTTATTTATTTTAAGTAGAGCCAGACCAGTTTTTTTAATAGCAAAATATAATGTAAATCCTTCCAAAATATGCATTTAAATCTAAGAAGGTAAAAAATTCATTCTGATCTTTTTCTGTGTGTGTTTTCAAGGTCAAGAACCATCAAACAAATCAAAGCTAGGACCTGTGGAGCTGACAGTAGTTACAGTCATACCAGTGTGTGTGTTGTCTATTGTTTTCCTGGTGGCAGCATACACGTGCCAAGGACACCTCTGCAGACACAGAAAGAAAAGAAGGCCAAATATTGAAGAACCTCTGTCTGAGTGTAATCTGGTGAACCCAGGAAAATCTCTCAAAGATCTAATTTTTGACATGACAACATCGGGTTCTGGATCTGGTATGTTTATGTGCCCCAGAGTCAATTTCAGTTTTCTTAGGTGTATAGTTTTGTTTTCTCTTTAAGGTGGAAATCACTGGGATGCATTTGTGCATGAAGACTGTTACTATATTATATTATAATCTAGGACAGTGATGGCAAACCTTTTAGAGACTGAGTGCCCCAAAACTGCCCCGCCCACCTGCTCCACCCCTTCTGCCACCGTTCAGCCCACCCACAGGGCCACCCACCACCTCCATGGCCTGCCGCAGCAGATCGCCCAGGCGGCCCTGCAGCGCCATGGTGGCCACGCCCTCCACCCATGCCCAATAGCATCATCTGCATGCGATGGGGCACAAGGGCGGAGTCTTGTCCCTGCTGCCCAGCTGCCATGTGCTTGGGTGTGCTGCTCCATGCGGGCTGCGCCAGGGGTTGACTCCAGGGTGGCTGCTGGTGAGGGGGCCATGGAAAGAAGCGGGGCTGGGGTAATGGCACGCGTGCCCACAGAAAGGGCTCTGAGTGCCACCTCTGGCACACGTGCCACAGGTTCACCACCACTGACCTAGGAGTTGATGCAGACTTGTTTCTTTCTGTGTCAGAAAGAAGTACCCCAAGATCACACGCAGGATCAAGGGGCTATGGACATAATCACATTCCACAACATTGCTCCACATCCCAGGGTAATAGAATGAAATAGTTTAGTTGTTTTTTAAATTCACAGCACATTTAGTATTAAGTGAATTGAGATAAATACATTTAAAATTGAGATGTGAATTGAGATAAATACGTTTAAAAGATAATGTAAACAATTAAAGGCTGAAATTTCAACATGACAGAACAGCCTAAAACAGTATTCAGTAAAGGTAGTGCTTAAAATTTAATAGAAGAATACTTATACAGGTGGGATGAGATAAGAGAGATCAGAGAGCTCTCTTTAAAGAAGCTGGGTATCACAATATATTAAAAAAGTGTCTCTGTTCCTGAAGGAGGGGAGAGAAAATGAGTAAGGCCTAAGTAGAAAGATGGGGTATCTTTCATAGAGGAAGCATGTATTTCAGTATCCAGTCGATGAAAAATAATTCCATCATGGATTTAGAGATTCAGCTTTAAAGGAGTTGGAAAGAGAATGAATATTACCCACAAAAAAAATTAGGCTAGCATTGTTTCTTCCCCCCACCCTCCTCAAAATCTACCAGGGGGATTCATTTTCTTTTTCAAAATTTAGGAGATGGCTGAAGGAGTCTACTCTAACTTTCTTTAAGAGCCTGACTTTCATAGAGAAGCTGCTTTTTTCCTCTTAATTCTTCCTGGGCTAACCCTACAACACTTTTAAATAAAGAGATCCCTCAGCCATTTCATAGGTTTTTTTTTTTTTCTCCATCAGCTTCTATAGGAAAGGGCAATTTTGAATAATTAAAAACAACAGGGGGTGGGGGAGAGACAGGCAGCATAAAAAGCACTTCTCTGGCGTACTATTATGCATAAGGGTTGAAAGATCAAACTTCACACTGAACCTGAAGCGAATATTTACCTAGTGCAAAATTATGTCTAGGCTAATTTTTGAACTCCAGAAAAAACTCAACAAGAGGGTTCTGAAATCAATAGTTTTCTGTCCCTTCTTACAGACAGTTGTATGTACCTTGCTGTAAAATGTCCCAATGAGAATGTCTCTGTCTAGATTCTAGAGCATTGATTCCTCGTTAAGGGTCTATACCTTGACAGAGCTAAGTGAGAGAAGTTTCATTGCACCAGCTGCTATGGTAACTAAGAATAAGCCCTTATTTGTGATGCATCTTATAAGATGTTGCCAAAGTTGCCCTTTATGAAGAACTATGCTTTTTTTTATCTTTCAAAACTGCGCTTAAATGCCAAGTCTCAGAACTGAGGCGGTACGTAAAATCTTACTTTTTATTAGTGGGAAAAAGGCTTGTCTTGGGATGAACTTTTGGCTCTGCGGAGAGTAGGCTGCACAGATTCTCATGCATATTGCATGACTCTTGCATATGGTCTGAAGCACTTTTGTAGTAAGGCACGTCTCTTCTTGGTTGGATGAGGCACATCTATTTCCCAAGAGGTATATAAAATGCATTGCATGAGTATCATATAAAATAGGTATGCACAACATAGAGAGTATGGTCTGAAGAGCAGCCCAAAAGATACTGCTGAAGTCTAGTTTTTAATGTGACATAAAGGGCAAATTGTTAAATACATATTTACTTAACAGTGTTTAATTGCTATCACTGCATTGAGCCTTAACTCCATTTGTTTTTGTTTCAATCTGTTCTGCTGTTGTCCTGTACCTTCCCACAATTTTGAATTGCACATATCCCCTGCATTTGGGAATGTACTTTAAAGTATTCTGACAGCATCTTTCCTGCATGATGTAAATCTAAATTTTAAGCAACAGCCAACTTATCATTTGTAATTATTACCTGCCTGGAGTGATAGCCAAGGAAAGCCAAGGGAAATCATCAAAACAATTTCAAAACAAAAGTTAGAATATTTCGGACATGTGATGTGACACCCAGAAAAATACGGCATACTCCATGTAATCCTCCAGAGAAAGATTGAAGGCAAACAAGGTCCAGGTAGAAGAAGAACATCATGGCTTCAAAATCTAAGGGACTGGTTTGGACAAAACTCAGCAGCACTTTTTCGTGCGGCTGCTGATAGAAACATGATCGCCAATGTCCGATAACAGATATGGCGACAGAAGAAGAAGAAGAAGAAGAAGAAGAAGGAGAGTGATAGGAGATGGACAACATACAAGTTTAATTAATTATTATTATTATGGTTGGTCACCTAGTCAGCCAGATATTTAGATTGGATTTGGCATTTTTATCCACCAACAGTGTTTTCCAAAATCGTCTTGTCAGTTATTTATTCCTCTGCTGTTCGGGCAGTTTCCTTTTGGCTCAGGTGGAAAAAGTTTGTTTTCAATTAGATGCTGTTGGACTGCATCAGACACAATGCCAGTTTGCAAACTGAAAGTTGTTGGTAAGCAGGTAAATGGCCTGAAGTTGCCTGGTGCTGCCCCAGGAAGGATTTGCCAGATGTTAGTCAATCTTTAGTGTCGCCTCCTTGCAGTATGCTGTTAAACTGCTTGGCAATGAGTGGATGTAGACC
Source organism: Bothrops alternatus (assembly GCA_034064705.1). Lineage (NCBI taxonomy): Eukaryota > Metazoa > Chordata > Lepidosauria > Squamata > Viperidae > Bothrops > Bothrops alternatus. The sequence goes on along the minus strand of JARGCV010000052.1, from coordinate 4,417,056 downwards.
AGCCAGATGTTTCAACCAAAACTTATGCAATTCATCTTCACTTGCTGCTGACCAATTCTTGATCTTCCTTGCCTTTTTCTCTACCATTTGTGCTGATATTACAAGAACTTTCATTTCAGCTTCTTTCCCCCCTTATCTACTTCCTTTACCCAAGCTGCATTCTTGTTATATTTCTTTGGGTTGTCCCATAGCTGCACCCAGAACTGTGTTGTTTTTTCTTGGTGGGATGTTGGCTGCTTCCTCGCACTCTTCCACTGAAGAATGTGTAAAAATGTTTCTGATTTGGCTGAAATTGGAGACCCTGCCTGTAGTGCAATTCAAGCTTCAAATCCACTGAGCTATATGGCTATGGCTGTTATTTGTTACCATATTACTTCCAGTGCTTCTTTGATCTTCCTTGTTTCTAAGTAATATTTTCTTGATCAGGTACTTTTTGGTTTTCTTGTTCTTCAGCTTTTATTTGTTCTAGCTTGCTTGGTTCTAATCTTAGCATGCTCATCTTTTTTTCCAACCTGATCTCCCATTTTTCCTTGTTTGCTGATTTTGTTTCCAAGATCTTCAGTTATGACTGCAGCTATGCTGTACATCAGTTTCTTTTCTTTTAGTGAGCTGGTATTTATATTTGATATTACATTATTGGCATATTTTCATGCTTATGCTAGCTGTTTCTTTGGAACAAATTTCAATGCAGGCAACTTTATTCTTTTGCGTGTGTGTTTGCTATTCTAGATTCTCAATTATTTTTGTTTTAGTTCAGCTATTTTTGTTTTTGGCTAGAGGGCTTTTCTTTCTTTCTAGGAAGGCAGAGGAGAGGATGCCTGGTTTGGGAATGAAAACTATTCAGCGGACTATGTTGACTTCCTCTACTGCCACCCACACTTTCCCCAGCTGAGTTACTTTGATTTTATTTTATTTTTGCCCTAAGTAGACTTTTGCAATTCTTTCTGCTTCTTGTACTTTCCAAAACTGATGCATTCTTTCCAATACCTTCTTCTCATTGGATTTGATTTGTAGTAACAGACAGTGCTCGGATTCAAATAATTTAACAACCGGTTCTCTGCAGAATTCCCCCCCCTCATGGAGCACTCCGCCGCTGCTGATTCCCCCCCACCCCACCCTGACAGAGCACTCCACTGCCGCCACTGCTTCCCTCCAGGACAGAGAGCTCTGCCACCGCTGCTGCTTCCACCCAACCCCCCTGACGGAGCGCCTCCATCTGAGTTTAAGAAAGCGGAGGCACAGCAGTGGGATTGCTCTCAATAAGGCAGGCACAAACAAGTGAGCAGTGCACACAGGTCTTTTTGTTTGAGAGCAATCACACTGCTATGCCTCTGCTTTCTTCAACTCAGCTCCGTCTGAGGCACCCAAGCTTCTGGCGGCCGCTTGAGTGGGGAGGACAACGAGGAGGAGAAGAGCGGTGAGGGTTTGTGCCAGCCAGCCATCCAGGCAAGGAGTAGGTCAGGCGATGGTGGCTGGCTGGGGAGGGGGGATCATGGCCACTCAGGGGGGATCTGCCAAACCTCATGGTAGCGGCATTGGTGGGTGCGACACAGTTCAGCCAAAAGTGGCTGTAAAACAAGTGAGGCGACGGACAGATCCCCCCTCACCTGCCCACCCACCCTTTTCCCTTTCACTGCCCTTCTAAGCCCTCTTTGCAGCTCTGCCCATACAGCCACCAAAGCGGCAGATGTCGCATTTCTCTGCCGTTGCGGAGCTGGAGAGCTTGCCCCATCCACCACTGCCCAGATGCCCTTGCTTCCCAAACCATTTCTTTTCTAATCTTCTTTCCAGCTCCGACACAATCCTCTGCCACTTCCTCTGCCGCTGTGTGCAGTCCCACGAATAAAAGAAGTTTGTGGGAGTAAAAAAAAAATAAGTTCAATCAATCAGTTCCAACTTCTCACAAAAAAAAAGATCTCGCAAAGTTGGAATTGATTGATTGAACTTTTTTTTTGTCCCACAAACTTCTTTTGTTTGTGGGACTGCCCATGGCAGCAGAGGAGTGCGTCAGAGCTGGAGAGCTTGACCCACCCACCCCCGCCCAGATGCCCTCCCTTCCCAAAGCACTTCTATGCTAACCTTGTCCCACAAATAAAAGAAGTTTGCCAAAGTGAATCCTGGGCTGCAGTGGAGGGACCAGAAGTGGAGCAGCCAGCGTGAGGGAAGGAGGAGCGGGGAGAAGGAAAAGGAAAAGCAGCTGAGTGAGAAACATCGAAAACAGTGGGGTCTGGGTGCCTGCCTGCCACATGCTCTCCCCGCGTTATTTAATTATTTAATTATTTATTTATTTATTTAATCAAATTTCTATGCCGCCCCTCTCCTAAGACTCGGGGCGGCTCACAACAACAATACAACTACATATAAAAATTAATAATAATGATAACATCCAATCCAAAGATCCATACATACAACATGCAAACACAATCAAATACACAATCAATGATGGAAGCACATTCCTCGGCCCGGGGGCAGAACAGAGTTCATACCCCCCAAGCCTGTCGCACATAAATAGGTCTTCAAAAGTTTCCAGAAAGCTAGCAGGGAGGAGGCAATACGAACCTCTGAGGGAAGCTGATTCCAGAGGGCTGGGGCAGCAACAGAGAAGGCCCTTGTCCTAGGACATTGCCTGATGACATTGCCTGATGGACGGGACCCGTAGGAGGTCAGCCCTATGCGCCCTAACTGGTTGCTGGGATTCATGAGGCTGAAGACGGTCCCGCAAGTAACCTGGCCCATTGCCATAAAGGGCTTTATAGGTCATAACCAACACTTTGAATTGTGTTCGGAGACCAATTGGAAGCCAGTGCAGCTCGCGAAGGGCTGGAGTGATATGAGCATGTCTTGGAAGACCCAAGACAGCTCGCGCGGCCGCATTCTGGACAACCTGCAGTCTCCGGACATTCTTCAAAGGTTGACCCATGTAGAGAGCATTACAGTAGTCGAATCTCGAGGTGACAAGGGCATGAGTGACTATTAGGAGTGACTATTAGTGCTCTCCATGGCTAACATGGGGGGGGGTTTGCAGTGGCAGGGTTTGGGGGATGGTGAATCCCCATTCATGGCATGCCCACCAGCCAATCACCATGCCGTCTCTTGGGAGGGCACTGAAAAAGTGGAGTCTGTATGCGCATTCGCCCTGTGTCTGCCATGCTCTCCACGGCACGCTGCAGCTGATCCGAGGAGTGAAGAGCATGACTGATGCAGGACAAGCACGTTGTAGGCACACATATAGAGTCCACCGTTTTTGGCAGCGCTTCGGTGCTTGGCTGGCTGGGATGGCTCTGCTCCTCACTCGGCCTCTTTTCCTATTTCTTCTCCTGCTCCTCCTTCCCTCGCACCGGCTGCTCCATTTCCAGTCTCTCCATTGCAGCCCGGGATCCACTTTGGCAGCAGCAGGGTTTGGGGATGATGAATCCCCATTCATGGTGTGTCCGCCGACCAATCGCAATGCCACCTTTCGGGAGGGCACTGCCTCGTGCTCGCTCCGCGTCTGCCATGCTCTCCATGGCACACTGCAGCTGACCCGAGGTGGCTGGCCAGGCACCGAAGTGCAGCTGAAAACAGCAGAGTGTGTGTGCACATCTGCTACACACTTACTCATCAGCCATGCTGTCCACACCTCGGATCAACTGCAATGCACTGTGGAGAGCATGGCGGATGCGGGGTGATTACAAGGCAGGTGTGCACCTGAACTCCACTTTTTTCAAGTGCCATTTTAACAACTGGTTCGCTGAACTCAAGAGAAAGTAGGTAATGGTTCTGCCGAACTGGTGCGAACCAGCTGAATCCCACCTCTGGTAACAGATCTTTTTTGTTGTTTTGTTTTCAATCTTCACACATTATTATTGTGGAACAATAGAAACTTCCATGGTAAAATTTCTGACAATGCCCCAATTTCTGTCTATCCTTATCATCCTGTCTGTCTATCCTATCATACGTCACAGGGGTTCCCAGCCCCCATCCCTGGCCTGTTAGGAACTGGGCTGCCCAAGTGAACGAAGCATCATTTGTGCATGTGTGGGATCTAGGTAGAATGTGAAACCACACCCCCTGGTCCATGGAAAACTATTTTTTCATGCAGCTGGTTCCTGATGCCCAAAAGGTTGGGGACTGCTGATCTATCATGTCTGTCTGTCCTATCATCTGTCATCTAGCAAAGCCACTAGCTGGATTAGAAATTTTAGCTGCCTTCTGAATATTCTGCATGTATCTGTAGAAAAAGGAGAAATTTGCCAGGGGGAAAATAATTTTTGACGTTCCATGTAACATTTGGCTATAAGCCAAGTGTGGAATGGGTTCTTAATTATCCATCTACAACAATGGACATTTTTATAGTGCTTCCAGACATGTTTTGGTTTCAAAAATCAGACTCATGATGACAATTAACTAGCTATTTAGTGCCAGTAACTTTTGTTCTGAAATAAGTATAGATTTAGAAGGAGCTCTTGCTTAAAACTGTGCTTTATGTGAATTGACGTCAGTGACTGAAGTCTCATTTCTTCGAAACTGAATCATCTAATCGCTGCCTTGAGACAGAGCTACTCTATTGAAGAGAGCTTAACGAGGGTTGTGCCACTCTTAGTTGATATCATTAGGAACATGCTTCAGACAGTCACTGGCTATAATACCTCTGAGGTGATGGCATTACTCTTGACACCTAAGAGCCCATTTTGGGAGAAATGGCCAGAGTTGGATAAGGTACTTCTCATGCTATCCCTATATCTCAGTGGTTCTCAACCTATGGGTTGCAACCCCATTTGGGGTCGAACGACCGTTTCGCGGGGATCGCCGGACACCGCGGTCCGCCATTTTGTTTTTTGTTTTTTTGTTTTTGTTTTTTCCGTCGCGCACGCGCCGTGCATGCGCGGTTCGGGCCGTCGCGCGTGCACATGCGCAGATCGGCCCATCGCAGTCCGCCATTTTGTTTTTTTCCCATTGTGCGCGCGCCGCGCATGCGCGGATCGGCCTGGCGTGCCAGGGTCGCACCGCGCATGGGTGGGGCAAGTGGGGTCTCAACCTGAAAAAGGTTGAGAACCACTGCTATATCTAGATCTCATTTGGCCTATTGTTAGTCAAACAAATCTTTATATCATCTGTCTGTCTGTCTGCCTCTCTCATGTTTCCATTTCTGAAAGATGCAGCTGAGGTAAAAATAAAATCTTCCTATTCTCATGTGCCTGTTAGCATTTACTGATAGCTGGGCTAAATGCTCTGGATAGCAAGATGGGTGGCATATAAATTTAATAAATAAATTAACTTACACTCTGTATCTAAGATAATGCTATAAGCATTTTACTTTTTCAGTGAAAAGTTTTGCCACCTAATTACTCTGCATATGCCCAGAAGCACATTCTCTACTCTTCAGGATGTTTCTATCCCAAATGGAAAAGAAAGATTTAAAAAGCCATCTCCTATATCCATTTTTCAGTCTGATAAGCATGGAAGGGGAACTGGTGACCTGCAGTTTATTTATCCCTGTGCTGGCTGTAGTTGCTGAGCATTGTAACTCAGCAAACAACTACAGGATCACAGATTTCCACTGCTGTTATAGAAGGCCAAAACAGATTTGTTGCTGGGTGAGACACAACAGCAGCCGACTATGTCAATATCAGGTATGAAATGAGAAAAAAAGTTTGGAAAATATTTAACGTGGGCTGCCCTTCACGAATACAGAGAAGTCATATTTGGAAACTTGAGATTTATTTACGTTGCAGTGACGTAAATAACAGCACGATTATAATGTATGAAAAAGGCACCCATCCTTACAATCAAATTCTGGGTACATAATTATCCATTGAATTATCCATGCTGAAAAAGCCTCAGGCTTTCGGGGTTGTTCAAAGGCGTGTGATAGAAAAACACTTGTTTGATGAGATTTGTGTTAGCATAATACTAAGCCTTTTATTTATTTATTTTTAGAAAAAAGATTAAAACTGTCATTGTATGTTTTTCTCATTAGGTTTGCCTCTCCTAGTCCAAAGGACAATTGCAAGGACAATTGTTCTTCAGGAAATAGTTGGAAAAGGTCGATTTGGCGAAGTCTGGCGTGGAAAATGGTGTGGAGAGGATGTTGCTGTGAAGATCTTTTCCTCAAGAGATGAAAGGTCTTGGTTTCGTGAAGCAGAAATCTACCAGACAATCATGCTGAGACATGAAAATGTCTTGGGCTTTATTGCTGCTGATAACAAGGGTATCATACTTCCAAACAATTTTGCAATGCTTGTCTTGGGTTGGATTAGACCAGTGAAATTATTTTTCCATTTTTTAAAAAAAAAGTTTTGTGGAAAGAGGAAAAAAAACAACAACGGATGCACCTTACCTCTGTTTTGGAAAGCTTAGCTCAGCGATGGCAAACCTTAGAGAATTCTCTTCTTTTGTCTCTGTAGCCTCTGAAAACTGTGTGAAAACGTGTCCCATACTTGGGCAATTTGGAAGGCTCTGGAGGCTGCACAAGAGCACACCCCAGCAAATCACAAAAATGGGATTTGCAATTGAAAATAGTTGTTGTTGGATGTTGGTGGACACTGGCGTGTCACCCAAAATGCCAGGGCATGTCACCTTTGATAACGTGGGTCCTAAGTTTCACCATCACTGGCTTTGTTTGTCATGCTTTGGATCTGGAAAATAGAGAAAGGATATATTCTGTAGTTGTGCTGTGAGTAAGCACTACTCCCATATCCACTCGTCATGGACAACAAAGATGATCAGTGGCCTTTGGGGATCATATACACATATATGAAATAAATATACTGTGTGTGTATGTGTATATGATGTGTGTGTGTGTGTGCGTGTGTGTATTTGATGTAAATATTACAGCCTCTAAGTATCTTATTCCTTTTCATTCCCTTAGATTTCTAAGGAGTTGATGAAACAGGTAGGACAATATCTGAAACAGATTAAGTAAAGATTAAGGCCTGTTTCAAGTTTAACTCACAACAGTGGATGCAGCAAAGAATTACTGTAATGCTGTTGTGTCCACATAGAAATGGTCACTGCTTTTTTTCCATGCTGTGAGACATTTCCTTCATTAAGATGATGGAGAAGGAGAGGGAGTGAGAATAATCAGTGGCCAGCTATGAGCACTTTGAATAAACCTTTACAGATAAAATCACTTGCATTGTGACCTGGGCTTTAGTGTTGGGGCAGACCATAAGAATGACCTTTAATGGTCCTCTTACTTTGAGTTCTTCTAGCTTGTAGATGTAACGGACAAGGACAGCATAAATGTTCAGTACTTCCTTGGTAGTAGGATGGGTTTCATTCTGCCTGAAAGAGGAAACTATATGGCAGGGGTGTCAAACTGCCGGTCCGCGGGCCGGTTTCATCATAATGGAGCCGCGCCCACCCCATTGCCGGCAATGACAAAAAAGCTCCGATACGTTGCGCGATGTCATGTGACGTTGTGAGTTTGACATGTCTGCTATATGGCTTCTGTTGAAAAAGCCCTCCCCCTCTCTCTCCCTCCCTCCCCCCTCTTTCCCTCCCTCCTTCTCCCTCTCCCTCTCCCTCTCCCTCTCCCTCTCCCTCTCCCTCTCCCTCTCCCTCTCCCTCTCCCTCTCCCTCTCCCTCTCCCCCTCCCTCCCTCCCTCCCTCCCTCCCTCCCTCCCTCTCTCTCTCTCTCTCTCTCTCTCTCTCTCTCTCTCTCTCTCTCTCTCTCTCTCTCTCTCTCTCTCAGATATCTGTGCAGTTATAACAAATCACAAACATTTCCATTTCTGGAAAGCAAACTGAGAAGGTATATGATACTTAGGACCTGGACCCATTTCAATTGCATTTCTGGCAATTGGTGAATGGCATACAGCTAGTCCTTGGCTTACAACCACAATTGAGCCCACAATTTTTGTTGCTAAGTGAGACATTTGTTCAGTGAGTTTTGTCCATTTTACGACCTTTCTTGCCACAGTTGTTAAGTGAGTCATTGCAGTTGTTAAGTTAGTGACTCGGTTGTTAAGTGAATCTGGCTTCCCCATTGACTTTGCTTGTCAGAAGGTCGCAAAAGGTGATCACGTGACCCCCGGGATACGGCAACCTTCATAAATAGGAATCAGTTGACAAGCGTCTGAATTTTAATCACATGATCATAGGGATGCTGTAAAGATCATAAGTGTGAAAAATGGTCGTAAGTGACTTTTTTCAGCACCGTTGTAACTTTGAATGGTCACCAAATGAACGGTTGTAAGTTGAGGACTACCTCTGCTAGAAACTAGCTGCAGGGAGTCAGTTAGGTACTACAGCCTTCCTTGTTCTCTTGTGCGCCTCAATGATATTTTTCTGAATTCTTTGCCAAGGTTGGACCTTAGGGGGCACTGCTTGACAATTGTTGTAGTCCTTCTGTCAGGCTTTGTCCAAAACCTGGTGCTAGGAAACTACTGTTTGACATCTTCTACCTAGACCAGGGGTAGGCAACCTTGACTCTTTTATGACGTGTGGACTTCAATACCCTGAACCAGCCGTGCTGACTCAGGAATTCTGGGAGTTGAAGTCCACAAGTCATAAAAGAGCCAAGGTTGCCTACCCCGATCTCGACCATTGATCTGTAATATCCACCAGTTTTTCATGTTAACCTATGTGCTGCTCAATCTCCTAATGAAATTGATGGCGGAAATCATTCTGACTTTTAGAGTAAGGTGTCATTAATAAGCTGACAACACCAAACTCTGTTGTTCCTGATCATTCAGCTTCAGGGAAGCTGCTAGAAATCTTTGAATGTTATATAAGCTTAATGATAGATTGGAGAAGGGGGGAAAAGCTGAAATTCAGTGTAGGCAAGGCAAAGATGGCATTACAAAACTGAATCCCAGGTTTGAGACCATTTTATATGGTGTTACATTTTCTTTAAAAGACTAGATCCACCAACTGAAGTTATTCCTCAAGGTGGGATATTCCAAGATTTGTAAGTGGCAGTTATGGTAAAAAAATATGTTGGTAGGTTGCAACAACTCTTCTTGAACTGGTTGGATTTGGTGACAGTTATCCGTGTCTTGATTACGTCCTGATGTGACTGTTGCAATGCACTTTATATAGAATAGAGTAGAGTAGAGTAGAGTAGAGTAGAGTAGAGTAGAGTAGAGTAGAGTAGAGTAGAGTAGAATAGAATAGAATAGAATAGAATAGAACTGGAAGGGACCTTGGGGGTCTTCTAGTCCAACCCCCTGCTCAAGCAGGAGAACTTATACCAGGGGTCCTCAAACTTGGCCCTTTTATGACTTGTGGACTTCACCTCCCAGAATTCCTCAGCCAACGTGCCTGGCTGAGGAATTCTGGGAGTTGAAGTCCACAAGTCATAAAAGAGCCAAGTTTGAAGAACCGTGACCTATACCATCTCAGACAGGTGATTGTCCAGTCTCTTCTTAAAAATCTCCAGTGATGGAGCACTCACGGTTTCTGGAGGCAAGCTGTTCCACTGGTTGATTGTCCTCACTGTCAGGAAGTTTCTCCTTAATTCTATGTTGCTTCTCTCTTTCCAACTATTGTTTATTGTCCTTCCCTCTGGTGCTCTGGTGAACAACGTGACCCCCTCTTTCTTATATTCAGATACTGGAATACTGCTATCATGTCACCCCTATTACTTCTTTTCTTTAGACTAGCCAAACTCAAGTCCCGCAGCCATTCTTCATATGTTTTAGTCTCCAGGCCTTTGATCATCTTAGTTGCAGCCAATGCTAGTTGATACGCAATGCAATGATAGCTGGGCTGCTGACTGGTAAAGGTGTCACAATCTTATGGTGCATGTACATAGTTTGCTGTCAAGTTCTCTCCCCTTTGTTTCAAGATACTAATATTTGGGTGTTCATCTCCTGAAGCTGGAGAGAACCCACAGCAAGATATGTACCACAGCTTGGCATCTTTTTCTTTCAGGAAATTGCTATGATGCCTATACTAGAATAGTTATTTTTCATCATGCTTTAATTGTTAATTAACAGCAGAGTATTTATCTTTGTAACATCTGTACTGAGTTTTAGCTATTTTAATACTCTATGTCAGCAGAAAAAAAGAGTAAAGATAAAGATTGATTCCTGCTAGAAAGGAAGGGTTTATATCAAATGAATCAAATGAGAAAATTATAAATTGTATTTGATGGCAATAATAACAGAAAATAACATACAAGTTTAACAAATGAACATAGAAACAAATAGGGGGATATAACCTAGCATAGCTTTGGCTTGTATAGACCCAAGTTTCTGTATCCAACAGCAACATTATAAATGAAATGAAATAAAAATGGCAAGGAGAAATTGGCCCTCTGCGAGCGTGAAACCCGATCTGTGCAAAATCCAACTCAAGAGGTCAACTTGGCCTCAATCTCATCGCAGGCAGAGATATTCATTCCTTTTCTAGGGATCAGAGATGCTATCAATTTAGCTTTGGAAATATTTGAAGTCCTCAATCAATCGCAGCTTTTACATAATTTATTTAAATTCTTCCCTATGCTTGACTTTGTTCTGCTCACTTTTAATCTGTTCAGAGAATTATTGTTACTGGCTGGTTAAACACATAAGTAGGTTAAGAACAAAATGTGTGAAAGGGTGTATGGACCTGCTGGAACAAGGATAGGAAGATAGGAAGAAGTATAACGAATAGTATAGTAAATGGTAAACAGGGCTGTGGTTTTTTTTTCTTATCGCTTGCCTTTAATATATTTGGATTACTGCCTCGTCTTCTTTTTCTGCATGCTGCATAATGTTGCCTAGTCAAAGAAATAGGGTGACGAGAATGTACATGTGTGCAGAAATCAGTGGAACCATAACTTGTGCAGGAAACAGAGGCACTGTGGTAAATGTTTAGTGGGTGGCTGGTGAAGGACATTGCTTATTGGTTCAGGAAGGAGGCAAATAATTTAATCAAGGCCAAAGTACCCATTCTCAGTTAAATTTAAATGAAGTTGGACATGGCTGCATTTCAAAGATTACTTGTTATCTTATGTTTGTTTTGCGTGTTTTAACACAAATGCCGTAATTGGAGCACTATAAAGTTCTCTTAAGATATAGTCCTATGGTAGGATGAATTCCAGAGGCTTTTTAAAATAAATGAACTGCCTCCTGTAGTTTATTTATTTTGACCAAGGAGCAAATATCCTCCGGCCTTTGGCTGACTTTTCAGGGGAATTATAGCATTGTACTATTAAAGGCTGCAGAGAAGAGAAATGGAGGCCAGTGAACATGGCTTCTTTCTTCTCTTGTTGGTCTGCAGCTGCTGGGATTTTAGGCTCAGAGAAATTTTGACCAGTTAATCATGTTCTGCTTAAATGCATTGGTTGTGCTGGAATCGAGAATATAGAATTCTGGATGGAGATTTCCAATGAGAACAAGAGTTTTATAGCAGCTAAGCAGTTAAGAGAAGTAAAGGATACTATAGATCTTTTTCTTTTCTTGGGAGAAGAGTGTTTTGAAAGAATGATCTGATCATTAAAAAGTGAATTGTTTATTTGGTCAGAGAAGGGCTATCGTGCCCTTGAGTCTATTTATTTTCTAAAAACGTTCTTAAATATCAGTCTGCTACTAGTTTAAAAATCCCAGAAATCATTTCCAGTTTTTGTTATTCTAGTTCCATATGCCTTAAACCCATTTTTGTTTCATGTGAATGCCAGTGTGGGTACTTACCTGACATTTTGAGATAGTCACAATTTTAGTATCATCTAAATGTCTTTGTATTTGAACAGAAGATCCATGACATGCAGAAGGAGCAGGCCAATGAATCTGTAAAGATACTGTCTAAGGAAACAGTTAGCATGGGTGGACATTAGCACAACAGTTTAAATCCTATATAGAGGTAGATGAACTACAAGCAGATAAAGGGTCAAAACATACCTCTGCCTGCCCTCCCTCCCTCTAATGCACTAATTTTCACTAATGAGTCTTATGCTCATAAATATAGCTCATCACAGGCATGTTTATTTGGAAACAAGCCTCTGCATTCAGTGAGGCTTACTCTGCAGTGTTGAGGATTGATCCTTTAAGATGTAAAACTCCATTCTAGTATGTTTTATGTAGCCATGTTAGTATTCTCTTATTGCCAAATCTTTCCTACCAAAAATCAACAGGTTTTGCAAATCTCATGAACCTTGGAATTATTAAACCTCCATGTGTTTTTGTAATCTTTCTCCATAGACAATGGGACTTGGACTCAACTGTGGCTTGTAACTGAATATTATGAGCAGGGCTCTTTGTTTGACTACTTAAACAGCAACGCTGTGACAGCTGATGAAATGATTAAGCTGACATTTTCAATAGCCAGCGGTCTAGCACATCTTCACATGGAAATCATTGGAACCCAAGGTATAATAACCCTTTTCAGTGCAGTTTACTTTATATTAAAGCTATAAGACTTAAGAATAACTTGAACAGAAGCCAGAGGGATATATTTAATGTGGCAACCAAGCTTAACTCAGTTTAATTGACATCCACGCCCCAGTTTAACCAGGAATAATTGTTGTCCTCCTCTTCCAGCAGCACTATAATACTTGGCAATTTTAGGAGAGGTGAGAAATTCCCTTCTCCATTAGATTGAGTATCGTTTGCTCCTCCTCTCTCTGACTTACATGTGGGATTGGCATTGGCAAATTCCATGTAATCATGAAGAAGGCCTTCATCTTGCTTTTTCCACATCCCATTTTCCTTCTGCACTACTTGAATTAAAACTTGGATACATTTATAAGTATTTTATAAACAAGTGTGAGAGTAAAGTCTCTTTCACCTTGAATTTGATTCCTGGGGACATCATGGCTATGTCTATAGAGGGATTGCCTGTTTCCAGGATAGAGGACTTTTGCTTTACCCCTCTACAGTCCTCGGATTTCCTGTCCTCTTTTATCAAAGCAGTGACTAGTCCCAACCCTACAACACGTAGCTTTTGGAGATTCCAATGAAATCTAGACTCAAGACAATATATGTGGGGCTTTCTTTACAAAGTCCCATGGGGTAGATGTAATTGGGAGGACAGGCCTTTCCACCTGCTGTACCATATCTGCCCAACTGTATGGAGACTGTGCTTTTCGACATCTGAGCCAGCTTTTTTTCCCCTGACTTTGTGCCATTTTGGCTGAAGCCAGAGCAGAGTTAGAATTGGGCTCTCCCCCCCCATTACTATTGTCATTCTTGGACTTGAGGTGGTCTGTTCATTTGCTACGTCACATCTTCCAGCATCAAAATGCATACATTGCATCCACTGATAGCTGCCCAGCCACCCTATTTTGGATGATTTAAATCCTCCTAGAAGGGAATAATTCTGCAGTCCAGGGTCACTGTCAGAAATAGGCTGAGCATCTGGTGGATAAAATTGCTCAGATTCGCTCTGCATTGAACTCCAACCTTGATGCAGATCAATAGAGGTTATGGGGTCTGAGTTTTGCATGGTTATCTGGGAAGAGTTTGAACCCCCTGAGGAAGTGAACAGAGTTCTTGTAACTGTTAGTTTGGCCATAGTTAGACCCATGTCCCTCCTGGCTACTCAAGGCTGCCCAAGAGAGGATGTGTGATTGGGTCTGCATCCAATCCTTGTTCTTCTTGACCTTGACTTGGTGTGTAACCTGGGTTTCTCTTGGAGTAGTGACTCCTGCTCAAAGAGCACTTTTAAGCAGCACTTAAAGGAAAAACCAAGTTTTCCTGTTCTTTTCAACTGTCCTAGTTGAAGTTGTGTGCAAAATGTATATCCCTTTTGTTACTGTGCCTGAAGAACCCATTTGGATTTTTAAGTTGCTTGGGGCTGCATATGCTAATTTTATTGCAAGCTTCCTAACCATTTCAGGTTAAGCAGCAAAGACTGCTGAAATTTCTGTCCGTTTTCACTTGAACATAAATAAAAGTTGCACTGTCAGGAATCTTGCTTTCTTAAGTAAAAAGAATATTTTATTTTATTCCTCCTATTAGTGTTGATGTATTGTATTTATCCTAAGACCTGAATACCAGTGTAATATGTGTTTTCTCTTTAAGTAAACCAATTGCACATTAGTTTGAACTTGTTATATATTTTGTGCTTCAAAGGAAAGCCGGCTATTTCACACAGAGACTTGAAATCTAAAAATATTCTAGTCAAAAGGAACGAAACCTGTGCTATTGCTGACTTGGGGCTAGCTGTGAAGCATGACTCTGTATTAAATACAATTGACATACCACAGAATCCTAGAGTAGGAACCAAGAGGTAAGACAGACAAAAAAGTAAGGTTTTTAAAAATTGTGATATGAGCATAAAACTGAAACTGTATTGGACAAATGATCTCTTGTAAATTGCCCCTCTTCATTTCAGTGATAGGTCCCCAGATTTGTGCAGTCTTGTCAATCATTCTCTAATTTGGTTTTTCAACTTTGTTGTTGAACATTTTTAATTATCACATGATCTATAGTCCTACACGTCTGGACAAGAAAGAATCAAACTACTGAAAACTTCTCCTTGTGATCCTTCAGAAACTATTTTTGTATGACTCAGTCTATTGTTTTGTCTTGGTAAACTCTATAACCTCTTGAAATCAAACAAGGCATTTCCTTAAATAAAAGTTATGGATTGTGAGGAGTTGTAGGGTTTATTTTTCTCCAGATCTCAGGAGCAAAAACAGAACTGTAATTTATTATGGAAGGAACATTATTGCTCATTGCTGGGCATATCCTATCAAAGCAAATGGAAGCTTCTGAGAGACAATTAGGTGAATGAATCAACCTTCCTATGTCCATTTGAAAGTAATTGAACTTATTGAAATCAAGTACATTGAACATATCTCAAATTGACCTCCACCTAATGTGAGAGTGCATATTTTGTTTTGCACTGTGGTAAATTGATGATTAATGCTATATTTGGGAACCATTTGTTCCTTTCCTATGTGTGTGATTCAAATTGATTATAGGGAAACTGCTAAAGTGGGAGGATTTGGGGGGGGGAATATGAATAATATTTTGAATCTTTCCTCTCAAATACGTTCACTTACTTAAGGATATCACATGTATTATCCATTTGGATTATCCTTCCTTTAATCATGCTGCTGTATATTGGAAAGACTAATTAAATTCTCATTACCTGTGAAAAACAACTTGTAATTTTCCTTTCATCAACAAATTTATGAATTTCACTGTCTCTGTGTTTGAAAGGTACATGGCTCCAGAAATACTTGATGATACAATGAACATAAATAACTTTGAATCTTTCAAGCGTGCAGATATCTACTCTCTTGGACTGGTGTACTGGGAGATATCCAGAAGATGTTCAGATGGAGGTATGACCCATGTCTCTTACTAAGACTACTTACACTTAACCAAAACTTTTGCTTCTTACTGAATTTTTTTATTCATTTTGGACATGATGTATTACATTTAATTATATAAAAAAGTATAACTTGTTTTAAAGAGCTTTTAAAATAAAAAGAGGTGTATTTTTAAAAAAAATCTATCATTAAGACGTATTTAAAAGCATAAATAGGGTAAATACCAAAATGAACATTTAATTCACTGAGATAGAAATAGAATAAAAAAGATAAATGTTTTTAATTTTCAGAAGCACATAGAATGAGAGCAAGGCAACTCTTATTCAAAACAGTTCAGGTGATTTCAAATCTCAGAGAAATAAATTCTGTCAACATTGATTTAAACACTAAGGGGAAATAATCTTTTATATTACTATTGTCAAGCTATGAAACCTACTGCTTTTAGGACCACTGCGTGCTTCTAGCTTGCCTACAAAGCAGGGAGGGAGACATGGAGAACTTTGGATCCACAGGTGTTCTTATCGTGAGAGCCAAAAAGTTGTTTTGGCGAACTAGAATATCTTCTCATAATAATTAGTGGGAGATGTACTGGACAATGTGACCTGAACTGTCAGAGAGGGGAGGAAAAGATTCATTCTTTCAATTAACTGCTTCCAGCCATTTCTTTAAAGCTAGCTTTCACTTTAATCCTATCAGTATGATATTGCTCAATAAAGTTTACATTAGAGAACACAATGGCTCTGGTATTTTTCTTAGTTGGGCTTTTAAGCTGGAGCTTGACAGCTATTTTCTGAATTTGGACAATAGGGATGGACACTTTCTGAAATTCATGATCTTTGTCTATGGAATTTCTCAATCATCCTAAAGGTGCTTTTCCCAAAGGCAACTGGACTATTTTGGATTTTTTTTAAAAAACATTTTGCTTCTCATCCAAAAAGTTTATTCCGTTCTAAAACTGAATTTAGAACTGAAAAAGCTTCTTGGATAAGAAGCGAAACATTTTCAAAGGAAAAAAAACCAAGAAACCCTTGCCTTTGGGAAAAGTATCTTTAGGATATAATCTTTGAAGAGGAGCTTCTGGTT
Source organism: Bothrops alternatus (assembly GCA_034064705.1). Taxonomy (NCBI): domain Eukaryota; kingdom Metazoa; phylum Chordata; class Lepidosauria; order Squamata; family Viperidae; genus Bothrops; species Bothrops alternatus. The sequence goes on along the minus strand of JARGCV010000052.1, from coordinate 4,400,786 downwards.
TTGCGCAGTAGTACAGCAGCTGATGGATTGAGGGGCTCTGCACCCTGCAGCCTATTTTTTCCTATTAGGGGACCCTAAATAGGCCTAAGGTCACCCCAGAGAGGCAACAAAGAAGGAGGGGAACACCGTCGACTGCGGAGAGATAGTGGTTGATCTGGTCATTTGGGGAAAGCCCTCCAAAACCCAGCAGAAGAAAGGCTAGCTTCACTCCAGAGTCTAGCCCAAGCTAAAAGCAACCAAAGCCAAAAGTACTAATTTAAGCTTGATCATAATGTGTGTGGAACTGGGTAAGAATATCGATTCTCTCTCTTCTACTTGATAATTGATTTCCTTGGGAAAAAACCCAAGAAGCAAAAATCCTCCAAAGGTGAGAAGGAGGGGGACTCTTGCCCTACTCTCCCACAGAAGGAAGTGGCAAATTAAACTTTTATGGGGGACAGAAATATATTGAAGTGAAATGAATATAAGACTTAAATCTGGATAAGTTGGAAATTGGTGAAATTTGTTAAGATTTTATTTTCAAAAGATTATTGATGAAAACAGAAGAAAGTAATTGCTTGTTTTGAAAACTGAAAAATGAACTGGTGTTGACATCTAGTGGTGGATGAAAATATACAATTGTAGTTGCTCTAATACAGAAATTGGTAGAAAGCCCAGAAAAAGATAACTTATTTTTGTGACCTTCAATGTCTTAACTAAACAGAGAACAGCTGCAACAAAGAAAATAAAACATTTTGGGCTATCTACAAGGCGAAAATTATAAACCTTAGGGGAAAAATTGACCTTCCTGGATTATAAATATCTATTGAACTGTGACTCTAAAGCTGTTTGTAGAGAAAGGAAAACTTTGGTTTTTGGCTATCATGGAACATCAGAGATCTGCAGAAAGAACATATCAAGAAAAAACAAATACTTTCCAGGAGGAAATGTATACTATGTTGCAACTAATTCAAATGACAATGATTTCAAACCACGAGGAAATTAAAAACAACTTTGAAAATATAAATGAAAACATCTTCAATTTAACCTTACAACAAAAAACTCTCAGAAAATAAAAATAGAGAGTGATCAGATAAAGCAGAGAATTGAAAATAAACCAGAAGAAAGAGATTTAAAGATGGAATCCAATGATGGAAGGAATTATGACTTAACCCGGATGGAGAAAAACTTGCAGGAAATATCAGACATGGAAAAGATAACTTACACTTCAAGATTACAAAATAAGCCTGAGGACAAGAAAAAAGATTCAACAAAATGGATTATAGAGCTGTCAGAACTATGAGAACTTGAGAGACAAAAAATGATAAGAGAAATTAAGAGAGAGAGAAAGAAAAAGATTTTCAGTGAATATGAAGGGGTGAAACCCTCCCATAAAAACATCTTACTGGATTTGTGTCTTGTACTTACAACAACATCTACAAGACTATGGGAAGACTTTTTGGTCCAGCAGAGTATACAGATTTGGAAAGATGTTTGGCAACAAAAAAAAAAGGCTAAAGCTAGAATTAAGAAATTAGATGATGGGATTTATCAGATGGAATATCTAAAGGTTAAGCACTTGTTTGAATATGGTTAAAAAATAGAAAAATTCTGGATATAAATGTATCTTAGCGTAAGAGGGACATGTTTCTCAAGTAGTATACTATTTCCTTTTTTTTTTCTTCTCTTTTTTGTTGCTTTTTTAAAAGATATGAGAAATGTAAAATTGTTGGGATGGCTTGTATGAGAAAAAAGTCTTAAATACTTAAGTGTAATTAACTGAGAAAATCTTAACTGTTAAGAATGTTTTGAATATTGCGGGGAGAACAAATCTAAATATGAAAACAGGCTCTGTGATGAGGTAATTAAGATGATCAATTAGAAAAGAAGCTTTATATTGATGTGGTTATTAAATACTAGAAAAATGTTTATATTCACTTATTATCTATCAAAATACTAAGAAATGTACTAATTCAAGGTTGGTAAAAGAAATATTATTGGAAGAAGAGAAAATAAAAGAAAGCTACTAGGTAGATTATGGAATTATAGAAATTAATTGTTATTGATTGTTTTTTAAATATAAACCCAGACAACATGCTGTTTACCAAATATTAAGGTGACTATGTTAAAAAAGCAATTATATATATATATATATATATATATATATATATATATATATATATATATATATATATATACATACATACATACATACATACACACACACACACACACACACACACACACACACACACACACACACACACACACACACACACACACACACACACATATATATATATATATATATATATATATATATATATATATATATATATATATATATATATATATATATATATATATATATATATATATATATATATATATATATATATATATATATATATAAAAGGGTATAATCTTTGAAGAATACAACATTGGCTTGAGAGAGTCAGTTTGCTGTGCTGGTTATGGTGCCAGGTTAAAACTACCTGGGTGACCTTGAGGCCATTGTTCTCTCTCAATCCTAAGAAGAAAGTAGCAACAAACCACTTCCAAGCATCTTGCTGAGAAAATTGCAGGGGGTTAGTCCAGGCATTTGCCAGGAATCAATACTGACAAAAAGAAACAAAATGATACTGGATTACATTTAGAAACACAGTTCTGAAATGTACTTATATAAAATTCTTTTTCTGGTTCTTAAAACACTTCTACCATCAATGTCTGGAAGATCTCTTCCTGTCCCCCAAATATTAAATTGTAACATTGTAGAATTATATATAGATTCCCATAAAATATTTGCGATCTCATGTTATGTTACCTTATCAATAGGGTCTGTTATTATTGTTGTATACAAATGAATCTTACTCTTCTTCTCTCAGACCATATCACAACTTGGTTAATCATCAGCTTTTTTTTTAACTTTACATCAGAAGGATTGGTAGGGAAAAAATATCTGTCCAATTCAGGATCTTGTCCATGCTACAGATTTAAACGAAGATAGTTTCCAGTTATTTTTAATTTGAGCCTAATGGCTCTAAACATTCTGCTTTTATACATTATATTGTGTATACCTCTACAAAAAGTTAATATTTTGGTACTGAACAATCTTTTGAAAGAAAAACAGATGTTGATAGAGAAACCATTCTCTTCCAAGCAACTGTCTCCAGTTGTGTTCAGAAGTAGAGGTCGGCATTTCCCCGAGGAGGTCAGGAAATTCTAACTCCCATCATGTTTGGACATTCCAAGTTATGGACAAGTTTGCAATAGAAAGTTGCGTTAGGAAGTTGGTAACTATTATAGTTACAAAAGTTCTAAAACCTGTTTCCTACGATATTTGAAAAGATACTAATAAATGTCCATTTGTACCTCATTACTTTCTTAGGAATTGTAGAGGAGTACCAGTTACCTTATTACGAAGCTGTGTCTTCTGATCCTTCAATAGAAGAAATGAGAAAGGCCGTCTGTGAACAAAAGCTGAGGCCAAATATTCCAAATCAGTGGCAAAGCTGTGAGGTAACATCACCACCTTCATATAATATATATGTGTATAATATAATATAAAATATATAATATAATATACATATATATAAATTTTCAATATTCTCTGATGGTGTAAAAGAGACACAGTGTAAAGCAGGACTTAAGTCTGGGTGCCTTATATCTTCACATTCTAAATTTCATCTAGAATAAGAAAGGGCTAATCTATCTAGAGGCACCAGGTAGCTGAACAGGCAAATGAGGATATGGACAATTGAAAGGAAGGACAATTGGAGGAGACAGGAGGACACACTATCTTTTTAACTTTCCTTACAAAACTAAAAGTGAAAAACTGCAAAAAAAAAAAAGTACTTGGGCCTACATCAGTGGTGGGATTCAAATATGTGAATAACCAGTTCTCTGTGTGGATGCCGCTTCTGGAAGTCTGTTCTGGGCCTGGGCAACAAAAAATTAGCTACCGATTCTGCTGAACTGGTGCGAACCGGCTGAATCTCACCACTGGCCTACATGTATATGAAATTTCTTTTTCCAACATCAGAAAGGCTGGGTTTTCAAGGAAGACAGTTTGCTAATGTGGTTAGGCAGTGCGTCACTGATGAAGGTCTTGCCAATTTCAGGCAGCTGTGTAAGTCCCGGGAGAGTATTAATCAACCAATTAAGGTCAGAGGGCAGAACTTGTTAACTTATTGGTAGCACTTATTAGGGGACTGTGCTGCACTGCAAAGAAAAGGTGCTCCAGAAGAGATATCTTGTAAGATACTCAGAAAGCTGGACAATATTTGAATTTAAGATAGATGGAGGACACAAAGAGAAAAAGGACCAGATGTGGCTAAACAGCAGCTCTCAGCACTTGTTACTAGGAATTCCCTCGGAAGGTGCTCCTAGCAAAAACTGGAGTGCCACCAATTGCCTGCTGAAGGACACAACCCTTTTCTGTTCATGTCCTTCAGCAATTGGTGTTACAAAGCCAATTGGAGATATGGCTAGTGCTTGCTTGAGTAAAGCTTGAGTAGAAAAGGAGTATAAATTGTATCAACAAATACACAATAGTAATAGTGTTTTCCATGAATTTGTCCTTTTAAAGCCATCCTACTGGATGACCATCACTACATCATTTAAATAGCAGCTTATCAACTTGCAAAGCTCCTTCTAATTTTTTCAGTGTGATGTATGAATCTGGACATGGATCCAAAGATATAGGTCAGGGGTGGCGAACCTATGGCACGCGTGCCACAGGCGGCACTCAGAGCCCTCTCTGTTGGCACACGCGCCATCGCCGCCAGCAGCAGGTGTATCAGGCCACCACTGCCACCCGGAGCAGGAGCCCTGCCCAGCACAAAGGAGGTGAAGCGGCCAACCAGCAAGCTCGAGTAGAGGTGGTAGAGCAGAGGTCACCAACCATTGTCGATTGATGGACTGGAAGAAATGGGAGGAGGAAGCATTTTACAGGCATGCATGCATGCACGGGGCTGCGAGCACGCACGTGCTGCAAATGGGGCGGGGCTAGTGCCTGCATGATACTAGCCCTGCCCTGTTCTTGCATGGTGCAGTGCCTTGTATCTGCACCCCATGGCACGGCTGTTTTTGCACCTTGCAGCACGGTGGCCCATTTTTGCGTCCCTGGTTTTTGCGTGCCAGAGGCAGCACTCAGAGGTGCCTCCCTGCCCCCCCCATGAGGGCACCACAATGCTGATGCGGCCCTGGCACTTTACGATAAATAAGTGGCTTTTGGGTTGTGGTTTGGGCACTCGGTCTCTAAAAGGCTCGCCATCACTGATATAGGTGGAGGAATGAAAGTCACATTCATTTAAACAAATAAATGTTTCTTATTTTTCATTGGTTTTCTTCCTTTCCCAGGCAGTCTTTTTTTGCATGTTGTTATATCCCAGCTCTCACCAGAATAATTTTTGGGGTACGCAGAAGGTTGCAGAGGGAAGGATGAACTAGTATGTTCATTCCACGATCAGAATGAAAATTATAGTCTAAGCCAGAATATCTGAATAGTAAATATACATTGATGAATATTTTTGAATTGTTTTCTTGAGTCCTGGCAATATTTATACCATACCAAAACATAGCAGTGGGGATAATTTTTTTTATTCTTGGTTTGTCCTTTCTCAAGGCACTCAGACTTATGGGCCGCATCATGCGTGAGTGCTGGTTCACCAATGGGGCAGCTCGACTGACAGCACTTCGCATTAAGAAGACAATTTCTCAACACTGTGGACAAAATTCCAAAGCTTAAATTTACATACCATGTAAAAATGGAACGGGAAAATGTATTTATGTCTTTGGTTTTTGTATGGTTTTTGATTTTGCTCTACCTCACACGATACTCAGAATAGTACTGCAAAGCCCAAATCCCAGAATACGAGAATGTAACTTCACCGGTTCTTCACATTTCATCAGAATTAACTTTTGGTTGCTGAGTGATGTGTGTCTTGTTTTGGCTCGTATATGAAAAATGGTTTATTTTATGGGCATAATCTATGAACATGCTCCACAGTGTTGACATGATACTTCCTGCCACGGCCGCAGAAGCTCCTGAATCACAGAGAATGTATGAGAAGTGAACATCAGTGAAAGTTTATCACCCTAGCAGGGCTCTGTTCTTGTTTGTGTTGGTGGTATACATGAATTTAATACGCTAGAGGCTAGACTAAAAGTGGGCAACTTGTGAGTTAATTTTATCTCACCTTCCATCTAACTTCACTCTTATACAAAAACTGCTTCCTTTTTGGTGAAAATCGTCTCTTCATCCTCCTGGTATTAAAAAAAAGAGAGAGAGAGAGAGAGAGAAAGGTTGAAAATAAATTTCTTGACCTACTTCTGGTGGAACCCACTGCATTCTGGAACGTTATCTCTGAAGGGGTGCAGCTTTTAGACAAAAGGCTATCTACTCTTCTAAGTAAACTCTGAGGATATTAAATGCATTGAATCTTTATTAAAATATATTGGCCACTGGCTTATTTAAAAAAAAAATGTCTTGGAAATGACCAGCTTTTCAGTTCACTTCAGGAACTGAGAAGTGAACCCTAAGAACTCTGTAGATGCTGAGCCTGGAGACTTTCTGGAAGATACGGTTGACTGTAGGCTTTCCTCAGAAGATTTCCACATGCTGTGTCTTCAAGTCAACTAGATTTACTTAGTACTTTTTTTTACTTTTTATTTTCAGCCAGCAACAGTGCCTGCCTTACTCTGTAGCAACTTGGGTGGAGGGAGGGGTTTAAAAATATCTAGGAGTGTTTCCATCTTTTGTTCAGGAAGCCCCTAGAGCAGCGGTTCTCAACCTTTTCCAGGCCACGACCCTGACCTGCACCGCCCATGCGCGGCGCGATGGCCCGCATTGTGCATGCGCAGTGCACGCGCGATGGCCCGCATTGCGCATGTGCACGCGCGACAGCCCGCATCGCGCATGCGTGGTGCTACCCCACGCATGCGCGGTGCTGCCCCCTGCGCCAGCCGAGGGGAAAAGGGGGAAAAATGGAGGACTGCGGTGTTTGGTGACCCCCGTGAAATGGTCGTTCGACCCCAAATGGGGTCGCGACCCACAGGTTGAGCACCGCTGCCCTAGAGAAAAATGAGCCCCCTTCCCACTGCTGGCATTACAAATCCCCCTTTCTAATGCCTTAAAGAAACCATAGCATTTCATAACCAAAAAAAAAAAGTGCAAGCACATACCCTTGACATTGCCAATGTAAAGAATCAGGAGGAGATGCTGCCAATCAGAGCTGATATGATTGGGCTAAATGAGCCAAAGGTTTGGCTTGTCTGCATTCCTAAGGAAGTAAGCAAGTGAGAATCTGAGACCAAACTATCAAGGCATTTTTCACAGAACTTTGTAGAATAGGTGGTGCGATATGTTTGTGTGTGTTTGTCTGTGTTTGTCTGTGTGCGCATATGTGTATATGTGTAATGTATATTTGTATATATGCACACATGTGCATAGATTTTATTAATCAAATAAAACATTAAATAGAACATGCTTACTGTGAAAGTTGTTATATTATTAGTCACATAATAGACGATCATTTATTTAAAAATTTAACCGCCACATTAGAGTTAAATGTTGGAAATTCTATATGTTATGTGTCCGGTCTTCAAATTTCTGTCTGTGAACTAAATATTCTAAATCTAAAACAGTGTAAAGACGACAGGATAAATCTGAAATGTTTTGGTTTTGTGGTGCCAAAGTTTAGAAGAAAGTCACAATGTAATGTAAAATATGTGTAATGCTTACCCGACTCTTCACAAAGTGTTAGAGTGTTTGGCCAATATATATATATATCACTAAAAAACCTGAAGTCTAAAGGAATGTCAAATAATCACAAGTATCAGTATTAAACTTTTGTAAATTTGAAAAAAAATGGATGCATATATATTTTAATATGCCTTTGGGAAATCAAACTCATAAAGTATTGGATTTGGGAGAGTGGCAGGTCCCACCCTTTCTCTGTTGTTTTTTTTCAGGCCCCATTTTTAAAGTAATATATTTTGTCTCCTAGGTAGAAATCAAAGCAGACCTATTTAGGCAGCAGGAACAGTTCTTGAGTTGTGGAGATGCAGCTTTGATGCTTATTCTACAACCAGAGTTGGCTAGACATGCCTTTTTTTTTTGTAAACTAATTGTGGTTAAGATTTTCTCATGTAACCAGTGTTTTCCCATATGACCAAAGCTGACCATGTAGAAAGATAACATGAGAACCATAATTCTCATATGTACCTGTGGTTCACATGAATCCAATGTGGCATGGGATTGCCAAATTTAAGGTTATGGTTTGCAAGTGAATTATTCCACTTCATAAACAGAGGAAAGTAATAAGAGCAAACTGTTGCTGGTATTTCTGTGCATGACAGAGAGGGCGAACTGTTCCCAGTCAGCCACACATGATATATTCAGTCTGAAATCCCAAATGGTGAGTCTCCAAATTTCTAGGAAAAAAAACAGCGGTAGCTTAGAGATATAGCACATATTTTGTATGGAAGAAGCCCCAAATTCTAGGGTGGGGCTAGAAAGCGTTTTATCAGGGAACAAAACGCTACCCTGAGGATGAAAACAGTATCACTTAATTTTGTTATTTTTCTGTCTTAGGAATCAAGCCAGCCATCTCAGGGATGTTCGTATTAATTTGGGGGTCTTAAAAATGAAAATAAGTAGGTTGACTTCTATCTTAAAAAAAAAAATCTAAAATCCATATGCATCCCTAAGCCAAGATTTCATCAGTGTGGTCAACCATGAGAATAGGATTTTCGTTGATACTGACTCTTGTGATGTGAATATAACCTGTGCCAATACAATAGTAAACAGAGATTTACAAGTTGCCTGTTGTCATCTTCACCAGTATGACAATCATTATTTTAGCTTAAACTAGTTTTCAGCATAATGCTTGAGTGTTTGAAGGAAATGCACAGGTAACAACAGCTCCTAGATAACTTGGGCTGAATTCCACACCTAAGCAAGATCAGCCCTGGTTAGCATTTGAACTGGAGCCAATTCCAGGCTGTAGCTAGACCATGAAATCAGAGTACATCCCTCCCAAGAGAAAGCAGTGGCAAACTAATGCCGTAATACTAATACCAAGAAAACTGTGTGGATGTAGTCACTAGTAATCACTCAATTCAAGGGCCTTTAATTATTTAAATTAGGCATTAATGATATTTATGCTGATGTTAAAACAACTGAATACATGTAAGAAGTATGTGTCACATATTCATGCATAGTGGTTGATAATGTTCCTTGTGTTTTAATTTGAATTGTCATCTAAATGCCTGTGTTTGATCATCTCTAAATGGTCCATTTCTATACACAAGAATCATTTGATGCTACGCTTCAAAACTGATAAACAAGCAAAAGTATGAACTGAGTCACCAATGATGACTTTTTGAGACATAGAAGTAGTATTCCTAGATTTTCTGTAGTGTCACCCTTCTATTTGTCATTTTACCATTATGCTTACATTTTAAAATTAGAATAACATTCTGTTGCTGAAATTGATATTGTTATGTTAAAATAACAAGCGTGAGAAATTACTTGCATATGACAATTGTTGCTCATATTCTCTATTCTCTAAGGACTGCTGATAAAGCCTGAACTCTATAAAGTGTGCAATTCTCACATGAATAATTACCATAGTTGCTTTACAGTTAACAGAATGCTGCCACAAAAAGGGAATTTGTGTGTTAAATTTTTTTGTTATGGATAAGCTTGTGTTTTTCTTACTTGTGTGAAGTAATCCAAAAGAATCAAGCACTTCCCATTCCTTACAGGCACCACAAGTTTATGGCTTAGGCAGAAAATAAGTATTAAATGCATAAAATAGTACTATTAAATGTGATGAAAGTGCAATAGATTAAATCTGAAGAAAATATGTGTAACTGAGTTGTGTAAATTTATATAGGAAGAAATAAGTTCAAATGACGGCTGATGGAGCAGAGCTTCATTCTAGAAGGGGAAGATATACACTTTTAATTGCAAATGCCTATAAAGAATATGTGTCAAGAATAGATTTCTCTTAAACTATCTTTAAATAAAATTTAGAACTGAATGGTGAAATAAGTTTTCATACCATACTTCCTTTAAGCTAGTATATATGTCACAAGAAATATTTATTTTTTAAACAAATAGCTTTAGTATTGCTGCTGCTGCCTCTAGCTATAAATAATATGTCTGTTGTATTTTTGTATACTACTTTGTGCCTCTCAAAGCATATTTTTAAAGTGTCAATTTTACAATTTTAATTTTTCTTTGCTGTTTGTTTTTGTGATGCATAATTTCTTATAAATAATAAAAAAATGAATGTCTGAGAAATGTATCTGATTTGCTGCTGACACATTCAAGCACAAATAATTAAAACATAAGGAGCCATTCCAGCCAAGAATTCAGACTTTTTTTCCCAGTAAAAACAAAAGTTATCTTTTTATTACTTTTTAATTAAGAAAAAAGAAAAAAGAACAAAACACAAAAATAATGGTGATATATCCATTTATCTTTCCAATGCTACAAATATCAGCCTTTTAATTGTAGAAAGGACACAAAGAATCCATTTAAGTTGAAGATTGTTAAATTCCACATACTAGGTATATCATTCAAAAGAATATTATCCTCTGAGTATCTTAGCTTTTGTTGCACAATCATATTTATATAATCCATTACTTTCTCCCCAAATTTGCTAAGTATAGCACATTGTAATAACATTTTAAAGAAGCATTGTCCTTGTTACATCTCCAACAAAATGCTGGTTTTGACAGTCCTTTTCTATATAAACATAATGAAGTTCAGTGAATTCTAAATATTTTTGTTGTATCTGTAATCTGAAGTCCTTTGATGTGTTTGCTATAGAAGTTAAGACATTGTCTAGGCCAGGGCTTTTCAACCAGTGGTATGGGTACCACCTGTGGTACATTGGCACCTGGCAGGTGGTACACAAGCATCCTAGAAAAGTGGTAGCAGGGGAGGGGAATGAGCTGAACCGGTGGCAGCAACGCATAAGCCTGAGTGAGAGACGGCTGGAGCTGCAGGGCTGTCAGGGCTCAGCTCCAGCCTTCAGCTGGAGCTCGGCGCTGATCCTGGTGCTTCTGCGGAGCCCAGAAGAAGCACCAATCAGCTGGAATGTTGCAGCATCCCCAGGGTCTTGTGATTTACATTCAGATGCTTGGCAACTGAATCATATTTATGACAGTCACAGTGTCCCAGGGTCATGTGAAATGATCAAAACCTGCTGCAGCCACCCAGCAGACGGGAATAAAAACCAAACACCCCCTTACCCCACCCCCGCTGCCAATCCTCAACAGAAATGCTCACAACATTGGAAACCTCAGACAGGAGGAAGAGCGCCACCGGGTGGGCAAGCAGGTGTCTTGCTCGGCTGTGCCTTGGGGGGGGGCACTTCGAACAGTCACTAAGCATACTTTATCACTTTTTTCCTTTTTTTTTGGTCATCAAGTTTTTGACACCTTGCTAGGCGACTGGTGGTACTTGGATGTTGCCATATCCTAAAAGTGGTACAATGGGTGAAAAGGTTGAAAAGCCCTGGTCTAGGCAATACAGGAACCTCTAATTCTTTATTTTACTCATTTCTTAACCTCTGCATATCAAATAGATTTATTGATAATAAACATATAAAAACTAAGACTGGTTGTTTTTTTAAATTTTAAAGGAGTAACAAGTTGTTTTAATATCTCAGGTGTCTCAGAAGTTGAAAATGCTGTTGGTTCTGGGCTGTTATCAAATGTTGTAACTGTTAATGTTGCCATTGAGTTACCTCTGATAGATGATATTTAACTCTTAACACAGTGTATGTTGAAAATTCGTTGTCATCATCTAACAGTTGGTCCAAAGTCAATATCCCTGCTTCCACCCAGTTTTTCCATATCCCCATTTTTGAGTCATGCCACATTGGCTTTATGGGGAAACCGAACCTTAAAAATGGGGAGAAAGCAAAACATTTATTTATTTATTTGGGGGAGTATTGTCTCAAAGTAAAAATCAATGATGGCACCTAGGAGCACTCGGGGCTGTGACTCCTAGGGTCCTAAGCCAGGAACAACTTCAGAGCAGCGCTAGGAGCAGTCAATATCCTGCTGTGAACCCTCAAACTCTCAGGCTTCTGATAGGATCTGAGACTGAAGAAGACACCACCCATAGGGGTGAGAAGGGATTTTTTTTTGCACAAATATATGTGCACACATAAACTCCCACAAAACACCCTCAAACCAAGCCAAAGACCACTGCGTATCTCATTTGATCTTGCAGTGTGTGTGTGTGTGGGGGGGGGAAAGCCTGCCTCTTTCCCTTAATCCAAGGGTGGAATATTATGTTTTGCTAAAGGAATAGATTCTGGAGGCATAGACCAACTCTTAAAACAATATAAATATAAATATAAATAAAAGCAAGACTGCAGGAGAAAAGCATCCATCATCAAAATGCTTAGCCTTGGCAGACATACAGGTAGAACTCTTCATTTAATGGAAGATTTTTTAAAAGAATTACAAGTACTTCTTGGGAGCCAATTATTAATAAGACCGAAAATTGTGAAACCTTGAGAATAAGAACAGGAAGCTGTGGGTGGGGTGGAGTTGCTTTAATGAAATAGCAGAAGCACTGCACTTACCATGAGCTCCAAAGCACTGTTTCCCATAGGTTTTCCAAGTATGCACAGTCATTATTCTCCAGCATGATTGGATGGAGAATCCACAAATGGGTTGTCTTAATCTTCCTGCTCCAATAAGACTAAGTCTGAAGTGTAAGTAGGCCTCTGCTGTGCAAGAGCACCCCAGTTTTAGACTTAGTTTCTTGATCTACAGACGCGTTTTTGATTACTCAGACTACAGCAGGTTGTATAACCCATTTGTGGAATTTCCTTCCCTTCATCCTGAACTTTAGTTAATAATATTATTAACAAAAACAAGAAAGGAAACCTTTGATTAGTATTTTAGCCTTCTGACAGGAAAGCCTTCCTTGTAGGGATTCCCTGCAGGCAGCTGCCTGCTTGAATTGGGAACTCTCTCCCTCCCGAGAGCATTCCTCCTTCACTAACATTCCAAAGACTTTGACAGCAGAAAGTATTGGCCTCATTAACATCCCAAAGACTTTGAAGAAAGTATTGGCTTTCACAGCCAACCAGCGCAGAGCCCAGAGCCTTCAGCTCGGCTGAGGGGATTCAGTATGATATGCAGATCTCTTCTAACTCTTTTTTAAAAATTGACTTTACTGCCCGGCCGGGACACAGTAAAGATCCAAAGGCTCCCGCGGCAGCACCAGCCAGCTGATCGGTGCGAAACGCAGATCAGCGATCGAGCTGGATTCCAGGCACTTCAGGTGGCCGTTTAGGCACGGAAATTGCGCGGCCGCCATTTTGATCAAGGCAGCTTCAGGGGTTTTCCTGACAGCCTAATTTGCGAAGATCTGGGCGCGGCCACCATTTTGCATGGGGCACAACAGCTAGGCTAGTCTCAGCCTCAGAGCCCCTTGGACAGTTGTTTTTGGTGCGCTTGAATCGCGGCCGCCATTTTGATAGCCGCGCCTAACAGGAATCACTTTACCCTTCTGTTTGCTGCCTGGACATTCACTCAGCACTTGGGGAGGGCAAGCTCATCCTCACAAGGATGCATTGCCTCACCAGTTGACCCCCACTACCCCTCCCTCATATAAATTCCTATTCACACCTCAGAATTGTATTCCTAGAAGGAGGTGATTCTCTTCAGTGGTCAATTACAACGCTTGAGGAGGGGGCGCTTAACCACTTAAATTGAACCGTCAGAGTGCCTGCTGTCTCAGCCTCATTGGGAACATTAGCCAGAAGATTCCCTTAGCCAAATTACAGTTGACAGAGGAATTTACCTAGCAGGATGGCAGATAATTCCTTCCCTCTGTCCTCACAGGACAGTACTGCCTCCCCCCACCAGAAAGAAGCACAAGGTCTCTACAGAGGCGGCGGGGAAGATCATATCAAAGACCAAGGCCCAGCCCTCCAAAAAGCCTAGGACAGCTGGCAGGGAGGCCAACAGATATCATCAGGCCTTAGGAGGAGAAATCTCCAGGGCAAGGTCAATGGCTCCAGGTGAAGCACAGGCCAATACTCCATCTGGGGGATCTATATTTGAGCCCCAGTCAGCCCATTGTAATTTAGCCTCAGGGGCCTGGTCTCCTCCCAGGGAGGTGACGCAAGTAGAACCTATCATATCAGGGCTAAACCTAGAAGCGCAAGGGGGTACCGTACAGGCTCTATCTGGGCCACAGGCTACCTTTATGCCCACTGCAGCAGGGCTTCGTCACCCTGAACCATAGACACTAGGGCCTGATCAGTTTCAGGCTATGATAACTCAGGCCTTTGCCCAGTTCATGGCCTCATTGGTCTCCCACCGCACCTCCACAATCATTCCTCCATCCTGGAATGCTAGACTTCACACAGGAGTTTTCCTCAGAATCAGATTCTGCAGACTTCGATTCCCTCAGGCCTGCTCCTGTCGGATGATGAGGACGTCTCAACTCTGGACCCAACTCCCCCCGCTGGTCTTTTTGATCAATCCCTCTTCAGCTCCTTGCTGGTCAAGGCCTGCACGACAGCTAACATCACCCCAGAACAGGAGGCCCAGCCAACTCCATCTACATCTAAGGACCCCAATCCGCTTTATGCTGAACTGGTGGTACCACAAAAGCATGTTCCCTGCCCCCTTCATCCGCAACACAGTACAGAAGCAGTGGGGTAACCTGGGGTCTATTCCCAATCTGAGGACTTCGGAGAAGGGTTTATTTAATGTGGCTCCCTCTTTCACCTCCTTACTGGAGGTCCCTCAAATTGATGAGCCACTTAACTCTCTTTTTTCCAACACAAATATTCCAGGGGACATGGCCGAAGCACTTAAGACAGAGGACAAAAAATTTGAAACTGCCTTGTGCAGATCGTATCAGGCATTGGCTTGGGCAATCAAGGCCTCCACATTCATGGCCTTCCTTGCTCGGGCTTCCGTACTGTGGCTCCGTGAACTCCAGGACATGATCCTTCCTGACCAGGTTCGTGTTCACCAGAACCTGGGTAAGTTGGTGGCCACATCCCAGTACATGGCTGACGCTTCCCTCCATGCCACCAGATACTCTTCGTGAGCCATAGTGGCAGACATTTCAGCCCGTAGACTTTTGTGGCTCAAAAACTGGCAGGCGGACCTAAAGGCTAAGTGGCACTTGGCTACTAAGCCTTACACTGGGAGCACCTCTTTGGTGAAGCCCTCAACCCTTACTTGGTTGAGGGCAAGGACAAACGCAAAACTCTTACTAACAACACTAAGAGGGGGGATAAGTGTTATGGGGTGGGGCTTCATAGAACTATTATCGTAGGCAGTCCTTTCGGCCAGCCTCAAACTGGGACTGGCCCCAGACCTCTCGCCCTTTCTACCAGAGATCGGAGCGCCAGCAGGACCATCCAACATCCAGACCCTGGCCACAATTGCAGTCCAAGCAGCCCTTTCGAGGCTCAGGAGGATGCCCTTTCAAACGAGGGAAGTGACTCCAGGGACACTCCAGCCATAGGAGGTCGCCTGTCCCTTTACTTCGATGTATGGGCAGCCACCACCACGGACTCATGGGTCTTGAACACCATAGCTCAAGGTCTTTGGTCCAGTCCACCGGATCACTTCTGGACTTGTCCCACCCCCACGAACAAGAACAGAGCGGCTCTCATGTCAGAGGCCATCTCCCACCTGTCACAGATACGGGCCATAGAGCCAGTGCTGGAGGACCAGAAGAGATAGTTTTACTCCACTCTCTTCGTCGTCCCAAAGGCTTCGGGGGGCTGGAGGGCAATTTTAGATTTAAAGGATCTAAATTACTATCTGATGTACAGGAAGTTCAAGATGCAGTCGCTACAATCGATCTTAGCCAGCATCAGAAGAGCGGACTTCCTGACATCAATAGATCTGACAGAGGCATATTTACATATCCCCATTCTCCCTAGGCATCGCAAATTTCTCAGGTTTTGTTATGCCCACCAGCACTATCAGTACAGGGCCCTCCCATTTGGCCTCTCGTCAGCACTCAGAGTATTTACAAAGATACTGGCAGTGCTGGCTGCCCACCTGAGACAGACTCCGATCAGAGTTCAGTGCTATCTGGACGACATACTGATACAGTCCTGCTCCATCCAGAGGGCTCGGTCAGATCTCGCCCTCGCTGTCAGGACCTTTCAGGAGCACGGGTTTTCTGTCAATTTTCAGAAAAGTCAAACAGTGCCCTCAACCAGGCTCCTGCATCTAGGGGCAGTCATAGACACGAACAATTGCATGGTCTATCTGTCACAGGACCAACAGGACAGCATTTGGGCCCTTGTTCATCGAATTCAGAGAGACAGGGTGGTCACCTTAGTCATGTTGTCACAACTCATGGGGAAGATGGTGTCCTGTATACAAATCATTCCGTGGGCACGCCTTCACGCCCGGGAGTTGCAGTGGCTTCTACTTCCATTTCAGAGGCTACGCATCAGCGCTTCCAACCAGAAGGTTCGAGTTCCACATCCGGTGTTGAACTCTCTTCGATGGTGGGCCTCCCCAGCTATGTCAAGGGGAACGGAGTTCAAGGAGCCAGCCAGAATCACCCTGACCTGGACGCCAGCCTGTTCGGCTAGGGAGTGCATCTCCAGTCGCATTGGGCTCAGGGTCGGTGGTCCCAAGAGGAATTGAAAAACAATATAAACTGGCTGGAACTCAGAGCCATACGTCTGGCCTTACGACATTTCAGCAGCAAGGTTGCGGGACAGCATGTCCTGGTACTTACAGACAACATTGTTGCAAGGGCCCACGTGAACAGACAAGGGGGGACCAGGTCCAGGCCTCCCATGGAGGAGGCCCAATTGTTGAGGTCTTGGGCAGAAATCAATCTTGCTTCCATCAGGGCGGAGCATATATCCAGAGTGGCCAACCAGCAGGCAGACTCATTGAGTAGAGCAACTGTAGATCATGCCGAATGGCACCTGGACCCAGGATTGTTCCGGGAGATCATGGACAGGTTTGGCTCCCCAACCTTACACCTCTTTGCTTCCCCAGCCAACTCCCAACTCCCGAGATTCTTTTCCAGGTTCCTGTCTCCAACAGCAGAGGGGAAGGATGCCCTCTGCAGTCCCTGGCCCAGAGAACTGCTTTATGCTTTTCCTCCCTTACCACTCCTCCCCGCGATGATCTGCAAGATCCTACACGAGCGAGCGGAGATCCTCCTGATTGTGCCACATTGGCCAAGAGGTCCATGGTTCACCAACCTGGTAGAGCTTTCCGCCTCCCCTCCGTGGAGGATTCCAGCAGGTCGTAATACCCTTACTCAGGGGGTACTTCAGCACCTGGACCCACAATGGCTCCTACTAACCATTTGGCACTTGAGAGGCAGGCCTTGACCCGAGACTCATATTCGTTGAGGGTGATTGCCATGATTCAACAATCCAGGCACCCCTCAATGAATAGGATCTATGATGCCACATGGAGGAGCTTCTGTACCTGGTGCTCAGGTCGCAAGGTGGAGCTTTTGGACATTTCTGTTCTGATTGTTGTGGAATTCCTGATGGATGGGTTGGACAAGGGACTATCCCTTGTCCCTGTACCATAGGTCCCAGGAGGTGGTTTTACCAAATTTCTGTCCTAACCCTTCCCATGATCTCGAGAAGCGGTGGCACACTCTTGACGTTTGCAGGGCTCTGTGACATTACATCAAACGAACTTTGGCCTTCCATAAATCCGAAGCATTGTTTGTGTCTTTTCAACCTTCCTCCATGGGTCAGAAGGTCTCTTCCTCAACAATAGGGAGATGGATTAGGGCTTGCATCGCCATCGCATACAAGGCACAATCATTGACAGTTCCTGGACACATCACGGCCCATTCCACCCGTGATGCCGCTACTTCGGTGGCCTGGGCGACCCAGGCACCTACTGGGAAGATTTGTAGGGTGGCAACATGGTCCTTGCCTTCGTCCTTTGTTTGGCACTACAAAATTGACAAATATGCCTCCTCAGATGTCTCCTTTGGTCGCAGGGTGTTGCAACATGTATTATTACCCAGTGGGACCCAGGCCCAAACTACTTCCCCCCCTTAGGGACACAGGGCTTTGCTATGTCCCATTTGTGGATTCTCCATCCAATCATACTGGAGAAGGGGCGTTGTCTTACCTGAACGCCTTTTCTCAGCATGATGATGGAGAATCCACTCCCTCCCGTCTAGGGTCAGTTTGGCTCTGGTTCCAGTGATAGGAAAGCACACACATCGGACTAACATCTGTGTATCGCCTTAGTCTCAAACTGGGGTGCTCTTGCACAGCAGAGGCGTACTTACACTTCAGACTTAGTCTTATTGGAGCAGGAAGATTAAGACAACCCATTTGTGGATTCTCCATCATCATGCTGAGAAAAGGTGTTCAGGTAAGACAACGCCCCTTTTCCTGAAAAACACAATAGCATATTATTCAAGTAAAGCACTAGCAATATTCCTCCCCATAAGATATTAATTCCATTCTGTTTAATTACAAATAATTCAAAATCTTATATAGGAAGAGCATGCTAAGTACCACAATACTTGGGATAATTTACATATTTTACCTAGTAGAGAATGAAGCTTTCTCCTTCAGTGTAAAGTTTCTCCTTCAAAGGAAGCCTTTTAAGGATAATACCCCTGCACTAGACTACAATCCAGAAAGCTTTGGTAGAATACATGTACTATTGTTTAAAGTATCTGCCACCGGATTCTGATATGGCTCATGTGGCTCATTAAATTATGGTGTCTTTATTGTTTGCTAATTGGATTTATGGGATATGCAAAAGTACAAGCCTAGTTTTTAAACAAAAAAATTGGGTCCAGATAACATGTTATGCCAAATCCAAACAATCATATTTTGTGGTTTGTTGACTGAAGTGTATCTGGTTTAGCTAGAACAGACCAACACGGCTATTTTTCTGGAAAAAGTGTACACTGATTCTGATTTGAACTCTATAGTAGCAACATATAAACTCTGTTCTGGGCCCAGTGCTCTTCAACAACTTCATCAACAATTTGGACGAGGGGCTAGTTGGGGAACTCATCAAATATGCAGATGACACCAAGCTAGCAGGAATAGCTAACACTTCAGAAGACAGGCTTAGGATACAGGAGGATCTGGACAGACTTGAACATTGGGCGCTATCTAACAAAATGAAATTCATTGGTGAAAAAAGTAAGGTTCTACATTTAGGCAAGAAAAACCAAATGTACAGGTATAGTATAGGGGGTACCTTGCTGAATAGTAGTAACTGTGAGAAGGACCTTGGAGTCCTAGTGGACAATCATTTAAATATGAGCCAGCAGTGTGCTGCAGCTGCCAAAAAAGCCAACACAGTGCTAGGCTACTTTTATGTATTTGATTCTCAGGCATTAGATGAAGACACATGATGAACAAGCAATCTCTTTATTGATCTTCTCCTTACAACCAAACAATAGCTAAAAGGCACGCAGGCCTTTCATAGAGTCCTGAACCCGGACAAGCTGGCTGTTTTTGCGCCTTGCGCATGCTCACAAGGCTGGCGACAGCCAGTCTGGTCCCGGACAGCTTTTGGTTTGCCCGAGACCATTTGCAACATTTCTGAGCCTGCTCTCTACTTCAGCAGGCTCAGGACACAACAGCTGCATTAACAGAGGGATAGAATCAAGATCACGCAAAATATTAATACCATGCTACAATGCCTTGGTAAGGCCACACTTGGAATACTGCATCCAGTTTTGATCACCACGATGTAAAAAAGATGTTGAAACTCTAGAAAGAGTACAGAGAAGAGCAACAAAGATGATCAGGGGACTGGAGGCTAAAGCATATAAGGAACGGCTGCTGGAATTGGGTATGTCTAGTTTAATGAAGAGAAGGACGAGGGGAGACATGATAGCAGTGTTCCAATATCTCAGGGGCTGCCACAAAGAAGAGGGAGTCAAGCTATTCTCCAAAGTGCCTGAAGGCAAGACAAGAAGCAACGAGTGGAAACTAATCAAGGAGAGAAGCAACCTAGAACTAAGGAGAAACTTCCTGACAGAACAATTAACCAGTGGAACACCCTGCCTCCAGAAGCGGTGAATGCTCCAACACTGGACGTTTTTAAGAAGAGACTGGACAGCCATTTGTCCGAAATGGTGTAGGGTTTCCTGCTTGAGCAGGGGGTTGGACTAGATGACCTCCAAGGTCCCTTCCAACTTTTTTATTATTATTATTATTATTATTATTATTATTATTATTATTATTATTATTATTATTATTATTATTATTATTATTATTATTATTATTATTATTATTATTATTATTATTATTATTATTATTATTATCCCTTCTGCCAAAGGGCCATCCAAAAGCTGCTACTTTGAGGGATAATTTCTAGTTTCAGCCATTAGGAAGGCAGAAGAATTGGATGATATTCTTCCACTTTGAGCAAAATCCTCTCACCCTGTTGACTTTTCACAGAGTGAGAGACTTCATGGTATTGTTCTTTGAACATGTTCATGCTACCTTGGACTCTGTCTAAATTTTGGTTGATCAAGTCACAATATGCTAAAGAAGAAGCTAACCTTCCAAGGCCACATATTGAGTTGAACCAATGCTACCTTTAGTTTGAAATGGTCTCCTCTATGTCCAGTGGTTGCCTTTTTAACTGACCAGGCCAGGTGTCACAACCAGACTTGCCTCCTGCATGTACAAGCAGAGTTGTAGCCCCTTCCTCAAACAAAAATGTGATCGATTTTCATATATCACATTCTTGTTTGAATGACTGACAGCTAAACTAATAGAAGATACTTATGGTCCATGAAGGTTTTAAGTAATGGAACATATGCCTTATTAAACAAGATATGATATTCCTCCATGGATAAGCGAATCTAGATGAGTTGGCTGAAGGAATAGCTTTTTTCCCCTCAATATTCTTTGGGTTGTCACGCTCCCCTCCCCCATCACTAATCACTCACGCTACTGCTGATCCATGCCTGCTCTGTTTCTTCATGGCCTCCTCCCTCCCCCTCCACAGCTTATCCTGCAGTGAACTTGTCACTCTGGCGCTGAGTCAGGATGGTTCCAGATGTACGTCAGCTTACTGTCGCTTGTCTACAGACTTTCACAAGAAAAAAGCCCATGTATTGAGAAACGTATTGAGGCGTTGAGTCACAAGTTTTGTTTTTAAAAGACCAAGTTGAAGTAACCCCAGTGCACCAAGCTGATGCAAGATGTTGCTTTGAATAGAAATGGATCCCCTGGTAAGTTTTTAGATGAGATGGAAGACTTGGTTACAAGTCATTTTCTAAAGCATTTGTTTGTTTCTCAGAAGGAAGGAGTCATTTCACAGCTTGTCCCCAAACAATAATGTAATGTATTGATATTGCATGTTATACTTACCTGGTGAAAAGTAGTAACTCTGCTGTTAACACAGGGTATGTCTAAACATGCTATTTTGCTGTTCAGTTGTTTGGAATGGTTGGTGTGTGTGTGTGGGGGGGGCTTGTGAATTTTTTATTCATTAGCCTCAGCTGGTACCTTGACAGAGACCATCACAATCTAATCCCTTGTTCCTGCAGGTTACTTTGTAAGGAAAATGATTTTCTTCCACAGTATTGCCAAACTTCCCTCCCCTTTCTTTTATTTTTTTAAAAGACATCTTTCAATGGCAAGGTAAGAACATAAGAACATAAGAACATAAGAAGAGCCATGCTGAATCAGGCCAAAGCCCATCGAGTCCAGCATTCTGTGTCACACAGTGGCTCACCAATTGTACATGGGGATCTTGAGCAGAAAGAGAAGGCAAAACCCTCCCTTTCCCTTGACCCCCAACAAATGGTACCCAAGGGAATCCTGCCTGCCTCAACCAACATAGAGGCGGCACATGGACATCCGTTTTAATAACCACCGATACACTTTGCATCCATGAATCTATCTAGCCCTGCCTTGAAGCTGTCAAGGCTGACAGCTGTCACGACCCCTTCAGGAAGTGAATTCCATAAATCAACGACCCTCTGGGTGAAGAAATATTTCCCTTTATTTGTCCTCACTTTCTTAGCTATGAGCTTTAGGGAGTGCCCCCTTGTCCTGGTATTGTGTGATAGAGAAAATAATTTTTCTCTATCCACCTTTTCTATCCCATGCATGATTTTATACACTTCGATCAAGTCACCCCTTAAACGCCGTCTTTCAAGGCTGAAGAGACCAAGGCGTTGCAATCTGGTTTCATAAGGGAGGTGCTCCATTTCCTTGATCATTCTTGTTGCCCTTTTTTGCACCTTTTCCAGTTCCATTATATCCTTCTTGAGGTGCGGTGACCAGAACTCAGTACACAGTACTCCAAGTGTGGTCTCACCATCGATTTGTACAGAGGCAATACAACACTTGCTTGACAATTTTGTTTCTATGAAGCTGCACAATTAGTCCTATCCACAAAGTTTCCATGGAGATAACAGAGGAAAGTAGGATTGAAAGACCTGTTCTTTCTGGCTCTGAGAAGGAAGGAAGGAAGGAAAGAAGGAAGGAAGGAAAGAAGGAAAGAAAGAAAGAAGGAAGGAAAGAAGGAAAGAAGGAAGGGGCTGCACATCAGAAGAGATGATGTGGGAAGGGGAGTAAAGGCATCCATGTGTGCAAATATCAGAAAGCACTGGGAAGCCACTGGGACTAGTGAGGAGGAAACAGTCCCTACAAGAAAAAGGCAGGCACTAGTGTGGTCCACAAAAGAGCTAGCCAGGCGAGCTTACCTTTCCTCCAGGGAGTCTGTATTAAGCACCAGCTTGGCTGCTTACCAACTCACCGAAATCTGGTTTGGAATTTCTGAAGCTGGCTTGTGGATCAGCTAGGGATATGATGCAAACAACTATTAAGCCAACATGCATCAGGGAATGAGACTTGAGCATAGAACTCGGTCTTTAAGGGCTTAGGAAAGGCCCGCAGAGTTGAGACCAGCCTGATTCCCAAAGGGATGATGTTCCAAAGAGTGGGTGTCATGGCCCTGCCAACCAACACTTTTTCTTAGCCAATGATACTCGGAGCATGCCCCTCCTACTGAATTGGTTAGGGTGGATAGAAATATCTGGGGAGAGATAATCTCATAAGTAACCCAACCTCAAGCCATGAAGGGCTTTAAAGGTGATTAGCACCTTGAATTGCACCTGGAAACATACTGGAAACCAATGAACACTTTTAGCACCAATGGAAGGGAATATTTAGAACAGTGGTCTTCAAACTTGGCCCTTTTATGACTTGTGGACTTCAACTCCCAGAATTCCTCAGCCAGCGTGCCTGGCTGAGGAATTCTGGGTATTGAAGTCCACAAGTCATAAAAGGGCCAAGTTTGAAGACCCCTGAATTAGAACATAGAACATGGAGTTTAAAGCTCAGGGTTGAACTGTGGCTTCCTTGATCCTCTCTGAACTTGACAGTTTTCTTGCAGACATTTTCTTGCTTTACCCAACTAGGGCACTGATGATATTACCTAGTTGGGAAATGAAGCATCTGCAAAAACAAACAAACAATCGAGTTCAGAGAGCACCTAGGACCCTACAGTTCTGCTAGCTTTTGATCTACCTAGCAATGTAGTTGACCTTAAATAGTTAATGCATCATAAGTTGGCAGAGAACCACACACTGCATTAGAAACAACTCCAAATGCCCTATTTTGCAGACTTTCCCTGGTGCATTTTAAAGTCAGAATTGGCCTATGATTTCCTATGGCTTGGTATTCCATTTTTTGTCTTTACGGTTCATTTTTTTTTTTTACCTTTTCAGAGCCTTGACAGTTTATCTTTGCTTGTTTGGAACTGGTGTTTTGGTAGTTCTTCCATAAAACCTCTACAACGGATGACTAAACTAAAGGTCCAGGGCTGTAATCCACCCATCCCTTGTTCACAACTCCCAGTGCAACTTTAAAAAGACCACTGCAACATCATTTTATGTGACAAGGGAGGGGGGAATTGTGTAATACATGGGCTGTATTCAGTGAATTGGAAATTTGTATCATATTTAATTTAATCTATTTTTTTGTAGTTCTGCCATTTGTTTTTCCTGCCCCGCCTACTGTTTAAAACCCAGGAATCCTGCCATTCAAAAACCAAGAATGAGCTTCTACCTGAAAAAAAGGTAGTGCTCCAGTATTATCCTTGCTCCAAATATCTTTTTTAAATAGTCAGATGAATGCATTATCAGTGTTAATACATCTTTCTAAAGCAAGTTATGGGCTGGCAATGAAGCTGATGGAGGCTCTTTCCTTTTTTTTTTCCAGCATCTAAAAAGAGAAAATAAGAATGCTTTATAATATTTAAGGGGCAAAAATGGGCACTGGTTGTTTTCTGCAACAAAACAATGAAAAAAAGAAGAGAAGGAAAGACCAAGAAGAAGAGGAAGCAAATTTAAACCAGTGGGTGCTAATACATTAGTCACTCAAGCAAGAGAAGTGATGATATCCTCCCTGGAGGAACTACCGGTATCTAGTTTGTATTTTGGAAAGCAAAACAAAACCAGGAGGAAGGTGATTTAGAAAACCAGCTGTGGTTTTCCTCCTCACACTTTGAATTCCATCACCACAAAAAAAAAAAAAAAAAAAAAAAGCAAAAGGCAATCAGAATTAAAGAACTGGGTGGGAATCTTTGGCTTGGCTTGGCTCACAGACCACCTGTCCAACCTATTCAAAAAATTGGGGTTTGCCTTGAGTTGGATTTTCTTTTGTCTCAAAACATGCCTTTAAAGTGAAGCTGGATTGGATTGGGGCAACCCATATTAATCAATGGAAGGGCTTGCCTCCAGAAGCTGTGGGTGCTCCAATACTGGAAATTTTTACTAAGAGATTGGACATTCATTTGTCTGAAATGGCATAGGATCTCCTGCTTGAGCAAGGGGTTGGACTAGAAGACCTCCAAGGTCCTGTCCAACTCTGTTATTCTGCTGGTTATCTCTGTCTGTTTCCCGCGAAGCTTCTCCATTTTGTCTGCACTGCACAGAATCTGCTTCTCAATGCAGACTGGCTGCCAAAGGATAGCTCGCTTTTCTGCCTGTTCTCTCCGTTCCTTGATTTTTTTTTGCTTTGTTAGGGCTGGCAGCTGGGCTGACTATAACAAGGATTGATCTGCCTGGATATAAGACAGGTCTTTAGCCTGAGCTATAAATAAAATCACAGGATGAAAAGAAAGTAAAAGGGAATGGAATTGCACAAGGGGAGGAAAGGGAAGAAAATGGAACAGGAGGGAGAAATTGACGGAGAGCAAGCAGATGATGAGGGTGATAAGGGAAATAGATACACCAGTGGCACAGAGTTAGCATGCTCTGTTAGATCAAAGCTGGGATGGACACTGCTGTGGAATAATAACAATAAAGAAGGCAAAAAGGTAGTACCAATAGTAACAGGCACCTTGGGTGCAGTCCAAAAAAAACCAAAAAAACGGGAGCATCACTTGAACACCATCAGCACTGACAAATACTTTACCATCGGCATTCACCAAATTCACCAATTCATTAAATGGAGTAGTTAATTGCAAAAGCTTTACTAGGAACAGCTTATATCCTGTGACGATATCCATAACACCATCAAACATCCACATTTGCCTATCCCAGGTCTTTGGAAAGGATTCGTTGGGTAGACAAAAATGCCAAATACCGTCTGAACATCTGGAACACTGGGTGGCAAACCACATTAACATAAATGAGTCCAACAATTAAAACATCAGACTATCAAGGGTAACTAATAAAATACAAAGCTGAACACCATAACATTGTAAAAACATGAAAGCCAGTAGGCTGTCTCTGCTATTCAGCCTGCCTCATCTAGCCAGGAGAGCTCGGGACAATAGAGCCATATGTTGCCTTCAGCTGATATTTGGTTTTTCCTTCCTTTTTTGATTCCATGATAGGAGCAAAGCCAAAGGTAGGGAAACCGCTTTCCCTGTTCTGCTATTTAAGAAACACAGGGGCAGCCTGGGCTGCGGTGGTTATCCGTGTGGGGACACCTAGACGTTCAAGGCATGCTACAGTTCCCAAAGGCCCAAGCTGAGATCAAAAGTAATTTTAGGATCCCTATGTTTCTGGTGGCAACTGAACAGGGGCGCAGGTGGCAGCTTAGAAGCGTAAGAAGAAGAGGGAGAAGGAGGGTTGTGATGAATCAGGTTCTGCCTGAATCAATGTACTCTGAGTCCTCCAGTCCTAATATAAATTTTAAAGATCCAGTGTCATGGTTCTGACAGATAGAGACGAATAAAGCAGAACTCTGAGGCTTGAAAATTCCTGAAAGAACATGTTTATTAGTTACAAAATATCAGCAGGGTCAAGAGTGAAACCAAGTCTGGATACACACGTAACAATTCCCCATTACAAAGTTAAAAATCCCACCCATAAAGCTATGCAAGCTTTTTCCACAATGCCCAGCCTGCAGTCTCGGGAGCAGCCCATGACCTTGGTTCCCATGGGACAAAAGATTATTATGACTAGCGAAGCACCTGGGCAACCCCCTCCTCCCTCCCTTCTATGTGGCAGAATGAGCAGGAAAATGGTGATAGCCGTGCTCAGTCACAGCGTTGACATCCAGTTTTTATGGACACTGAAAATTTGCCCAGGAGGCTGGCAGATTCGTTCCTGCATCTCTCAAATGATCTTTGCTTCTCAGGGCTGATTGTATCTAATAAGCGAGGAGGTTCCACCGCAGTTAAAAAGCCATAACATCTTCCTTATGAGAAAACATGATCCCATGTTTTTAAAATGCTTCTCTAAAAGCTTTCTTATAGAATAAATAATTAAAAAAGAAAGAAAGAATAGTAACAGATATGCATGGTCGTTAGTGCTTGATAGTGCTTTGCCGTTCATATCCCAGGGCTAGGAAACCTGATGGCCTCCAGATGTTTTGGACTACAAGTACCAGGATTCGTCATACTGACTGGAACTGCTGGAAGCTGAAGTTCTCAGATCTGACCAACTTCAGCCTTCCTATTCCTGCCTTATCCAATACTAACCCCATGTCCCCAGGGGTAATGGTAATAGGCAGCAATCTATATGGAAGGAAAAAGCACTAGAGGAGAGAGATTTTTGATTGCAGAGAACATATTCAATTCTTTTGTGTTACTTCTAGTCCCTGATGAATCAAAGGCAAGACCTTTTGGATCAGAGAAAATGGAAAAGAAATATAAATACAGATGGAAACTAATCAAGGAAAGAAGCAACCTAGAACTAAGGAGAAACTTCCTGACAGTTAGAACAATTAGCCAATTCTGCCTCCAGAAGCAGTGAATGCTCCAACACTGGACGTTCTTAAGAAGAGACTGGACAGCTATTTGTCCGAAATGGTATAGGGTTTCCTGCCTGAGCAGGGGGTTGGACTAGATAACCTCCAAGGTCCCTTCCAACTTTATTATTATTATTATTAGTCCTCAGTTTACAACAGTTTGTTTAGTGACCATTCAAAGTTACAACAGCATTGAAAAAAAGTGACTTATTATCATTTTTCACACTCATGACCATTGCAGCATCCCCGTAGTCACATGGTTTATATTCAGATGCTTGAAAAATGGTTCATATTTATGACGGTTACAGTGTCCCAGGGTCATGGGATTACCTTTTTGTAACCTTCTGACAAGTAAAGTCAATGGGGAAGCCAGATTTACTTAGCAACCATGTTATTAGATACAATCAGCCCCGAGAAGCAACGATCTTTTGAGAGACGCAGGAACGAATCTCCCGGCCTCCTGGGCAAATTTTCAGTGTTTACAAAAACTGGATCTTTAAAATTCATATGAGGCTATTTGACATCCTGGAGGACTCAGAATACATTGATTCAGGCAGAACTTGCTTTTTCATCGCAACGCCCCTTCTCCCTCTTCTCCTTAGGCTTGTAAGCTGCCTCCTGGGCCCCTGTTCAGTGGTTCACTTAACAAACGTGGCAAGAAAAGTTGTAAAATGGGGCAAAACTCACTTAACAAAATTTTTACTGAGCAACATAAAGTTTGGGCTCAACTGGGGTCTTCTGTTGAAGACTACCTGTAAGTGAGGGCATCTTAGTCAAGACCAGCTCTATCCTACAACCTATAATTTTCTGAAAAGGTGGAACTTTGAGAAGCTGTATCTGTGCATAGTTGAAACTTAGTGGGAAAACCTAAGCACCTGTCAAATGTCATGTAGGACCTAAAGAAACATTTTGCCTCAAGGTGGTTTGTGCAGTTATGTCAGAAGAGTGTTTTGAAAGCCGTCTAACCACATTCAGCCTAAGCAATATGCATTACAGGAAATGAGAAAGCAAATGAAGCACATTTTTTCATGCACAAAGGTAGATACAGGAAATTTTGGGGAACAGGAAATTTTAGAAAATACAGCTGCTGATTAAAAAAATTATTCAGAAGAAAGAAGAAACTAAAGCTAAAAGAGTTTTTCAATATTTTGTGGGTCTTTCCCCGTGAGGGCTATTGAGGCATCATTTCATGTGGGAAATGCTAATGTCTTCTTCAAAATTTACCTCACGAGGAATCCCATATTCCTGATGCCCGAGGGGAAATTCTTGACCATTTGAAAATGTGACTGTGGCTGATAACTGCTTGAAGTCATTGACATCTACAGATTTGTATTCCTAGAAATCTCCAGGAATCTCCAGCGATGCCATTAATGGACTTTTCTGCCCATTCTGACATGCTGAGCTTCTCTGCAGCCTTTCGAATGTCAGGAAATTGAAATAGAGGAAATTCAAGGTAGACATTACTTGTTTATCAATTTAATATAGCCCCCTATCTCACGAAGGCGACTCTGGCTAGCACACAAAAAACTGATAAAAACCACATGTAAAAATAACAACATAAAATACATAAAAATCACTTTAAAAATTAAATATTATTTAAAAAAAAACAGAGATATAAACCCTGGGTCAGGGGTAGGCAACCTTGGCTCTTTTATGACTCGTGGACTTCAACTCCCAAAATTCCTGAGCCAGCAGTTTAGTAGAGCTAAAGATCCCAAGGGGAAAAAATACATGTCTAATACTTCTTTCCTATCGTGCATCACCCCAGTAGTATCATGCATTTTTATATTACTTAGTGAGAACTGTTATTCCTAGCCCAATCCATGATGGAAGGAGCCTTTGAAATTTACCCTAACTTGTTAAAATAAACACATGTGAGAACATAAAGGTTTCAATGTGGCAGCAACCACATCAAGTATTTGGAAGTAGCAAAAGGACAATCCGCACCAAATAAAAGATTGCTTTATTATGATTCGTAGCACTCATCAAGACTTCTAATGAAAGCAATGGTTTAATATGTTTTAAAATGTGTATCTCATTACAAAACAAATGGATAAATATTTCATATCGTTTTACTGCAATCACACACATTCCAGAAAATAATATTTAAAAACCCTTACCTTAGGCATATATCTAACTGTAACGTTAGCCTGTTAAAACCACGCACACACAAAAGAGTGGTTTCCCTATTTGCACTTATCCAATATTGCTAATATGACACTAATTTTGTCTATGGCTTGTTATCTGGTGCCCCGTTTAGGAAGACCAAGTTCCTGAGTCTGAAGATCATATGAAAAGCTACCCTGAGGACTATTCAATGCAGAATTATGTGAACATGGTTTGATTGTTCTGAATCATTTCCAACAAAATGTGTTTTAATATATTGTGTTTTGTCGACTGATATTTGTTGCTTTTAATTTTGCACAGTCCCGAGTCATATGTTGAACAGCTGCCCATATACTTTGACAAACTGGGGGAGGGGAGAAAATTACATTAAACCGTATCTTGAATTGTACCTGGGATCAACTGGCAGCCAACACAGCTCCCATAGTAGTGATGTTGAGTGATAAAGGGAACATTGTTATAAGGATTTCAACATACATTAAAAATGTTAGAATGTGAACCCCTGCCCACAGCTGAACTAAAATGTTTTTCATTCATTCTTGAGTCTAGACAAAACAGCATCAGCCTTATAATCCCCACTGCTAATCACTCTCCCACCTCTACTTCTGTTAAGTCACTGAAGCCAACCAACTTCCTTCCAAGATAATGGATGACAAAAGCCTTTTCTACATGACGTGCTCACTGCCAGCAGGCAATCCTTTCATAATCATATGAACCTCAAGACCATGTTTAATATGCTTTCCTGCTATGATAGATTGCAGAATGTCCAGCAGGTCCTGGGAACATGGTAAAAAAAACAAGGATATGGCAAAAGAGACATCTGAGTCTACAGGAGGGGGAGAAAGCTCCAGAAGGAGAGTTTTCTTACACCAGGTGTGACCAGGTTCTGCAGACATAATTTTGGCAGGCTTTCAAGATTTTGTAAGTTGCCCTCCTAGAAATAAAGATCTTTCCAGAAACCCAGGTGGTCCTTATTTCTTGAGTCTGTCTGCCTGGCAGGGCTTGATACCTGATGTACTTCAAAAGTGGGGCTTTCTGACTTGTACAAACATGAGCCTGGGATGTAGTTTTGCTACCATGCATTCTCTTTGCGTGTTGCTGGAAACTTCCTGTACTTTGTGCTGCAGTTCTTGGGCATATCATGGATTCTTTCTTTATCTCTAATAAGCAGTCCTCTGAAGCACTAGTTCTCCATTCGGACCTACAACCAGTGTTCCAACATGGAAGGCAACAATAAGTGGTCAGAGAGGACCAGTGAATTACTGGACTCCTCCCCTCCCATTTCCAAGGGTGGACTGATGAAATAGTGGACTATTTTTGTTTTACTGCATTCATTCATTCGTTCGTTCGTTCGTTCATTCATTCATTCAGCTATCTATCAATCATATATCCAGCTTTTATTATTTTTACAAGTAGTTCAAGGCAGTGAACATATCTAACATACCTTCCTCTTTTTATTTTCCCAACAACAACCCTACCAGCTGGCTTTCATGGCTAAGGCAGGACTAGAACTCCTGGTCTCCCATATTCTAGCCTTGTGCCTTAACCACTAGACCAGACTAGCTCTCAAATGAGAGAAATTGACATGGGTTTGGCCAATTTCCCCTAGTATCCCAGCTATTAAATGGTGGTGTTTCCTTTCCCTGCCCAACAGTCTACTAGTTGATGTACCACACGGATAACTGTTGAGTATGTGGGGAGAATCAATGGAGGGGGGCTCATGCAAAAAGTCTCTCAATGAAAACCACATGCCATCAAAACCCACCCTTGGAATAGAAAGTTATTGCACTTGTATTCCCAGCATAGGTGGGAGAAATTTAGAAACAGAGGAGTCCACCAATTAGGAGTCTTAGTTACAAAAAACCTGACAGAACAACTAGTTGGCATGACTGTCAAAGCTTAAGAAGTGAAATCTGTACACTCCTAAACTGCTTAAATTCAGCAGGGGAGACCACAAGCTTGCTAGGACAGGGGTTCTCAACCTTGGCAACTTTAAGACTTGTGGACTTCAACTCCCAGAATTCCTCAGCCAGCAAAGCTGGCTAAGGAATTTTGGGAGTTGAAGTCCACAAGTCTTAAAGTTGCCAAGGTTGAGAACCCCTGTGCTAGGAGGAAGAGCCCAAAGCCTGATGGAATATACTTTGAAGGTAGCACTGGACAGAGTTGGAATAAGAGGAAATGTTATTTTAATACTGAGACAATCAAATATGGTAGACTAGATATGAAATGAAAACATCATGAGTGGATGATGGTAGACCAAATAAGTTGCTGGGGGCATGTTTGTGCTGTGGCTAGGTGCAACCTGGAAAAGTCTGTATAGAGCAGTGTTTCTCAACCTTGACAATTTTAAGGCATGTGGACTTCAACTCCCAGAATTCCACAACCAGCATCGCTGGCTGTGGAATTCTGGGAGTTGAAGTCCACGTGCCTTAAAATTGTCAAGGTTGAGAAACACTGGTATAGAGCACTGAAAATAAAACATAATTTCCAACTTTTCATCTCTACCTTGCCAGAGTGAGGGAGGAAGGGAGAGCCCTGTCTCATTCAAAAATGAGTAATAGTCCCCTACTGATATATTTGAAAAATGGTTGCTTTACTTTTAAGTAACGGTTTTAATCACTCTCTTTCTCTCTCTCCCTCCCTGCTCCTCATCTCTCTCTGATTTCTGCCATGCTGTTGCAAATGGTGGGTTCCTTAATTAAAAAAATAAAGACATTTATAAAAGAAATCAAATCATCAGATCTGGAGAGATTGACAGATGGTGTTTTGGACACAGATTATCAAGGGGCAGAAAAATAGCATGTTAAGAGTCCCTTCTATCTGCCACTAGCTGAAGGAGGTGGGGGAAGAATAAGCAGATTGTTCAGTCTCATAAGCAAAAAAAAAAAAAAAACACTACATGACCTGAGTAACACTGAGGGATCTAAGAAAACAGATTTATGTAACCTGCACCTAAACCACAAGTCACATGGGTTCCCCTATTCTTTTTTTTTTTTTTTTTGTATATTTTGGGCTAGAGTGGTTATGCTTTTAGCTGGCTTCCTCACTCATGCAATACTCTTCAGTGCTGAATGAGTTCAGCTTGAATGCAAGATGTCCTTGAAGAGGCTGATTCAACAGAGCAGCAATGCCAACTGTGTGGGCTACTGTCTCAGTTCAAATTACAGCCCATCTTTGGAGCCATTCGCCTTTCCACCTTTGGACAACCAGAAAAGACAAGGGTTCCCAGACCCAACTGGGACATTGTCCAAGGACTGCAAACAGGTATTGCTTACTTCAGAACTTTGCAGGATATTGTTTGTGTTGACTATAAAAGACATATTTCTTTTCTTTTTGGCTAACCAGAAATACAAATGTAGAAGATGGGTATTGGCAACTCAGAAGACTCAAGGCTAAACTAGTTTTGTACCAGGAACGTTGCTTGAATTACAGAAATTTAGTAGGAATTTAGATGGTGATTTTTTTTGTCTTCTCCTTTTTTTCATGTTACTCGGTGTACACACACACACACACACAATTGGTTTTATATTGATATACATGTGTACGTATTTATGAACACTTCCTTCCTTCCTCCCTCTTCTGGAATATAGTTTTATTTCACGTGCCTATATAAGTCATAGGAATTTCAGCGCTATGAAAGTTGCTGGAGTCCAGGGTGCCCTTTGCTCTTCTTTGTCAGACAGAAAATGCTTTGGGCAGTCTCTAGGTAGTGGAATGGTGTTGATAAAGGGATTGTAATCCCAACTGATTTTAATGCAATCCAAAGATGCATCTTGTTCCCATAACAGCGGCCTCCTGGGTCAACTTGACTAAAGTCAATTCTTGGAATCGCAGTCCTGACACAACTGAAGGGTGCCAGCATAGAGGAGGCGCTTTAAAACCGCCAGTCACGGTTCTGTGCTTAAGATCAGGCCAATAGTCCAAGCCACCTTTGACATAAAATCCTGTTGCTTTTTCTTAACTGTCTACTTGTGCCAAATGGGGATTCTGCTGCATTTAACAATATGTTGAGAAGATCACATGGTGGTAGTTAAACCAGGAGCATCTCTTACTCTCTATTTTAGGGAGATTAGTTTTGTTCTCACAGATGAACTCAATAGAAGTTATTTCTGAATAATCACACATTATTAATTCTGTCTTTGACAAAAAAAATCACTACAATCTCTAATTAGTCACTTGGGCTTTGTTAATTTATTTATTGTATTACTTGAGACACTGTAAGGGAGGGGGCTTAAAAACTCAAAATGTTGGGTGCGATTGTCCAATCAAAATTCTACCTCCTTTTTAATGTGCATGGGACACACTTCATACAGATAAAAGGGGTGGGGCTTTTATTGACCAGTCTCACCTGCCATTTTGGAATCATTAACTTCTTGAAGATGCCCCTGGAGAGTTTGAATCTGTGTGACAATAATTTCTTTACCTGAGAGAATGTCTGAGATCAGTCTTGTTTCCTCACCATCAGTCAGTATACCCAAATGTCCAAAGTGGCCCCAGAAAAACATTGAGGAAAAAAAGGGCAGAAAACAACACATTTTTAGAGATCATTTTAAAGAGAACAAAAACTTAGCTGTTAGTTAATATAAAGACCACCCCTGAGAAACCACTGTTTCTCTGTGATTGCCTTAGACCAGGGCTTTTCAACCTTTTCACCCATTGTACCACTTTTAGGATATGGCAATATCCAAGTACCACCAGTCGCCTAGCAAGGTGTCAAAAATTTGATGACCAAAAAAAAAAAGGAAAAAAGTGATAAAGTACAAGTAGTCCTTGACTTACAACAGTTTGCTTAGTGACTGTTGGAAGTTACAATGGCACTGAAAAAAGTGCCCCCCAAGGCACAGCCAAACAAGACACCTGCCTGCCCGCCCGGCGGCGCTCTTATTCCCCTCCCCCACTACCACTTTTCTAGGATGGTCGTGTACCACCTGCCAGGTGCCAATGTACCACAGGTGGTACCCGTACCACTGGTTGAAAAGCCCTGCCTTAGACAAGTCCTATTTTGTAGCTGTCAACTCCCCCCCCAACTTAGAATAATAGAATTGACATCATAATTAACAAAAAACAAGAAGCCCTCTGAAAAATCCTCTCTCAAATATATCCCCATCTACATATGCAAGCTAGCCCATCTATTTTACAGCTCTCCCTAATGTTAAGGGCATCTCTTCACCACCAAAATATTTACCATCTCTGCAGCAGATTTCACTCAAGGTGCAACACAAGATATAAGCCCTCAAGAAACCAGTTCTGATTCCATTAACTGTGGAAACCTCAAAGATTCGACACGGCTAAACAAGCTACTTGACTACAGATGAGAAAGAAGTCATGCACACTTGCAAGAAGATCTGTACACAGGGGATCACAGGAATGAAGGTCTCTATGTCATTCCCCAAGGTTTAAATCCTAGGCCTTTTCCTCAGCATCTTTTTTAATCAATGGTCTTGAGGGTTGGAGATATTTGTTCCATGTTTCTGTCTAGCCTCAGAATTATTGGTCCTCATCTTTCCAGATTTGGTCCTTGTTATATAGCACTGGGTATCCTGGTAATTTTGGTGTTGGAATGATGTTCCATCAACTGGAAATAAATTTGTTTTCCACAGGTGGTTTCATAAAGGACCATTGCACATAATGTTCATTTATATCCCATTCATTGTTCGTTATCACAGCAGGTGGCACACATTACCTGGGCTAAGAAACTAAATAGGGATAGAGCTAGTTAGTTCATATATAGAAAAATCTCAGGAAATCCCTTTTTAAAAAAATAAACAAATAAATAAATAAATCTCTGAAGAAAGCAATAGAAAATTATAGTTGTATCATTATCAGGAAAACTACAGAGATGTGTAAATGAGCTACCGAGAATATATTTTAATATTATGTTCAGAGCTCAGTAAATAGTGTCGTATGACTAAATTTAACTCAAGGCAACAATATTAAGTGCTTTTAATTATTTTTAATATTTTCCCTAATTTATATGCCATCCAGAGATCATTGGAGTTGGGTGGCCAATATATTTAAACAAACAAACAAATAAATAATAAAAGGATCCAACTCATACAGGGTCCTGCTTCATTGGGGCTTCTGCTTTTCCAGTGAAGAAGGCCCACAGCCTGCTCTCGATTTATGAGCATCAGGTGTATGACTAAAGATGCTTGAACCAAGTCCTCCTATAGTCTTTTAAGTAGTGCCAAATTTATCAGAATTAGTAAATTCCAGCTAAAAATTCTGTACAACTAGAATGGGCCCTAATAATAGAATCAAAATCTGCAAAAATATAGTCTCAGGTTGTTGTTGCTGCTGCTGCTGCTGTTCTTTTCTGCTGTTGTTCTTTTTGCATAGTTCCTTGATATTCTTGAATGAGGACTCTATGGCATTTTGTTCAGAAAGATAGGAGAGGCTGCCTTCTAAAAGTTTAGGAAGAATAAATAAACTGGAATTTGCATATTGTTACAAAAGGGGATATTCAAAATCAAATAGAATTAAAAAGGCGCATATATATTTGAACAATTGGCAAATTAGCATGTGGTATGTGAATGTTACCAAAAACAAATTTATGGCAAAATAAAGGATTTCCCTCACCCATTCGAAATCATTATGATAAGAACTTAATAGATCTGATGAGAACTTCAGAGGACTTTATGGAGAAGAAGCTGTCCATCATAACTGAATGAGATGCCCACATTGAGAAGAAAGGTATCTCTTATTCAGGAAGGCTTTTTGACAGCCAAAGATGGACCTGTCAGTAGCTACTAGACATAATAACTAGTCAGATGAATATATTTCTAATATAACAACAACAACAACAACAACAACAACAACAACAACAACAACAATAATAATAATAATAAAGTTGCAAGGTATCTTGGAGGTCATCTAGTCCAACCCCCTGCTCAGGCAGGAAACCCTATACTATTTTGGACAAATGGCTGTCCAGCCTCTTCTTAAAAACTTCCAATGTTGGAGCATTCACCGCTTCTGGAGGCAGGGTGTTCCACTGGTTAATTGTTCTAACTATCAGGAAGTTTCTCCTTAGTTCTGGGTTGCTTCTCTTCTTGATTAGTTTCCATCCGTTGCTTCTTGTCTTGCCTTTAGGCGCTTTGGAGAATAGCTTGACTCCCTCTTCTTTGTGGCAGCCCCTGAGATATTGGAACACTGCTATCATGTCTCCCCTCGTCCTTCTCTTCATTAAACTAGACATACCCAATTCCAGCAACCGTTCCTTATATGTTTTAGCCTCCAGTCCCCTAATCATCTTTGTTGCTCTTCTCTGTACTCTTTCTAGAGTCTTAGCATCTTTTTTACATCATGGTGACCAAAACTGGATGCAGTATTCCAAGTGTGGCCTTACCAAGGCATTGTAAAGTGGTATTAACACTTCATGTGATCTTGATTCTATCCCTCTGTTAATGCAGCCTAGCACTGTGTTGGCTTTTTTGGCAGCTGCAGCACACTGCTGGCTCATATTTAAGTGATTGTCCTCTAGGACTCCAAGATCCCTCTCACAGTTACTACTATTGAGCAGGGTACCCCCTATACTATATCTGTATATTTCTATGAGACCTAGATTAAAAACAGTAACTGTGAGAGGAACCTTGGAGTCCTAGTGGATGATCATTTGACCATGAGCCAGCAGTGTGCAGCAGCAGCCAAAAAAGCTAATACAATCCTGGGTTGTATAAACAAAGGCATAGAATCAAGATCACGTGATGTATTAGTACAGCTTTATAAAACCCTAGTAAGATCACACCTGGAATACTGCAGCCAATTTTGGTCACCATATCGCAAAAAAGATGTTGAGAGTTTGGAAAAAATTCAGAGAAGAGCAGCTAAGATGAGAGTACAACATATGAAGAATGGCTGCAGGACTTGGGTTTGGCTAGTCTAAAGAAAAGGAGAAATAGTGGTGACATGATAGCAGTATTCCAGTATCTGAGGGGCTGCCATAAGGAAAAGGGGGTCATGTTGTTTACCAGAGCACCAGAGGGAAGGACAATAAACAATGGTTGGAAACTGAACAAAGAGAGAAGCAACCTAGAATTAAGGAGAAACTTCCTGACAGTGAGGACACTTAACCAGTGGAACAGGTTGCCTCCAGAAATCATGGGTGCTCCATCACTGGAGATTTTTAAGAAGAGGCTAAACAATCACTTATCTGAAATGGTATAGATTCTCCTGCTTAAGCGGGGGGGTTGACTAGAAAATCTCCAAGATCCCCTTCCAGCTCTATTCTATTCTACTAGTAGATGAAGATGGAAGATAGCTATTGTGGTTATGATCTGTATGTGGCTTTCTACTCTGAAAAAATTGGTTATGAACAAAATTGGGGTCAATCAAAAAGAGATTTCTAACAGTTATTATGGCTGTCTTCTCCTGATGAAGTATTTGGAAAAGCAATTTTCTTGTTTATTTCATTATTAAGAATTTCTATTGGTCTGCATATAATATTTTCATCATGCTAGTGATTTTATTTGATAGAAAAAAAGACGTATCTGTGTGTTTATTTGAAGAACTAATTTCCTGGTTTCTATTTCTATTTCCAGCTTGCTTTAAATAGAACGAGTTCCATAGGCAGATCTTTTGGCCCACATAGGTAATAAATATATTACTTTGCTCTTTTCATTTATTTGTTTGTTATCTTCCCACCTGTAAAGCAACAAATGTGTAGGAAGATAGAGGAACATAATGAATGGTGAAGATGTAAGCATGAGATTACTGCAGTGAAATATGTGGGCTGTACAGAGGTGAAAAGATTAAATAATTCATAAGCTCAATCTCTCTGTGAAACCGGTAACAATATGGTTATTATGCCACATTGTGGCAAAATTAGAGAGATTAAGTAGGTATGTATATTAGATTAAAAAAATATCTTGAAAAACATTACATGCAATATCATTTCCACAGTAAACAAACCGCTGATTGATCTGGTAGCAAATGCACAATGAAGCGACCCACCATTTTATGTTCTGTTAACTTCACCATCTGATTTATCCAACCAAATCAGAAAGCCAAGTTTGTAACCCACATGGATTGATGCAGAAAATAAATATGCTGAATAGACATATTTTAACTGTGTGCCAGTTGTCCCCAAAATTATGCCAGGGAGATAAATATAAACCTGAATTGTGAGCTGGAGGAGATGTGAGATAACAGCAAAACTGTTACCCACCTTGCTCTACCTTGATTTCTCAGCTATATCCGTTGTGAATTTTTTTCACACGTTGCACTGATCTAGCATTCCCCTCTGCCTTTTCTGTCCCCTTATCATGACTGAAGCCCATTTTGAACACAGTAGAATCTCTCAGGTCTATTTCTTTACAATTTTTGAGTTCCAGCTGGGAGATCCTTGCCTTGTGTTGCATTTTCTCTAATTTGTGTCAATGATTTATTTCATTTATTTCACCATTATTCTAGAGCCACTTTCTCTAATGTGGTCTCTGGGTATTTTGGGATTTTGTCCTACTTAAAAACTGCTGGAGGACACAAAGCTGGAGAACTTTTGTTACTTTTGTTATCACTAAAGTTAAAGATTATTTCACAAGAAAAGCCCGTTCATAAGTTACGATTTTTGTGCACTATATCTGCTAATTGCTACTGGTAGTAATGTTAGATGGCATAGCTTAACAAGTTCTTCCTACATTATTTTTTTTTTTAATGCAGAAAGACATTTAAAATCTTCAAGGAAGACAATGAAACATTTGGATTTGAAATCCAGGTAAGGCTTTATATGTGGGATAGCAAATAGTTATTCTGGATAAAAGACGGACTTTAACAAAGGCATCCATTGATACTGGGTCATTCCACAATGTCAGCAGGGCTTGAACGTTTCCTCTTGAATTTGTACAGTGCTCTGCATCAAGCATTCTGGGGCATTGTGGAAAATTGAAGTACGGTGGCTCCCTACCGTACTATCCTTGGAGCACTGCTTCTATTGAGTGCGGCACGAATGACACCGAAGACCCATCAGAGTCATTTTGCTTGAGGAACTTACAATTACATACTGGCTGCTGGCGCTTGAAGGAAGAGACTTCAAATCTAGACTCCTTTATGAAGCTAATGGAGCATTTTTGGGCCACTTGCTTTTTTTGTTGTTGTTTACTGTATTTTATGTTGCAAGTCTTTAAGGAGAAGCCATAACATTGAAGAGGCATATCCATGAAATCACAAGAGTTAACTCACCATGAAAGAAGCTGTCCTTTCTTAGAAGGGGAACAGTGATATGTGGTCAACTTAATTCTTTGAAGGAAACATTCAAAGGGATTATGTGGCACAGGCAGGCTGAAAATACAAACAAAAAAAGAGGGAATGCTGATCTTCTTCTTAAACATCTTAGCTATTCCTACGTGGAGAATATGTGTGTGGGTATAAATGTGTGTATTTTTTTCCTTACCACTGAAACGTATGCAAAGTTCACTTCATAGAATTGTTGACCATACATTTTCATACAATTCTGTAGAATTAAAGAGGAGGACCACAGTGGTGTCCTCAGCTAGTGGCGCTGGTGCCCAAATGACGACAACTGTATGATTTCTGATTCAAGTCATGGCATTTGCCTATTGACATCACATGTGTCATGCTTTGTCACCCTGCCTGTGGAGGACAATTATGGGGCGATGGCCAAGACAGAATGAAAGGGGATTATGTGTTCTTCACAGGGCCAGCCCTACCAGGGGTCAAAATGAGTCATTTACTCTCTGTATCAAATTCCAGGACGTTTCTACACTGTACTATGGAGAGAGTTGTGTGTCGGGTAATTGGAGCTGCTTCTTTAAGTTAGCTTATTCCCTTCAGATGCAGGGAAAGAAGAAACATTCAACTGCCTGTCCAATCAGATTTTGTACAGTATGTGGAACAGTAGGGGATGCTACCTTGTCTTCTGTCACAAGCAGCAAAATGTTTGGACCTGGGTCCTGGTCCTTGCTCCCTCTCTTTCAGGGGTGTCCGTGAAGGGCCTGGGGTCAAACAACTCAAGAGAACAGCCACCAATCTGTGCAGTGCACCTTTTTAAAAGTGGGATTTCAGTTGCCCTGTTGATTTTTCAATACCCCCTGTCCCCTTTTCTTCCCTTTATGCTATGGCATGTCTAAAAGTTGAATCTGACACTGGAGAACGGTGCAGGGGATCTTCTGTGGCGCAAGGGCTAAGCTTCCTCCTAATCATATTGCTGCAGCTTGGAAATCAGTCATATGCAATGCAAGAACAGGACAGCCCAGTTGTTGGGTGGGCAGACCTATTTTTTTCCTCTGATTGTTCTTGTTATTTTTCTTTAAAGGATAAAAAGAGGAAATGTTTATTTTTGCACTTGACAAGTGAAGCTTTCCATGGGCGTAGGCAGTTTGGTAGAGATTTAAGGCACCATCTCAGAAGCTCAGGATTGCTGCTTACACATGGCCAAGAAGAAACACACCACCAAAAAAAATGAAGAGACTAAGACATCATTTTACAGATGTTATCAATGGAAATTTAAATAATTTAAATTGAAATAAAATACACCAGCCCTCAGTGAGAAAATAGGGGTCTGTAGGAGCCATCTGCTTACTAAGTCTTCTAATTGTTGCCCAACGTCCAACTATGATGAGTAACTTCAAGGGCTTGGATTGGACAATCCTATCAATGGAGGACATTTTCTAGCAGCCTTAATTCACATGACGTGCTTATCCCTGATTGATACTCCCCTTCCTCTGTTGGATTTGTGTGATAAACCAGTCAACTGACCATCATCCAGGCTAAAATGTAGTTGGCTTCTCAATAAGTCATGTGAATCCAGCCAAAATAACAGGCTATTCTTTGAAAAAGGGGACAAATAGCCACCCTAATGGTAGCTAGGAATTGAGGCCAAAAACTGCAAGGTAGAGTTTCTCTTCTAACAATAATTATTTTGTTTCATTCTTTACTCTAATTCTTTAATTCTTCCATTTTAGTGCCAAAGTAATCGTTTCATGGAAATTTGCACTTATATTTGCAATGTGAAAAAAGGAAGCCCAGCATTTCTTACTGGACTCCAACATGGTAACTAGTCTTAGCATTCCTATGGTTTAAGGGATCACATATTTGAAGATGTAGAAAGATTGATGAACATCAAAATACACTTAATATATTTCATTTTTTAATTGTCCCAGGTTACATCTTGATCACCATCAATGGAGTGAGCACCAAAGGGCTAAGTCACAAAGAACAGGTGGACATGATTAAATCATCTAGGAATCTTTTAAGGTAACCAAGAAATCTTGGGTGGCTGTCTGAACTTATTTTTGTAATAATAATAATGATGATGATGATGATGATGACAACGATGATGTTGGAAGGGACCTTGGAGGTCATCTAGTCCAACCCCCTACTCAGGCAGGAAACACTATACCATTTCAGACAAATGTCTGTCCAGTCTCTTCTAAAAAACTTCCAGTATTGGTGCATTCACAGCTTCTGGAGGCAGGTTG
Organism: Bothrops alternatus; assembly: GCA_034064705.1. Lineage (NCBI taxonomy): Eukaryota > Metazoa > Chordata > Lepidosauria > Squamata > Viperidae > Bothrops > Bothrops alternatus. Next base: position 4,359,034 of record JARGCV010000052.1, on the reverse strand, counting down.
TTCCACTGATTAATTGTTCTGTCAGAAAATTTCTCCTTAGTTTTAGGTTGGAAAAATTTTCTGACAGTTAGAACAATTAATCAGAGTGGAACAACCTGCCTCCAGGTTGTTATGTATTTGTTATTGATTGTGGTGATCATTGCATTAATTTTTCACATGCTAAGGAAGGGATATGGCTGCTCTCCTTAGATTGGAAAGCCACTACAAATGGGAACAAACACATCTTTGTACTATACCACGGTGGAGAGATGGCCAGGATGACTTTCTGATGGATGAATGAGATATATTGTAACAAATGGATTAGGATTGAATGATAGCACTCTGCCACTTAACGTTACAGTTTCCCCAAAAATCAGAAATAGTGGACAGTCCAGCTGCTTATTCTTTTCTTGAGATAAACTGGAGACGGACCATCTTTCTCATTGGTTTTTTCCCTTTGACTAGTTGGAGGCATGATTAAGTGGCATTCTTTTGCAACTACTTTCATTTCTTAACTACTGGCACTTATTTCTTTTAACTATTAGTCAAAAGAACTAAAAGTTTAACTTTTAGTTAAACTATCTTCCAGTTCAGATAGAGGGGAGCTCTAACTCTCTCCCCTCCCCACTGGTATCATTATTAGAGACCTCTGAAGGCCTTTGTGGCTGGCTATGAGGGAAAAATCTTTTCTTGGCCCCCTAAATGATATTTCTTTCTGTAAGCTATCTTTCTGAAATGGACTGATCTGAAACAACTCTTGCTTGCATTCTTAGGGTTGTATTGTCATAAAATTATATAAAAATGATGTTGTTGTTGTTGATGATGATGGTGGTGGTGGTGGTGGTGGTAATGGTGGTGATGATGATATTAGTAATGCAATTATTGATTGGACACTGATGATGATATCAGTAATTGAATTTATAGGTTAGATACTGTGAATGAAGCCCTGATTATGAAAAGAATGGAACTGGAAACCAAGTTGCATTGCATGAAGGTACGATTTCTATGTAAAATGGAAAGCAAGTACGTGTATTGGCTTCAATCAGATTCTAAGATGAAGGGAATCCCTTGGACTGCTCAGTGAGGCAAAGCTGGATCCCAGCAAAAGTAGCCCCATTGAATCAGGACTATTGTGAAACTTTGTGAGCAATTCAGTGGACAGAGAAAGAGTCTACAAACAAAATCCATATCCAGGTTAATCGCTTCATAAATGAAAACACTTGATGTCAAAGTCAATTCCTCCACTTATCTATTTGGTGTTTCTGCCAGGATTTCTCTCCCTGCTTTATAGCTACAGATATAAGCTTAACCTATTAACAGGTAATGAATTTATAGGCACACACCTATTTATTATTATTGTTTAAAGTGCAACATTCACTGAAGCTAGCTCAAAACTCTGTGGTCTGTTTCTATAAAATTGGACATGCTTCTTGCCAAAAGAGAACCATTTTGAGCTGGGCAACTTTCCCAGAGTTTGCACTCCAATATTGTACATGGAGGATTCAAATGTGCTGTGGTGATTAAGATAATGTGACCAAGGCGAGGAGACCCAGATTCAAATCCACCATCCACTATGAAAACTCACTGAGCGAAGTTGAACACCTCATTCTCTTTCAACCCAATCTACCATACAGGGCTTTTGTTATGGAAAAGAAAACAGAAGAAGAAAGTATAAGCTACTGCCTTTTTCTCCTGTAAAAAAATAAATAAACCAGGCTATAAATCCAATAAATAACAAAGCAAAACAAGGTTGTCCACTTCTGCTCTATTCCTAGCTTTCAAAGTTCAAGAAAAAGTTAGGGGAACAAAGGGCCCAAAATAGAGAAGTCAAAGTGATCCATTTTTATCTGCACCATATTACTGGAAGTCCAGGTCAGCTCTTTTGTATTTCTTTAGATCCTCTCCACTTACTGTGATGCTTTGGCTCACTGGAATAGAGAGGCCAGGTATCAATTATACACAAGCCACAAAGGTTCCAGAACTGAATTGTTCCAACGTTTGTAAGAAAAGTCCAATCTATGGAAGCAGCACATGGGATCTGCTTCTACCTTTGCTATCCCTCTATTGGGATGACTGGTTTGAATGAGATGCCACACCCATCTGACCATCAGTAGTTCCCCAGTGCAGATTTAAACCTTGCAATTAACTGCATCCTAAGATATTTCTGGACTATGCTACAATGGTTTGCTTACCTGCTGATGACTTTCCTACTCCAAGCTGTGATCTTTAATAGCACCAAAGAGGCAAATTAGTGTTTAACCAAAATCTTTCCAATTTTTTGGGAGGGCAGCAACCGGCCCACTACTCAAAGGGCAGCTGTGGCCCTGAGTCTCCAAGAAACTGCACATCTAAATAATGCTTGAAATGCAGCCTCTACTGTGACTTTCTCAGTACAAGTAGTCCCCCACTTATAACCATTCATTTAATGACCGTTCAGATTTTACAGTGGCACTGAAAAAAGGGACTTATGACCAGTTTTCACATATATGACCATTGCAACCTTCCCACAGTTATGTGATCAAACTTTGGGTGTTTGGCAACCGGCGTGTATTTAGCTTCTCAGGGTCTGGGGACTGCCATTTGCAACCATCCTAGAGATTTTCTGACAAGCAAAGTCAATGGGGAAAGCCGGATTCGCTTAATGACAGCACAATTCACTTAACAACTTCAGGGACTTGCTTCACATCCGTGGCAAACAAGGTCATAAATTGGGACATGACTCACCTAACATCTGCTTGGCAACAGAAATTCTGGACTCAACTGTGGTTATCAGCCAAGGACTACCTGAACATTGAGTCATTTACTGATATGATAGAAAACTATTAGGCTCCATAGAAGTAATTTAGAACTGGAGTTACACAAAAGAAAAATTCATATACGGGTAGTCCTCGAGTTACAATTGAACCCAAAATTTATGTTGCTAAGTGAAACATTTGTTAAGTGAGTTTTGCCCCGTTTTACGGCTTTTCTTGCCACAGTTGTTAAGTTAATTATTGCCTTTGTTAAGTCAGTAACATGGTTGTTAAGTGGCTTCACAAAAGCTGATCACAGGACCCCAGGACACGGCAACCGTCATAAATATGAATCAGCCACTAAGCATTTGAATTTTGATCAGGTGACCCTGGGGATGCTGCAACGGTCGTTAAGCGTGGAAAAACAGTCATAAGTCACTTTTTCCGGGGCTGTTGTAACTTTGAACGGACACTAAATGAACCGTTTGTAAGTTGAGGATTATCTGTATTGTAGTATCCAGTCCTGAGATATCCTCAGGAGAGATTTTTCACAATGAGAAATAACTGAGGCCTGGAGTCGCTGCCTGATAAAGACTGTGTTACATTACAGTCATTTCCAAATGAGAACGTGCCATTTTCCCTTTAACAGAAAACTCTGCAAGATAAGTTGACCGAGCTCCAGGCCCTGTGCTTACGAGAAAAGCACCTTGCTCGCGGTAAGTCTGACTGTCCTGTTGCAGAAGTGAGAAGTGGTAACACCCAATTTCTGCACGGACATGATGCAAACTCGGTTAATAGTTGTCAAGTTGCTTAGTTTCAGTTTTGTTTGAAGGAAGTTCTGAAGAAGAACAAGAGCTTCTTTTATGAAACGTACCTTTACGTAGTCTTTGTGGTGGGTGTGCCACATCGAGAAAGTTGTAAAATTAGATATTAAAGTGATTATTATTTTTTAAATCTTGCCATTCTGATGGTTATTGATGGTTATCAATTGCTTAGTTTTTATTATAGTTCCTTGTCATTTCCCCACTAAACCTTTTTGTAGGCTAATATAAAGATACATCACATGCATTAAATAAACCAGCGCTAATTTTTCGATCTGACTCTCATCACTTTTTCTGGCTGAGTTGGAAAAAATTCTCTATTTTTCATGCCAGGGTGCATGGAGTGCTCTAGAGGCTTAAAAATCATGCTGCAGGAGACTTTTTAAAAATATTTTTTTATTTCATTCAAAAGATTAAAATACCAAATCCAAAGGAGAAAAAAAAATAACAAAGACAAACCAAAACTAATTTTAGTTTGTCTTCGTTAATTTTTTCCCCCCTGTGGACCCTGCTGAGTTCTGATTGACACTTAGGATTTCCAATAGGTGTGTGATTTATTTATTTGTTTGTTTATTAAATTTATATGCTGCGTCTAAAAGGTGACCCTGGACTTCTTTCATTTGTTTAGCTTGGTCAAGCTCATGGAAGGGGATAGTGGCAGAAAAAAAGATTCAAATCTGGACTTTCTAAACTATAGTTTACAATCCAGAGACTGAAGATAATCTAAACTACAATTCCCCAGTATTCTTCACCATTGACTTTGCTGGCTCTGTATCATAGCAATTTATTGTCTCTTCTAAAGTCAACCAAGTAGGGTTTAGCCCAATGTTTCTCAACCTTGGCCATTAGAAGATGTGTGAACTTCAAGTCCCAGAATTCCCCAGTCAGCATAGCTGGGAGTTGAAGTCCACACATCTTCAAGTGGTCAGGGTTGAGAAACACTGATTTAGGCCAAAATGACACCAGTGAGAAGAGGCCTTAACAGGGCTGAGTGATACTAGGAAAACTTTACCAGTGATTACCAAGGAAACAGCCTTAAAGGTTGCTGGGGATTGTAACTCAGCAACATGGGGAGGCTTTTAGGTCACCCTCTTGTCTGTTCAACATTCACACTCATGTAGAAGAAGTCTCACAGAACTCTGGAAACTAACCTTTTGCTGCATATGTAAAGGCTTCCAGTATCTTCACAGTAATCAAATGTATACTTTTGGTATTCTTCTGGTACAAAGAAACATTTCTGAGAATATAATGCTTGTTTTCTTCCATTTGCTCTTTAGGAGAAGTGTGCTCACTACCAGATTCTGCAGGATTAGAAGGACCTAATACCTTTGGTGATCATGCTGGATTAGAGTCTCCATTGGGCAGTAAGCCCCGATTTTCCAGTGAAAGCAGCTGCTTAAGCCGTCTTAGCTCAATGACCCTGGATAGTGAGGACAGTTTTTACCAATCCAGTGTTTTCGAAGACCCCGCTAAGGAGGTTTTTAGCCGACAATCAAGCACGGAAGACGACTGCTTTCTTCCAACTGGTAGTAACCAAGTGAAGAAGACGTCACTGAGAAGGCATCGGAGTATCAGTGTGACTAGCAATATCTGTAGATCTCCTTCAAAGAATGGAGATAACTTCTCAAAGATCTTTGGGACTCTCCCACGGAAAAGCAGAAAGGGAAGTATTCAAAAGAAGCTGCTGACTTTCATTCCTGGCCTTCACCGAGCTGTGGAAGAGGATGAAAGTCGGGTCTGACAATGGAACAAGTTAAGAATGACATAGTTCACAGAAACCTTGGATGGCAATTTGCATTTTTGAAATCAAACCAGGCCTGCATTTTGTATTCTCAATCAGTAAAACAATGGAAGTAAAATAAATAGTTTAGACTGATAGTTTTTGAGGGTTTTTTTTTCTGATATAGTTTCTAGACAATTGGATTGATAACATACATTTGGGTGTTATTTGTGGATTTTGGGCGGGAAGCAGGAAAGATGGTGACTAGAGTTGTTGCCTAGTAACACTACAATATAGGCCTGAAACAATGAGAAGGCAGCAATTTGTAGGAACTAAGACTTTATGTTCAATTGCTAGCAAAACAATTTAAAAATATATATATTTAATAACAATATATATTGTCTTGGTTCTCCAACATCTGACTCACACTTTGTAAATCTGGTTGATGTCACTAGTTTGTATCACTCTAATGTTTGAGGTAAGCAAGTGGTCTTTGCCCAAGGACCCATACTGGTAAAATAGATACCCAGTCTCTCACATCAAAGGTGGCATTCTAACTACTGTCTAGCCTGTGAGGGCAACATTAGGAAAAAGGATTTATGAGAAGCTGGAGAAGTACCAGGGCCTATATGGAGGAGCTAGAGAGGATGTGGAAAGTAGAGGCCAAAGTGATCCCAGTGGTGATATGAGCACTGGGGGCTTTGACTCCTAAGCAGGGGGAGAGAGATTCCAACAAATACCAGGAACGGCGTCAATGTCCAGAAGAGGGCAGTGCTAGGAACAGCCAAGATCCCTCAAACTCCCAGGCCCCAGATAGGATCCAAGACTGAGAAAAACACAGACCACCCATAGGGGTAAGAAGGATTTTTTTTAAAAAAAAATATTGTGATCAATTGATATATTTGAAATTATGATCACATGGAAGAAGAACCAGAAATCTGTGTGAATATGTTCAGAAAAATGCAATGATTTTTATGATTGGAATAGTTTGGAAAAATATAAACACCACAAAGCCAATTGCAATAAGGATGAGCATTAAAACAGCTTGACAAGTTACTATTCTCATCTAGCTATAGTCCACACAGTGCTGGGATTCAGCTGGTTCGCACCACTTCAGCAGAACCAGTAGCTAATTTTTCGTTGCTCAGGCCCATAATGGACTTCTGGAAGCAGCATCCACACAGAGAACCGGTTGTTCACATATTTGAATCCCACCACTGAGTTCACACCTTACTTCTTGTGGAGGAACTGAAGCTGGCATAGGCCCAAAGGAAATGTTGTTAGCATACTGAATTACAATAATAGCTACTGCTTTTAGATTTTTATATACTGATATTTCCTGTTCTGTGAACTCCCTGGCTTATTACAGACGAACTCAGCATTGAAAGAGGAAGTGCTTTAGTACAAAGATTCTACCTCTTCTTCTTCTTTTTCTCTTTGTAAATATAGTCTGAATAAGAACTTAACCCATGGGTTAGAATATCGGTCTTTTAAGCATTCAAACTTTGTATTTATTGGCCACTGCTTTGTGTTTGAGTTGGTTGAGAACTGTGTTGCCTTAATATGGATGCTGAAATTCCAGTGAACTCTTCAAAAATGGAAACACTGGAGATTTGTTATTGAAGGCTGTAAAAAAAGAAAAAGAAAAAAAAAGAACAGGTCAAGTGGACTGAAAAATAAAATGTCAAATATCAATAGCCAACTTAAAAAATAAAATAAAATAGGTAACATTTGGATTTGTATTGCTTAAAGGTGTTTGCATAGTTCCATCTTTGAGGTAAAATGGTTGAACTGGCAAACTTCCCGAGAGTCCAGTGTTTGGAGAGTGGATGTTTTGGAATAATTTTTTTCTTTCCAGGCAAAATATTCCCTTTCATAAATCAACAAAACAAACACTGCTATGCTAGTACCACTTAGAAAATTTCTTACGGTTCTTATTTCCTTATTCATCATGGAGGAACCTGTTAGGGGACTGATTCTGAACGGACATACTGTTTGCATTTCCAACACAGTATCTGAAGCAAACTTTAATTTAACGAAGCATGCTTCTCAACTGATATAAATGCAAACAAGTCAATCAGCTAAAATAATTCTTTATCACAACCTCCAGAGGAACCTTGTGGGGCCGTTGCAGCGTTGCAGCCAGTATATTATTACCTTGAGAGCAGCTGAGACTTTCACTTCCAGTGAAAATGCTTCACACTTGAATTTTTCTGCAGTGCAGCTTGAAGCTGCTTGATTCCTGTGCGTAAAATGTCTAGAAATGAAGCCAGCTTTCTGGATTTTGGATTTCAGTACCTTTCTCTACTTTGATCACAGTCCTGGCCCTTTATTCTCTTTGGCCAGTGGCTACTTAGTCCTCTAAGGAATGAATCTTACTGGGTTTTTTTACCCCTCCCATTTGGCTGTAAAACAAGCTATAATCACTTTCCTTTCTTTGAGCAGGAAAGAAAGAAAAAAAAGAAAGAAAGAAAGAAAGAGAGGGAGGGAGGGAGGGAGGGAGGAAGGAAGGAAGGAAGGAAGGAAGGAAGGGAGGAAGGAAAAAAAGAAAGGGAGCGAGGGAGACCACCGTACCCTTCTTCCATTCACTTGCGCTAGAAGGGGAAATTCATATGTGTGTGTGTGTGTGTGCGTGTGTGTGTGTGTTCGCGCGCGCACGCACGCACGCATGTACATGTATTTTAAAGGGAAGAAGAAATGGTTCGTAGGTTGAAAGTCCCCTTTAGAAGGGGACAGCTGGGAGCCCAGGACAACGTGATCAGACAGGACAGTGAACCCCAGAGGGAAACATACCTGACACCCTGCAAGTAGCCAGTTGAGAAGCAAGTGTCTACCTGTCTGTAATGAAATGAAAAATAGCAAGCAAATTGGACAGTAAGAAAACACTAAGGTGTTATTAGAAATAAAAATATATTAAAGACACCACTTTTCCATATTTTAAAACATTAGGTCTGGAGGAGTGTGTGTGTGTGTGTGTGTGTGTGTGTGTGTGTGTGTGTTTTGGGGGGGGGAGAGTTAAATGTTGAAATCAAGTAGGACAGGTACTATGGTAGGTGAGCCCTTTAGCATCTAGATCCTGAATTGGAGATACCTCCCCAACAGCATTTAAAAATAAAGCTAGCTAAAACTAATATAATAATATAAGCATCTGAGATAACCATGGTCATAAATAGTACATCGGTAGCAGCATAAATAGCACCAGAGTATGATCAGAACCAATCAGTTATCCCAAAAGTGCTTTTTCAAGAGGCAACTGGACTTTTTTGTTTTTCTTTGAAGACATTTCACTTCTCATCCAAGAAACTTATTCAGCTCTGACTGGATGGTGGGGAATGGAAGAATTTATATTCCTTGCAGACAGCTGGTCATTTGCATTCTTTTAGAGAGTCATTGAGGCCACTTGGAGGTTTATCTATGTGAGGGTGAAGATTTGTTCTCCGAGCTTGTGGGCTGGTTTCTGAACCTTTCATTAGTAGGCTAGGTAACACCTTTAGTAGAGTTTAGGGGAGTTTATCTGTATCATCAGGGACACCTAAGTAGTGCAAATGGGTTTGGAGCCTTCTTGGAACTGCTGAAAGGACTGTGTTGTAGACAGGAGATAGATGATGTCATATCCCTCCCCCTCTGTTGAGAGAGGGCTGTGCAATTTTGACATAGATGGCCTCTTTGACCTCTCTTTCAAACTAGCGGTCCTGTCTGTTCAACATGTGGACTTTGCTGCCTTCAAAAGAATGGCCTTTGTCTTTTAAATGCAGATGGCACTCTTGTCCTGATGGGTTTGTTCTCCTATGTTGTGCCATGAGAACAAACCCATCAGGACAAGATTCAGCAGTGCATCTACATTTAAAAGACAAAGGCCATAGGTAACACTGAGGACATAGATATCCATGACTGGATGACTGAGAATCTTCATAGACATTTAGCCAATCAGTTACTGAGGTAATTTTTTTAAAAAAGCATTCAACTTTTATTGGTGGATGTGGGTGGGAAGCCTCATAAGAGGCCTTCTACATGTACTGATGCCAAGACCATGATTGAAAATGTTACTTCTAGATTATTCTTTACCAAACAAATTCCAGGTTTGAGTTAGACACTGACATATAAAAAGGAGACAGAATTACTGGCAATGAAGAGCAGAGAAACCTAATATGCAAATACCTGAGGGAATTAAAGACATTTTATTTGTGCTTAAATAAGAGGGAAACCTCCACAAGAAGCAAATTTTAGTGATGGTTCATGTTAGAGTGTGTGAAGAAATGGTGGGAAACTTGTCAAGAAGAGGACAAGAGAGTGTTGGGGAGCAGTCCCACCATATCTCTTCTTGCTTCTTTGTGACAACATTAGTGTGTGCAGAGCTTCTGGGATTTGCAATATTTTTGTCCTGTGGTTGACACGTGAAACTGTTCTCAACCACAATCCACCCTCGCAACATGAATCTGAAGCTGATCTGCAGGCCCTGCTTGTTTACAATGCTAACATTACTTAGGTGGGTAATTTGCCTGTTTCTCTGCATAGCAGGAGAGAGAGGAAGTGGTTTTCTCTGGTGTTGCTATACACCAGCCATTGCCACAGTAACTTTGGCTTTGCAGTCTTCATGCTGATGACGCAAAAACGTTAAACTGCCAGAAGTTCTTTCTGAAAAAAAGTCCCTGAATAAATAAAGACCCGTGCTACTTGTATGACTTCCAGCCTGACAGAAATACAGGTTGAAAAAGAAGAGCTGCATGACCACCCTTTCCCTGAAAATTTACCCCTCCCTCCCAATTATTTAAGCATTAGGTATCCTAATTTATTTTCTCTGAGCAATGTGAAAAAAAAAAAAAAGAAAGGTGAGACTTCCGAGCCTAATGGGCTAACAAGCAATTATATGCATGTTATATATTTAGCTAATTCATAAGGTCTGTTATAAAAATGGTTAACTTGTTGAATTATAGACTGTCTGTCTGTATAACTTTAAGCCTTTGTTTTAGGCGGGAATGAGTACTTTAAATTGATTGGCCGCTGCCTAGTGGCGGTCCGTATAAATATGAGTCAAGCAGCTGCTAGAGTTTGCTTCTGTGAGAACTAAATAAAGAGCTGTTATTTCAACTTCATGTCTTCAATGCCTTGCTGTTCCCACTACACTACAATGCAACTGAACAATTTCATTCCCTTTTAAGTGGCAGTTCCAGTCTTTGTTTAGGAGGCAATGGTAGTTGCTCTTTTGTGGGGTTCTGCAAAGTCCCTTCCCCCCTGTTGTTTATTATCTACATGAAGCCACTACAGAGGTCATCTGTTGGTTTGGGCATAATATCTTCACCAATATTAATAGCTATCAGGCTAGAGTGGAGATGTCATAAAATCATAAAATCTTAGTGTGGGTGACAGACCCCTTGTATGGTGTTTTGATCTATTAAACCAAAGTTGTTGGACTTTTTTTTTTCCTTTTTAAATGTTTTGCTGTAGCTTTTTTTGTCCTATCCTGTAGGTTGCCCAAAGTCGCAAGGAGGATGGTAAAAAATCCCTAAATACATATTCAAGAGCCATGATAGCGCAGTGATTAGAATTTAGTTTTGCAAGCAAACTCTGCCCACAGCCAGGAGTTTGATCCTGACAGGCTAAAGGTTGACTCAGTTTTCCATCCTTCTGAGGTGGGTAAAATGAGGACTCAGATTGTTGGGGGCAATAGGCTGACTCTGTAAACCACTCAGAGAGTACTGTAAAGCATTGTGAAGCGATATATAAGTCTAAGTGCTATTGCTATCCCAGAGTTTACCTCCTAAAAGCACTTCTTTTCATACTTCATGTAGGAAGAGCCATCCATCATTGCTGAGCGATGAATTGAGAGCTATGGAGCAGTATATAAGTCTAAGTGCTATTGCTATTCTATTTTAGCAAATATTTTGTTATTTCATACTCCTATTTGTAAACAGATTCTACAATGTCTTTGCCTTTTTCTTTAGCTTCATTTGCCTGTGTTAGATCCTTTCTATGGTTATTTTGAGAAGAGATATGCAAAACATATAAAGCAATGTGAGACATTACAAAGTTGGCTTAGCTTCAAACCTCTTCTGATTTGGAGAATTTATTGCAGAAAAGCACCAAATTGCCCCATCCCCCAATTATATATTTTTTATTTATTTATATTTCCTATTTTTAAATTGCCCATCTCCCTCAGATATGGGTTGGGAGCAAATCTGACATGACCTGGAGAAAAATTGAACATTCTGGAGTTCTCTAGAACATTCCATTCCTGGATTGATGAATTTTGCACATTCCTTTTCTTAAATATGCCTACTTAATGATCCAGTAATCTTCTTAAAAACAGTACCCATTTCTTTTTTTTATTCATAGACGTTATTGATTAATACTCTTGACTGAGATCCTTTTTCTTAGTTTCCTTGCTTGAAAAAAATAAATAAATCTGAGTTTAGTTACTAACTGTACATCTTCGTTGTTTTTTTTCTTTTGGCATAGGTTTTGTCTTCCATGTTTCTCTGACTATCATATTAACTTATTCTGAAAGCCTCTTGAATCTGTTTTCTTTGAAATTTTAAAAGCATAATTTTTCTACTTTAGTTTTCACAATGCCTTTGATCTGTAATCTGGCACTGATCCTACATTATGACTGTATATTCTCAATGGCACACAATTGTCATCAATTTTCTCTCTTTAAAGTCTGACTTTTTCACAATGTGCACCTGGCACTATCTTGGCTAAGTAGCAATTTAGCACTGCAGTTTTGGTGGGTTTATTTTAATACAGAATTTTTTAAAAAGAAAGAAAAAGAAAAAAGACAAAATACAAAACTTCAGAAATTAAAACAAAAAAGAAATAGAAAGCAGCAGCTTCTAGTTTCATTTGCAGCAAATATAAGCATGATTACAAAGTTATCTCTTATGCTATGGCTATAAAAAACAGCTTGCTTTATCTATTTTTTCCCCTAATCATCCATCCACAAGTTATAAGTGCATTATTTTTATTTCATGCAAAAATAAGAGGTTTCCAGTCAGCCATAAATGTAGATATTATCTTTTCTCTAATCAAGGAAGTCAGTTTAGCCATCTGCAAATTCTTCACCAAGCATGCTTCTGTGGATGGTAAGGTCAAATCTTTCCACTTTTCAGCATCTAGTAATCTTCCTGCACTTGTCAAAAATATAAAAAATGGCTTTTTTTTCTAACTATCTGTCTATTAATCTCAAAAGAAAAGTCTCTGATTTCAATTCTACATTAATCTTTAAAATATTCTGGAATAGTGTATTAATCTGTATACATTTTCCCACTTTTTAATATATCCACTGTACATGATAAAATATCCTTTCTTGTTGTTAGATGACAGTTTTTCAAGCACTGGACCTGGAGCATGCTTAATCTACTCAATCTTTCAGGATTGGCAAATTCTTTCTTAGATAACCAGGCTCTATGCTGGTTTTAATTACATTTGATTTCTCTTTTTAGCTATATTGACAAAGTAATTCCTGCCTGAGTTAGCTACCTCTATCTCAACAAATAATTATTTTTTAAAATAGAAATATTGAATACAGATGTTTAAGATTTTGTATTTCTCCTTATGTTTACACATGTACTAATGCTTACTCCAAAATTTTTTGTTTTTAAAAATATTTGCTGTTGTATAGTTTCTATTTTTGTTTGGTTTTTTTTTAATTTCAGTTTTTTGCTTTTCCATGTTTTGCTCATCTTTTTTTAAAAAACAAATGAAAAAGCAAATAAAGAACATAGGAATTGTACATTTAATGTTTTTGAAAAGTAAATTCCGAATTTAGGACCACATATATATACCGAAAAAAAAGACATTTTAAGTTCATTTAATACAAAGTTCACAGAAAAAAAACGGAAAGAACAAAGTAAATTATATTTGGCTTGATCTGTCAGTCTATTCCTGTCCAGAATAGATGTTTTGCATCGAACTGAGTTAATGTTGGCAAGGAAATTAGATTTCATTCTTCTCACATCATAGCATGACTTGTAAATCAAGATATTCAGAGCTTTCTGACGTGCTCAATAACACAAACAGGAAGTGGCTGCTGGACTGATAAGGGAGGGCTGTCTCACTTGAAATCAGTTTAACCACAATATGAGGGTTATCTATAAATGCCCTCAGAACAGAGGTAAATATCTAGATATCCTCACCGACCCATGTTAAATTTTATGACATGCATCTTCGCACATATTGGGAGACATTCATTCCACTTAAGCTTTGTTGAATGGGATTTTTAGTCTTTTGTGGTGCTAAAGAAAGATGCAAAAATTGGGCTAACAAGAGAACCTTCTTCACAACTGAGTGTGTATTGTAAGCAGCAGTGCCTCTTTGATACCATCCTCAGCTTTCTTAAAAACACTTGGCCCTTTCCACCCCCTTGTCCCGAATAGTTTTTATCAGGAGATTTATTTCTCAATAGACACAAAAAGGATTTCAATAAATCTGGAAAAACCAATGGACTTTTATTCCTAAGAGTTTTCAGATTGGTTGCTCCATCGTTTCTTTGCACCTATAAGCTATTTTGTCCACAGGGGCAAATCAGGTCACACAGATAAGGTCTTCCCATACTGCCCTATGTCTGTTTCTCACTTGATCTAATTGTTAGTCAGAGAAGAATGTGTTTAAGAAGCAAAAGAGAATTCTGTGCATGTTGTATATTTCTTCGAGATAGAAGTGAGGTTCTTGTATCCTCATGTATTTTCTAATACAGGAGTCCCCAACCCCCGATCTGTTGGCCAGCAACCAGTCCACACAAACAAGGAAAGCCCCACCCAGAGGATGCAGGCAGCACACAAAACCACACCCCCACTGGTCCACGGAAAAACCTCTCTCCACGGAACCGGTCCCTGGTGCCCAAAAGGTTGGGGACCTCTGTTCTAATAAATCTCTTTTTACTTAAAAGTGCTGCGAATATCCATTAGCAATTCTTGATAGCTAAGCTCACATTTTCCCTCCAGGACAGCTTGATCCCGAGTAGTTCACTTTTGCAATGGGATGCCTTGTGATCAAATTACTATGTACTTTTCAGGCTCTGCTTACGTTCAGGAGCATTTCACCTAACAAGGCTTCTGCTGAATTCAAATATCCAATACATCCCAAATCTTTCTGTCTGTGCGGACCAGCAATGGTGGTGGGGGAGGGGGGGGAGGGGAGGAGATGGTTTCATGTGCAAACCTGCCGCTTGCACAAATGGAGCTTTGCGCACTTGCCACCACTTGCGCAGCCCAGTTCGCAATGGGCCCTGGACCAAGGCTTGGGGACCCCTGAAATAAGGGCTTTCAGTGTTACATAATGTATGAGCACAATTGGGACAGGAATGTCCAGTGCTAAACAAGGCAATAATTCACTGAGTTTCACTTGATTTTTCAACATTTTTGCCATTGTTGTTAAGTGAATCATGTAGTTGCTAAGTGAATTTGGCTTTCCCCATGGGCTGCCTGTCAGAAATTGGCTGGGAAGGCTGCAAAAAGACCGGTTTTAAGTCACTTTTCTCAGTGCCACTGTAACTTTGACTGTCCACTAAATGAATGGTTGAAGTCAAGCACTCTCTGTGTTACCTAAGTTAATACTGATGGTTTTTCCCTCATAGAGGAAAGGTTCTCAAGCGTTTTTGCTAGACATGTGGTCTGTCTGCAGTGAGGATATGGGAAGTAGTCTGCAATGAGAAAAACAGTGGTTGAATGAACGCAAGAGGACGTAAGAGGAAATTATTAAATTCTGTGGCTCTTTGGACTTAGGCCTGCCAGATGTTAACTTGGGCAAGCTTAGGAAGAAACAAAGAAATGGATGAAGCGGGCAATAGGAGGGCTGTCTCTGCCACTGACATCCTTTGTCTGTTCAAAGGCCAGATAAAGTGGGAAGTTAAGGGTCAATAACAACAGCAGTGGAAGATGAGAACTGTTGAAAGAAGAACTTAGTGCTTCTCTCCTGTTGAAAATACCGCCCTCCCTGATTTATGACTAACAAAATTGAGCAAAACCAGTTAGTATTTTAAGAGTAGGGTCAAAGCATTTGAGTCATAACATTTGAGGGATGTTTATCTAAAATTGGAACAGGTGGGTCAGGTCACGTTTGTGATATGGAGGAAACGGCTGGCAAAGTCTTCAGGTGTGTTCTGCATTATAGTAGGAAAGAGTTTCTCTACTGCCTTCATGGAAATAAATCAGATTTTTAATGTATTTGTTCAGATAAAATTCCTTCACTGAAATCATTCCTCATCATGAAACTTTGGGACAAATGGATGACTTTCTGGAGCGTTTTTTAAAAAAAATTCTTTTATTAAAACAATCAGCATTGAACATAAAATCTTAGTATGCATCAATCATCATAGCACCTGGTATACAACACTAAGTATTAATCTTTGTAAATGTCTGGTTTGGTAAACATTTTTCACTCCTCACATCAAGCCTCAACTATACGCCTGTTACACTTTATTTGATTGGTGTTTCTCTTTTCTATAGTTTATCCACAGTTTCTAGTCTATCACATATTATTCATCTCAGTATTAGTACAATCTTTTATGATCCCTAACCAAAAATCCTGAGGTAGAAGTTTAATAACCTGAGGTAAGTCTTACATATGGTCTATCTATTATTTCTGGTCTATCACCTATTGTCCATTCGCGCTTCTGAATTAACTTCGTCTCCGTACTAGTGCAATCTTTTAAAGTCCTTAACCAAAGATCCTGAGGTAGAAGTTTCATAACCTGAGGTGGAAATTCAATCCACTTTATCAATATTAAAGCAAACAACATTAGGCATAAGATCATGTTAAGAGGCATTCGTCATAAAACACAAACATACAACATTAGGTGTTAGTTTTTGTAAACATTTGATTTGGTAAGCATTCTTCCCTCCTCACGTCGAGCCTCAGCTAAACGCCAGATGCATTTTGTTTGATTGGTGTTTCTCTTGGATATAGTCTATCCATTGTTTCCAGTCTGTCAAATATTGTTCATTGGAGCGATCTTTCAAGTATGCTGATATTTTCGCCATTTCCGCCAAATTTGTTACTTTCAAAGTCCATTCTTCCATAGGCGGTATTTCTGGATTCTTCCAGTATTGTCCCACCAACAATCTTGCTGCTGTAATCAAGTTCAGAAATAAGTTCGTCTCTGAGGTAGTGCACCTTTGTGATCCCTAACAAAAAAACCTGAGGTAAAAATTCTATACGCTTTTTGAAGATGGTTTGGAGTGTCCACCATATCTTCCTCCAGAATGCTTTGATTTTTCTGCATGTCCACCATATATGAAAGTAGGTAGCCTCCCCGTCCCCACACCTCCAGCATTTGGGCTGGGAGTCTGGGTAGATGAGTGATATTTTTTTCGGGTCTAGGTGCCATCTATAGAACATCTTGTAGAAATTTTCCCTTAAATGTTGCGATTTCGTGAATTCTACATTCCTCACCCAGATTTTCTCCCACGTGTCCATGGTGATAGAGTGCCCAAAGTCTTGTTCCCACCTTACCATACAGTTCTTGACTAGCTCGGTTTCAGAGTCCATTTCTATCAGAATGCTGTACACTCGTTTGATGTGCATGATCCCCTGCTCTCTAATCTGTTTAATTAGGTTCTCGTCAGTCTGGGATAAACCCTTCTTCTTGTCCTTATGCCACCGTGATTGCAGTTGTAGATATGATAGCCAGGTACCTCCTATTCCTTCCCCTGCTAGCGTTGTTTGGGGTTTCAAGGAGAACCCATTTCTTTCTTCCAGTACAAGTTTACTGTAGGGCACCACTTCTTGCCCTTGGGATATGTTTGTGTCCCCTATTGTGTGTCCGGGGATCGTCCAGATGGGGATCTTGTTGTGTAGAAGGTGTTTATATTTCTTCCAGACCCAAAGCAATGGGATTCGTAGTGGGTTCTCTCTGAAGTTCTTGTCTGCCTTTTTGTCGTATACCAAGTATGCGTGCCAGCCGAATAGGAGACCCTGCCCTTCAACATTCAATATTCTATCATTCGTCATGTTGATCCAGTCGCTCAACGCCACCAGTGTCGCTGCGTAGTAATATAGCTTTAGATTAGGCATTTTGAGTCCCCCTCTCTCCCTTGCGTCTTGGATGGTTTTTAGTTTCATCCTTGGTCTCTTGCCGTCCCAAATAAATCTGTTGATGCCCTTCTGCCAATTGTCTAAGTCCACATCCTTTTTGAGTATGGGTAGCATTTGGAAGAGAAATAGAAATCTTGGTAAGACATTCATCTTTACTGCTGCTATCCTGCCCAGCAGGGACAGTCGTAGTGTTTTCCACCTTTCCAGGTCAGTTTGTATCTTATTCCACAGCACCTCGTAGTTATTCTTGTATAATTTTGCATTCGTTGATTCTATCTCCACTCCTAGGTATTTGACTTTCTTGACTATTTCACAACCCGTTATTCTTTCCAAGTCCTGTTTTGCTTTGTTGTCTAGATTTTTGACTAGCATCTTCGTTTTTGATATATTTACTTTGAAGCCTGACACCCTACCATAGTCTTCCATTATCTCCATCAATCTCCTTGCTGACTGTGCTGGTTGTGACATTGTCACCAGCAAGTCGTCTGCAAAGGCACATAGTCTGTAGTCTTGCTGTTTAATCTGTATGCCCTTTATGTCCTCTGCTGCTCTTATCCTGTTCAGTAAAATTTCCAGTGTTAGGACAAATAGCAGGGGTGACAGCGGGCAGCCCTGTCTCGTGCCTCTCTCTATGTTGAATGAGTCTGTTAGGTCTCCATTAACAATGATCTGGCCTGTTTGTTTCTGGTAAATTGCCAGTATGGAGTTGAGAAACTGTGCTCCCATTTTCTGGAGCGTTTTAATGAAGTGGAATTTTTGATTAGATGAAATCTGTTATGCTGGCCTGCAGGTGGCAATAACGAGCCCTTGGCCTGCCTTGTTCCATTGAAAAGTGCATGCACAAGATGGTTGCATTTTTAGGCAATTGCTAAGTGATTCTGAGAGATGATTCAGTTTTAGTCCTAAGAAGTCAGAGAGATGGGGAAACACCCATCCTCATCTTGATTTGGTTTTATAAATTGGCCTGGGATTTTTTGTTAAAGAGTAACTTAATTTATTTGTATTGGATGGTGACAATTTACTGTGACTTGGAGCTGACTTGGACTTTGAAGACCAAGCAGGAATTACTGCTGGTACAAAAGGCAGCTATCCAGATACTTGCAGGACACTCCAAATATTGTCATGTGACAACATTGTTGTTATGGAAGTTGCACTGACTGTCTTTTTGTTTCCCAGGGCAAATGTGGTTCAGGGCTTGGAAACCATCTCCGATGCTTAGACACCATCCCAAATGCTGAAGCTATGATGAGAAGATGTATAGAGACAGGCATTCTTGGGGGCTACTCCTGTCAGCTGCTACCTTATGCTTGCTTGTGCTTTGCTGCAATGCGATACATACTGCCATGAACTTACGGGATCGTCTTCTGCCATATACTTCCCTTCGACCGGTGAGAGCGCACAGGGTCGGCCTCCTCCGGGTCCCGTCAGTGAAACAATGTCGTCTGGTGGGTCCTAGGGGGAGGGCCTTCTCTGTTGTGGCGCCCACCCTCTGGAACCAACTGCCCCCTGAAGTCCGCGCTTCTCCCACCCTCCCGGCCTTCCGAAAGAATCTTAAAACCTATCTTTGCCAGCAGGCCTGGGGATGATTGTGGATTGTTGTGTGAATGATGAATGTGTTTTTATTTTTAATGCTTTTTTAAATTTGGACTTAGATTGAATATTGTTTTATATATGCTGTAAGCTGCTCCGCGTCTTCGGAGAGGAGCAGCATATAAGTCCAAATAAAATAAATAAATAAATAAACTGGGGGGAGGGGGAACGAAGGAGGGGGGAAATACTTGGGGAAACGAAACTAAGTGCTGTATCCACTCGAGATGCTGCTTCAAGGTTACTCAGCTGGAAGGAGGAGGGAGCTGCATACCAAACTAGGCTTGGACTGACTGTTATGAAAACATCTTGCCTGATGGATTACACGCGGGTGGGCAATGAGAGACAGCAAAGAGAGGGAAAAGTTGAACTTAGGGATGTTGGCACATAGTTCTCGGTTCTGGCTTTGCATTACTGCAATACACTTGACTTCTAATAAAACCATACCATTCTCAGCTGATGGAGCCAAGGGTCATTTCTATTTAGAGGTTTAAGTTGTGGCAGGTTTGACAGCTCTGCTCCTTTGAAATAGCAGGAATGGTTTCCTCTCATCCAGAAGTCCCAATTTTTCTGGAAAGCATTTAGAGACCAATACAGGAATTTAAGCTGCATCACCATAGTTCTTGTTTCCATCTTGCAATGTATCTAATGCTATTATTTTCTTCTGACTTTATTGCTTTGAGGCTCTGGAATGGCACAATCATTACAAACCAACAAACTATTCTGCAATAACTAAGGGTATAAAATTAGTTCTTTATCTGCTTTTCTTATTAAAGCATTAGCTGCTTCGGTACTTTAGTCATTCTTCCCTATACTATGGAGCATTGGCTCTTTTTATATTTATCATTTAGGATCACATTCTGTAGCATCCTCCTTCATCCTCATTTGGATAAGGTATTGACTTTCCCCTCTCCTAATTAACTAATTAAGTTAAACACACTTCTGAAATAGCTACTATCAGAATTATGAATTCACATTATTGGGGGCGTCACTATTTTCCCCCATTGTTCACTGAAATAGATTTCTACCAGCTTGCGTATCTGGGCTATAAAAATACTAAATGGACAACTAAACCACTAGAGAGGAGCAAAGTGACAGTGAAGACTCTTTACTGCCATCTGCTGGTCATCAGAATTTTTGCAAACCAAACATGATTCACACACATACATGCAGAAACAGAGATCCTGGTTGATAACTATTATCAAAGCCATTTTTGTCTATCTGGAACTCATCGGAGAAGAAACATAGCACGGTAGATGAGTAAAATGAAATGATTCTACTTGTTGGGCCATTTGTTAAACAGGCAAATAACCTCTTTCATAGGTTTCACTCTTCACAAGATTCATTCTTCCATTATATTCATAAAGTTTCACTCTTTGGGAAAGAAACAAGACTGAAAGTAATTATGCATACACTGAGAAAATGAGAGAAAATCAAAGGGGAACCACAAGTGAACAGCAGTTTAAACTTCTTTGTATAAAGAAATATACAAAAGCATTTGAAATCTAATTTTATTTGTTTGCTGCCCATCTCACTATCAAATGACTCTGGACAGCTATTATCCTACATCACTAACTTCCTTGCTGTAAATTTCAGTGGTTGCACTGATATTTAATTTGCCTTAATTTGCCATGATGCCAAACACTTTTTGCAACATTATTGATTATAAAACATCTCCCAGGATCTAATATCTGGAAAGCGATGTGACTTGAGGCAAAAAAAAAAAAAACACAAAACCTTGGATTGATAGGCTGAAGTTTTGCTGAGGTTCAATTTCTAAGACTGAAAAGGAACATGTTCACAGAAAAAAATACTTAATTTGTACATTTCTAATTGATAACCATATTTATTAGATAGCTATCTCACCTTTCCACCACAAAGCACACTCAACAACCTCCAAGCCAACACAACATAAATGCACATTAATAAAAAACACAATGAAATCATTGCAAAGGTAGAACATGAAACATTTATACCAACTAAAAATTGTCCCCAAATCTATTTCAAAACCTAAATGAAAGAAGTGCTTCTTGATACCCTTCCTAAAATCAGAGAGAAGGGGACCAGTTACAATGAACTGCACTTCAGGAGCAACACAGTTGTGAATGCAAACCACAATCCTTTGGCTCCACCGCTGACTGGAGAGAGCGCTTTGACACACCTGTGTTTTCTTTGTCGCAGGAAGCAGATACGTGAGGAATAAGTGGTGCTGAAAAAACAGGATCTGACTGAGTAAAACATCACTGAAGGCAATATATACACAAACATTAATTTTAAGTGGCAATGCATCCTTCTAGCACGCGGCACACTGGTTACCACATGATAAGCCATTTGCTGAACTGCAAGATTAATTGGTAGACAAGCTGAACAGGGTATTTATGTTCATTTCCATATGGCATGCAGCAATTAATCAATGACATGCTACAGGATTTGGAGAATGGATCACAGCCTAGTTCCCTTCAGTCTGCCACCCTCCCTTCCTCAAAAAACCCCTACCTCCTTCCAAGCAGCATATCAATGAGATACAAATTGACACAGAAGAGAAAAGGGAGGATATTCTGAATAATAATCATAAAAAAACCCCTTTTGGGTTCCAGCTGGGTTTAATCATCTTCAGTATAGAAGAGATTATTTCCAGTTGTTCTGTGATGTTACATGCACAATTATTAATGATAAAATAGCCAAAGGCCTTTGTATACTAAAAATTATCTCCAAGTTAGAGTTGGAATGCATTCCGTTTGACTGAAATAGGAGCAGGTGAGGAAGAACAGTTTCCTTCAAGTTCTTTAATCTATAGCAGGGGCCTTCAAACTTGGCTGTTTTATGACTTGTGGACTTCAACTCCCAGAATTCCTCAGCCAGGCACGCAGGCTGAGGAATTCTGGGAGTTGAAGTCCACAAGTTATAAAAGGGCCAAGTTTGAAGACCCCTGATCTATAAGTTGTCTTCCCAAATGCTTGCTCTCTGAAGGTACTCTGAAGAGACACCAAATCCAT
Source organism: Bothrops alternatus (assembly GCA_034064705.1). Classification (NCBI taxonomy): domain Eukaryota; kingdom Metazoa; phylum Chordata; class Lepidosauria; order Squamata; family Viperidae; genus Bothrops; species Bothrops alternatus. The sequence goes on along the minus strand of JARGCV010000052.1, from coordinate 4,337,169 downwards.
AAGGTTGGTAGATGAAACAACAACCCTCTGTTCATTTTGTCATCTAGATTTTCACAAGCAAGCTGACCTTTATCCTGTGGTTAGGTTTTCTTGATGTCCTGGAAAACAGGATTTTTTTTCTTCTTCTCCTGTTTGATCCCTGGATAAAAAAGGCAACTGTAGGAATCAGCTGTTATCGATAGGCATCTATTTGAACATGGCCTGTGAATGGTTGCAAATATGTTTTGATCAATCATTAACATTCAATAATTTGCCCGTTTGTCTTATTAATCAGTGATGAAAGCTGGGTCTTAATGGATGATCCCCAGACTGGAAGGAACATCAGAATATTCAATGTAGTTATGCTTTGTGGATTTGCCTCAGATGTATGTTCTACTTGCTTAGAAGTCAATTAAGGCAATCATTTGAGTCAAACTTGCCTCCAAGTGACTCCATGGACGTGTCCTTATAACTTTCTTGGCAACAGTATGGAAGTTGGTTGATAGTGCTTTCTTCCTATTTGGTGGTGACTTCTTGGACTAGTCTACACAGCCCTGGGATTTCCCATCAAGTCTAACTCTGTTTAGCTTCTTGATATCAGCTAACATAAGCTAAGTGCTGCCATCTGTTGCATCACTGAAAATGTGCATTGTTTTCACCAGCAGGTGCTGCTGCTAATAGCAGAACTATCTAGAAATCAGACTGTCAGAGAAGGACATTTAATGGCTAACAGATGTATTTCCTTAGCTTCCAGCTGGATAATACCATTTTAATTTCAGAACAAAAGACCAATAGAGCAGTGTTGCTGCAACACAGTCCTAGAAAACCTGGAAATGCTCGCTTTTTAAAATTAAAATATTAATTATTCCTTAATTTCTTATCTCTCTCTATTTGCAGCTCAAATAAATATGCTGGTTCTTTCTTAATGTGCTTCTACAAGGATATGTTTTTGCTATTCCAGAGTTTGCCTCATAAAAGCACTTCTTTTCATACTTCATGTAGGAGAAGCCTTCCATCGTTTTGCTGAGTGGTAGACTGAGGGTTGGCTACAAGCAGACGCCTGATCTGCAATCTCAAGAAGCGTCTTTGATAATGAACATAAGAACATAAGAAGAGCCATGCTGAATCAGGCCAAAGCCCATCGAGTCCAGCATTCTGTGTCACACAATGGCCCACCAATTGTACATGGGGATCTTGAGCAGAAAGAGAAGGCAAAACCCTCTCTTTCCCTTGACCCCCAACAAATGGTACTCAAGGGAATCCTGCCTGCCTCAACCAACATAGAGGCGGCACATGGACATCCGTTTTAATAACCACCGATACACTTGGCATCCATGAATCTATCTAACCCTGCCTTGAAGCTGTCAAGGCTGACAGCTGTCACGACCCCTTCTGGAAGTGAATGCCATAAATCAATGACCCTCTGGGTGAAGAAATATTTCTCTTTATTTGTCCTCACTTTCTTAGCTATGAGCTTTAGGGAGTGCCCCCTTGTCCTGGTATTGTGTGATAGAGAAAAGAATTTTTCTCTATCCACCTTTTCTATCCCATGCATGATTTTATACACTTCGATCAAGTCACCCCTTAAACGCCGTCTTTCAAGGCTGCAGAGACCAAGGCGTTGCAATCTGGTTTCATAAGGGAGGCGCTCCATTTCCTTGATCATTCGTGTTGCCCTTTTTTGCACCTTTTCCAGTTCCATTATATCCTTCTTGAGGTGCGGTGACCAGAACTGTACACAGTACTCCAAGTGTGGTCTCACCATCAATTTGTACAGAGGCAATACAACACTTGCTGACTTATTTTCGATTCCCTTCCTAATCATGCCAAGCATGGAATTTGCTTTTTTTACTGCTGCTGCGCATTGGGTTGACATCTTCATCGAGCCGTCCACCAAAACCCCAAGATCCCTTTCTTGGGTTGCCTCAGAAAGTTTGATCCCCATCAGTTGGTAAGTATAATTGGGGTTATACTTAGGACATATAAATGTCCTAAGTGTGGATCCAATGGGAATTAGTCAGATATTTAATATACTATATAATACTCCAGGAAAAAAATAGTTTGATGGTAAAAGTAAATGCCTTCTGGGTTGAACTAAGTTTTTGGTAATATCATACAGTTTTCTTAGAAACTAAGAGGCCTTGAATTTTAGTCTTGCCTTGCTCATTGATTTTTAGCAAATCATTCAATTAAAAAATATATAGCAAACTACTTCTGGAAAACTGCATAGATTTGTCCCCCTGGTCAACAGGAGTCAAGGTAGACTTAATGGGTCATTACTTATACTTAAAACTAATTCACTCTAATGTCTAGAGCACAGGTGTAAAACTTGCTGTGTCACATGACATGTCACGACGTATCACAAATTTTTTCGCATTTCTGGAGCTGGGGTGGGCGCAGCCTCCACATGATGCAACCGGCACATGGGATGGCAGTTTGACACCCCTGGTCTAGAGAAAATTACCCACTTCCCCTGCATTTATGTATACACTGATTTCCCTGCTAGCAAGTCTTGTACCTGTTTCAGCACCAAAGAAAGAACATGTCCCAAATGGCTTGAAGACAGAGAGAACTGTGCCCTTAGGCAGAGTAAGGCAATAATTTCAAGCAGTAGATGCTGAAGACTCCCAACTGATCCTCCTGAACAGTGTTGTTCTGATCTGTCCATCATATCCATATTTACCCATTTGCTTAATTGCACACAGCCCAGAGTCACTCTGGGAGTGAGATGGGTGGTCTTCAAAGTTGATATATAAACAAATATCTACCTTGTCCCATGACTCTAAGCTAACCTGTTATCTCAAATCCAGAGGAGGATACCATCCCATCATCCAGGTTGAAAGAAGATTCAACTGCTGCCCAGTTCTGTACAGTGGCTGAAAAAGAAGCACTATCTAGTCTAGGGGTAGGCAACCTTGGCTCTTTTATGACTCGTGGACTTCAACTCCTAGAATTCCTGAGCCAGCATGGCTGGCTCAGGCATTGTGGGAGTGGAAGTCCAGGAGTCATAAAAGAGCTGAGGTTGCCTACCCCCGATCTAATATTTCACTTGAAATAGCAAAATAACTAGAAAACAATTAGGATCCAATAAGAAGAGTCTTAGGCTTCAGGTACAAAGGATGCCAGATGTAGAAAATGTCATCTTTCTTGGAAGTTGGATTTATTGGGACCAATAACAGACAAATATCGGAGGCAACCAAAATCTTATATTTGGTCATCACCATTTGAATCTGATGCAATAGTGTCTGATGTAATCGCTTGAGCTTAGCATGTTGTATAAACCCAATGGCGGTATTGATAAATCATGGCTCGCTATGTGTGAATCCCAACTGTGGTTTTACTTAGCAAATCATGACCAATAAACACAACATGAAAACCTTGTCACAGATTGCAAACTGAGCATGGATATGTAAGGAGGAAGGCAATTCCTTGGGGAGGTGACTTTCAGAACATGCCATTTCCTTACAACAGACAAAAAGATCTCCTGCATGAAAGTTGTCAGGTGCAAGGTCTATCACCTAATGACACATTTTATTTGCACACACAGCTAAGGCATTCATTAACTACCTCCACTTTGTTTCTCAGTGATGACTGACCATCAGAGATCAGATATTCAGTTACTAGAAGAATCTCAGTGACCACTTAAAGCTTCTGGGCTTTTCTTCCATTTTCCAGTATTGGAACTGAGCCCAGCAGGTTGACTGTGGAAAAGGGGGGGAAAATGGAGAAAAATATAACACATACATCTTCAATGGGGATATCATTCAACTTAAATTGTTTTTTTCTACAGAAGTAGATCAATGTTTCTCTTTGCTGAATTTTATAAAATATGTACTTCTAACATTCCATACTGTTTATTCTGTCACTAAAGCTCATGAACTAGATGGCAGAAATGTGAATATTTCACTTTTGATGGGAAGCAAGAAAAAAGGGAAAAAAAAGGTAAAGGCTGCTCTTCTGACGGGCTGGGGCAAGATGACAATGTTGGATGCTCACATCCTTGACAGATTGCTAGTGGGAATTTTCGCATCTGGATAGGACAAGCGAGGCATGCAGTTGTAATGCCTTGGAAATACATAATAATATCCACCAGAAAAGTGTCTTGTAGCATATCATTGGAGCTTATCTGGAGAACTACCATATACATACACCTTGCAAATGTTACCGGTTGTTGTATAAGATACCTATGCCAAATAGTCTTTAGAATCTGGATGAGGAAAGGTAGCGTGTTAAGAGTCTGATATGAGGTTTTGTGGTGCAGCAATGCTGTAAATCAATCTCTGATATTATCCACTAGGTCCTAGAATGGAGGAAAGACACTTGAGTGGCATCCTTGATCTGTAATGACAGAAATGTTTAGACAACTCACTGAAACATTTAAGAGCGTAGAGAAATAGAACTGAAGACAGATCTTCAAGGTCTACTTGACAGTTGCGTCGCTAAATGGTAAACTCCATTTTGCTGCCTTGACTCAACAACCCTAGAAATGTCTCCTTTACATCATCAATAAATTGTGGCTACTTTTTTTTCCAATACATTGATTTTTAAAAAGCATTATTACTTTTTGTAAGACTTTATTTTATTTTAATTTTTAAAATGCCAGGTTAAAAATGGGGGAGAGGGCAGGAGAGAAAAGTATACTGTGCCCAGAATAACACATCTTGGAAAAAAAAAGTGATGCAGTCACAAGCAAGATTATCCAGTGCCCACTTTTATTCTTTCACAAATGTCAAATGAATTCTTTGTCTGATCCAGGAGGATATCAAGGTTTAACCAGAACATTTAACCTATTGGGGAATGTTAATCTGTTTATACTTCAGTACTGTGCCTTAAGGTGGTCACTTGGTGCAGATTAAAAGGCTGGGACAATCACACTCTTGTTTCAAGGCGAATAGACAAAGAAGCTTTATAGTAGATGGACAAAATCTCTGCTTATTTCAGTGGGGCTGATATGCGGAAAGCTCAGCTTTGCATGCCAGCACAAAAAGCTCTGTTGCTTGTAGATTGTTTGTTTATGTAAATTGAAAATAGTGCATTTATTATGCAACAGAAAGGCTAAGTGACAGGAGAGCCACTGATTGGCTGGCTTCTTGTGAGAGCTCGGACAAATCCAAGTCACATCTATTCTCTATTTTGGTTGCAACAACTCAAGAAGGGAAGGGAAGCTTGTTGATTCTTCAACCATTCTTTATTCAGCACACAAACACACCTACACAGAACAATTGGCTTGAATAGTGCAATAATTATAGGATTTTTTTTTTAAATTGCCACTGGATACAAATCTGCTAGGAAGCATCTGGACACGACTTTAATCATGACAGAAGATATCCAAGCTCCGGCCAGTATGTCTGAATTTAATCGGAACATGTCTTCTGAAAAACCTCAGCTCCAGGTTATTGATACTATTGATCAGCTAGCTAATTCTTCTGAGATAGTACTTCCATGTGAAATTACAGCGATCAATCCCAGCTCTCCCTTTGTAGAAGAAAATCAAGAAGATGCCAAACATTTGGCAGAGTTTTCGGTACATCAAATTTCAGATGCTGCAAAAGAACTTCAAGGTAAAATTATATTGGCAAAAATTGTACTTTCCAGTAGCTTTAGAAAAAAATGATAATGAATTTGGTTTTGTTTTAATTGTTCAAATTAAATTATTTTTTTTAAAAAAAGAATGTTTCCTTTTTTTTAAGAATGAAAAATAGTAACCCAAGGTTACAAAGGCTGTGCAAAATAAATAAATAAATAAATTTGGGCTTTTAAAAATGATGTAAACAACATTCTAAAATACATTCCATTATTTTAGATAAGGTCTCAGTAAAACTAACTACTTTTAATTCTAAGTTATTTCAAATTCAAGAAATGTAATCATGTGTACCACATGTTCTTGTTGAAAGTAGCCTGATTTAAAAGAGTTGTATTTTGGCTGAATTTTGCCATTAAAATTAATTTTAACTGACTTTACTTACAAGTCCTCAGTCTTAAAAAAACAGTTTAATTGTAAATTCAGTTCCCTTAGAATTCCAGCTGAATTGTATGATGAAGGAATTAATAACTGGAAGTTATAATCACTAACCTCTGTTTTTAGGAAAATATCACTTTTATACTTTATATCTTTTCAAGGAAAGCCAGAAGGAAAAAATGAAGAAAAAAATTGTCTCATTTGCCAGGAGTCAACATTCTGTGAAGAAGAATCCAGAGACGGTGAGAAGTATACTTAGTTTTTGGAATTAAGAAACATCATGGATATTGTGAATTGCAGCATGATCTAACCTGATTTAAAGACAGTGGGTTCAAGTTTATTTTAATAGGTTACTTAACCATAAGCCAAATTTTGCTATCTAACAGCATCTCTCAAGCCAATACTATTTCAAGGACTTTTTGCAATGGCCATGCTCGGCTGGAGATATGGGGTTAGTAATTCAACACATCTGAACGGATCCAGGTTGAGAAAGACTTCTTACAGGAATACACTAATAGTGTACATTTTTGTTTTCTCCTGGGCTGAAACACATGCCCATTGCTTTCCTGAAATTAAGGAATATATAGTTTGGTTCATTTACATAGAAATGAATATATTGAAGGAAACAGGAGAGCTTCATTTATTTTATCAATTTCTATCCTGCCCCAAATGAACCAATAAATGTTGGTTGGAAAATTCTAGCTAGCTTGTATCAGCTGACTTATATTGAGCTGATTCACTATAAGCATGAATGACAAGAAGCCATATATCTAGTCCACATTTAAGTCTGGCAATTTTTTTGGACTAGAGACACATTTGTAATTTTTAAAACATATTAAAGGTACTTTCATAAAATGGGATGTTATGGAAAAAGGGCTTGCTTATTCACAAAATGCCTGCCATGATCATTCATAAAACAACACCCAAGATCCCCAAATTCTCTTTTCTACCCAGTTTATCTTTGGTATGGCTTCCTTTCAAGCAAGTGGGTATGAGGGGTTTTTTTAAACAATTTTCTAAGAATGCCTGAAAGACATGTTCCTTACCAGAAATTTGTAGTATTACAAGATAATCTTATATAAGCAGATGTTTTATTTTGCATATTGCCACCATGTTTCCTGTTGATATTTGGTAAGAAACAAACAATGTGTTTTAAACTCATAGATGAACAAAGAGGAAAAAGTCATCCTCACTATATTTGTGAAATCCCCAGATTCTAGATCTGTTTTATCAGAATTGCTAAGGACCAGAAAAGCAAAACCTGCTTAAGAGTCAAGGCTATCCTATCTCTTGGAGGCAGGGAGGGCCATTGTTCCATAAGGCAGACAGCACAACTAAGAAGGCCTGACTTCTAAGTCCCACAAGATATTTCCTAATAAAAGGGACCTAGAGAATGCCAATCATGCAGATTTTGGTGGGGAAACCATAATGACCAGCTACAGATGTGCTCATGAGTATTTTGGTCCCATGTCATGTAGGGCTTTATAAGGGTCAACAAGCACTTTGAATTGCACCTGAAAGCCAACTGGGAGCCAGTACAGCTCACAGAGTTGAATGAAGGCAAATCCCATGTAGAGCACATAGCAGTAATCCAGCTGAGAGATGACTAAGGCATGAGTTATCATGTGTTGGGCCTCTTGATCTGGCAACAGGAACAATTGGCACACAAGATGAATTGTTATAAATGTCTTCTAAACTAAGGCTGCCACCTGTTTTTCAACTATAAACAATGAGCCCAGATTTTTCACCAGCTCTGATTGGAAGAGTGTTATTGCATTCAGAGATAAAACATTGCTGAAGCTCCCACATTGCACTAGCCATGGCTTGTTTAATTTGCTAAATAAAGCACACTCACTGTCTTACCAAAAGAGGCTAACCCAAACCCAACACTTTCTGAGTTAGCATTATGGATGAACCCAATGCCTGTCTTGAGAGCTCTGCAGATTGGTACATTTTCCCCATTTATGTCATTTATCTCTATGCATTTTTATGTAGGCATAAAGTAAGGGTCAAGCCCCTTAGAGGAAGGCACAATCAAGGAAGTAAGAATCATATGGACTTTGACAATACATGTTAATGCAAGAATTATGAGCTGAGTATAAAATCTTGGGAATTGTGATAGGACTCTCCAGCCCTCATGGATTTATGTGAGATCCTGAAGGTGGAATCTCTTTGAAAAGCCAACTCTTTTCTTCCTGCGTTTTCTGCAACCTGGACTGAGATTCCATTTATTAGATAAGCCACTAACAAACTCTGCCATCTATTGATTGTTTATGTCTAGAAGTAGTCCTGGTTTATTTTCAGGCTCTTCACAATCTTTCCATTAAGGGAAGAGAGGATTACCACATCAAACACATAGCCGAAACTAGCAGGATACTGGCATTAAGTATCTTTACTGTTCTATTTATCCCAAAATGATTACACTTCTTTCTAAACATAGATTTCCTCAAAATTATCAGGTGTATGGTACATCCTGGCATAAAGATGATCTCCAACTGAATGAAAAGACTTTTAATGCTACTTCTTCCCCATGGGCTTTAATGCACGAGGCTTGTGCAACTCCCATTTTACAAATCAGGTTGAGTTAGCTTTGCTCAGTGAAGGCTTTTGCTTCCACAGTTCAAGTGGCTTTAAATGATTGGAATGATTTGCCAAGCTTAGTGATGTGAAATGTGAATCATAGGCACTAATGCAGTGTCTGATTTCACAGCCTTCACACTGCATTAGTGCCCAGGATTCACATTTCACATCACTAAGCTTGGCAAATCATTCCAACCATTTAGAGCCACTTTAACTGCGTGTCAGAAACCATAGTCATCCAGTGACACAAAGGGGCACAAGTAGATGCAAATTTCTGCCTCTCTTGCAGTGCTGACATTCATAGACTGAACTTTTATGAAGTGACTTTGAATGAACACCCCCAGAAAAGACTTCAATGTATTTATCTTCAGACTTATATTTTTGTGGGAATCACACCTAGATGTTAGTGTTTGCTGGCTTGATAATCAGGGAATAAAACACAAAATCTTTTTCTGGTTTCTGAGAAAATCTCCTATTGATTCCCTTCCTCATCACTTATAAATAATGAGAAAGTGGAGATAAAAGGCGTAGATAACTATGCATGGATTACTATATTGTCAGGACAAGAAGATATAGATATTTATGTAACATTTCACATTGACTGACCAATTATATGTACAAACTACAAAACCCCCCAGAATTATGAGGCCCACTTTTGAAGACACACATATGCACTATTAAAGATTTTCTATGTTGCTTGGTAAATTAGTCAGGGAGGCTGAGAAAATGAGATTGATTTATGTTACTGATAAGGTACCTATTATAGTAGATGTCCTTAATTGCTTCTGAAAAATCATTGTCCATATCATGGCCCACTTGGTTTTTTAGGCAAGTTTGTTAATATTTCTTTGGTGTTAATATTTCTTTGGTGACAATGTTGGCTGCCAGTTTTCTCTAGAATATACACACAGATGAACCCAAAAGCATAGTGTGGGAAATTAGCTGTTATTTTAGAGATCCATGTTTATAACTATTGAGTATGTCATTCCTAACATGGTTTGAGACCAGCCAGATCCAACTTGGGAGACCTTCAGAAGTATTAGATTTCAGTAGTCATCATCTCCACTGACATGAGTACTGATTACATTTGTTAGAAATAATGGAAGTTGCATCCAGCACATCTGGTAGAGGGCAGGTGCCCAAATCCACCATGTGTTACAATGTAACTATCTGAAAATAATAAGAGGAAGATTTAGAACACTGCTGCCTAGGTGATAATGTAAGGCAGACAGAGGCAGATTAACACAACACATTAAAGCAAAGGTTGAAAAAAGCTTGTCAAAATATGTCCAAAGAGCAAGGCAAACAGTATGAGAAAGAAGTATATCTCTAATTCAGAGGTATCATCATGAAGGAATGAAAGGAATCCCTGAATGGGCTGTTGGATATGAACTCTTAATATAGAACCCATAGACCAAGGGTGTCAAACTGCCGGCCCGCGGGCCAGATGCGTCACATGGAAGCTGCACCCACTCCATTGCCGGCAATGGCAAAACAGTCCTGATACGTTGCACGACGTCATGTGATGTCGCGAGTTTGACATGTCTGCCATAGACAGTGACTAATCAAAAAACCCAAAACTGGATGTGCTAGGCATAAAACTAATCAAGAATGAGATTGGCTCCAACAGACATGGGAAACATAAGGCTACTTTTTCCAGCAATTCAGTAGTACAGTCAATACAGCCATTTTTGGTGTGGTGATTAAGGTGCTGGAATAAGAATGGAGAAACTATGTTCTAATTCAGCCTTAGGCATGAAAGCTGGTTTGTGTGTAGAGGGTGGTCTTGGGCCAATCATTCTTTCTCAGCCCAAGAAAGAAGACATGCTGCCTAGATCAAAGGCCCCCAACCTTTTGGGCAGCAGGGGCCGGTTCCGTGGAGAGAGCCTTTGCTTGTTTGTGCGAACCGGTTGCTGGCGTGCTGCAGCCTGGTATTGGTCCACGGACTGGGGGTTGGGGACCTCTGGCCTAGATAACCACATGAACTTGTCCAAGCATTTGCCAGAAGTCAAATGCTTCAGTCAGAAGCTGACTGAAGGTTAAAAAAAAAAGCTACACCAAAAGTTAATAATATGAGTAAGTGATGATTCTGAAATCCCTTACTAGGAGGGCATCTTAGTTAACTTATGCGTTGAGACAGACAAGCTTGCACTGTCGGCTTGTTAGTATACTGCTATATTGTGAGTGTTGTTATTTGTTACAGGGCTCCATGAGAAAACTGCCACTTTAAATACTAAAGAATTTCAGGGGGAAGAAAGTGTCCCATCCAAGCTTCCGGATGAAAATATTGATAGCCCTACAGAAACAGAGGAGGAACAAGGAAAGATACAGCTGAACGAGACCAGTGAGCCAATTGAAGAAGAAACCCTGTTAGAAGACAATGAGAGCATAACAGAAGAAGAGTGGGAAGGTCCAGATGATGAATCTCAACAGGAAAACAGGGTGGCTTCTCATAAAAAAGGGCAAGAAAACAATAATATCCAATGCCTTCCTACCAGTCCCAGCTGTACCTCCCAGACTGAGGAATATGATGACCAACCAGGTGCCTTGAAAAAAAATGATATCTCTCGGCACAGTTATTCTCGTTACAACACAATATCTTATCGGAAGATCCGGAAGGGAAACACTAAACAGAGAATTGATGAATTTGAGTCCATGATGCATTCATAAACTGAGGCAGAGAACCAAATAGGCTTGCTAGGATTCTTCTCTTCCATATATCTCCACTCCAGATGTTTCTCCATCTACAATATCATGTTATTGTAAAGTCTTTGGTGGCTTCGATCCAACTAAATATAGTAGTCCTGACTAATGGTGTAACAAGAGGCTCCCTTGTCACTTGGGAGTTAGCCGCATTGACTGCATGAAGGTTTACTTCTAAATAAATATATACATAAGAACAGGCTGCATGATTGCAATCTTATACCGTATACACTTAACTGGAAGAAGTCCTACTCAATGTAATGTAACTTACTATGGCAAGTACGTACCTACATATCTTGCAACAAGCTTGTGATCTGACTTCTGGCCTACTGATTTCAGTGGACTTAGGTGCAACTGATTGTAGCTGGACTGGGGCAATGAAATTTCATTTTAATGTATGCCGATTAGTATACATTCAAAGTGACAATAAAGTTATTGTTTCTATTCTATTCTATTCTATTCTATTCTATTCTATTCTATTCTATTCTATTCTATTCTATTCTTGATTGGTTATAGACTTAAACAATGTAACTACTTCTATTTTAAAATGACAGTTTTAGGGTTTAAGTCAGTAGTATGATCAATTTACCCTAATTTGATTTTAAAGATGCATTTCAGACAAAATGTTTCCGTTTTTTTTGCCAGTTTTTCTATAGTGCTATCTTATCACATCAGCATTTCATGTCAGTCTTAATAAATTACATATACTGACTAATTTCTAATTAATTCTTATTTGGCAGCCAGAATATAGAAAAACAGGCTGCTTTGAAAATATGACTCATCGGGGTTCTATCAACTCCAGTCCTACCGGAATACACATGTACCATCAAGTACAATAGTTCTTAGCTCAGTGTAAACATTTCAGGAAATGGGCATATTCATGTCCACATTTGGTAATCAAATCTTTATTATGATCATAGACCAGCATATGAAGGGTAGAATACAAACAGTTAATGATTTTAAAAACTGAAAAAATATATAAATTTATGTATATATGTGTGTGAATGTTTTAATTATGTGATCATAATATTATGTGATCATAATAAACAATATCACATATTGTTTAAAATTGTTGACAAAGAAATAAGGGAATTTCTGATATAGCTATTTCGAGTTTCTTAACTCTCTTCAGTCAGACTCACCCTTCTGGGATTCGAACCTGGGCAGTCTGCATGCTAAGCAGATGCTTTAACCTATTGAGCCACAAGTTCTCTCCCGCTTTGTCAGTAGTCAAGCAAAAGGAAAGAATGATTCCTTCCTCCCATATTTGGGTTTACAGGGTGCAATCTAAAAAATAAACACTTGACGATTGGCTCGCGACGTTTCGACGAAGTCTCATTCGTCATCTTCAGGCTGGTGCTTTCGGCTTCTGCTTCTAGGAGCAATGTGAGATTTTAGCTGTTTCTTCCTTTTAACTGCCAGTGGGGGTTTGAACTGATTGGCTGGGAGCTCAGCTGAGTTCTGATTGGGTGGAGGTGTGTTCTGATTGGTTAGGGGCTTGGCTGTGCTCTGATTGGATGGGGGGTTGGCTGTGCTCTGATTGGATGGGGGAGTGTTCTGTTTGGGTGGGGGCTTTGTTGTGCTCAGGTTAGTCAGTGTTACAAGGGGATTAGAGATGGTGAACTGTATAGCTGTTTGGCTTTGCGTTCGTGGTCGTGCCTCATCTTCATGGTGGGTGTCAGTTTGCTTCGTGGATGGATTGGAGGGGTTTAAGGTGGCTAATGATGCAGCTGTGGTCTGGCTTCTGGTTTGTGGTCCAATCCATACATGTATGTATGTATGTATGTATGTATGTGTGTGTGTGTGTATGTGTGTATGTGTATGTGTATGTGTATATGTATATGTGTATATGTATATGTGTATATGTATATGTGTATGTGTATGTATATATATGTGTGTGTGTGTGTGTGTGTGTGTGTGTTTGTGTGTAGCTTATATATATATAAGATTTGATTTGATTATGTCCACATTTGCCATGAAGACACTTTATTGGTTTCAGGTACAGTGTGTTCTATGTAAAAATATGTAGGATTATGCTGCATTTAAATTTATTAATAGGCATTCTTGGTAGGCTATAATGTCAGAAGCCAAATGAAAGAGAGGATAAGGCTTCTGTACTTTTCACAACTGTAGTGAAAATCAACACAATGCTGTGTTATCTGAAGGTATTTAAGATAACTGCTCTCCCCCCAAAATAAGAATAATCAAAATTAATAATGCAGACAGCCAAAAACTCTGAGCAAAGCCCAAGTTCCTTCCCCTTTTAATATAGGTTTTGACTGCAGCTGAAACTAATCCTGAGGCATTCCTACTTCCCAATAATAACATGCACTTGTCACAATTCTGTGTGCAGATGTGTGTTGCAAGAAGCCATACCGTAAAGAAAAAAACAAACTTCTCCAGGATCAAAAAATAAATTAATCTTCTCCAAATTAATAACCACACATTGTCTATAAAATAAGACACCCTCTTTATAAGATTAGTTGAACCTTCTTGTACATTTATCAGCCATTCTCTTTCTCTCTAATGGGGAAAAACCTTGGGAGAATTGGGCAAAAAAATGCCACCTAGGGAACCAATGAGATAAGAGTCAGCAGAGCCTGCAGCTGGATAGCAGGTGGAACAAGAGGCTCTGTGTTTAAAACATTGATCTTAGTTGGTTCACCTCACAAACAAGGAAATCATCTTTCTCCTGTAATTTGTTTGGTTTGGAATGAAATGCATCTGAAGAAACATTGAAACCTGCTGCACTTTTTCAGGAAATAAATTGTGGAGAAACAGTGTAAATGCATTGAATGATAATGTTTATTAAACTCGATGAAGATCGTATGCTTTGAAGCTATGGATCAAGCAATGTTGCAGATACAGGTGAAAGGGTCTTCAAAAGCTTTAAGTTCTGCAAATCCCTGATAAAATAAAATGGGTGGCCGCTTTAAACCATGAAATCACCTTTGGAGAACTTGGGGCACCTTACATGGTTTCCCCCAAAATACAGATGACCATGAAATGGCTTTCCGAAGATAACCACTCCAAGCAAGTAGATGTGCATAACCGTTATGTCTCTATTTCAACCGTTTGAGAAATGAAGGGAAATTGTGAATGCCAGTTTCCATGTCTACCTTTTGAAGGTATTCAACAGACTAACGGATCATAAGCCACCATATGGTTTTAGTTTTTGATTTAGCAAAATAGATGTATCTCAACAGACCATGATTAAAATATCATGATTTAATGTGATCTGTGAACTGATTTCTTAAGATCTGCAATCAGGGCGGGGGGGGGAGAGGGAGAAGATATTATGTAATTAAAGTTATTTTGTAGAGTTGAACGTAAGACTGTTGGTTGTTTGATGAAGTTTTTAGCAGGATTTGTTACTTTAAGTGACTCTTTTTGTAAAATGGTGTGATGGAATTGTGGGAGCCATGCTGAGCTCTCATTTGAGGGCTACCAAATATAGGCTGCAAAAATCCAAATGATGACTCGATGGCAAAATATAATTACACAGATAATCCTTGCTTACCAATGACTATTTGTTAATCCTAAGACATATCTCTCTATCTATCTGTGTCTGACTGTCTATCATTTATCAAATTTATCTAATCATTTATCAAATTTATTTACTGCCCATCTGGCAGTTCAGGCTTCTGACTCTGAACATAAGCCTGTAACTATGACCAGTCTTCAAAGTTATGGCCGTTGCAGTGACCCTGTAGTTGTGTGATCAAAATTAAGTTTGTTCCCATGTTGGGCTACAACAAATGCAGGAAGACACTTGTGGACAGACCAGGAAATTGTTAACAGCAGAGCCAAAATCAGCAAGTATACAGAGATAAATGGTAGTCACATCAAGCCATTCCTCCCCACCTCTTATACATTTCTAATTCAAACGTTTAGGCCAATCATTAATAATGAGAGTATAAGGCATTAGCTAATCAATTAAGATTTCTTAGCAAGGACCCCTTATATGCATTCCCCCCCTCTTATTTATGGTTTGCTGCAATGGTTACTGTAAACAATAACCCCTACGTCTTTAATTTTATTTTCAGGCTACTTTTCCAGCATGCTTATTTACCCAGACAGAGCTACTGCTCATTATAACTTTTTATCAGTCCTTATTTTTATTTAGTTATTTATTTAGTTATTTATTTATTTGACTTATATGCCGCCCTTCTCCCAAGACTCAGGGCAGCTCACAGCAAAAATACAAGTACAAAAATATAGTATAAATCAATTAAAATACTAATTTACAATGTAAAAACTACAAAACTATAGCTATGCTAGTTTAGGTATTATTGTAAACAAAATATTCCAACACTTTGCCATTAGGTCTCTGACCATAAGTCAACCAATGTAATGCCTGCAAAATAAATGTCACACTACTGAACCAGATTGCCAAAATTCTCAATTGCAGTTTCCAGATAACAGCAATAGCAATAGCACTTAAACTTATATACCGCTCCATAGTGCTTTACAGCCCTCTCTAAGCGGTTTACAGAGTCAGCCTATTGCTCCCATCTATCTGGGTCCTCATTTTAATGACCTTGAAGGCTGAGTCAACCTTGAGCCAGTGAGAATCGAACTGTTGGCAGTGGGCAGAATCAGCCTGCAATACTGCATTCAAATGACTACACCACAACGGCTCTTACCTTATTTGCAGCCTTGTGTATACCATGTTGCAGCCATTCAGTCTCAAGGTGATGTAGGTGTGAGTTGCCTTCACTAAGGCTTCACACTCCAGAAAGGGTTGCATTTGAAGGACTGGGCATAGCTGGGCAACAATATTCTTATTCATAGCTTTCAGCTGTGAAGGACCTGTACTTCATGTGGTTCAACAAACTGCAACTTTCTGTTCCTGGAATTCCTTTCAACTTGTTTTGTTCTGCCTCCTGACTGCAGGTTTCCTTAGCCATTAGAAGCATAATCAAAGGACAACCGTCTGTGCCAACTCATTTTCCACAGGAAAAGGTTCTCAGTCAAAGTCCAACTTAAGAATGGTTCTGTTAGGAAAATGGGCAGCCAACACAAATCTGGACACAATCTTTGGTTCTGTGATGAATTGTCTGGCTTTCTATTTAAATTATATCTAAATTTGCATTTAGATGCATAAATTGGATCACACACATTTATTCAAATCTGTTTATCAGCATTATGCTTGTTTCTTTTTGGTGTTGTGTACGTGGTCCTCGAAGGGGTCGCACATATTGGCTTCCCATCCAGAATCTATCATGTAACTAGATAGGCATCTACTTCAGACTGTGCATATATTACATTTAATACTTCATTACATTTGCAGGTCTCTCTTATGATGAATAAGCACAGCATCAGCAGCATCCATGAGGAGTGGTCAACATCTACGTGGCAGGGACATCTGGGCAATGGAAGCCCCATTCATTTTGAACATCCTTTGCACTGTCTGCAAAGCGGGTCTTTGATTGCCTGAGTTGTGGCTTCTGTTTTGATGCTGCTAAGGGCACCCCTGCTCTGCAGCTGCCCTGCAGTTGCCCCTGCCCAGTGGGGTCTTTATCATTTTTATTAAATTTCTTTTGCACTTGACTTAACTGAACATCAGGGGTAATAAAAATAAACTAGGAAAAGTGAAATGATGCGGGGATGGAGCTGTTACAATGCCACTAAAGTTTAGTAATGAAATAATGTGTTGGGTTTATTTTTCACGTTTTGGAATTTATTTTTGTTCATCATACAAATCACTTCTTCATTGTTTAAATAAATAAAATGACAGTATTGTACATACTAAACACTAACCTCATTGTACCAAGGCAAGTTGTTTATTTGCCTCATTAGTCTGTATGACCCCAGAGGATATATTTGCAAATAGTAGGCTTCTGTTTATGATCCTTGTCTCCAGACAAATGCTAAGAATTCAGTCAGCATTTCATCTTCATTCTGAGAACACACTGATTACTTTGTGTGAAATAAAAATGTGTGTGTGCATGCACAGATTTATTGAAATTAATATTTGGGAAGAAATAAACTGAATTAAGAATCTACTTTGCTCTCCAAACTTGTAAACATCTTTTTATCCCAGCTATATTCACTAGGTATCGTTTTTATTTGTTGCATAATGAAAAAGCTGAACATATATATGCATTGTTACATACAATTCCCCCCTCACACACGTATACATTGCAACAGCACATAGCAAGATTCTTAAGATCTGAATTTTGTTGCAGAGAACTTCCTTCCAAGAATAGCTTTCAAAATGGTCAAGATTGGTACAAATATCTTTTCTTTCTGAAGTCTGGTAAGTTGTTCCCATCATCCACCCCTGTAAGCAAATACTTAAGCTTGGAGTTATCGGTTTTCCTGGTTACTTTCCATATATTCTAGTGCAAATATTTTAGTCTCAAATAAGGCTATAGACTTCAGCAGCTTTGGTGAGCTTTTGTTTCAATAAATGCCCTTGGTAAAGGTCTCATTATCAAGGCACAATTTGGGGGCGTTTTAAATTTGCTTACAACAAAAACTGCAGTTGAGTTGAAGAAATAAAAAATCTGGGTGACATCAGCTCTAAGCTGCTTAGTAGCTGCCCCTGTTGATTCCACACACAAAATTGGTAGTGTTATCCAGAAGAAGGGTCACTTGCTTTATGCACAATCAGTGATCATTATTTTAATGTGAGTTTTGTATTCCACGAGAGAAGAAAGCAGAAAGAGACAAGGACCTAAGTGCACAGGTACTGAATAGGCAACACCTGGCTCAACAGCAGTAACTGTGTGAGGGATCTAGGAGTCCTAGTGGATAATCACTTAACTACTGATATGAGCCAGCTATGTGCTTCAAATAACATGCAAAGTATTTTAATGGAATGTTTTGATCTCTTCTGAATTTCATCCTTTGCCCAAACATTTTAGGGAGCCAAACATTGCAAAGGTATACAGCAGTGGTGGCGAACCTATGGCACGAGTGCCAGAGGCGGCACTTGAAGCCCTCTGTGGACACACATGCCATTGCCCCCCATGACCCCCTCTCCAGCAGCCCCCCTGAAAGAGTCACCCCCGAGCGTGGCCCACATGGAGCAGCGCAGCCAAGGACATGGCAGCTAGGCAGCGTAGACAAGACTCTGCCTCACACCCCATCATGCAGTTGATGCTGCAGGGCGCGGGCAGAGGGTGTGGTCGCCATAGTGCTGCTGGGCTGCCTGGGCGATCTGCGGCGGGCTCTGGAGGCGATGAGTGGTCCTGTGGGCAGGCAGGGCAGGGGATGGAGGGGCAGCGCGGGGGCAGGGCAAGGGGTGGAGTGGGGGCGGGGCCAGTTTTGGGGCACTCGGTCTCTAAAAGGTTTGCCATCACTGGTATACAGTATTCAAGGAACCTATTTGACTGTATCAAACTCTCAGTCATGCAATCATTGATGAGAAAAATATTACAGTTCAGATGCTGAGCTACATCTGAGAAACAGCTAAATATGCTGCAAAATTAAGATGAGGAGGCAGTAAGAACTTATTAAAACACACAAACCATTTTTATATAACAATTTTGGTATTTAATATTAGTTTTCAAAATTAAAATTTTATGTCAAACATTATCAACAAACAGCATCAAGGAAGGAATATCTTACCTAAATGATATGTGCTCCAGTTTGAAAAAGTAATCTTTTATATATATCTATTCTGCAATAATTTCCAGAGAGTTTAGTGAAACTTATTCCAAAGTAAGTCATAAGGGACTGCACATTAAGGCACGTCTTGTTAGTTCAGATATTTAAATCACTGAATGATTTACAAGGATTTACAAATCCTAGTGATTTTAATAAAATCTACCTAAGCATGAGTAAGAATCAAATCCAATAATGAAATCCAGTAATGATGTGAGGAGCCTGTATACAAATCATCACAATAATATACTTAAATTCACCAAAGAAAAGATTAGTTCTTCTTTGGATGATAATTCAGCTAAAAAAAAAAAGAGCAGCTATTAAACTGAAACAATTTTAACATCAGGAGTATAATATACAACCAGAACAAATTATATTTCATATAAAAATAGTGACAGAGTTCATACATTGATCCCTAACGTTCCTGCTTTTTGCTGTTTCAGACACAGATGTTTCACAAAATACGGAAGTCTGCCTAAAACAGTTTACTGAAGAAGTCACAATTGCTAGGTGCATACATGCAAACATACAAAGATGAAACAAACAATATATTAGGTTAGTGTGTGGCATGAAGCCAACATGGTAACAGTTAAGGCTCCCTGAAATAGGTATTAGGGATTCATTTTGAATTCCCAGGATCAGTGAAAAAGAGAACAGGTTACATCAGTATCAGCACCTTCATCATCATGAGTAATAAATTTTGATTTAATAGAATGGTCCATATTTTCAATAAATGACCTTTTGATCGGAGACTTGGTAATATATCAAAATGCAGTAATGCATTGGGAATGAAATTGGGATGTCTGCTAGGCAAATCAATATTTTGGCAACTTTGCTTCGCCAAGCATTGTCAGCATTATGTGATATTATACAGAGACCCTCTTGGACACCAAATAATCTTGTAACCAGCTATAAATATGATGGCTGATGAAAGCTTGGCTGCCTTCTAAGCTTATATTACAAAAACATACCATAATGTGAGCATAATGTTCTGAGACACAAGATGTGGATTTTAAATCTTTTGCTCCAGAGCAATTCACAACCATAAGAATTCTTATGCTGATAAGCAGCAAATTAACTCCAGACTTACCAGTGTTCACTGCTCTTAAAAAAAAATCTTGAGAGTATTATTGTTAAACATCTTGGTCCTGTCAAATAACAGCCTAATTTAACAGTGTGCACCACTCTCAAGCCAC
The DNA here is from genome assembly GCA_034064705.1 of Bothrops alternatus. Taxonomy (NCBI): domain Eukaryota; kingdom Metazoa; phylum Chordata; class Lepidosauria; order Squamata; family Viperidae; genus Bothrops; species Bothrops alternatus. The sequence goes on along the minus strand of JARGCV010000052.1, from coordinate 4,317,138 downwards.
AACCAACTAAGAGGATGTAGGGAAGCAGGACCAGAATTCCTCAGGACCCTCAATTCCTGAGAAACATACATTTTTGATATTGTTTAAAATGGAATGTGCTATAATGTCAGGCATCCACCTAATGGGGAAGCCTATATTTTATTTATTTGTATCCCTTTTATTATTTTTATAAACAATTTAAGGTGGGGAACACATCCCAACACATCATCTTCGTCCTATTTTTCCTAGAACAACCTTGTGAGGTGAGTTGGGCAGAGAGTGAATGACTAGTCAAAAATCACCCAGCTGGCTTTCACAGCTAAGATGGGAGTTGAACTCACAGTCTCCCTGCTTTCTAGCTTGGTGCCTTAACCACTAAACCAAACTGGCTCTAGGTCCTTAATTAGGAGTTTCTTTTCACTAAATACAAATAGCTAGAGATAAAGTGGTTGCAAGCCAGGGCACAGTCCCCTTGTGCTATGCACAAGTATGCAGAATGCATAGAGAAGTATATTTATAGTGTGCAATTATATACTGTATAAATAATTTCATTATACCGTTGGGCAATGGACTTCAGATAGTAGGTGGATAATTCAGTGGTGTTTCTCCCATCATCAAAAAACGTAAGTTCACATATTGACATATGAAAAACACAAGCATTTGTCTTTTTAGAAGATAACAAACTATTTCAAGATACTGGGATATGTGTGAAATTTGATTATGCTTTTGGAAAGATTATTTTCTGTTAAGTGCTAAGTATCTGTCTGTTTCAGGGGATTGTGCCAAGAGTGATGGGACCCAATGAGTTCTATTCTTAAGTAACATCTTTTTCGGAGATGTTCACTTTGAGTTTTACATCAGGAACATTCCAGTCCTACAATCTTGTAGATTGTGAAAAATCACTAAAATATTATGGAATATTAACTTATATGATGCCAAGTTCCAAAGTGCAAATCAAGCAGTCTTCTGAAAAATGTTTCTATGATCCAAAGAGTTGCAGGCATGTGGCAATGCTTGAATCTCTCTGTGTTTGGAGGCTACAAGCATCTGGCTCTTCATGCTGGCAGGATCATTACACTTAAGTTCAAAATTTGCTAGCAAATAGTAAATGCATGACAGATTCTTCCATCCAGGAGTGCCTTATGATAGCAATACAAACTGCTGCTGGAGGAATTACCCAATGTGAGTTTACATGGTTCTTTAATTTTTCACGCCTGGTGAAATGAATCACATCATTGACATATATGAAGGAATGCTGTTTCAGATAACACTCTATAAGCTCTACTTCATGAGTTCTATCATTTTGCCCTCTCCTCCCGCCGAATACATGCTTGTCATCATTCTGAAGGGATCACACCTTTATGTCCACAGTTTTTCTAAAAGAAGGAATGTGAATTCTTATCACAAGAGGGAAATGTACACAGAATACTCAGCCAGAGTTGTAAGTTATCCCAAAAGAAATTTCAAAGCAAAATAAAATATTTTAAGGCCTCCAATCCTGTTTTCAACATAGTGTCTTTCTCCTTCCCATCTTGGATGATCTGAAAGGTGTCGAAGTGACCATAATTCTAGGAGAAAGGGTCACTGAAAAAGTTACTTCTGAACTCTACAGTCAAGTGATTTCAGCCTGAGATTCTAGCGCATTTTCTTGGAAATGACAACAATAAGACTTTTTCTGCTAGACTTAGAAGACATTTTCAACCTTCTGTACGTGCTTTTGAAACAAAGTTTTTTAGATATTTAAGACTACAAGGTCTGCCAAAGTGTTTTCTGAGAGAGAGAGAAAGGGGGGAGGGAGGGAGGGAGGGAGAGAGAGAGAGAGAGAGAGAGAGAGAGAGAGAGAGAGAGAGAGAGAGAGAGAGAGAGAGAAACACTAATGAACTGAAATATTCATAACGACTTCCATAATAATGTCAACCATAATATTCTGTTGTTAAGTTTACTTTTTGTCATGGAAAAAGATACTCAAAGTACTTCCTTTTTGTTGAACTTTTTTTTCCTGCCAGATTTCTGCCCAGCTTCCTTTGAGGTAACAGCCCTGGTTGAAAGGATACCACGTTAAACCAGCTGTGTCTTTCTTTCTCCATCTGTTGATTTCCCCATATGCTGCTTTTAAATTGTGGTTCTGAGAAACATTTCTGGTTTCGTACTTCCCATTTCTAGAGTTGACATTCTGGAACTTATCAGCGTACTAAGCAGCTCCCACATACAGCTTGCTTGGCTTCTGTTTCACTTAGCATAGTAATTTTCAAATTGCCACTTCTGATGAGTATTGCTTGGAAAACAAATGTTAGCCCTCAGAACTTTCTGGGATTGATCTATTTCCAAACATGTAGCCCTTGAAAGGTGCTCTAAAACAATGTGATCCATCTAAAGAGAAGAGAGAAGACGGTGACAGTGGGTTATACACACAAACCTGAAAAGTAAGCCATTGATTTAGTACTAGAAAAGCTTTGTCAAAGTAAATCCTGCCATGTTTCCCAACACACATCATTTATAAGCAGAACAGGAAGTGTACAACACATCTATCGGCTCTTGGACTAGACCGCAGGGCTTCTCAACCTTGGCAACTTTAACCCCTGGACTAGAGTCTCTGCGTGGCATAGCTTGCTAATTCTATGAAAATTCAAAGACAATTCTTCCCATCTAAATGGTAATTGTTATGCAAAGGACGTTATACCATGTGGCCTTTGCAATAATGGGTCATTTAATGGCAGGTGATTCTGCTCTTCAGATTGCAATATTACTCAGCTGATGAAATAGGGGACACATCACAATGAAAGGGGGTTGGGTGCCTTGTTAAATTGTCAAAATCAAATTATAAATTCATGAAACGTTTTGAATGAGCAAAAATCATATTCTCAGGTGCAACTAACTTAGGTGTCTAAGTAGGTTTCCTAATAATAACATAACTATTCTCAACCGAAGAAATAGGCTTCTTTAAGAAATGAATCTGAAGGACCTTTGATAAAAATAGATATTTAAAAGCTGAAAAAGTTAAGGAAATGAAAAAAAACCTGCATTGCCATAAATATTAAAAAATCTAGGGCCAATCTGTGCATGCGCGGCATGCGCGCGATGAAAAACAAACAAAAACAAAACAAAATGGCGGACCATGATGGGCCGATCTGCGCATGCTCGGCGCGCGACGAAAAAAAACCAAAAAAAAAAACAAAATGGCGGACCGCGACAGGCCGATCCGCGCATGTGCGGCGCGCGATGGCCCGAACCGCAGCGCGCGCGCGACGAAAAAATAAATAAATGGCGGAACGTGGTGTCCGGCGACCCCCGCGAAACGGTCGTTCGACCCCAAATGGGGTCGCGACCCATAGGTTGAGAACCGCTGATCTAACCAATGCTGTTTTATCTGATGGGGAGAGTTTCTTCATCTTGTATAGAGACATTTACTTTCAGTATGAGATTTATTTATTTATTTTAAAAAACTATCAATGTTGAATCTGGAACATATCCCATGCAATAAACATCTCACAGTGTTTTGTAAGGCTGCTCTTTTGGTACCCTTTGTATCAATCCTCATTTTGGATATTACAGACATTATTAGCGCAGGGGTCTTCAAACTTGGCCCTTTTATGACTTGTGGACTTCAACTCCCAGAATTCCTCAGCCAGCAGGCCTGGCTGAGGAATTCTGGGAGTTGAAGTCCACAAGTCATAAAAGGGCCAAGTTTGAAGACCCCTGACTTAGTGGGGTTTTCTTTCTTCCTGCTTCACTGTTTTCACTACAACTTTGTGGTCATTTGGTTAAAGTTAACAGAATAATTTATAGCACATGGCAAGTCCTAGCCAAATTTGGCCGGTCTTAAAAAATCTATGCAGGGTTAGTGAAGAAATTACAGGGAACTTGGCAGAGGCATCCACCGTCCCACTCCTTTCATCTGAAGGATGAATCATTCAGAATGGTGAAAGCAGTCTTGCTTCACAAAAACTCAAGCTCCACCCCTTTTGTACATGCCTGCAACATCATAACTTCTGTGGAAAAAAGGTAGGGCTTGTATCACCCACCCACCACCATTACTTATGTTTGGAATTAAAAAAGAAAGAAATGACAAATTGTTTATATATTGTTGACAAGAAAGCTGCACAGAGGTATCCCTAAAGTCAATTAGGGGCAAAATGTTGCAAAATGCACGAGTCTCTCTGATCTATGTTTGATGTGAGCTGCCTATGAGTTATATTGGCATTAGATTAGGATCTAAATCTGATGGTTGCCTATGAGCTTTTAGTGTTTATTAATGTGTGGGTTGTAAATTTTTGTTCGGCAATTTTTTTAATGACAATATTCCAGTTTGGATATCCTAAAGAACATGTCCCTGCTGAAATAAATAGGAAGTGATATAATGGAATAGCATTAAACAAAGGGCATAATCAGCAAAAATGTTTCCAAATTTATTTTTGTTACTACACTTTTTCACTAAAAAATGAAGCATGGAGAGAAATTCCACAACTGGCAAATAATAAAATTTAGAATTTAAAATATCTGTCAAGTGTAGCTCCAAAATCTTCTGTTTTTTGACAGTAGTTTCATTCTACAACATTTGATACTAGCTCAGTGTTCCTTAGACTTTCAGTCAGACTTTCTATTTGCAATACTGGAGTTAAAAGTGTGAGGTCAGCAATAGAGAGACCCATGCCCAAATCCTGACTAAACCATTAAGATCACTACTGGAGGATCCTGAACCAGCACAATCTTCAGCCTAATGTTCAGATCAGGGATGTGGTGAAGAGTTAAGTGCAACGAGAATGGTATACATTGCCCCAGACCACTTGGAGGGAGCTGATGATAGATTAAATATTCACTGATGTTACTTCTCTACCTACAAAATGATGGCTAAGAGTAAACCTTGCATAAGTCCTTTCCTTGCTTGAATGACAAATGTCTGCATGTCTGTCATTGCCATACAGAGGGAAATGATGTAGCAAGCTCTCTTTGTTTTGAACCGGTTCCACTTTAGCCACAGTGAGAAGGGTTATTATTTGCTAAACAGCTGCACTTACGAGTTCTGGGTGAAAAGCAACCAGTGATTTATGCAACCATTTCTGGCTATTGTTCCTTTTATCGCAAGGGTGCAGGCCCAGGGTCCCATTGGCATCAGCAAGTGCCACGCAGGAGCCTTCGTGTTGGATTAGCCTCAGCCAAGTGTAGTTGAATTTTTGGTTCTGCCCAGAGAAAAGAATTGGAAAAGATAAAAGATTCAATCAGAGTTTTCTGAATTAAAGAATTGATTCTCTGTGACTATGCCCTGGATTGCTCTAAGATGCTCTTCCCAGAGGTTACTCAAATGCTGGACCAAAGGTTCACTATAAATAATACAATTCCCTTTCTCAGTTAGACCAATGCTAAAGCCACACATAAGACTTATTTTCAAAACTTATGACCCATTAAATAAAAGGCTGATATTTTTTATCGTCCCCTTCCCCTCTCTCTTTCTCTCTCGACACTTACTCATGTTGTTACTTTGAAAATCCATAAAACTATGTTTGGGGTATTAAATTGAAAATGTAGGTTATTCAAACAATAAGTGTACATTTTTTAAAATTCACTTTAACAGGTTCGTTTTTGTTATAAATGGACCTAACACGCTGTTTCATTTGTTCCTTTCCTTTAATAAAGTTATTATTGAAAACGTAAGCAACCGTTAATTCACCTAACACAAAGGAAGTTGCACATTCAGAGCATGTGCAAAATATTACTTGGATATGGAAAATATTATTTTTCAGGGAAAAACGTTGAAGGGGGACAATAAGATTCAAAATACACATATTGCTACCTGAAAAATGATCTAAATCATACTATTTTCTGCATCTGAAATACTATTGCTCTCACCATTTCTGGTCTTTTAATTTTATTAAAGGTTTGCCTATATTGAGACAAATTGGTATGTATTTCCAACTACCCCATCTTAAAAAATAAAAAGTTAGGAAATAATTCATAATCCATTTTTAAAAAATTCTTGGAGCAAACACATTAAATAAGGCTTCTTAAACCTCTTCTCCATAACATTGCAACTACTTCCCCTACCCTCAATTTTCTCCATTTTTTTCCTCATGGGTCCTCATGTCTATTAACCCTGGCAGAACTAACACAACAATAGTTTTAATTTCTGAGTGCAGAAAGCTAGGAAGCATGAGCAAACCTGAAAGAGGGCACAATCCTTCTTTGTCTAGATGCAGATAGTCTTTACTGAACTGCTGACACTAAACTAGGGATTTTCCTTCAGTGCTCTTTGTGTTCACAGCCCTAGCCTACTCCTGAGCACTTCCCAAGGCCACCCAACCAGGATCAAGGTGCTCTTCTCTAATTTCACTTCACTCCTATTCCAGGGTGAATCTTCTTAGATTTCCTCTTGGGGCCATCACTAGTGGGGAGCCTGTGCTCAGCTTTCTCCATGCAGCCTGACTGTGTTTCTTGTAAGAAAAGGGCCAGAGTACTCAAGCAGAGCCCATTCAAAGGGAGCCCCTATCTGAAGAAGGAATTCTGGCCACAATTCAATTTTGGGCATGCAAGCCAGATGAATCGCTACCACATTGTAATCCCCTTCTGTCAGGACCACTGGGTACATCTGGCCAGGAAATCAACTCCACAGGAAGGCTAAGAATATTATAATTGGGACGGGCAATAACAGACTCTTCCAAGTCTAATTGTGATGTACTTCCTCCTCCTATTCTTTATAGCTCAGTGAATTAGGGAATTGTGTGCCTGAATAGCTTCTAAAGGTTACCTACTTATAAAATACCTCAGCCCCTTTTGCCTATGTAATGGTTCTTGTAGGACTCTTTCACGGTAATGTGCCTTACCCTGTACACCCAGGTTTCTCAACCTTGGCAATTTTAAGAGGTATGGACATCAATTCCCACAATTTCCTAGCCAGCGTGTTAGCTGGGGAATTCTGGGAATTGAAGTCCATGCATCTTAAAGTAAGCCAAGGTTGAGAAACACTGCTCTACACCTTCTGTTTGGATAAGCTGACAACTGGATTATCCAGACAGAACTGGATTCCTTTTGACTGCAGAGTAGTTAAAGGCCCTTTACAACTAAAAATAATAGAAGCATCACAGCTGGGCAGAGAACTTAAGAGTATATTAAAAATTAAACAATATCCAGTATTTTGAAGACGTTTTAAAAGGTCTTTAGCCTCTAAGAATAATGAAAAATAATTCCACTTACCTTGTTATTAATATCACATGTTTCAAGGGTAAGACTAGATCGATTCACAGTGGCGCACTTATCCAATGCTACATTAATAATCTAGAACAAATAAATGATTGAAACATATTCAGAAAAAATAACTTCAAATTACCAAAAAGGACAATTGTTGACTGAAAATGTTGAAGCAATTAAATTTTATAATGACTATTTAGCATTTGTAATCTGCATCTGATTGTATTTTATTTATGGAAGAAAAATATTATGCACTGAGTATGCCAATTTATTATCAGCATAATATATTTGTATGCCTGATTCTCCCAGGGCAGAAAAAATACTATTGAAAGTCTGAAAGGATCTTAAAGTTTTTATTTAGGGACAGGAAGGCAACCGAATCAATGGAGGGTTGCATTCTTCAACTGAACAAAGATTAAAGATCTAAGTTCATTAATCAGATTGTAATATTTTTCATTACTGGTTTCCAAGAGAATCCAAAATAGTATATGCACATCACGCAACACATTATGCAATATGCAAAGAGGAGAAAAGAATAGTAAACAAAAGAAATTAAAGACATGAGAAAAGAGGCAGAACAGAAATTGTATCTAAATCTAATTTACACAACCCTATTCATAGTATGGCTTTGCATCTCTCTATTTTTGCAAACTATCCTTGCTTTCCACATTCCAACATATACTGATTCAAACACTGACATTCGAGATTGTCAACCGTCTTGGATTGAGCAACTCTTCAAATCTATTCAATTGCATCTTTTATTTCCCTTTCCTTTCATCCCATTCATTCTTTCTTCAGATACTGATTTGTGATTTGATTCGTGATCTGATCCTCATTCATTCCTTCTATATGAACAAACCACGTAAACCATACTTCTTCTATGGGTATTCAGTCCACACCAATTCATTCTTGACTCCATCTCTTCTTGTTTTACTATGCACACTTAAGTATCCCAGTCCTATTTATTCAACTTACTTTTATGTTCTTTCTGAGATACTGAACACTGATTACCCGAAATAAGGCGGGCATAAACACACTCCCGTACAGCGACTTTCATTTCTTTTGAAATACTGTCCACTCTATCAGCAATCAGTTCATTTTAAAATTCTCATTCCACTTTTCTATTTCTAGTGAACGTTTTCTGGAGCTGTTCACTCACTTCCTCTAGTTCGTTATAAAATTTATTGAAAACTTGCAATGGCTCACTCCATTTCCCCTGTCAAACATGGCAAAGCTATGTTTGTCTTTGATATGTTATTTTTCTACAAAGTCATACATGTTCCAGACTGTACCTTGCAATCTATCTGACATTCACCTCAAATATTGTGTTTCCAGCCAACAACAAGGCATCATCAGCATCCAATAATACACATTTATATCCCTAGCCAAGAAACCTCAATGCCAACATAACCATGTTACATTTTTACCACAAATACATTAAACAACTATGAAAATGTTTCACATCCTTGTCTTTATTCAATGCTCAATGCTGAACAATTCCCCAAGCATTCTATTTTTTTTCTCACAAGCTTTACTTTGATCATAATCAGGTCTTATGACATTAAGCAGTTAATCTCCAACTCCACACTTATAAAAATGATTCTGCAATTCCTTCTACCGGTAGGTGAAAATGTGAAGCTGCAATAAGCAAAAAATGACACTATCCTGGTCTTCACCATGTAGACTTGAACTTAAGCTCTTACCAGTGTTCAATCACCTCTACAACTTCCTACCTCTCACTCAAGGCACCTTTTCCTCTGCTTTATTTCCTGCAGCTCCTCATATTATAAAAGTTTTGCTATGCACTATTTGCACAAAAAGCACAATTTGTATCATGCCTCTTTGATTGACTCAAACTCCTTATCTCCAGTTTTAGGGGAACATACAAAAGTACTTTCGTTTCTGTTGATCAAAGTTAATACAATTCTTGAATCTTGTGAACAATCCTTAGCTGTCCAAACTTAACTTTCCCTACTTCAAATGCTGTTGTTCAGTTTTTCAAAAGGGAGTTTCCAAGAGTTATTTCTATTTGTTGCTATAGCGTATCAGCAACCTAAGCAGGGACAGGTAAAAATCTAATTATCCACCGCTGACCTTTTGCAGTTAATTTGGTTGCCCAACCCATTGAAACAGCAATCTTCTATCTTAAAATTAGTTGGTCTAACCAAGACTAATTTATAGTTTTAAACAAACTCTTCCAGATTAATGAAGTGAGCTGTAATTTGTTATTGTAAAGGTCAAAAAAATAAATATAAATAAGTGGGTAAGCCCTCCTGCTGTTATAAGATCTCAGTTTGCTAATGGATTTGGAAGATGAGTGACTGGTTATATATAACATTTTTTTCAGTACTGAAATTTAAGGCTTAGCAAGAATCCCTTCTTCCCCCACTTCATAATATCGATTTTTTTTGTGATGCTTGAATTCATGGATAATAGAACAGACCCTAACCCGTTCCTTGCCCTTAGAGTAAGGAGATTTAGGAGAGGAAAGACTCCTATACAAATTCATAATTGTGCTGACAAATGGAATCGCAGGAGATGTTCTTATACCAATTATGAGGGTAATTCGGAAATAAACCTCCATTTGGTTATCAATGACAGACACTCGCAGATACAGAACTTTTATTACACACATTAGAAAACTACAACATTATATTACTTTTTGACATAATCACCATTCAAATTGAGGCACTTGTCATCACGTCTTACAAGGTTCGAAATTCCTTAGTAGTAGTCGCTCAGCTCTAAATCTCGGCTATGGGTGTGTGTGTGTGTGATCAAAAACATCCTAATGGAACTGCTTCAAAAGTTCTTAGGTGTGTCTAGCGGTGTGTGGGTGAGCATTATCGTGAACCAACACCACACTGGAAGTCAGCATGCCCCAACGCTTGTTATGGATGGCTCATCTGAGTTTTTGTTTCACAGTAGACTTCTGAATTGATGATTAAATCACGCTCCATGAACTTCACTAGCAGTACACCTTTGGCATCTTCATATTTGGTGAGATTTTCTATGGCGCCACTTCCGATGTGGTGTTGGCTCACGATAATGCTCGCCTGCACAGTTTTCTTTTTTTTATAAACAAGATTTATTGTTTTTTTATGCTTACATCAAAGTGCTCAAGAAACACCGTGGTGCCATCATGGTAATCAATCATTCAGAAACAAAGTCATACCTATGTAACTATATAAATCAAATTAGTTCACTAAAAGTTCCCTCTCTATTTCCCTCAAATAGTATAACATATTCAGGTTAATCCATTTCTACATGAAATTCAATCAATCAAAACAATCATCAATAACATTACATCTATATAAATCCCAATCCTGTTTTAAAGCTTCAGTAATTTACAATTACCATATTCCAATTTAGTCTTGAATAAACACATTATTAGCACTTTGGGTATTCCTTCTAAAGAACGCATAATATTCCGCCAGTAACATTTTAATATTTCCACATATATTCTATTTCTTAATCTACTAGATCATTAATTAGTACCATTTCTTATCTTATCACAAATCTCTCTTGTTCTTCTCCCATTACAAAATAGTTATTCTACTTAAAATAAAAATATTACTCTAGTCTATTTTAAGTATATAATCTATCAATCAATCTATTTCTATATAAAAATGTCATTTCAACCCATTAGATAACATTTAAATCTCATCCAAGTCAGTATCATATCTGGAACAAGCATATTATTACAAATATCCTCTTACTAATTTCACATACTCAGTTAATTGTTAAGTCAGTCCAAATCCCTTAAACCATTTTAATCCATTAAGTAAAATTTTAAACTAGATTTTTGAATCTAATTCTAGCTTTTTTTCTGTGCCAGGCCAGTTTCCATAATAGCGCATCTGTGTCGACAAGTCTCAATATTTGAGTATGGGTATTTATCGACACCTCAATCTGGTCTAAATTCTCTTCCCTTTCTTCCAATATCATCTGGGTGGTATAGTCAATTTTGTTCCATGTTGTAATTGCTAGTTGATTATCCAGGTTCTGAAAGTCAATTCCTATTGCTTTTAAGAACTGCAAATGTTTCAGTTGAAGTCATTCTTTGATCATCAAGGTTCTCCATAGTTTGTAGATCGGCTTGTAAAGTATCCTCTTCTGTAGTGATTAGTTGACTTGTAGAATGATCAGTTAGAGTCTCACTTTGAAGTTTTAAATCCAGCGTTTTTCTAGAGTTCATTTGATCAGTAGCTTCTTCCTCCATCTCTTTAAGTTGTGGCCTGCACAGTTTTCTAATGTGTGTGATAAAAGTTCTGTATTTGCGAGTGTCTGTCATTGATAACCAAACAGAGGTTTATTTCCGAATTGCTCTCATATCCTAGAATCCCCTCTTTTACACAACTATTATAATGCAAGAACTCTGAATTTTTTGATCAGGTCACCATTCAAGTTGTTCTGCAAAATTTGGCACTGTAGAAAAAGCAAGGTCAGTTTTTTTCATACCCTTATAACTTATCATGAGATATATGCAGGGACTAGCCTGGAATAGCAGGAGAACATTGATGGAATATGTAGAACAGAAGGTCTGGTAGAAAGAATAGAGTTTCAATATGGCCTTGGTCTTGTGTTTTCATGATGTAGCTTTTTCAGCATGCCTAGGGGCAAGGTGGATTATGGTCCTCCTGGTTAAGCTACCTTTTATCATGCATAATTAATTCTAACATGGGCTTTAGCAGTTTTATTGTTATTTGCCTGCCAGGTTGTTGCTTTAATCCTAATATTTACACTCTGAAAGCCATTTAGAGTTGTGAATGCAGTCCAGAGTAAATAGGGTCCTTTTAAGATAGTCCTTTTAACATGGGACTGGCAACTTGGTCTTAGTAATGTGTTTGCTAAGTGAAAAATTGCAAGTGCAATTGTGCGTATGACTTTATATGGGACAACACATACTTATTGTAATACTGAACATGTGACACAGAAAGGCATTGCAAAGGTCATAGATGTGGGCATTAGCTGCAAAGTTACTTTTCATCACTGTCTTAACTGGGAATGGTTGCTAAATGAGGCAAACATTGAGTGCCGACTACTGTATCTGACACAGATAACTGAAGCTTTATGGTGGCAAGATTCCACAGAGGAGCTCCATTAGGGCAAATATCACTTCAGCAGCATCCCAACTATGAAGAAGATCCACAAGAAATGTACCTTCAAGATGTACCAAAAACTGTGACCGTAAGAATTACAGTTCCATGTAATTCTTGACATACAGGATGCTGATATCATGACATCAGTTTTGTTTAATTATGCCTTATACCCTACAAGAACTGTATGTTGTCCTATTGTTCCATGGATTCAGGGTGTTGAAATGGATTCCTTGCTTGAGCAACATGCTCAAGCTATCTTTAGTGATGCCAGATATCAGCAGGAAAATGGCATTTGATATGCCATTTTTATATATATCACAAATACAAACCAGAATGTGCTTCAGGCCTGATTCGTTTATATAAAAATGGCATATCAAATCAAGCAAATCCCGGAAAGGGTGAGTTCTGACTGAAGAGAGTTAAATAACTCGAAATAGCTATCTCAGAAATCCCTTATTTCTTTGTTAACAATTTTAAAAACATATATATATTTGTGCTTGCAGATGGCTCTGGGTTGAGCTGAAACAAGCAAAGGAAAGAATGATTTCTTCCTCCCATATTTGGGTTTACAGGGTGCAATCTAAAAAATAACCACTTGACACACACACACACACACACACACACACACACACATATATGGTATATATATTAAAGAGAACGGTTTTATTTTATGTTAAAGTTACCAGAAGAAGCAATCGTAAAACAAAAAAATTAAAACAGCTTTTGGAAAAAGGAAGCCAAACAACTTCCTCCTATCTCCCATAGCTCATAAAAAGTTTTATGGCTCCACTTTGTAGTTCCTGTAAATGCTATTCTAGAGGAACTCATAACACATTTTGTGTTACGATGGCTATTACTTACAGCTGCTAAATTATCTTTGGAGATGGAGAATGGGTATTAAAGTTCCTTAAGATGCATCATAACATAGTTTTATTGATGGTCTTGGCTTTGGGACCCTACAGAAACAATTCCTATTTTATTCCAGAAAGGAATAAAATGGATTTCTAGTGCACTCTAGTGGTTGTAAATTGAAAGTATGAAATCCTTAAGGATTTGAAGTGAACAAGTTCTACAGTTAGGTTGAATGTCTGAAGCATCTGCCTGATACCAACACATCTCATTTAGGTAATAGTTATATAGTAATAACAATAATAAATTATATAGATTTTGGAAGGTAAGAATAAGAAAGCTTTATGTTTACTGAAAGAGAATCAGTATTTGGGGCTTACAAATTTTAAATATTTCCCCATTTTGTTAATTTACAAATATTACTCTAAGGACCTACACCAGTTTCCTATACAATTTTTTTGCCAGTTAATTCTGGGGAAAAAATATAAAACATGCTGCTTTTTTCTCTTCTACATGCCAATGTACTGCTTGGAATGCATAACTTTCCACTGACAGAACTACTATTCTTTCTTTATAGTTATCTGATTTCAAATCAGAGATGTTGCACTATAATAAATAAATATCCAGGAGTAGTAATAGAAAATCTTGCTAAACGAAAAAGCAGTGCTTAAGAAAAATGCAGATTTAGAGAAAAATGCAGGAATAGCAATAGCACTTAGACTTATATACTGCTTCACAGTGCTTTACAGCCCTCTCTAAGCGGGTAGCATATTGCCCCCCCCCAAAATCTGGGTTCTCATTTTACCGACCTTGGAAGGATGGAAGGCTGTGTCAATCTTGAGTGGGTCAGGATCGAACTACCAAACCACTGGCAGCTGGCAGTCAGCAGAAGTAGCCTGCAGTACTGCATTCTAACCACTGTGTCAACACAGCTCTTAATTCTGTAGCATCTACTTCCAAGACTTCAAGCTAGGTTAGCATAGGGAACCCATCACCAGTAGGTTGTGCTTCCAAAAACTAGAAATGATAAATGCCTGTATATGTATAACACAGATACACAGATATGTACAGGTCAGGGTCACTCATTCATCTAAGCCGTAAAGGAATTTACTTCTACTGTAGTTTTGTGTGTTGTGTAAACACATGTAACGGTGTCTTATTGAACATACATACCCATTACACTATTTCCTTTCAATAAACAGAATATGTTACATGCAGCAAACCAAGAAATATTAACAACAGACATTAAAAATGTGTACACATGAAATAAGACAAAAACTACAGTTATATCTAGTTTATACGAACACAAGTGATGGACTCCAGAAGATGGTACAGGACAGGAAGACCTGGAGGAACATTGTCCATGGGGTCGCGAGGGATCGGACACGACTTAACAATTAACAACAACACTTCACTATATCTCTCCATGCCTTGCAAACTATCCAAAATCTTTTATATACTTGCAAACTGTCCTTGTTTCTACCAATTCCACATATTGATTTATATATTCATCAGCTTTGTTCTTCTCAGCTACCTCTTTCTAACATCTAATAAATGCTATCCAAATACAATTTTTTTGTACTTTCCCTTCCTCTGAATACATTGTTGTTTTTTTAATAGAGATTTACTTAGAAATTCAATCCTCATTCACTTTCTCTATATGACCAAACCACTGCAGTATACTTTTTTGTACAGGTCACTCACTTTCATGTTCAATCCACCTTTATTCATTTTTGACCCTAGCACTTCCTCTTACCACAGATTTCTTAACCTATTCCCACTGCATTTTACTTTTTTAAATTTGTCCTGACATACCCAACGTTCACCATTATTATGTCAAAGAGAACAAAAATACCTTCTTATAAACAGCCATTTTTGCTTCTTTTAAGCCTGACAACATACAACATACTACTCTCTACCCTTTTACTAGCCTTGTTATGTCTTGAAGTTTTGCCACCTGTGTTTTTATTTTTAGTAAATATTCTACAAAGATAGAAAAATTCATCTACATGTTGCACTTCTTCATCATTCATGTATAATGTGCAACTATTCATTCAACTTTCTTTGTCAAATATAATTGCCTGATCTTTGATGCATTAATTTTATCCATACTTCATATCCTTTCTACATCCTGCAATCATTATACATTCATCAAATATCATTCAGATACTCAACCATTATTATGAGGACACGCAAGTACACACATATTTACATCCTCATCCAAAAAACCTCTAATCATTTTGATATGTTTATCCATAAACATATTAAACTGAGAAAATATCACACTTGCTTAGGCCAGAACCATTTCCTAATCATTCCATTTATTTTACTTCAATCGTATGCTACTCTTGCCTTATTAGCAATCAATCAATTCCATGTTTACAAAAGTGTATTCTAATTATCACCAATTTATGAATTTCTATTTTCATACACATATCTTCCAACATGCATTTTGCCTTTTCATTATTATTCCTTCACCTTCATTCAGATTTATTATAGCCAACTTATTCTAACTTTTATAGCCAACTTATTCTAACTTTCTTAATTCATGTTTAATATTTATTCTTCTTACATTACACATCTGATCTTCCATATGTCATGGCTCTCCTATGATGGCCCATAGATACTGATTTCTACATCTATTATGGCTTTGGTTAACTGAAACTTCACTAAAAACATTTTAATAAGACAGAAAATATGTAGACTAAGCTATGAGCATTAGTCATATCTGTTCCAGAAGCAGCATTCTGTGCTAATGGCACAGCAAGTGGTAATCAGTTTGGGCATATTTTGGCCAACATGCTACAAGACTAACCAAAACTTTACTCCAAGCATGCCCATTACATTCTATAAAATCTCTGTCTTTACCATTTACTCCATATCCATTCCAAGTTGTAATCCTTTTGTCATAGTTATCACCAGATGGACCCACAATTATTGACCTCCATTGCCTATTTAGTTAATCTAGGCTTTCATATGATTTTTATTATGCTATACTATAGCAGAATGTGTGGATTCAGTTATTTGTATGGATAAACCATTCACAATAACTTTGCTTGGCTTGATCTTTCCCCAGAGTATCTTCCACCTTGTTGATGTCAACTTCAACCAGGAAAGATTTTTCTCTTTGGCCTGAGAGTTAAATTAACTTTCTCTATCTTTGGGGCAATACACCTTCAAAAACTAGTTGTTAGGAGAACCAGAATATGCTAACCAGTCACTGCTGAAAACGAAAAGCTGGTACAGATGAAGGAAAGTGACTATTTTTTACTATGTAAACAGAATACAAATCAGCATTTTGGTCACAGCTCCAACTATCAGCAGCCTTAATTTATTAGTATTAATTTATCTCAAAATATTCATATGCCAAAGACTATACAGAGAATTTATGGAGCCCAAGGCAGCTATCCACAGGAGAAGACCATAACCCAATATCACAATCTGAAGAGGCCCTTAATTTGTAGTTGAAAATTGCTTCAGTTCCCCCCTTATGTAATCCCTAATCTCCCCCAAATTAGTTTTTACTCAGAACACTTTCAAATCAATTTGCATTCAATTAATTTATTGCTAATATGGAGATACCAGAAATATCCACCACCCACTCACAAATTTGTTTTCAATCAAACTAATTCTCTAGAGCAGTGGTTCTCAATTTTTTCTTCACCATGGACCCCCTTTAAATATCTTTTGTGGCCATGAACCATGGCCCCAGACCACCAAGATTTAAATAATAGCATTTCTTCAAGCCTTCGCGGACCCATGACAACATCCTGGCCCCCCAGGGGTCTGTGAACCCCAGGATGAGGACCATTGCTCTAGAATTCAGTTGGATTGAGGTGACATATACATTTCATAAAGAAATAAGATTTCATAATTATATAAATCCTAAATGTCCCACTATGAAACTTCAGTATTAATTGGTCATCAACATGTTTTCAATAATTTTATTCCTAACATTGATTTCTTTTACCTGAAACCAATAGAATCCCAATTTTTCCAGCTATGTATTTAAAGAAGCAGAACTTCAACAAAAAACAAGAGCAATATCTTTGGCCTATCTAGTGCTATATCAGTGGAAAAAATACCGTCACCCTTTTGTCTATCCTCTGTATATTACCTAAATGTATCCTGGCAACTGTGTGATGTCAAAGAATGACACTAGACCAGGGGTGTCAAACTGCCGGCCTACAGGCCGGACGCGTCATGCGGAAGCCGCGCCCACCCCATTGCCGCCAATGGGAAAACTCTCCCAATACATTGCACGACGTCACATGACGTCGCGAGTTTGACATGTCTGCACTAGACCATTTACATTCTGCACTCTTTGTCATCTGACAATTTTGGTGCCTTCATGGAGACAAGTAATAATAAACTCTGTGAAATGTTTTTCTATGTTTTCCTTTAAATAAGCATATTGACATTAGAAGCTCAAGATTCAGTGTATTCATGGATTTGAGAGTTAAAAACCACCAGGTAGTGATGTTCTTTGATTTTTATATTGTGGATTTTACCCTCAGGATAGTGATTCAATACACTGTACATACAGAAGTCCATAATGAAGTTTTTAAAACTGCATTTATGGAACAAGGTGACATAATAAATCAACCAATTCATCCACCCATCTCTTTAGAACTTTTCACTTGATGGGAAATTCAACTAACATAACTATTTTGCTGCTACTACCATGAGATTTTTATAGTGCACAAGAAGAAAAGAAATTAAGCTAAAATCACAATTGACATAAGCACATAGCAAAAACCTGAGTTGGTAAAATGAACATACCAGCCCATTAGCTTTAACGAGAGGGGCCTCCAAATCAGGATACACGTTTTCTAAATACCACTTGAAGTTCTTGCACTGAAGCTGCTCCCTCAGTTTCTTCTGTTGAGTTAAATCTCCAATGTCCAAGTTTTTCTGAATGAGGTGATAACCATGTCCATAGAAAAGATCTTTGTATTCATCCAGCCAAACTTCTGCCACCCGGGCCAAATTCCGCTCTACTGTAGTGAGACGATCTTTAGGGAAGGAGTAGGGGTTATCATTCCTAAAAATATGACCTACTCGGGAACACGGGATAATCTCAATTTCTCCGCCACACATCCAAACCTGATGAAATAAAATCACACCAACAATAGATACAATTTCTGGCAATTTCATTCCATAATCTGCAGTGTGTTTAGATGTCTTAACTTCTGCATATGTCTTACTTTGTTTTATTATGAGAAAATCCATATCTACTAAGCTGAGAACATGTAACATTATGATTTGCATCAACCATGTATTTACAGCACAAATAATGGCTTGGAGTTCCAAATTCCTGGATAAGTTGTGGTTTAGAACACCTTCTCTAATTTCTACTACTCAGAATCACTTTCTTGTTGAAACCTTCAGAAGTAAAACAATGGCCATAATGGTTGTTTAGCAAATTCAGACATTACACCACTTATAATGAGCACAAATATTAGCTTACAAACTCTTTTCAAAACTATCATTTCTATCATTTTCAAGTCTATCATTTCTGATTGAGACTTCAGGCTTAATCGTGTTACAACTTCTTTGATTGTTGTTTTGTAACAGATATTGCGTGACTGGTCAACATTTGGAGCTTTATGTCTTGGGTGAAAGAGAAGCTTGGGATTTTATAATGTAAATTATTTTTAGATAATACCATATATATTGCTTAAGAAACCAGAAATTTAAAATATTAATAGATTAGTTATAGAATTATAAATAATACCCTTATCTATATACCGGGAAAATTCAATTTTCTTGACTGTGGTGCACTGACTTTGTACATAATAGACAGAAATAGCAAATGATATTTTATTTACTACATTTGTTTGCTGACTATCTTGCCTAGAGATTTACATCATCTGCGCAGCCATAATAATATACTTTTGATTCACCAGGCATTGGGGTATTATGGATATCCACTTCCATATATACAAATAATCATATCATAATGGCATTATACTGTTTATTTTAATAGTTATTCTTGATCATCCATTATTAAGAGAATTGGAAACGAATGCATATGCACGATTTAGCTACTGACAAGAGAGCATTAATTTGATAACCAAGTACAAATTAGAAACAAATGAAAATATGTTTAACATACCTTGAATGAGATCTCCATATTTTCACCTCCCCAAACATCAAGGCCAGGATCATATGCTCCAAGCTCAAAAAAATACTTCTTATCAATAGAAAATAACCCACCTGCCATTACAGGACACCTAATAATTGAACCAGACATAACATGTGTATTGAGGTTTGGGAGGGCAAATGAAGATTTTGCTATTTTGAGACATGTCCTTTTGCACACAAATGACAATTGCTATATTAAATGCAAGCGTACCTGAATGTTCACTACATTAGAAATCTAGTTTGGCAATAATTCAATGTTGCCATCTGAATATATTCTTACCATATATATTGCTTAAGAAACCAGGAATTTAAAATATTAATAGATTATTAATTATAGAATTATAAATAATACTCCTATCTATGTACAGGGAAAACTCAGTTTTCTTAACTTTGGTGCACTGACTTTGTACACAATAGACAGAAATAACAAATGTTATTTTATTTACTACATTTGTTTGCTGACTATCTTGCCTAGAGATTTGCATCATCTGTGCAGCCATAATAATATACTTTTGAGACATATTCTTTTGCACACAAATGACAATTGTTATTAAATGCAAGCATACTTGAATGTTCACAACACTAGAAATCTAGTTTGGCAATAGTTCAATGTTGCCATTTTAATAGATTTTTACAAAATCTCATAAACTCTCTTGATTTATGTTAGACAATAATTTAAAGCAGAAGCAGAGAACTTGTAGCCACCTATTGCCAAATTACAACTTCCATGAACCAGAATGGGCAGAGACGTAATTTAGTAATATCTAAAAAATCAAAAGTTCTTTACTCTGCTTTAAAGTAACATCTTTAGTTGAACAAACAGGTCATGTTTAACATGTTAGTTTTCATCTAGAAAGAAGAAATTTGCAAATCATAAACTATGTGTCATTCTACCATGTTGAATATTTATTACTTAAAAAGCAATTCTGTTCACAAAACTTTAACTTCACATACTTACCTAATTATATCAGTTTCCTTAATCTTATTTTTTTTAATTACATCTGAAGGAATTGCTTTCCACCCAAAATTCATTGGCCATGTAAAAATACCGCGTTGAAAGCTATCCACGGTCATGTAACTAAACAATGGAGAAAATGTAAAGAATTCATTTAGGAAGCAAATGCTGAATCAGAAGTTACAATAAACTGAATGGCATCTTTGAGGTTTGGGGCTAATAACATCAGACTAAAAGCAACAGCTTGCAAAATTATGAACTGTTTAACATTGTGAAATGAGCTTTGTGTTTTCTTACTTTACTTTGAATTACATTTTACAACAAACAAGCAAAGATCTTAAGAAAAGATATTCTATCAAGGTAGAACTGTGTTTTGCCCAAATGAGGGCAGTAATCTGTGTTGGGAGTCCCAAGGTTTCTCCTGCTGTCACTCCTGCTTTAAAAGTGTTTTGAAGGAACATGCCTAGAAGAGCCTCTAAATTTCATCATGCCCTTCAAGATAGGAGAGGTGAACATTAAAAGTTTCAAGTTTATTCACACTTATATGCCACCCTTCTCCGAAGACCCAGGGCGGCTCACAACAAGAATACAATAACAATTTTAAAATTAACCACATTCATACCACATACAAACACAATCAATTCGCAGTCTGACAGAGTCAGAGTACATGAGATCATGGAGGCGTGGCCAGTTCAGTTATCAGTGTGCTTCCTCTGTGTAGGAGGACCTTATTCAGGATATAATCCTGGAAAAAGCTATGCTGAACTCCCTCTCTGCCCATGGATCAGCCCCATAGTTTCAAGGGAAACATGGAAGAATAAAACTCACCTCATATCTTTGTCACTGATCACTTCAATAACAGGACAAGCAACCTTTTTTCTATGTAAATAAATTCTGTCCAGTAGAGGTTCCAACCACCCCACGTTGCACTCTATATGAGAATCTAAGAAGGTCAGGACATCACCTAGAGCAGCAAGTAAATTTGCCATTATAACAAGGAGACAGGCAAAACTTGGAAAGGTTTACAGTATTTATTGGCCTCTTTAAAAAAACATTCTATTTGCTTCCCATTGTGGATAGCTATTTAACATATAATCCATACACAACAAAGAAGTTCATGGGAGACATTGTTTAAACAGATTATATCTCTTCATTATTTATTCAAAAACTTCCACCTTGCTACAATATAATATTGTTTTTTTTACTGTTCACTTTGTCAAGAACCATAAAAAGATTCCGCACTAAAAAGTAACTTGGAAATGCTAACTCTTAACTGTATCTTAATCATACCATATATTCTTTCCAACACACAATTTTTATATACCACTGGGAAAAATGTCCTTTATGGCATTTCACTAATTGATAAGAATGCCTCGGCTGGTCATCACCACATTCACCTAATTAGAAATTTCTCTAGAGTAGTGAAATTGTGATGTGCTTTAAAGCTTCATTAATATATATGACATATGAGTTGGAAAACATGTTAATAAAAGTTTTTCATTTTATTAACAGAGACTTCCAAACATTGCAGTGGTGTAATAATAAAAAGGTATATCTATGGAAGGACAAATTTTATTTCATGCAGAACGATCTTGAAGGTGCTTATTAGTTCTATATGTGAGCAATAACTGGTCTATCACCTGCTAATGTCTCCATCGCTGCTGCATATCTGGCAAACTCAAAACGAAGTTGCTATATGCATACTAATATACTAATACTGAGGTCTTTTATAACATAATAGATTCTCTCTTGCCTGGAGGGGATCTTTGCACATAAGCCCCTTATGATCATAAAACATATGTCTAGTGGTTACATGACTTGCGTGTATAGTGGTAGGATTAGCCTGCACAAATTTGCAAGACTTTCATTTGTTTTTAACATGTAAGGGAGGCCATTGAACACCCAAATGTAAAAATCAATCACTAACCAATACAGGTATATTATCTAAAGGAAGAAAGATAAAGAGATAAGTCAAAAAGTTTCTCCTCCTTTTGATGATTTTTGGTATTATCTGTGAAAATATTCACCTCTCTCAGAATTTACTTTCCCTCAATGAGTTTGCATAATTAAACCTTATTGACTGTGTAATGTAATTACCTCATTTTCTCTGGCTACAATTAACCCAACCAACTCATTAAAGAAGGATTGCGTTAATTCACATTTCATTTTGATGGTCATCAGCTTTCAAAACTTGGAGACTTTATTAATTTATTTACATTATCCTACCCATGTCACGATTTCCAATGGACCAGGCTTGTGTGGATAAATTATTAAGGATCCTGAAGGGAAATACAGTGATAGAATGTACAGAAAAAGGACACAAGGATGCCAAATAGAAGTCCCTTTTTACAACTCTATAATCCTTTAATCTGGGGAACACAGATTATTATTTTCATTTAAAAAAAGAAAAAAGAAATTTTCAGAAAGTTTTTCTATCACACATCTCAAAGTACTATTTGAGTCCAAAAATCAAAGCAAAAATTATAGTTTCAAACATATCTTCCATAAAATGTCTCAGAGTTGATAACAGTAACACATTCAGAAGAAAAACAATTCCAAATATATATTGATACTGAAAATTGGTAAAGTATTAAAAGCCTGTGTTGCAAGAGCTATTAAAGTAGAGGAGATTTTCATAGTGGAATATCAGTACAGCTGGCCTCAAGGACAGTTCTTGGTAAAACCTTTATATTAACTTGCTACTAAATTTCTATCTTTCGTGGGCAGAAAGTTTTAACATTTTAAATATATGTGTAACACTTTCTGCTAAAAATACCAAGGTGCTGCATAGCAAATAAAACAATATCAAATTCATGAAATACTACATCAGCACAAAAAGTATTTAAAAATTAAAAACATTACCACTAAAATCTATTAAAAAGGCCAGATTGGAAAGACATTCTGGAGTGCAGGTAAATTAATGCTAATTATACTATGTAGGTGATTTTAAAAAATATCTGCTATTGTACAATAAACCTATTGTACAGTTGTTGGAATAATACTGTTATATCACAGCACATAAACCCAGGCAGTGATTTCTACACTGTT
Organism: Bothrops alternatus; assembly: GCA_034064705.1. Classification (NCBI taxonomy): domain Eukaryota; kingdom Metazoa; phylum Chordata; class Lepidosauria; order Squamata; family Viperidae; genus Bothrops; species Bothrops alternatus. The sequence continues at coordinate 4,293,879 of JARGCV010000052.1, read as the reverse complement.
TAGGTCTTAATGTCATGTATAAACAGCCACTATCGCTAAATCAACAAATCCTTTGTTATCACCTTTACAGTGGGGGTACTGGAAGTTTTTTTTAAGTTTTATCTGTTAACATTAATTTAAATTATGATTTGATTTTGATTAAACAATTTAGTCATTTTATGGAGTGGTGTTGATAGTTTTAAGTTCTTAGATTCTTATCTTATTCAAAAAGTAGAAAACATGTGTGGTTCAAGGTTGAACTGATGAGTTCTTGCTGTTCTCTGAGCTTATAGGCAGTCCTTGGTTATTAACAGTAATTAGGGCTGGAATTTCCATTCCTAAAAAATGCAGTTGTAAAATGCAATATCATGTCACTGCACCATTTAACAACAGCATGTCTGGCAGTCCCCAGTTACTGTCATTAAGCTAAGACCGTGCAGGTTGTTAAGGGAGGACCTCAGAGGATTGTACCTTCTGATTTCCTGCCAGCTTCTCCATTGAATTTACTTGTGGGAACCCAAGACTACAAATCATGTCAACATGACTGTGAGACACTGGCAACAATTGGCAAGCTGGCCAGTTATTAAGCATTCAGATCATGATCCTGTGACCCTGGGGAATTGTGTCATATGGAATTCTGAGGATCAGTTTTATGTATTTATTTATTTTAGAAAATTTATACAGCGATGTACTTGCTCACATGACTAGGCAGCTTACAGTAATAACACAAAATAGAAAAATAAAAGTTAAAAAAAAAACCCCAACAAGTACGATTAACTGAGTTGTAAGTACACCTCGGATGTAATTACAACTTGGTTGTACAACTCGGTTATTGCTCTCAGAAGTCAGAACGGTCGTTAAATGAAGACTACCTATCTTTTATTGTATTTTTTAAAAAATGTAAACTGCTTAGAATAATAAGGAGAGAGGATAAACGTGTGAACTCAGTTAAGAGTACTGCATGTTAGCATCTGCTCCCAGCTAACCAAAGGCTAGGAACATACTACTTTATTCTAATGAAATTTAAATGAACAAATTTCATTTAAGAAACTAGATTGTTCTAATTATTTCTGTACCTTGTAAGGTAACTGCAATTAATCAATCAATGCCATTCTGCTTACCTTTGGCAATCTCTGCTCCAGCTAGCCTTGCTCGTATTAAGCCATGCCTTTCTTTCAGATGAAGGATACGGACCTTTGGAAACTGTGCCATGTATTTGTCTAATTTGTCCTTCAGGTAAGCTAAATTAGAACAGAGGAGAATCAAGTATGTGGACTACAGATTGTACCTATTTCAAACTTAACTAATAAAATGGGTCATCAGTCCTCAAACACTGCCGCCAATTTATAGAGGATTATTGAAAAAAATACCAAAAAGTTGTTTTCTACCAACAGTTATTATAGGGGGTAGAAACTGTATGTTACTATTACATATTAATCAACTGATTATACGTCACCCTTACTAGGTAGAATTGATCCAGTAAAATGCTCACAAAGATGCACACACACAAAATACCTATTTTTCATATCAACTGGTCTATCCAGAAATAAACAATATTCTTGCAACCTGAAAAAAAAAGTAAACATTCTACCTGCCAAGCAGCTTAAAAGTGTCATTGCTGACCATTTTAAATAAAAACCAAAGATCCTCTAATGAAACAAGTACTTGGTTAAAAGCTATCTCCAGATTTGCGGGACATATTCTTTATGTCCCACAAAAAGGAACGACTAACAGCACTTTTGAGATGTGGAGGCCTATGAGGCTGCAGAGAATTACTTTTCCTGAAGAGAAAAAACTGAGTTGCCAACATTTGAAGCAGTCACGAAGATGTACCTGTCATCAATCTGCTGCTTCTGCCTTACAAAATGGCCCATTGTCATTTTCTGGGAAATTATTGTTAAAGGAAATGAGATTTATCTGCACTATCTACAACTGACCAAGTACTAACAAATCTTTCTTCCTCCTATGAGGATTTCACAGGTTAAAAATGTTTTTGTCATAACATATTTATGCAACTTCCCTCTCTGTATAGGCCAAAAGCAAATTCTTTCTATCAGGCTTCAGCGGTGTTCTGTCTAGCCCCTCTCAGCTGCCAAGAATCCCCTTAACGAGGTCGTTAAGAGTGCACACGAAGTCAGTTCAAAACACACGGCTTTATTTAACAGTTTCCACAAGCACACTAAGAACACCAGTTATAAACTCACTGTGAAATCTCTCAGGTCTCTTCTTGAGCACAACGTTGCTCGTGACTAAAACAGAGGCTTCCGTTTCCCTGTTAATATAGCCTCCCAGGTCACGTTCGTCGTCCACCCAACCGACCCCTACGCCTATCAGCCCGTCGGTATCGTGGATCGAGCCAATTAGTTTCCTGGCCCACATCTGAGTCATCCTCCTCTGACTCAGCATGCATACCAATCTCCGTGGTATCTGGCTCAGCTGCCGGGAGGAGAACACACCCAGAAGGGCCTGCCGGTGCTGAGTCATAATCATCATCGGACAAGTATCTAGCCTGGCCAGAGACACTCACAACACTATCCCCCCCGCAGGCCCCTCCTCCAGGGTCCGTCGTATGGGATGTGGTTTGGAGGGAAACGCGGTATGGAAATCCCTTATTAATTCAGGAGCCTCAATATCCTGAGCATCTACCCAAGTGCCAGCGGATGGCCCACCCCCGGTCAAATCAACTAAATATTGGAAGCGGTCATCGAGCCATCGGGAATCTCGGATGCCGGACACCTCCAACCGGGAAACAGGAACGTGAGCACGGCGAGCCGTCGGGCCCGGATCAGGAGGTCGAAGCGGAGAATCAGGGTGGACAGGAACAAGCAAAGAGCGATGAAACACAGGATGGACACGAAGAGACCTAGGCAAAGTCAAACGATAGGTCACCGGATTGATGACCGTCTCCACAGGAAAAGGACCCGGGAAACGTTGATCAAGTTTGCGGTGAAGTCTCCCTGGAAACAAGTACTTGGTGGAGAGCCAAACCCGATCTCCAACAGCTAACGGCGGCGTGTCGCGACGCGAGCGATCTGCAACCCTCTTGTAGTCTTCCTTGGCCTTCGTCAAGTGCTGCTTCACCATCTCGTGGACTGACTGGAGTTCGGTTAAATAGTCCTCTGCAACTGGAACGGGAGAATCAAGGAGCGTGAGCGGGAAAAATCTGGGATGATAGCCGTAGTTGGCACAAAACGGAGTGGTCTGAGTGGAAGTGTGCTGAGAGTTGTTGAAAGCGAATTCGGCCACGGAGAGATATTTGGACCAATCGTTCTGTTGGTCGTTGATGAAACAACGCAAATACTGCTCCAGGATGCCAATCACTTTCTCTGTACCCCCATCAGTCTCTGGGTGATGCGTGGAGGCTAGATTAACTTGGACTTGAAGCGCAGACATGAGTTCTCTCCAGAACTCCGAGGTGAATTGGGTTCCTCGGTCGGACACTATTTTGTCAGGCAAACCGTGTAGCCGGAAGATATGTTGAATGAACAGCTGAGCAGTGACCTTGGCTGTCGGTATTCTTCGGCAAGGAATGAAATGTGCCATTTTGGTCAGCATGTCCACCACGACGAAGACAACGGTGTAACCGGCAGAAACAGGTAGACAAGTCAAGAAGTCCATGGAAATAGCTCCCCAGGGTCTCTCCGGCGTGGGCAAAGGCTGTAATAATCCTGGAGGGGCTCCTGTGGCATGTTTTGCCTGACGGCACCGTACACAGGAATTCACATAGGATTGCACATCATGGCGAAGTCTGGGCCACCAGAAAGTCCGAGATACTAAGTGGAGAGTTTTAAAGAAACCAAAATGACCTGCCGCAGGGTTATCATGGCATTGAGTCAGGATGAGACCCCGGAGTGGGCCTGCTGGAACATATAACAGGTTGCGTAATCGTAATAGTCCCTCGGACCAGGTCCAGGGTGAGTCAGGACCCACCTCTTGTCTCTTTCGTATCGCAAAGTCATCTAGTCGTTGCGCTTCCCGAATCTGTCGTCGTAGATCTACCGGATCATGTACGGCTGCGATCGATTCGACGGGCAGAATGGTTAGAGGAGGCAAGGGGTCCTTGATCTGTCGATACTCAGGTTTACGGGACAAGGCATCTGCTCTTTTGTTGTACCCTTTCGGAATGTAGGTGACTTTGAAGTTGAATCGAGCGAAGAACAAAGACCAACGGATCTGACGTTGATTCAATTTCCTGGCAGATTGCAGAAATTCCAAGTTTTTATGGTCAGTCCGAACTTCCACTTGGTAACGAGCTCCTTCCAGGTGGTGTCTCCAGTTCTCAAAAGCAGTCTTGATGGCCAATAGTTCCTTTTCCCAAATGGTATAATGGCGTTCGGAGGGACTCAATTTCCTGGAGTAATAAGCACACGGGAACAGGGGGCCGCCATCTTGGCGTGTTTGAAGTAGCACGGCCCCTACTGCAACATCTGAGGCGTCGGCCTCCACTACAAAGGGACGACAAGGATCTGGATACTTGAGAATGGGTTCCTGAACAAAAGCCTTTTTGAGGGTCTGAAACGCCTGTTGCTCGGCATCGCCCCACTGGAACGTAACGCCTTTCCGTAACAGTCGAGTAAGGGGCGCAGTCAACGCAGAAAATCTCGGAATGAACATCCTGTAATAGTTCGCAAAGCCCAAAAGTCTTTGGACATCCTTTGCTTTGCATGGGGGTTGCCAGGTTTGCAAGGCTTCAACCTTGCCAGGATCCATGGCGATGCCTTGTGGAGAAATCACGTGTCCTAGAAACTCAATGGTGGTTTGATAGAATTGACATTTCTCTAACTTGGCATAAAGGTGATGCTTTCGTAAGCGTTGCAAAACGCGCCGGAGATGCTGAAGATGAGTTGCTCGTGACGGGGAATAAATCAGGATGTCATCGAGGTAAACCACCACAAATTGATCCAATAAATCCCGGAAGATGTCATTCATGAAATGTTGAAAGACGGCCGGAGCATTGGTGAGTCCAAAGGGCATGACCGTATATTCAAAATGACCGTATCTGGTCCCAAACACGGTCTTCCACTCGTCCCCCTCTCGGATGCGAACCAGATTGTAAGCACCTCATAAATCTATCTTGGTGAAGATGGTCGCTGATCGGAGACGGTCCATGAGATCAGGAATCAAAGGCAGAGGGTACCGGTTGCGCACCGTGATGGCATTGAGCTTGCGATAGTCACAGCATAGGCGTAAATCTCCGGTTTTCTTTTTCACGAATAACACTGGAGCTGACAAAGGTGAGGAAGAGGGACGAATGAAACCTCTGGCCAGGTTTTTGTCCACAAAGTCTTTTAATGCGGTCAACTCGGGTTCAGACATGGAGTAAAGGCGTCCCCCTGGAAGTTTGGCATTTGGCAGCAAATCAATGGCACAGTCATATGGTCTATGCGGAGGCAATTGGTCTGCCTCTTTCTCACTGAATATATCCGCAAAGTCCGCTAGGTCGGCTGGCAAGGTGACGTCAGGGTGAGGTGGTAGTTGGGCTGCGCAAACGTGGCGTACGTGGTCAACGCATTGCAAACTGGGAAATGAAACAAAGTTCTGGGACCACACCACACAAGGATCATGGGTTCTCAACCAGGCTAAGCCGAGAACTAAGGGGACATGAAGTCCCTTGGCAATATAGAATTGGATGGCTTCTTCATGTTGTCCTATGACCAGGCGTATGGGCTGGGTCATAAACTTGATTGGTCCAGACAACAACTCACGACCATCGATTGTCTCAACCGACATAGGCGGCTTCACGGAGCACAAAGGTATGGCATGTTGACGAGCGAAAGCTTCATCCATGAAATTAGTGGTGGCTCCAGAATCCAACAAGGCATGTGCCGAAATGCCCTGGGCTTGGGTTCCCAAACATATACTGGTTGCTAGGATCAGATGTCTCGGAGGACCGGGGTCTTCGTCTGCAGAACGGGGACGGAGTTTGACGCCTGCCCGACCCAATGTTTCCATTAGGCCGGGCTCTGGCCATTTCCCGGCAAGGTGGCGTGAAACTGCTGAGTGGGAGGTCGAGCTGGAACAGGAGTAGGACCTGCCGTGCCACGTCGTTTCTGGGGGCAGGCCATAACGAAGTGCCCCATCTCTCCACAGTACAGGCACAATCCCTCAGCTCTCCGTCTTGCCTTCTCAGCCTCGGTCAAACGAGCTCTAACTGCCCCGAGATCCATGGGTTCCTCACTGGCCATGGGTACAGGACGCCTCTCGGTGTAAGCCGGCAATGATTGGAGAAGACGTCTAGGTGCCGGGATGGGTGGGGTGACAGGTAGGGTCTGGAATCCTCTGCGTGGTGCAGGAACTGGCTTGGTATTGCCGGTGACTGGAGCCATTTGTGTGGCCAAGCGGGCATCCATGGCTTGTGTTTGCGATTCAAGAGCCAAACAATGTTGGTATACTGCAGCCAGGGTTGGGGGTATTACAGTCACTTTCAACCCATTCAGGAGTTGGGCAGACAGACCATCAAGAAAGAGTTCTATGAGAGCTTCGTCATTCCACTTAATGTCTTGAGCTAGGCGGCGAAACTCTGATATATAGTCCGCTACGCAGCGCGATCCCTGACGTAGCTCTCGTATCCGACGGGTGGCATTTTGCTTACGAAGGGGATCAGCAAACTCCCTTTCCATCAACTGGCAGAATCCAGCATAATCGCTCAAGACAGGATCTTGTCCTTCTATTAAAGGAGACGACCACTCAGCAGCGGGGCCAGAGAGTAGACTCAAAATGAACGCTACCTTCGTTTCGTCCAGCTGAAAGTCTGCTGGGGTTGAGGCAATGAATATTCTACATTGATTCAAAAAAGCAGGAAATTTACCACGTTCCCCAGTGAACTTATCCGGCAAGGCTAGATAACACCTGCTTGGTCTGGGAGGGGTGGCTGGAGCTTGGGCTGTTGCAGCGTGAAGCTGTTGTTGCAATTGTCCAATTTGCTGTTGGAGAGATTGCACTAATTGAGACAGAGCCGGGTGATCAGCAAGTAATTGTTCCATGCTGGCACTGGAAGCTCGGACTAATGATCGTCCTTTCTGTTATCTTGTTTTGCTGTTTTTGAGTCACGAGCAATCTGTTCTGTCTAGCCCCTCTCAGCTGCCAAGAATCCCCTTAACGAGGTCGTTAAGAGTGCACACGAAGTCAGTTCAAAACACACGGCTTTATTTAACAGTTTCCACAAGCACACTAAGAACACCAGTTATAAACTCACTGTGAAATCTCTCAGGTCTCTTCTTGAGCACAACGTTGCTCGTGACTAAAACAGAGGCTTCCGTTTCCCTGTTAATATAGCCTCCCAGGTCACGTTCGTCGTCCACCCAACCGACCCCTACGCCTATCAGCCCGTCGGTATCGTGGATCGAGCCAATTAGTTTCCTGGCCCACATCTGAGTCATCCTCCTCTGACTCAGCATGCATACCAATCTCCGTGGTATCTGGCTCAGCTGCCGGGAGGAGAACACACCCAGAAGGGCCTGCCGGTGCTGAGTCATAATCATCATCGGACAAGTATCTAGCCTGGCCAGAGACACTCACAACAAGCGGTATACTTAGCTGATCTCTCAAATCTTGCACACAAGCATCCAATGACCCCAAAATATTCTGCATGCTTTTAAGTCAAATGTAATGTATGGTACATTTGTCTCTAAATTGTAAGGGGAGAAAAAATATGATATAATGTAGGAGAAGAGATGACAGAATCTGGAGGCAGAGTGAAAAGAAGGATCAGACTAGAATCCCTACGTAGCCACAAGAGAACGAAGTCCGACCCCTTCCTAGAGTGCTGTTGGCAGGTGCCAACTGTTAGTTGAGAGATTCCTATGCATAGCAATGAGTAACAATAGATCAGTTTAACTGGACCTTCACTTGTAGACCTGATATTTTGTGCCTGACATACAGGGATCCACTGAAGCAAAATAAGGCCAGTTTGATATTTCAGGGAAATGTATGGGATGTATTAGAGAACCTCAGTAACTTCTATCATGATGAAAAAAAATATACTTTTTTCAAACAGTAAATTATCAAATGACATGTTGATCCTGAGATATCGACTTACCTCTTGTGCTAAAATCATCCACCAAAATTACTTCTTTAATCAATTCAACGGGGGACCGGTTGAGGATACTGTGGACAGAACGCAGGAGAGTGGACCACACTTCATCAACAAAGCACATGATAATGCTAGTGGTGGGAAGGTCATTGTGGACAAGAAGATCTGAACATCTGGAGCAAAAGAGATTAGCATAGCATAATATAACATAAACAGTAGATACAAGCTTACTGGTAGAAGTGAACATGAACCTCTCCAATTGTCCTAAAAACGTATTTTACTGATGTTTTCTTTCTGAAGGCAAGAGAGTTGAGCTCTAAAAAATAAATTCTAATAAAATCAGGGCTTTTTTTCTCATAGAACACCCAGAACAGAGTTCTGGCACCTTTTTTGGATGGAACCTTGTAGGGTAGGCAAGGCGGGTTGTATGACGTGTGTAACTTCCGGCACCTTTTTTTTTTTTTTTTTTTTTACAAAAAAAGCCCTGACTAAAATAATACCTATCAAAATGCAAAGACTTCCTCCCCGGCAATTAAACATTGTGGGAAAGAAATTTGAGTGTAAAGTAAGGAATACAGCTAACACCATCAGCAATCAGCATTGCTAGGCATCTGCTTAATGGAAATTGAGAAATAGCAATGGCATAATCCTGTAATACATCTTAATGTAGTGGGGAGCATTGTGAATTGTTAGGCCTGCTCAGTTTGTTGTCCATGTACTCACTAGTTAGGGAATTTGAAGGTTCTTACTCTTTTTTATGAAAATTTTTTGATCTCAACATTAAAGTTAGATTGCTCAAACTTCAAACAGAAACTGTTACATCTGTGATCAGACGGAGACAGGTGCATATCTGTCACATCCTCTTCTGCACGGCCAAGCAGATCAGATCAGGTGAAGAGAGTAAGTAAATGAGCAACAGAGAGGAAGAGGAGGAGAAAGGCCCAGCTTAGAATTCTAAGCTGAAGGCTCTGCCACTGATTCCATGGGCTGACCTTGACTGCAACTGCACAAATACTATTGTAACCAAACGGTGACTGAGTTTCTGATAAAAATATCACAGTGAAAAATCCTGCTATTTACAAAAAGGCCACTTTCCCCCTAATAGGCTGGTTTTCACTGAAATTCACAGATTTTATCCCCCAAACTGGGCCAGAAGTGGAATCATCTCAATAAGACATGGTCCTTGGCTTTTAGCACTGGCAAAGTTTTGTGCCTACAGTGTGGCTTTGTGCTAGATACAAATCATAAATTACTGTTGTGTTTTCACGTAACACAAGGTACAATTTACATTATATCAGAAACAACAGAAGCTGCTGATGCATAATTCTTTATACATTCTAAATTTAAAAAAAAAAAAGCTTTTTCTGTTCCCTTTTGTTAAGAGCATTTTTCAAGTCCTAATTCAGACACTCACATTATCTCATTCCTGAGTAAACAAATTTCAGATTCTTGTTAATTTCTGGATGGGTCCAGACAGATTTGCCTGGCTCTTTTCAGCTGTCAAAATAATACTGAAACGAGAGGGATTAGGAGAAGGGGAAAGCTTAGTGTACCAAAGAGCAGATTCAGAACTTTTAAAGTTCAACTTAAAATCCAGATTTGTAGCCTGGTTTGAGATACTGTTGTTCAATCACTAAGTCATATCCGATTCTTTGTGACCCCATAGATCCTAACACACCAGCTCCCCCCACCCTCCACTGTCTCCCTGAGTCTGCCCAAACTCATGTCCCCTGCATCAATGACACTATTTAACCATCTCATCCTCTACCATCCTCTTCTCCTTTTGCCTTCAATCTTTCCCAACATCTTTTCCAATAGGTCCTCTCTTCTCATTTGGTGGCCAAATGAGCTTCGAGATACATATTGCCAGCTACTAAATAGGCTTTTCAGGCACATCCACATTCTATTATCTTAAAATAGTTCTTTCCCTTCCTTTCGTACCCATTTCTGAGATTGAATAGAAGACTTTTTTCAAGAAAGTCATGGAGCTTATTTCCATTAGATAGAGTGCTGAAAAAAATAAGACAAAGAATTCTGCAAATGCTCTGAAGTTACCACCCAAAGAAAACAACACAGGAACTAATTCTATAATAAGGTTAAAGAAAAAAAAAGGGAAGATCCTTGCCAAGAATTTGTGATTGGGGATATATTTTCCAGTTTCTTCCAAAGGTTAACCAAGAAATGGGAAGACTGAAAAGTAGAAACTATAATGAGGTATCATGTTTTCTAAGCATTCTTGCAAGTAACTAAGCCAGTGATGGCGAACCTTTTAGAGACTGAGTGCCCAAACTGCAACCCAAAATCCACTTATGCATCGTCGAGTGCCAGGTGGCTGTGGCCCATTGGCTGGGTGTGGCCCATTGGGTGAGCGTGGCCCACTGGATGGGTGTGGCTGCGGTGGTAACAGCAGACTGGGTGGGGCTAAAAAGTTCAATCAATCAATTCCAACTTTGCAAAAAAAAAAATTTCCCCACAAAAAGTTGAAATTGACTGAACCTTTTTTTTTTTTTTTTGCACATGGCGGCGGAGGCCTAAAGCGAAAAGGTTTAATAAAACCCAGCTGAAGGCCTAGGACTGGGGTGACAGCGGGCGTGCCCACAGAGAGGGCTCTGAGTGCCACCTCTGGCACCCGTGCCATAGGTTCACCACCACTGAACTAAGCATTTTTGCAAGTTATTATTTACTTTATATTATTATTATTTATTTAATAATAACATTATTACTGGCATCCTCAGATAGCTGCAAAGCCTTGGAATAGCATTCTTCGATATTCCATCCCACATAAAATGTAACATTTTTCTGATCTGGCATTCTATGAAGAAACATGTGGCTGGAGATAAATATTCTTATACATTTGTCACAATATTCCAAGCTGGACAAGGTCACCCAAAGCACTCGAGTAAATTAAAAGAAGCTAGATTCAGCCATTCAATGCTGTTCTGACCATGAATATCATAGTAAAGGTCTACTGGCAGAGAAGGGACCCCATAAAGGACCTCCAACTTAAGGGCTTTCTTGAACAAGAGTTAAATTCAACAACAAAGACTCTATGTTAAGTTTAATTGAGAAATAACCCATAAGTTGTACTAACTGTTGATAGATTTTCTGTTTGTATTAATACAGTCTTGTCGCTGGCAAAGAATAGTCCCTAGTGGATGATAAAAATAAAAGATCCAGGCTGCAGCCTGGATTACTATTAGCCAATTTCTGGTTTAAAATAGCACCCGCCTCCTGTGATCAAACAGGGTGGCCAAAATAGTCTTCAAATCCCAAGGTACCTACATTATTTTTCCAGAGGAAAATCTTTGTTTTAAAAAAAAACAAAACAAGAAGGGTTGGCAATCACAATGAGTTATAAGGAAACAGAAGTCAAGAGAAATGAAATAATTTATGCAGAGCAAACACTGTGGATTTTATTGTAAAAGGAAGCTAGATGTAAAGCAAATGTAAACTGTGTGTAAACTGGAAGCATTTAACATCGAAACTAATGTTTTCCAACTGCCCAGGTATTACAGCTTCCATAAGTCTTAGCTAACATGGCCCTGGGTCTCCTGGGTGTTGTAATCCTGATTTAACTTGGAGTTATAAAAGCCCGAAAAGTAGGTAACTTGCTCAAGTATAAAATGGATAGCACACCCATGGCTTATCTAATTTTTCTTTCACTCATCTGTTCTAGATCTGCATTATCGTACAGTAAACCTTTTTCTGCCAACTTGTAAGACTTTCTAGCAGTCTCCGCCACCTTGGTGCTTCTCGGTGCAATTTTGATAATTCTCCATGTGGCTGAGAAATGAGAGTTGTAATCCCAAGTACTGTAACATGGACGGATTCAGGTAGACAAAGATTAACAATATAGAAATAGCTGAAGATTCGGAAAACCCTATGATACATAAGCCAGAAACATAAAACAACACATGATTTTTTATTGAGCCTAAATGCTAACATGCCAGCACCAAAGCTGAACCTTTCCAACGCTGCCATAACAAAGGTAAAAATATTTTTGATTGAAAAAAAAGAAAGAATAATCAAAACCTGGAGATTTGAACTGGGTCTTACTTGGAATTATTCAGTAACGTGCATTGCAACTCCCAAAATTGCAAGCTGGCATGGAAATCAGCTTGGAAAAGGCTGTAGTAAGAAATGCCTCTGGGGGAGAGGGCAGAGTGAATCACTGAATCTACCTCTAGATAGTAGTGTTCCACTACTATTAAATCCTACGGTTACTTAAGACTATAGATTGATCACTGGAAGTTCCCTAGCATAAAATTCCAATGTGAATTTATGGAAGTTATTTTTTTTTTATTCTTAACACAATTCTTATACAAGCAAACCTAGTTTAATTCCAGCTGGGAGACAGAAAAAAAACCAACAATTTGATTTCCAGTGCGCTCTAGGAAATGTGGAAATTGGAAAGATGAGATTTTAGAATGAATTAGTTTTGGTACTCAGAAGATGAAAAAAAGGTAAGAGTGCCAGGAAGACAGCAAGAACCTTTTAATTATAAAGCTCTAGCGACAGTGACAAACACCTAAAACATTCTGCATCAGTAAGTATCTGAGTGTCATGTGACACAACGTTCTTACAAAGCATTAGTAAAAAGGCAACCCCATGACACTTTGCTGCCATGTATATCCCAGGTTATGTGAGCAGATCACAAACACTTTTTACTAGGTCAGGGGTAGGCAACCTTGCCTCTTTTATGACTCGTGGACTTCAACTCCCAGAATTCCTGAGCCAGCATGGATCAGCTTGGAAACCTCTCCCTTTCCCCTCAGCATGGCTGGCTCAGGAATTCTGGGAGTTGAAGTCCACGAGTCATAAAAGAGCCAAGGTTGCCTACCCCTGTACTAGGTCAAGGTACTTTCAAGAACTTTCATTTTAATATAGTTTTAACACAATGTAAAATAACAATTCACAACTGTCCTTGAAAATGTCCTCTGGAGTCGCTACCAGATGAATGGGGCAGGACAGAAATTTTCAAATTATTTTCCTCTAGGGAAAGGTATACGTTGCCCATTATTGCATTTTTTGTGTGCGCCAAAGACTTTATTTTAAATTTTTAAAAACATTGCTATAGCTGGTGCTCATTCCAACATATTTTACGGCTGTGAAACTTAAATTATGTTACATAGGTAGTCCTCGATTTATGACCATGAGTAACAATGCTTCAAAGTTATGGCTGCTTCAGAACAAATGATTTACAACCTGTCCTGGCACTTATGACCATCATATCACCCTCAGTCACAATTCGGGAACTTGGCAACCAGCTCACATTTATGACCAGTTGCAGCATCCTGAAATCGCATGACAATGATTTGCAATTTTCCTAGCCACTTTCCAACAAATGGGGAATTGGCTTAACAATGTGATTCACTTCATTCATTCGTCTGTTCATTCATTCATTCATTGAAACAATATATTTGCTGCCCATCTAGTATCCAAATACTCTGAAAAAAGAATAAAATTATCCATTAGAAAAACACAAATAAAAAACAACTGTGGTAAAAATAGTCAGAAAAATTGATGGCTCCCTTTGCAACTGTCCCAATTTACTATGGAAATTCTGCTCTCAATTGTGGTCGGAAATAAAGGACTACCTGTATCACATCGCTTTGTTTAATGATTCTGTATTATTATCTATTTATCTCTTGTATTGTGAGATACCTTGGGACTGGAACACATTAAAGAACAAAATATAAATCTCTCAAAAAAGAAAGTCATATTGCAATTCTTGCTATATGACTACCAGACTTATATAAAGCAAAGAGTACTATTGCACAAATGGACTAAAAGGACTGCTATTCTAAGGGGGGGGGAATTTCAGTGTTATTTTTGATGGTGTTAAGGATGTTACAATAAACCATCGGCAACATAGCAATATAGGTTAGATCCACCCCTGATCGCAAAATGCAGAACTAGTAGCTATCAAGTCAAGGGCTGAAGAAACTTCAGAAAGACAGCCTCACAGAAGTAACAGAATTTTATTTTATTTTTTTAAAACAATTATGCTGCCCATTTCCCTTATAAGGTAAATAGAAAGCTGATGTTTGGATGACACATGCGCTTCGAAGTAATCACGAATAAATTTTATGTACCCTGCAGTCTCTAGAAATACAGTAAAACCCACTACGATCTCTGCAAATCTAGAGCCAGCCTTTTTTGAGTGCTCAGTCTGTCACAAATAAACACGCACACAAGGTGGGGTGGGAGTAGACTTGCCTGAAATGTATATACAAGCAAAGGCTGAACGAAGTAGCAAGTTGCCTCAGACCATTGTTCCCAAGAATGCTTTCAACTTAGAAAATGGGTGCATTTAAAGGGCTCCAGAATGTATAATTGTTTCTTTTTTTCTGGCAATTCCATGCATTATTTCCCTCTTCCAATAGCCCAATAAAGTAAAATGCAGCAACGTCAAAGAAAACAAAATTCACTTATATCCAGACAAGACTTTAATTTCCAGGAGTATTACTAACATTCATGATGATGTTCAAGGGTTTTGTTTGCATATACTTAGTAGAATAAATTGATTTGTTTGGAGAGCTGGCGCCCTTTAGAAAAAAAGAAGAAGAAACTACTTGCAAGGCTGTTTTTCTGTCACGTTGTCCAAATAAAAGCTTCTCCTCCTCCCGCACAGCACAGTCAGCGAACACTGAAGTGTTATTGACAGCCTCAAAGCAGCAACATTTCAATGTGACCCACTAAGCCTATCAAAGAAGTACAGCAGAAAATCTGTAGATCTAGCCGGTGATAAAGATTTCTCTCATTTCATTGAGTTTGTCATTTTTACATCATGCTGGTTTAGAAAAAAAAAATAGAAGAGTCAAAGGTTTTGGTCAGGTCTTCTCTGCATGAACAAAAGGCTGAAGGGAAAGCATTTTTCTCCATTTCTATTTGCAATTCAGCTAAGGGTTTGATGGATGCCTTAAGGGAATCTTTACCCCTTAGGCTAATATATCTTCCAGCAGATCTTGAGAAGGCCAGGGCAAGCTACCAAAGAACTCCTCCCACAGAGAATCCGTTCTCCTGATCATTTTTCACCAATGTTTGATAGGGTGGTTGATCCTATCCTCCCAACCTAGATGGAAAACTATTTTTTGTTGTTGTTCTGGGCTGTTTTGTTGGAAAAATAGTGGACTGTATCTCAATGGGAGCATGCCTGTTTTACATGACAAGGCTCTTAATTCAATGACTGGCATCTCTTGACTAAACACAGATCAAATAGCAGTTGATGGGAAACATTATTCTCTGCCCTTTGCCATTCTGGGCTTCATAGTCTTTTCAGGTAATCCTGTTGTATTTGAGAGCCTTCACTCTGCTAAGGTGCCCCTGAATGCTGCCCAAATATTGGCATAATCGTTGGCCAAACCCAAGGGTATTAATAGGACAATGGTGCATTGTACCAATAATTTGATTTACAAAGTGAGTGCCAAGCTACAGTTTCTGCAGGCAATATACCAACAAGTATCTATGACAACATCCAAGGCAGATCATTTTAAGGCTCTCTGGTGCCTTTATTAATGTGCCTGTGTTTCAAGATGTTAAAGACAGCCTTTGTTGGCCTACCTGCTTTCAAGTTCAGTTAGACTGGCAGACAAAGAGGAAATGGAAAGCAGCTTTTAGGCAGAAGAATTTAACTCCTCGAGAATGAACTTCCTCAGCTGCCATATTTCAAAGGCCTCTGAAAATTTTGCAATGGCTTTAACTGAGGTGTCAGATTTATTTACCACAATATTTCTGTATTGCCCAAACATTTTGCCTCACGGGTTTAAAAAAGGGAGCATCGGTGCAAATAAAAATGGAGCCCAAGTCCAAAGATTCAGGCCAAAAACTTGATGGTAAAGGTTGGTTTCCATAGCTTTGTAAACACAAGTAAAATGAGAGCTCCCCCTCCCCCCCCCACCTCAGAGCCCCAAGTGTTCCATAATGAAGATGCTGTTTGCAAGGGAGAGCATCTCTGAGTGCCCAAGCCCCTTAAACTCAAGTAGGGAGATTGATTCTGCAACTCCACAGTTAGTTAGGTAAGTCATGTATGCTTTACACAGGTTAAAAGAGCACTGGGTATTTCCTGTCTTAGGTACCAGAAACCGACTGTTTAAGACACATAAATGCTGCTTTAAATATATGCAATTCCTAAATCAGTGCACTTCTCTCCATAAGCCGATTATCACGCATGGGTAATACTGTTTTGCATGGCTCTGAAAGCCTGTGTTAAAATGAAATAATGACAATTTGCCACTGATTTGATTCTGTGGCTGAGTTCACACATCACAGGAAGCTATATTATGGCTCTGCTGGTTTTGGGGGCAGTGGTGGTGGTTTATATTGTCTGAACTGAATCATCAAGATTTGCAAACTATAGCTTTTAGCTTAGTACTACTATACAACTGTTTTCCCTACAGCAGAATAAAAACATCTAATTGAACTTTTTTTTTTTTTTACAAAATGTAAAGGTAGAATTATAACCGAAAAAAATGACATTTAAATAAAGAAAAGGATGCTAAATACAGAAGCAAGACGAGGACTGGAGCACTATGTAATGCATTCATGCCTGGGAACACTATTTGGAGAAAACTAATTTATTTATCAGATTTAAATACTGCCTAGCTCATTCATAAAGTGACTCCGGGCAGTTTACAGAAAATTATGGATTTCCTGTAACTGGATGTCTGTGACTCTTTACTGGTTTAGCACCAGGGGCACTGATGGATACTCTGAGACTGGTTTCAAACTTCCTTTTTCTTTTTGAGGTGACAGCTGCCAAAGCAAAGTTCTTCTTGCAGGAAAATTGCTCCTCTAAGGGCCAACTTTGTTCTTTAAAATAAGCAGAGAGGAAATCCTTGTGTTCCATGTTCAAGGCTACACAAACAGTTTGTATGTCTGTATGTGTGGGTGTGTTTACACAATTCAGCACATCACTCAGTGTTAACTTTTTTGGTAGCAATGATATTTAATCTGATGGGCCAGTTTCCAATTTTCACGTGCATCCTAGTATCAGCATGGATATTCTAGTTGTACAGTTCCACTAACAAGATTCCAGATATAAAAATCCATAGCTATGTTTCAGCAGTGACACACCATTTTAAACACACTCATCCTACAAAATTATGTACACTCACCAGAAAATTAGATAAAGCAAATATACTGCAACTAATTTCTGAATAAACTTTAAAAGAATTGCATGGTACAGTAGTTTCATTTGCCCAGTGCACCTCTATGAAAAATACTAAAATAATTTAAATTGTTCACAGTAGCCTCTAAGTCCTTCAATAATTTGAGATCCTGCTATTTGAGCTTCCAGGTTAACATCTGATGTTCTGTAACTTTTTTCAAATATTGGGGGAGGCCTTTTCTGTATGGTGGCCTCACATTGTTTGAATATTTCCTCTGAAAAGCACGTATATAGCCTTTGTTGGCTTTGAGGAGAACTTTAAAGGTTACTCATGCCTTTGTCACTTCCAGGCTGGACTATTGTAATGCTCTCTACATGGGGCTCCCCTTGAGGTGCACTCGGAGTCTTCAGCTGGCCCAGAATGCGGCCGCGCGGGTAGTGACAGGAGCGTCATGGCGCTCCCATGTAACACCGCTCCTGCGCGAGCTGCACTGGTTGCCGGTGGTCTTCCGGGTGCTGTTCAAGGTGTTAGTGACCACCTTTAAAGCGCTCCATGGCATCGGACCCGGATACTTACAGGACCGCTTACTGCTAGCAAATACCTCCCGCCATCCGGTACGCTCCCACAGAGAGGGCCTCCTCAGGGTGTCGTCGGCCAGACAATGTCAACTGGCGACCCCCAGGGGGAGAGCCTTCTCTGTGGGAGCTCCAACGTTTTGGAACAAGCTCCCCCCCCCCGAACTCCGTACGATGACGGACTTACGCACCTTCCGTCGGGAACTGAAAACTTTCCTTTTTCAACAGGCCGGCCTGGCATAGAAGCTCCAGCTCCAACCGGGTGAAAATGTTTTAGGGGGATTGTGTAATTTTTAGGATTTTTGTAATTTTTAGGATTTTAGGATTTGTATATATTGGGTTTTATATGGGATTTTATGGCCTAATTTGTTTAATTTATTTTTAAATATTTTAATTTTGTACATTTATGTTTTTTAAATTTTAAGTCTGTAAACCGCCCCGAGTCCTTCGGGAGAGGGGCGGTATAGAAATTTAATAAATAATAATAATAAAATAATTCTACTCCACATATTGCTAATTATGCTTACTACTAATTTGCTGATGCAAATTTATGTAATGTATATTTAGTTGTTTAGGTACCTATGACTTTTGTGAATATTGTATATCTAAAATATTTCTTTCTGAAGACTACATCTGAACCAGGGGTGTTTTCCCTTTTATTTTAGATTTTTTTAAATGATGTCTTTATTCTTATAAATAATTCAAGGCTGTGAACATACCTAATACCCCTCCTCTTTCCCCCACAACAACCCTGTGAGGAAAGCCGGCTTGAGAGACAATGAGTGGCTCAAAGTCATCCAGTGGACAGGAGAGACTAGAACTCAGAGGTTTTGTGGTTTCTAATCTGGTGACTTAATCACTGGCTTTTTTTTTTTTTGTTTTGTTTCATAGATTCCTTTGAGAGTTTCATGAAGCCTGCAAACTCTTTTGGTGGAAAACAAGGAGTATTTTTTTTAATTAATCGCAATTATATGTCCACTTTCATACAAAACAACTTTGGGTGGCATATAACACTAAAATGCATGTTACATATTTAAATGCATACAAATGTATAGCTATAGATGGTATTATAAAGTAAATCAATTATGTTCAATCCAATTATCAAATACTGTATGAAAAAAGAACTATATAGTATAATATAATAATATTCATATAATATATTCAAATTCACGGACCCTATGAAATCTATCTTCAGGCCCTCAAGAATTCCTGTCCTAGACAAGCATTTGATAAATCAGCAATTGCACCAGCCCAAATGTGTGCTGTGCAACACAAGTAATCACAGCTTACCCAGCAGGCCTTGTGTCATCAATGGCACGATCAACTGGGATTAAATCACTGAGGTAGACATTGAAATTCCCTTCATTCCATCTCCTTTTGGCTTCTTCCTCCTTCTCACCTGGGACTTCAGCAGGGTGCCCAAACTGACCCGGTGCTCTGGGGTCTCTTGGGGCCAGGGTCCTATCGATAGTTAACACTTTGTGCAGCCGATTTTTTTCTGCAAAATCCACATTACTCTGATTAGGTTTGGGGAATTGCTCTTCGCCTGCTAAATGGCCTTTGTCAACCTTCCCCAGTGCTCCTCCTCTAGCAGGGATCCCCTCCGTGGTCACGGCTTTAATTAGGCCACCTATTTGGGTTGCATTGGTGGCTTTCCGCTTATTACTGCTTTTCTCACCTGGCAGCTGTATAGACTTTCCCATCGATCTAAATCCTTTGGTGCTGACTTGGAGATGCTGAATTGTTGGAAAAACCATAGGGACCAGCTCCTTTGCGGGAGGTAGTTTTGCATCCTTCCTGTTTGGCAGGTTTCCTGGCACTCTTTTATTCAGAGAGACTTCCTGCTTCTCTGCTGTTGAGGCATTCAGCTTGCCAGCATGTAAACCCCATCTTCCTGTGACCTCGGAAGCCTCTACCATTCTTAGTAGCCCCCCAGTCCTGTTGGCTTTGGGAAGACTCTGCCATTCTTCAGGCTTGCTTCCAGTGGGGACGCCACGTTTTAACCCAGCCAAAGCCCCTTTATCTGTGAACTCCATGTGCAGTAATACCTCCGCTCCTCCCGCGGTCCTCTGAGCGGGCGCCTTCTGAGGGGCTCCCTTTGGAAGAGTTGGGTTGACAGACGCTCGCCCTTCAGCAACTACTGAGTGGGGCTCCTGGTCCCACCGGGCCAGAGTTGGCGTTGTCTGCCGGGGGTGGCTGGTGGCTGCCGCCCCATTGACTTTCTTTCCCGCGGGATGAGAAGGTTCAGCCGGCGGCCGCCGCCGTTTCAGCGGGAGTATGTCACGCAGGCCGGGTATTTTCCCGGGCGCTGCTTTGGCCGGGGTCGTGCCGAGGGATAAGCGCTGCCTTCTCCCCTCCGCGCCCCGGCCAGCATCTTCGCTGTTCCTAGAGGGCTTCCCGTCTTGTCCCGGCGGAGAGACCTCGGGCTCCTCTCGGGACCACCTCCCCAGGCCATCCTCGGAGTTGCGCCAAACTCGCCGTCGCCCCCTTTCCTTCCCGCCCGTCTCCCCTTGCAGCACTTTGGCGCCGCTCTCGCCGAAGGACAACTTGAGGGCTGCCATGTCAAAGATCAGCCAAACGACCGAGGCTGCGAAGATCAAAGCCAGGACTCGCCCGCTGCCTCGGCAAACCTTCCGGAATTTATTCATTTCGGAGAAAAGTTTGCCTGGCCTCTGAAAAGCTTTTCTTCCGGCCGCCTCCGGGCCTCCTTACCTACAGAGGCGGCAAGAGGAGCGCCACGCGGAGCCTCCTCGCCCTGGAGCGCGCCCGCATAGCGAGCTAGGAGAAGTCGCCTGTTGCGCCTTGCCTGCGTGGCATATTTATAGCGCGGCATCCACGTCTCCTCGGTGTCGCGTGGCCGGCCTTACAGCCGCATGTCCTGAGCCAGTCAGCCAGCCAGCCAGCCTGCAAGCAGGGGCCGAGCGGCCGGCGGGTGCACTTTGCAGCGCCTTCTTACGAGTCCCCTTCCTCCTCCTCCTCCTCCTCCTCTCGGCAGCCTGGGAGATTCTCCATTCTATTTGATGAGGAAGAAAGAAACAGGCGGCTGCAGATCAGCTGGAGAAACTGATCCCAGCTACCCGCCTCCCCTCCACCCCAGCCCAAGCTGGTTTTCTTTCTCTGTAATTCGACACCATCTCGGAGAGAAAACAAAGTGCACACTTCTCACTGCTTTGGCAAGTAGCCTCTACTACTAATCACCTTCCGAGATCCCAGATACTTTTGAAAATCGTGCCCAAACGCCAGAAACAAACCTGGTGCGTGCCTATGGTCTGTCTTTGTTGTGTGTATGTGGCTCACGATTCCATCTTTGTACTCGTGGGGAAATTCTCTTCAGAAAACTTTTGTGCTATCTTGAATGATTCTTATGTATATTCATTAACCGCCCACCTTTTTCTGTTCTTTGGCAAGCCATGGTTTATTTGATCGTGGTTTATTGAATAAATCTGCCAAGTTCAGAGGTTACACTAAGGCACACAAGCTAAGGTTCACCAATCATAGTTTGCTGGATTTAGCTGACATGCTAAGCCAGCAGCAAACCATGTTTCAGGTCAGCATGTTACTGCAGTGGCTGGCAGCAATGGGTCAAAGAGGTGGTTGGGTTTTGAGGGGAAGGGAAGAAAGTGAAAGTGCTTGAAAGCAATTTATCTTACTACTTTTTGATATTTGCAGTAGCAGCAACCAATGAGAACGTTTTCAAATTGTGCTCATTTCAGGGAGGACTCAATAAAAAAAAACATCCTGGCATAAGAAAGACTCATGCAATAATAAAATAGGACAGAAATAAAAATAAAAAATTCCCCCATGATGGAGCATTTGTTAAAGGTAGGTGGAAATGAGCCTCCCAGGATAGAGACCTACAGAGATAATGTCCCTTTTTCAGTTAGGTCAGGTCACCATATTTCCCTGTCAAGCAACAGGAGGAGATTGATAATAATAATAACAATAGTAACAACAACAACAACAAAAATAATAATAATGTGGGTCTTCTATGGGTTTTTCGGTTGTGAAGCCATGTTCTTCCTTATGTCTTGAGCTCCAAAAAATTACAGTATATCAGCATGGGATTTGCAGTGTCTGTTGCTAGTCCCAGTCATAACTCTGTTTTAAATCACTGTAACAAAGCTAACAACTGCTCTTGGAGCAGCGGTTCTCAACCTGTGGGTCACGACCCCATTTGGGGTCGAACGACCATTTCACAGGTGTCGCCAAACAACGCAGTCTGCCATTTTTTTCCCTTTTCCCCTCGGCCGGCGCAGGGGGCAGCACTGCACATGCACGGGGTAGCACCGCGCATGCGCGATGCGGGCCGTCACGCTGCGTATGCGCGATGCGGGCTGTCACGCCACACATGCGCGATGCGGCCGTCGCGCCACGCATGCGCGATGCGGGCCGTCGTGCTGCACTGCGCATTTGCGATGTGGGCCGTCGTGCCACACATGCGTGGTGCAGGTCGAGGGTCGTGCCACGCATGTGCGATGCGGGGCGCCGCGCATGCGCAGTGCAAACCGGGGATCGCGTCGCGCATGCGCGATGCGGGCCATCCCGCCGTGCATGTGCAGTGCAGGTCGGGGTCGTGGCCTGAAAAAGGTTGAGAACCGCTGTCTTGGAGAGACTCAGAAAGGGGGGGGAGGTAGGGGAATGTCTTGGTCATGAATTGACAAGGAGATTAACACAATATCACGGAGCCATGGCAGAAACAGATGAATGCAAATCATAAAAAGTCCTTACAAGGGAGCCAATAGGAAGCCAACATTACTTGGTAGAACTGAATTTAAAGAGAACCGAATACAGCCTTTGCTTCTTATTTCCTCCTTTGACTTGGACGCTCTGAATGGCGCACAAACAAGAATGCAACATCTGTTCCAAGTGCATGAAAGCAGATGTTTGGTAGTTAGTAAGATATGGCTCAGGAAAGATCTCATTCTTGCATCACAGGTTTAGATAATCTGAAGCTGCAATCCTAAATCTGTTTTTTTTCTGGATTGGGAAGTAATTTCTATTGAAATCCATGAGACTTATATCTGCGTATAGAAATATGTTGGCCTTAAAAGTTAGTAATTTTTTGTGTAGAAGTTTTCAGATGCTATAAAAAGTGATAAAGGAAGGAAAGTAGAAAATGCATTTTAATAGTTATCTTATAATTGGAAGAGCATTCTACCCAGCACATTAAATGTTCACATTGAACTATCCAAGACAATTGTGACAGCTGTAATAGAGTGGATCGGGGTCTACAGGTTGCCTACTTTTGCTGTAAATGACAGTAACTCTGTTCACACATATTGCTAAGCCCAACACATTTTGGCCTGGCAGTATGTATGAATATATCCAGCACATAAAAACACATGAAAGATTGCTGTTGTTCCTTTGGTGTGGTGCAAGGAAAGAAATTTAAAATTGCCATGCTGTGGTTTCAAACATCTCTGTGATGCCCCGTTGAATACTAGCTTCTCACAGCATCAGCCAGCCACAAATTGCTAAGAATAGTTGAATAACATAATAATTTTAGCAGTTTCTTCTCCCCCTTCACTCCATAAATGAATTATTGAAAATAAGTGAAAGAGTATGCCCCACTTTTAAACTTTTATTGCACATTATGAATCATGAAACATTTCACAACTGGAAATAGCAGGGTCAAATAGCCCTACCATAAACTTTACAGTGTGGCTTTACTACTCAGCAAATACAAATGTGTGGTTTCTGTTTGGACAGACCTGTTCAACACAAGACAGCAGCTTTTACACTGTGGATTGATTAATTTATTCCAGAAGGTTAACTTTAAAATAATACCGAGAATCAACCTCACATGGACAAGAAAATTTAATATGTAATAAAAGTTTCCCCTTCTTTTCATTCTCTTTTTGAAAAAAAATATATAGAAAACTCAAAAGTGGAGATCATGACATTTTTGATGCTTAGTAAGAAATCAAGCCAGACCTCATATCTACAATAAATATTTAAGATAAGTGTTCGGATATTGACATTAGGACAGCTGCTTTGCATGCAATACTGTGCAAATTTGACAATGAAGATTATAGTAATAACACATACTTAACTGTAGTTTAAAGGAAATATTAATCAATTTTAAATCTGAGAGCAAATGGCTAACAAAGCTAGGATTTGATTCCTCTGATTAATGAGCTAATAGTAGTGAGATCTGTAAATCTACATTTGCTACTTTGCTTTCAGCTCTATTAGTTTGTAATCATATAGAATAGATTATCTCCAGTTCAGCCCTGAGTCAACATCCTACTGTAACTCCGGTGTTGGTAGAAGGACTGGTTCAATTTTGGTCCAATAGGTGGGAAGGAATAGTTAAAGCACAACGAATACTTTGAGTACTTCCACTTGATACATCTATTACTAAAGACCATCACCTTAGGCTCCAAACAAAACCTAAAACTTCCTTCCTTCATATACAAAATTATGTATATCAGGCAGAAAATTGTGCTATGTGCTGAACTTTTTCAGGTACAAGAGACCAGTCAATTAATCCATTTAGGATTGACAGTTATTACCACTGTCAATTTGATACATTTTTATTGTTCTTAAATATTTGATTTTCTGTTGTTGATTTTCTTACTATTTATTCCTAATGTGCTAGTTTCTTTGAAGAATCGTGATATATAAATGACCGTTAGAACATATACGAATGATATGTTATTTCCTGGGAAACAGGTATGTCCCTAATAGGGATAATCATGATTAGTCTCCTGCAGTTCTTGATCAAGATTTCATACTATTTATTAATACTTTATCGTACATCTGGAGTTTAAAAGTTTCACCTTTTCATTCCTATTTTGAAACTATTTTGGGCATATCTGAAGGAACTGTGTTTGGCATGGATTTTTTTTTTTCCTGAATGCTATTTTCTCATTGTTTCAATTACACTTAATTTCAGATCTGATTCAATCTTCTACCTCAGTTTACTTTTACTAAACTGGAAGCAGAACAAGGGTAAACTGTACAGGTTTGCCTCTGATTGCCTTGCAATCCCCATTTGCACCTCATTGTTCAAATCCCAAAATGTTGTGTCAGTGTTATTGCTGAACTGTTAAATTTATAAAACATTACATAAGGAATTGTGGTAACCCTATGTCACTTCCAAACCAAACCCTCTGCCCCAGGCAAAAAGAACCAGGTATGAGATTTTGTGCTTGTTCCTTTTTAAGAGGTACCCGGTATCAGCAAGTAGTTATCTAACTTCCTGCAGCCCTTGAAGGTGTGTCCTAGAATAATCATTAGGCAAGGAAGCTTTCGTAATCTAAATAAAACCGATGTAGCTTTTTTTCCCCCCTAGGCCACTAATACGTTACAAATGCTGACTGAGATCTCTGCAGCTAGGTGATGTGATAGGTGATTTTTTAAAACTTGTCAAATTAGGGGCAAAACGTCTTCATGAATTCATGAAGTATGCTTTCCTTAATGAACACAAAAATAAAAATGTTAGTGGATTTTTTTCTTCAAAAACCCAGCAGCTAATTCCACCCCCTTAAAAAAAAAGAAAGGAGATGGATTTTGAAGAATCATAAACTAAATTGGAGAGCATAGCCAGACAAAGGAAACAGTTTAAATAAAATGTATTTGTATAAAAGGTCACCTAGGAAATACAAGCTTTATTGTAAAGTTTTCAAGGAAGCTGTATGTATTTGAACAATATAATATAGGACCAAGCAGTATTCCTGTGAACTAGAATAGGACATAGATTATTGCCAGAATAAAATTTAGTAACTTTTAATAAAACAAACATTCAAAATCTGCTTTATAAAAGCTGACTAGTTGAAACAATTTCAAACAGACCAAGAGGTTAGGAATTAGTATGTTGGATTCATAGCACCTAGCTGATATTGTATTGGGTAATCTTGAAAAGTGTAGTTAAGAAAAAGTAAGTTAAACCTCGTTGGTACTTGGAGAACTGTATATTTAATGGAATTAAAAACAAAAACCTTTGAGAAGCAGGCGGAAGTTTATTTCCATGGAGTTGTAAAAACCAAGCCAAGCCAAGCCAAAGGCATGTTGATGAAGTCAATCTAGAAATTATATCTGCTTGAAGTTTGCTGTCCCCTTTGTGATCTCTGTTCCACTTTTATTGCCTCTGTTCCCAGTCACTGTTAGTCACTGGACTCCCTTCCAAGACAATGGGTGACATAGCCTAGCAGATTACACGCTCCTAAAGGTTCCCCTTGTTTAATGTGAGAATGAGGGTGACTAAAGCCTGTCTCACTTATGAGTTGGAGATGAGAAGAAGGCAGTGACTTTGGGGAAAAGGGGAAAAAGATATTGCTCTATTACAGCTAGGTAGGATATGTTTGGGCAGTGATTAGATGTAAGGAAGGGAACTAATTAACCTGCTTGTAAAAGCATATTAAAGTGTGGCACAGTTTGAATCTATGATTTAGAACATAATTCAGAAAATCCCTAATCATTTTGATTGCAATGTGCAAAAGAGAAAAATCCTTGCTGGATTGGTCCAAAGGTTATCCATTTTCATGCATCATTGTGTTTTCAAGAGTAGCAAAACAGTTGTCTTGAGAAAGCCTATGACCAGGATGTGACAGCAACAGCCTCCTTCAGCATCTGATCTCCAGAGAGATATGTCACCTCTGATACATTGCTTACACAGGGATTACACGTGACTGTGTTTTATTTAACGGTTACCTCATACTGCAACTATTCACAGTTATGACAGTAATGAAAAAGTAACTTTGTGACCAATCCTCGTATTTATTTATTTAGTGTATGGCATAATGTACTGGACTAGCAATATATACATTACATTTCATTTAGATTAGTAGAATCCTCATATTTATGATTTTCATAGGTCTGTAAAGCAAAGAAAAGCTGAAATAAAATTATAAACACCATCATGATTTAACTTAGCGACTGCTTTACTTAATAACTAAGTTGCCAGTCCTAGTTGGAGTGACTAAACAAGGACTACCTGTGGTCCAGCTTGATGCACCTATAAACACGGCATACAGTTATATTTGTTGTGCTTTGAACTCCAGCTTTACATGTCTATACCTACACTATATTTTTCAAAAATAAGAAAAAATATGGATAGAAAAGAGGAAAACATCTTTATAGGGAGAACTAAGAGGGAAATTACAGAAAGCATATCTGTCTCTATGTGTGTTTGTGCATGTGTGGGTATTCTAAACAGCCCACTTCCCACAGAGGACACACACACACACACACACACACACACACACACACACACACACACACACGTGTGCCTTAAAGTCAGTTTTGACTCCTGACAACTGCCTGGACAAGTCCCTGCAGTATTCTTGGCAACTTTTTGAGAAATTTACCCTTGCCTTCTTCCTCAGCTGAAAGAAAATGACTTGTCCACAGTCATCCAGCTGGCTTTGTGCCTAAGGTATGACTAGAATTCACAGTCTCCTGGTTCCTAGCCTGATGTCTTAACCACTGCACCAAACTGGCAGTCATATATGAAATGCCCAGTTGGCTTCAAGGCTATAATTTAAAATGCCAGTTATTACCTTATATCTGCCTTCTGGTTACCCTAACACAGACAGGTCAAACTCGCAATGTCATGTGATGTCGCACAACGGGATGGTTTTGCCATTGCCGGCAATGGGGTGGGCGTGGCTTCTGGATGACGCGGGCCGGCAGTTTGACACCCCTGCTCTAACAGAATTGGCTTGTTTCAGGTCTTTTCAACTAAGCAAAGTCATCTTGTGGGACCAAGGAAGCAGGCCTTCTATGTCCATCTTTATGGCCCCTGCATGTCCACCTACACGCAATCTTTAGAAAACCTTTGTTTAAATAAAACAATCTAGCACCAAATGCTGATTAATGTTTAAGAGGGAGAAAAGACACTGAAAAGTGAATGGAAGGAGGAACAAAGAAAGAGATTTGTTGAAGAGAAAAGTAAATTCAAGTACAATTTTACTACTAGTAGGCAAAGAGAGTTGATCAATGCAACTGATTTGTACTCTCATTTTTTTCAAATAAAAAGCATTGTAGCTTTTGAGTCAAAAAAGTGGAACCAACTTCTTCCCTGGTCCAACACCTTAAAGCCACAGGACATGAAATTGACTTCAAAAAGACCAGAACTATTGCCAAAACTGAACACTTTAATAACAGAATAATCAGAGAAGCCATCGAGATAGAAAAATGCCCTCACAGCATGAACAAACGAGATGATACCTCCCACCTACCAGCCATTTGGAAACCCGCCCTTATTGACAAACAAGTCCATAACACAAAGAATGACACCAGACCTACACTCACAAAAACCACACAGGATGTCACCACCAGGCAAAAAGCAAACCCAAACCCACACTGATGATGAGGCACGACCACAAACCAGAAGCCAGACCACAGCTGCATCATTAGCCACCTTAAACCCCTCCAATCCATACATGAAGCAAACTGACACCCACCATGAAGATGAGGCACGGCCACGAAAGCGAAGCCAAACAGCTATGCAGCTCACCATCTCTAATCTCCCTGTAACTCAGACTAACTTGAGCACAACAAAGCCCCCACCCAAACAGAACACTCCCCCAGCCAATCAGAGCACAGCCAAGCCCCTAACCAATCAGGACACACCTCCACCCAATCAGAACACAGCCGAGCTCCCAGCCAATCAGTTCAAACCCCCACTGGCAGTTAAAAGGAAGAAACAGGTACGATCACACATTGCTCCTAGAAGCACGAAGCCGAAAGCACCAGCCTGAAGATGACGAATGGGACTTCGTCGAAACGTCGCCAAGACACTTCAAATTCTACGTGGGAGAAAACCCGAAGAACCAAAGACCTATATATATAGTGAATCCAGAGGCCAGAAAAAGGTTTTCTCACAGTGTTATTTTGCCTCACAGAATTTTATGGTGAATTCAAAAATTATCATCTTCCATTGTGGGCACCAAGTCTGCCTATCACTCTTGTTCAGATTTTCTTCTTAACAGCCAGTAAGAAGAAAAGTATAATGAGTATATAACTGGCAATATTAGAAGTCATTTTTTAAAAAGCAACTTCAGTCTATTAAGGTATTAAAAGTCAGAAATCCTAGGTATCTCCATTAAGTCACCCAGCTACATATTCTGAATCTCAATCTTCTTCTTTTGCCTCTGATTAAAGTTACAGGAAATACAATGCAAAATGAAATAATGAAACTTCATGTGATTATGGAATTCAGCCACTTGGTCTGAGATTTAGAATAGAAATATAATAAAGTAAATAAAATAAGGAAATATGCTTATTATTTTACTTACAGATTTACATTAGCACACATATTACTTTTAAGGATAATTCCTTGCAAGGTAACTCTCAAACATTGATTTATTTTTTCACTATACAGATAAATACTGTACGGAGTAAAGAAGCTAAGGCTTTTTTAATCTACAGGTAAAAACTCCTCAGAATAGCAAAGAGCAGCCGAGACTTAAATATACTCAAAACTTAATTCAGCTGCTACCATAGGAAGTCCATAGATTGTTTTTCTTTCCTAGTGAAGTTTCCCTCTCATGCTACACTTGTTTGAATTATTTAGTAACTGCTTTGATAATAAGCTAGAGAAACAAATCTTCTGGACAAAGGATATACTGATGCATCAATGAATATTAGGTTTGTTTTGAATATTCATGCAAATTTTGTTAAGTATTTCATGCTCACAATTTCATAATTGAACGTTGAATCCAAAGCGTAGACGTGTACGATTCATGTTGAAAATTTGTCACTTTGCAACTTCACTTACCACTTTGCCAACATTTGCCACTTTACTAATGTTTTGTTAGCAATCACATAAGCGGTAATTAGATGTTAACATTCTTGCATGTCTAAAGACTTGTTCCGTGACAAAGAGCAACTAATTACAAGAATAGTTCCATCTTTCCTGGTTTCTGAGGAATCCATGAAAGGCAAATAAGAACGGTTCATTTTTTGGTACACAGCCCTCAGCCTGAATATTTATACAGATTTTAAAATTCTAGTCTTGAAACCAATTTGGACTATCTCATCTAAAGATACACTGATGGAAAGCTATTTGGAAATATCTCTAGAGACAGATGGAGGGTGATATCAGCCCAATGGACAAATCTCCATCTTCTTTCATTAAGTAAGTTAGGAAATTATTACTTTTGTCATTTCAACCATTTTCTGTCATTCTATTTCTGCTGCACGTAAGTAAAAAAAACTCCATTCAGTTAGCCATCCTAAAACAGTTTATTAATGAATAAGCACCAACAAAATGTAATAAGGATTTGTTCCATATATATAAAAATATTGTAGGATTGCTTCTCCTGGTAGTTTCTTCCTTACTGGCAACAAAAAGGTACATATAGTAGATAGTATTCACTTTCAGGGAGAAAATATTATTAAATATCACATCAAAGAAATAGGATATGCCTGGAAGAAGATATTGATAACTGAGACAACTCAATTAGCCATGAAATTTTATTTCAGTTTTGGTGACAAGACAGTAGCCTCTGTTGCATCTCTCCAAAGCCAGTAGAACTGTTGAACTATTATAAGGCTGGGATCCCCAAACCCCGGTCTGTGGACCAGCACCAGTCCGCGGCATAGTAGAAACTGGTCCGTGCAAACAAGCGAAGCCCCATCCACAGGATGCAGGCAGTACATAAAACCACACCCCCTCCAGTCCACGAAAAAAACTCTCTCCATGGAACTGATCCTGGTGCCTAAAACATTGGTGGTCTCTGTTATAAGGCACATTACATACCTATAATTTCTGCATTTAACATGGTGCCCATCTGAGGCCATTGCCTCATTCTATCTAATGATAAGACCAGTCTTGCAAAATTCCACTAGAGAACTGAAACTGTAAGCAATCAATGCTTACCATTTTAAAAAAAATCATTTTTCTATTGTTGCAGAAAAAATGTAAAGCTAAAGTGCAAAAGTAACGGTCAAATAATGTGTTCATTATAAGAGATGGAAAAAGTCATAAAGTACTGTTCAAGCTTTCTTTTTAAGCTGGGTTTTAAGCTAAAAAGGAGGGCAGAAGAGAGAAAGGAAATTCATCCTGATCATTGTGATGTTTGCATTTTGTAAGATGGGGTGGAGGAAGTGCTCTGTGTGTGTGTGTGTGTGTGTGTGTGGGTGTACATACACAAACATACTATTCATATGAAATACCAGAGGTTATTGGGAGGAACAAATAATATACAATATATGTCCTTCCTTTGAAAATATAAATGCCACTAGCACTAATAGGAACGCATGGATTCCTTGCAACACAGGTAACTCTAGCTTAACAACTGGTTGCTTAGCAACTGGTCAAAGTTACAATGGACTTCCCCAGAGCTACTTAAAACCTGGTTCTGGAGTTCCGATACCCATCTCCCCAGCGATCACATGATCACATTTTGGTGCTTGGCAACCAACTCACATTTATGGCCATCTGCTTTATCCCATGGTCATGTGATAGCAATTTTTAACTTTTTTGCCAGTTCCTCGCATCTGCTTCCAGTTTCCAGCAAAAATCGTCCAATGAATAAAACAGTTTCGCTTAACAAACTCCCTGTCTGCTTAATGACCACTGCATCCGTTTAACAACCACTGCAAAAAAAGTCTGTACAATCAGGCACAGTCATGTGGCGACCCCCTTAATGACCACCATGACTTACGACTGTAATTCAAGGCTCAGTTACGGACATAAGTCAAGGACTACCTGGAGAATTGTTGTTCTCTGTTCTTCTTGGTGTCATTCCTCTTACACTGTTTTGTTGCAGAGAATTCCTCTTTTGGGATCCCAAGGAAGGCTTCTTTGCAAAAGAGGCTTCATGAGGCAATGCTTTCAGGAAGAATATAATTTTCCTGGCTCTGTCAACCGGCCTAGGCCCCGATGGGGCGTTCCATATTGGACTAGGAAGAAGATTCCACCTCTACTCATAGTATTCTGGTTTTTAAATTTCTTTAATCTCTCCTTATTTAATAGTTAATGTTTTAATATTTTGAATTTTGGAGAGTTTTTTTATGTTTGTAAGCTGTCCAGAGTCATTGGCAGTGAGATGGGCAGCATATAAATTTAATAAATAAAATTTAGTTAAAGCAAAAAATAATTATACAATCAATTATAAGTTTAATAATTAAAAATTAGCTAAAGCAAAATAATTATCTGGGGAGGGAAAGAATACATTTGCTGAATATATTCACAAATACTCAAAATGAGAACATCAGGTCTTCTGCAGATTTGCAGAAGGGTGATGTTTGGCTAATATATGTCCTCTAAAGACAGTGTGTTTTAAATAAACAATGATAAAAACTGCCCTGATAATGCTTTTTAAATTATAAATTATGCATAACATGTTTGTGAAATTAGGGGTTTCATTATGAGGAAAGTAAAACAACTAGTTAGGAAAAAAAAGCAACATTCAGGAATGTGAGGTATTTTCTATGCTTGCTAAATATAATGTCTCATAAAATGATTCTTTGTTGAATTACTGCTGCATATAATTCATGTATCATATTAACATTCCCATTAATTACTATTAGAGTGGAGAAGCCCTGAAAATCTGGTACACATACAAACAAATGCTGAAGCAGATGGTTGAAATTAACGAAACATGATCTGCTGCTGAACTTGTTACCTAATTATATTGTTACATCAAAACAGTTAAACCAAATATGTGAAGTTGTCAGTAGTGAGCTGGGGATTTGTAAAATCTACAAAATAATGTAATGGTTTAAAAATCAGACCTGGTAGGTTGAGACTAAAATTTATGAAGTGTGTTTCCTTTAACTATAATCTTATATGCATATCATTACACTAATGATAGAGTAGAAATAATATTGACTTTTATTACTGCCTGTATTCCTTGGTAAGTGAGAATACGAAATAATAAGGAAGAAGATCCCGTGGGAAGTATCCTAGACCAATGATGGCGAACCTTTTAGACACTGAGTGCCCAAAAATTGCTCTGCCCCCTGCCCTGCCCACTCTGCTCTGCCCCCTGACCAGCCTACTCTGCCCCGCCACCTGCCCCACCCATTCTGCCACCCCCACCCCCCGCAGGGCCACCTACCGCCTCCACGCCCCGCCGCGGCAGATTGCCCAGGAGGCCCTGCAGCAGCATGGCAGCCATGCAGCAGATGATGTGCGGGACGTGGGGGCGGAGTCTTGTACCTGCTGCCTGGCTGCCATGTCCTTGGCTGCACTGCTCCGCATGGGCCATGACTGGGGACGATTCTCCTCTGGGGGGGCTGCTAGTGAAGAGGGGGCTGTGGGGGGGGAGGTGGGGCTGGGGCGACAGCGTGCATGCCCACAGAGAGGGCTCTGAGTGCTGCCTCTTGCACGTGTGCCATAGGTTCGCCACCACTGTCCTAGACACTATCACAGGACTTCAGCTTTCTGAGAGAGCTGTTAAATTGAGTTGTATATACTATTAATTTGTTCACTCATTAATTTTGCCATCAGCTTTTCTTTGCTTTTATTTAAGTATTTAAAGACATCAAGCTGCAGAGGTCCATAATCTTTCTAGCACTGGAGCCCTGGCAGCGCAGTGGTTAGAATGCAGGATTGCAGGGAAACTCTGCTCACAGCCTGCAATTTGATTCTAACAGGGCTCAAGGTTGATTCAGCCTTCCATCCTTCCGAGGTCAGAAAAATGAGGACCCAGATTGTTGATGGCAATATGCCGACATTATAAACAGCTTAGAGAGGGCTGTAAAGCACACTATGGAGCGGTATATAAATCTAAGTGCTATTGCTATTGGATATAATTCTAGAAGTCATTATCCGATATTAGACTTCTGCTTTTGGGATTGACTGGGGCTACCATATCTGAAGTGCAGAAATCTGGATGACTACTTGCTATCAACCCCCAAATACAGAAAGTCCAATTTTTGCTACCTCCTAGTGGTCATCTGGATTTTTATACATAGATACAGTATGGTAGTCCTGGGGTTGCACCTTTGGAAAATGATTCAGTGAATTTCTGTTCTTTTTCAACTCAGGATCTTAATTGGACGCCGATTCTTATGTGAAAGAAAGTATAAAATGATCAGAAAGATGACACAGGAGGGAGACTGATGCCATATTTGCATGCACATGCTTCAGCCTTTCTGGTCAGATTGTATGTTCTGATGGATCCCTAAGTGAAGAGAAGCATGGGAGAGAATTATCCTCAACACCTTTCTGGAAAATTGAAGGTATATTGCTTATTTATTTTACTACTATTCTTGAATTCTATTGCATGAAACTTTTATCTTCTATTTTTAGTTCTAGATTTTATCAAAAGTTTTCTTTCTGGCTTTTTGTGTGCCATCCTAGGACACTGTATGCAAAAAATGACATTATAAATGTAACATGTATATATGGGCATATATACACTGTCATGCTCTCTCCTGTATATTTATTTATTTATTTGGGTTTGTATGCCACTCCTCTCCAGGGACTCGGAGCGGCTAACAACATATATATAAACAATAAATTCCAATAAAAAACCCAAACAAAAAATATCTAAAAAACACAATAAAACACACATTCAATTCAACAGTCAACCACAATCATCCCCAGGCCTGCCGGCAAAGATGAGTTTTAAGATTTTTCCGGAAGGCCGGGAGAGTCGGAGAAATGCGGACTTCAGGAGGCAGTTGGTTCCAGAGGGCGCGCGCCACAACAGAGAAAGCCCTCCCCCTAGGGCCCGCCAGACGACATTGTTTCGCTGACGGGACCTGGAGGAGGCCAACCCTGTGCGCTCTCACCGGTCGTAGGGAAGTATGTGGCAGAAGGCGGTCCCGTAAGTATCCTGGTCCCATGCCATGAAGGGCTTTATAGGTAATAACCAACACTTTGAATTGGGCTCGGAGACCAATAGGCAGCCAATGCAGCATGCGGAGAGTTGGTGAGATGTGGGCACAACGCGGAAGGCCCACAACTGCTCGTGCAGCTGCATTTTGCACTAATTGTAGTCTCCGAACACTCTTCAAGGGTAGCCCCATGTAGAGAGCGTTGCAGTAGTCAATCCTCGAGGTGACAAGGGCATGTGTGACTGTGAGGAGAGACTCCCAATCCAAATAAGGACGCAACTGGTGCACCAGGCGAACCTGGGCAAATGCCCCCCTCGCCACAGCCGACAAATGATGATCCAATGTCAGCTGTGGATCGAGGAGGACTCCCAAGTTGCGAACCTTCTCTGAGGGATTTATAGATTCACCCCCCAGGGTAATGGAAGGACAGACAGGCTTTCTCTGTTGTGGCGCCCAAATGTTTATCTATAGCAGGATTCCCTATACTATTAGCATTCCCCCAGATATACTGCCTGCAGTTTATACTTTCATTTAGCAAATGCTTGAAAGAATCAAGAAATTGCACAGATTGATTGTTTGAAGAGCCTCCTCAATATAGTTATAGTTATATAGTTTTCATAAGGACAGCCACTCACTGAATGAATGAAATATGCTGCATAATTTGAAAGTACTTATTTCATATCTCAGTCACTATTTTTCACTGGGAACTGTTTCATCAAATCTACTAAGATGCCTTAGTCTGACCAAAGGTAATGTTGACTCTGTGGTAAATTACATATCCCTCTTATCCCATACAATATATCCTGAGGTACCAATAGAATAATCTGAGGAGTATTCTCATTAGAGCCTCTTGTTAGGCTAAGAGACATTGATGTTGCCATCCAGAAAACAATGAAGATATTGGGAGGATCAAATAATGAGAAAGACAATAAGCCCTTTAATAATAAAGAAAGACCAGAAGTATTAGATTGGAGCCAAGTAATATTAAAAAAAACCCAGCTGCATAATAGAGTCATTCTTGCTTGTTGTGAATATATTCAATTTTCTGACTCCTAGGTCCAACAGATATTGAAAGTTGTGAATCAACATGCCAAATGTATTTGATGGAGTTAATGAAGTATAAAGAGTACAGGTTATTATAATTCTACCATATCCTTTAAAATTATTGTCTGTCTCTGTCATTTATTAGTCACTTCCATGTCAGACTCTCTAACCTGTGATCTTAAGGGAATTGTGTTATACTATTGTGTTGTGTTGCCTGTTTAGCAGCATATATTGTTGGTGCTGACTCAAAGCTCTTTCAGGTGGGCTAACTATTGGAAACTTCCCAATGATTATTTTCAAAATAAAGAAATTACCTGGAAAGCCATAGAATTTCTTTCACTGAAGTTATTTAAATAACACTTGGTGGTCTTGACTGGTCTTGACTGGTCTTGACCTCAGTTGTGATCATAAACCAAGGACTATCTGTAAAAACAAAGTTTCGTGATTATTTTTTTTAGTTGCTCGTTCGCTAGTCCCAAAAGAAAAATCACTGGTTTCAGTTGTATTAGTAACCTTTAAGATCTTCTCAATTAATGCATGTATTTGTATCCAAAATATTTTGGCTTTTTTACTTTTTTACACCAAACATGATAAAATGTCGTTCCATTTTGTTCACATTTCCAGCAAAGATTCAAAATACTTTTAAACATTCTAGAACAATTTTTATGTTGACTTATATCAATGATACATCATTTTGTAAAAATTCTCTTTAAGGCTAGAACATAATGTACATTTCAATTATTTCATTCACGTGTGTATAATATAGCCAAATTTTTTAGCTCATTTTACCATACATTCTTTCACTTTTTTTTCTAATGTCTCATATTTCAATAAACATTTATACATTTTAGCAATAATTAGTACATCATTAGTACATCATTTTATTTCAAATTCAATCGTATTTGTTCAAAACCATAAAATATTTTATCCACTTTAAACCTTTCTGTTAAATGTAAATAAAAAAAAACCATTGATAAGAATATCCTCCTGTTCTCAAATTTTCTCTTGATTTCACTTTACAAGTCCCATGGGAAAATTTCTGTATATCTTGGTCAGTTAACCATTTACTTATTATTTCTCATCTATAAAATGCTGAAAAGGCCTACATATTTCATAAGGAAGACAGAAAGAGAATTTAGTTGCCCTGTGAAAAGTCAGTTATTTTCTTATGCTTTTGTGAAGGCAGTCTTAAAAGATACCATGTATTTAGTTTCAGTGGTTTTAAAATTTAATTTAATATTTAATATTTCCCCTTACAAGTTTATTTATTTATGTATTCAGTTTATGTATTCTGTTTATTCTGCAAAGTGACTCTGGGCGATGTACAATTAAAATCACAAATGTAAAACTATTAAAACATTAAATATAAAGGTAAGTAGGAAGAGGCAAAATCAATGTGGTGGCAGCATCTTCTGTTAATCCATCAGCCACTGCCAATATTGAGTGCCCCCATTAGGACCCCAGACTAACTAGCAGAGAAAGGTTTTAATGCCCTCCCAGAAAGCCAGAAGGAAAGGGATAGATAGGCCTTATTTCAGGCAATAAGATATTCCAAGGAGTGGGGGCTTATGAGCTATAAACCAAGTTTATGTTGGTTTGATATATTCTTTTTGAGCTGTTTGAACAATAAGGTCATACAATTTCTGAAATAAATACATGTATTACATACCCCCAAAGGCCAATGAAAAACCTTGTGATACATGAATACCATACAATATAGTATAGCGATAAATGGGTGTTGCAAAAACACCTTGGCTTGGATCCAGGCAAGATAATCATACCTTAATCCTCTTGAAGTAAATGGGAATCATGACTCATTTAAGTGTGACCGAATTTTCAAATGCCTTCGATTTCATGCAAACTACACGGCTTTAAACCAATTTTCTATATATTTAAGTATCTGCATGAAACATTTGTAGATTCACTCACCCAATGTTCTTGCTGAGAAACGTATTTGGCAGAACGTGAGGCTGAAGTTGTTGCAAACAGAACTAAGAACCAGTTACAAAACAGAAATGAACATTCATGTGAGATACTTAACAGTTACATGAATTGCAGAAATATGGGAAACTTTGCACATCTATTCATTCTGGATTTCCCCCCCCCCCTTCCTTGTCTTTGCTTTGACAAATGCATTGATATTGCTTGGTTTGAACTTTACAAATGACATCAAACAAATGTCAATGAAGAGAATAATGAAAAAAAAGAACTCCACAAGAAAACACAGAAAAACATAGATGGACTTTTCTATGTCTCACATGGGTTGCACTGCATTGTTTACACACACACACACACACACACACACACACACACACACACACAGGCGACACAAGACACAAGGATTGGGCAAAAGGTCCTTGTGAGACTGGGCAGCATTCGAAGGAAGACGTGAAACTCAAACATGGGAATCTATCTTATACCACATCAAGCCATTAATTCATTTAACTTGGAGTAAACTTCATCAGGCAGGTTTTTGTTTGTTTGTTTGTTTTTCCAGAAAAGGGTCCACATTTGGTTTGCAGTCCAAAAGAAGTGGCTGGGAAAGTGAGAAATTAAATGGATGAAATTTGTAATTAAATTCAAAACAAATGAATTAAGTAGATGGTTATTTATTTTTTTCTTTATATATAAATAACCATCTACTATATAATTTTATATATATTTGTTTTCTGAGGTTTTCGCGGGTGTTTGTATGTAGGTCTTTGGTTCTTTGGGTTTTCTCCCACGTAGAATTTGAAGTGTCTTGGCGACGTTTCGACGAAGTCCCATTCGTCATCTTCAGGCTGGTGCTGTCGGCTTCGTGCTTCTAGGAGCAATGTGTGATTGTAGCTGTTTCTTTCTTTTAACTGCCAGTGGGGGTTTGAACTAATTGGCTGGGAGCTCGGCCATCAAGACAGCATTCTGCACAAACAGAAAAATATCCACCATCCTAAGAAACCCTAAAGACAAAATTGAGTTAGAAAACCAAGGAGTATATGAAATCCCATGTACTGCTTGCCCCACCACATACATCGGGCAAACCAACAGAAGAATAAGTGCACGCATTGAAGAACACAAAAACTCAGTCAAAAAAGAGGAACCAACTTCTTCCCTGGTCCAACACCTTAAAGCCACAAGACATGAAATTGATTTCAAAAAGACCAGAACTATTGCCAAAACTGAACACTTTAATAACAGAATAATCAGAGAAGCCATCGAGATAGAAAAACGCCCTCACAGTATGAACAAACGAGATGATACCTCCCGCCTACCAGCCATTTGGAAACCCGCCCTTATTGACAAACGAGTCCATAACACAAAGAATGACACCAGACCTACACTCACAAAAACCACACAGGATGTCACCACCACACATCCAGGCAAAAAGCAAACCCAAACCCACACTGATAATGAGGCACAACCACAAACCAGAAGCCAGACCTCAGCTGCATCACTAGCCACCTTAAACCCCTCCAATCCATACATGAAGCAAACTGACACCCACCATGAAGATGAGGCACGACCACGAACGCGAAGCCAAACAGCTATGCAGCTCACCATCTCTAATCCCCCTGTAACTCACACTAACCTGAGCACAACAAAGCCCCCACCCAAACAGAACACTCCCCCAGCCAAT
Source organism: Bothrops alternatus (assembly GCA_034064705.1). NCBI lineage: Eukaryota > Metazoa > Chordata > Lepidosauria > Squamata > Viperidae > Bothrops > Bothrops alternatus. The sequence goes on along the minus strand of JARGCV010000052.1, from coordinate 4,254,783 downwards.
CAGAGCACAGCCAACCCCCCATCCAATCAGAGCACAGCCAAGCCCCTAACCAATCAGAACACACCTCCACCCAATCAGAACACAGCCGAGCTCCCAGCCAATCAGTTCAAACCCCCACTGGCAGTTAAAAGGAAGAAACAGGTACAATCACACATTGCTCCTAGAAGCACAAAGCCGAAAGCACCAGCCTGAAGATGACGAATGGGTTAGATTTATGATTTATGCTGGATGAAAGATCTGTATCCTATCAATGTGCCATGGTTTCTTCCATTGCATGACAGGAAATACACCTCGGAGATGGACATTAAAAATAAATAAATAAATAAATAAATAAATAAATAAATAAATAAATAAAGGAATGAATGAATGAATGAATGAATGAATGAATGAATGAATGAATGAATGAATTCTTTCCAGGAAAATTGTGGTTTCAGTACCCAAGAAACACGATGAACTGATCCAGTTGATACCACTTGCTTATGTAAGGACACGGCTGGTTTCCTGACTGCTCCTGTACTAGAATTCGGGTGGAAGAAGAGAGGTTGTGGCATCCCTCCCTCCTGTACAGAAGCTCTATTTGCAAGCTCATTTTAGCAGCCAGGCTTATCTTGATTGCTACAGTCAGGTTCACAGTGCTAACAGAAAACTGCCCTGCTTGATTTCCCCTGCTTGATTTCCCCTGCTTACAGCAGTGTGCGTGTAACAGCATCCCACAAGTGAATTTGATAATACTGTAATTTGACAACACATACTTCACAGCATATGGAGTCCACAACTGCCGATATGATTGTCTTGAAATTGAATGGCATGCATGTGTGCATATTTTTGAGTGAAAGTTATCATTGACCGAGGGATAACATTTGAACCAATGGAGATGAACTTTTTGGCGAGTCAGCTGTGGGCTAATTATTTTGGTGTCCTATTTCGTTGGCAACATCAGCAAAATGAATAACTAGGATGTACACTATAGTAGAAACCAACACATATGAGTTGTTATTTACAGGAAAGATCTAACCATCATCCCTGCTAGAAAAGAATCATTATCATTAAAACTCTCACCCACTGTGCTTGATACATTTGTGAGCCTGAAAGATTATGTGATGAGCGGAGATATCTTGATAGCACTTTATAGACTTTATTTATTTATTTAGCATATGACATGCATAGTTCATCCTGTCTGGTGCCTATTTGCCTATCCTTGGTGCACTGTAGGGCGGCGAACTAACTTATACTGAATAGTGGCACTCGGATTGCTGAATAGTGGCACTCAGATTGCTGGCTCTTCCAGGCTCCTCCGCCAGTCTTGCCTTGCCTTGCCTCGCCAAGTCCAGTGTCAGCTTCCGGTCTGTCTGCATACATAAATGCAGCTAGGTTTTTCCCACCAAAGTGGTACCTATTTATCTACTCGCAGTATTGCATGCTTTCAAACTGCTGGATGGGCAAGAGCTAGGGATTGAGTGATGGGAGCTCACTCCATCTCACAGAACCAGGCTCAAACTGCTGGAGTGCAGACTATTTCTGGCTGGCATCATTAAGCCACTGTGCCACCACATCCTCTTGCTTTATAGACTAATACTGTGCACTAAGTTGCTCTGACAGTGAGATCAGGGAAGAGTACAATACAGCCATAAGAATAACATCATGATGATGACGTTATCATGCTCTGGCTGGTGTCAGCTTTGATGATGTCCAGCCACCATGTTCTTTCTAAAGCAGGGGTGGGCCATTAATTTTTCCTAGGGGCCACATGAGAAACTGGGACTCTTGTGGAGAGAGGCCCTGCCCACCCCATCATTGCCTGCCTTCACCACCCTGCCCCCAGTCCTGCTGCTGCCACTCCCACAGGCTGGACAAGGATAGCTGAAGGGCCAGTTGTAAAATGCCCAGATCTGATAGAAAAACAAAGCATTCCCAATAGGTAAAGTGCTTCTTATACTGAGAATGTTACAGACAACATTGGAAAATTACAGGAGAAACAAAGCTTAAAAACTATTTATAAGCCAATGAGAAAAACCCAAGAAATGCTTTTATCATCTAAGGATGTCAGAAGTCTGCTTTTATCAGTGGGAGTTACCTTGCAGTTGCAGACAGATATATATTAGAACTACAAAAGATAATATTAATACTTGGCTAAAAGTTCATGAAATATATTGCTGACTAGACAATTTGAAAAATTAGCGATAGCTGAACACATATTGCTATATAATGAGCATCAGATAAAAACCCACAAGTATTAGCAATCATATCAAGGCATGACCACCCAGGGAAGCTATTGAGGTATAAATATCTCAATAAAGTTAATGAGAAGGAAGAGAGTTTGAAGATTGACAAAGTTTTCACCTTTAGGTCACACCAAAGTAAAACAATCTTTAATTATATATCATCTACCATGGTCTTATGTGAAATAATAATATCCCAGGTCCTTGGGAAGAATTCAAAATGTCAAATCCAGTCTAAACATTTGGTTGGCTGTGCGATCAACCATAATAGTAATAATAATAATAATAATAATAATAATAATAATAATAATAATAATAATAATAATAATAATAATAATAATAATATAATAGTAGCACTGTATTTGAAAGACAGACCAATAAAAAGTAGCTCCTTTGAAACTTCTTCAAATCAGACCAATGATAAATTCACTTAGATGAAGAATCAGTCAGAAATTGGCTTTCCAGAATTCTTTTGACATGGTCCAGTAAGTGATTAGTTCTATTACAAATACCACTACTCAGTTAGTTCCAGCTACAGAACCGATCACTTTATTTCTGAAGATGTCAGTCACATCTGCTGGGTTGAAGTGTCAGGACCACAACCAGTTTGGAAGCTCACCACCATTGGACTGATACTGGTGATGATAACCTGCATTGAGAGATCATTTGAATTTCTCATAAAGCCTCAAAATATGCTAAGTTAGGGGGAAATCAAAATAATATATTTTCTCCCTTTGGACCATTTAAGTCAGAAGAACCATGGATGTGGTGATTCAGGTATTCTAAAGGAAGAGCATTTTGGGCAGCTTCATAGGATCGTCTATTAAGAGCCACCTCAATCTAAGGCAGTACATATACTACACACATATATTAATATACCAGCAAGTATAACAGTATTTTGTAATTACATCCTTTTTGATTCGCCACATTTTTATTCTGTGTATGAGAAAGGCCAGAGATTCCTTCATTACACACACACAAAAACACATATCCAACATTTATCTCATTATCAATCAATCAGAATAGATCTGGAAGGGACCTTGGAGGTTTTTCAGTCCAACCCCCTGTTCAAGCAGGAGGCCCTAGACCATTTCAGATAGGTGGCTGTCCAGACTTTTCTTAAAAAGCTCCAGGGATGAAGCACCTACAATTTCTGGAGGCAAGCTTTCCCACTGGTTAATTGTCCTCACTGTTAGGAAGTTTCTTCTTAATTCCAGGTTGCTTTTTTCCTTGATTAATTTCCATCTATTGTTTCTTATCTTGCCTTCTGGTGCTTTGGAAAATAAGTTGACCCCCTCTTCTTTGTAGTAGCCCCTCAAATGCTGGAATACTGCTATAGTGTCACCCCTAATCCTTCTTTTCTCTAGACCGATCATACCCTATCTTTGCTACCATTCTTGATATGTTTTTATCTCCAGGCCCTTAGTTGCTCTTCTTTGCACTTTTTCCAAAGTCTCAATACCTTTTTTGTAACATGATAACCAATACCGGATGCAGTATTCAAGGGGTGGTCTTACTAAGACTGTGCAAGTTAAAGAATATTGATACGGCTATTTTCTCATGAGTCTGACTATAAAGCAAGTTCATATCCCTTCAGGCACTCTAGGTAAAATTGTGGTTGTTTGAACTGGCACACGTGTAAAAATCAAGCTAGGGTGGGAGTGGGGATGGAGCTGCCCCACGCACCCTCCACCTACTTACCTCAGGACTGCCGCAGCCAGACCTCCCACACCCGAACACCTGGCTTGCCTCGTGGTAGCAGCACCAATAGCCCCATCTAGCAGGAGCCTGCATGGCCGGCAATGGCCCACTTCTGTGTCCACTCGCCATTGCTTGCGCACATTGCCCCGGCCTCCATTTTGCTGGCAGAGGCCTTCAGGAAAGGCCTCTGCAGCCCAGAATGAAGCTCCAGGTTGATGTGTGTATGCCGTCCCCAGCCTCCATTTTGCCAGCAGAGGCCTTTTCCTTTCTCTGAAGGCCTCTGCCAACAAAACGGGGCCCGGGGGTGATGCACGCATCAACCCGGAGCTCTGTTCTGGGCTGCAAAGGCTTTTCCTGAAGACCTCTACTGGCGAAATGGAGGCCGTGGGGGGTGAGGTGTGCGTCAACCCAGAGCTCCATTCTGGGCTGCAGAGGCCTTTCCTGAAATCGGCCGGCGGTGGCCACAGGGGTTCTTGCTGGACCAGGCTGTTTGTGCTGCCATGGCAAGGCAAGATAGTGGGGGGGGGGGGGAAAGACATCCCCCTTAAAATAAGACCTAATGCCTCTTTTGGAGGCAAAAAAATTATAAAACCGGGTCTTATTTTTGGGGAAGCATGGTACTGTAGCTTTATCAGATAAGCTTTCTTTTTCAAAGTAGGGAGATTTATACAATATTCTAAAAGTCCTCTTTAGAAATTAGCAATCCTTTTACCCTTTTTTAAGATTTGGATTAGATTTAGATATTAGAACAGGGGTGTTAAACTGTTGGCCTGCGGGCCGGTTTCATCATACTGAAGCCATGCCCACCCCATTGCCGGCAATGCAAAAAGAGTCGCGATATGTCGCGACACGTCAGGTGACGTGGCGAGTTTGACACCCATGTACTAGAGCAGGGCTAGGCAACCCTGGCTCTTTTATGACTCGTGAACTTCAACTCCCAGAATTCCTGAGCCAGCCATGCTGGGAGTTGAAGTCCACGAGTCATAAAAGAGCCAAGGTTGCCTACCCCTGTACTAGAGTGTCCCAGAGTTGCACCTAGATGAGATGGCTGGCACACAAATCTAATAAATAAATCAGTAAATCAATAAAATACAGATAGTTCTCAACATACGATCACAATTAAGCCCCAAATTTATGTTGTTAAATGAGAAATTTGTTAAGTGAGTCTTGCCCCATTTTAATGGCTTCCTTGCCAGAGTTGGTAAGTGAATCACTGCAGTTCTTAAGTTAATAACACGATTGTTAAGCAGATCTGGCTTCCCTGCTGACTTTGCTTGACAGAAGGTCACAAAAGGAGATCACATGACCCCAGGACACTGCAACCGTCATAAATGTGAGTCAGTCGTCAAGCATTCGAATGTAAGTCACGTGACCACAGGGATGCAACAGCGGTCATAAGTCACTTTTTTCAGTGCCATTGTAATTTTGAACAGTCATTAAATGAAGTGTTGTAAGTCGAGGATTACCTGTAGATTCCAACAATGAAACTTTTATGTTATTTGAATAAAAAATGTCCATACTGGACATTTTGGATGCTCTTCAGCACCCTCACTAGCATCACTCTCCAAATTCTTGAAAACAGTTTGGATTTTAATTAATTTAATTTAATTAGTACACTGAATGCTTTTGTACCAGAGACAAATTCCTTCTGTGTCTAACCACATTTTTGGCCAAATAAAGCTATTCTATTCTATTCTATTCTATTCTATTCTATTCTATTCTATTCTATTCTATTCTATTCTATTCTATTCTATTCTATTCTATTCTATTCTATTCTATTCTATTCTATATTCATCTATCCTATCCTATCCTATCCTATCCTATCCTATCCTATCCTATCCTATCCTATCCTATCCTATCCTATCCTATCCTATCCTATCCTATTCCAGTCCTCTCCACTCCACCATACCCTACCCTATTCTTAAAACAGCCTAATCTCTGCATAGGGAGCAGAGTGCTCAAGAAGACGGAATAGGAAAACTGAAAACCAACCTCTATAGATAACTTTACACTTCTAGCAAAAACCTGGATCCATTCTTTATCCAACTGAAACACATGGGAGTTGGAAATAGAGATGATGTTGTTAAATCCTGCAGGAATTAGTTTTTGGAGTGTGTGGAGATGGCTTATGTTTCCTGGCTTCACCCAAAATATCACTGGGTGATATCCAGTGTTGGTTTAGGTACTACTACAGGAAAATCTAGCAATCCCTGCTACGTAAGGGAAAGTGCTTTGGGTTCACCAGGTTTGCCACATAAGACTGTATACAAATGATGTATCTGTCTATCAATAGACAAAATAGATATTCTCAGTGCTTTTTTTCTTAAAAAAAAAAAAAAAAAAAGGTGCCAGAACTCACACACGTCATACAACCCGCCTTACGTACCCTACAAGGTTCCATCCAAAAAAGATGCCGGAACTCCGTTCTGGGCATTCTATGACAAAAAAAGTCCTGGATATTCTCAATCTTAGTTCTTTTTTAAGATCCACTGTAACTTTGGGGGGGGGGAACCCTTGCTGCATGGAGAAATGTGACATTCTTTGACCACAAGGTGGGGCTTTTGCTCTCTTGTTCTCTTTCTCAGAAATATATCTCAGTATATAACTGAGGCAAGAAGATACCTAATTTTAAAAACATATTTAGGGTTGAATACTTTCTGATGTCCCATTACTCTAATGAGTAATGCTGCAACTTTGTAATGAAGCCTTAATGTAAAAGATTTTTCCCCCCTGTAAATTCCCACACAGTATAAATAAATAAATAACCAAATAGCCTCCTTCTGAGTTAACATGAAGTGTAGCACTATGTGTATTTTTTTATTTATCAGTTGGCAACTTTCATTGCCCACTATTTGGGCAATAGAAAGATTAATCAGTTAGGCTCTGCAGTACAGACACAGATAGCCTGTATGATTTTCAGTTCTGCTCCTCTCAAATATAAATGTACTGAAATGAAGATCATGCTAGACACTATTTGCTACAGAAGGATGTCCAGGGGGTTATCCAAAGAGAATAAACAATAGTGCTTCATTCTTGTGATTCTCTGAAAGTCCTGGAAATGGATCTCGGTGCAGAATGAAACTGTACTGCATACTGCAAATCCATTCTTTAATCCAGGCCAGGATTTCAGAATAATTTGAGCTAGATGCAGATATTTTATATTAGACAGATAAGGTGATGACCACTCTATCCACACTCACATGCAATGAAGGAACTAGCAAATAAACTATACTTATGCACTGTTAAATGTCTGTGTATATGTGTGCACATATGTGCATTCCTCTGTTCTGATTTATCTTTTGAAACCAAAGGCATTCCCAAATATTTCCATGATAGCAAGTATCAAAAACTGAAATGGAACTTACTTTCATGTAAAAATATATAGGATTACGGTGAAAAGGGCAGGTAGGTTTTAAAATTATAGGTTCTTTTTGTATTCATGGTTCTTGGAAAGCAGAAAATAATGTAGGCTAAATATTGCATTTATCACATCAGCTTTTCCACAGTAGATCCACTGATTACTCGATTATAAAAGTGGAGAAATCTACTGTGTAACTTTAATATTTACATTTAAATTCTTTGGAGTCACCAGGAACATATCCACCTACAGTTATAATTGTATATTATGTTATACAGTATATTCTGTTTACTAAATAGAGTGGTATAAAGAGGAGATTAAACTAAGGTAACAATTCACAAATCTGTAAGAATTCTGTAAATGAAATATATCGGTAGAAAGTTATGCATTTCAGATAAACTAGTTTAAAATCGAGGCAACTCAAGATATATTGCCGTTTCCACTGCTATTAGACATTAAAGAATAATCTTTGTTTTCATTTTTCTCTCTTTTGTTGCAAGAACATAATATGTGTTTGTGATCAATAAGGATGAAATGCTTTAAATGAAAATCTCCAAAGCAAAAAGCAAAACACCAGTGCCGCTACAATCAAAACTGGGAAGTGTTGTTCAACAAAAGGGTATAGATGACACGCCGCATTTGCGTCAAGGCATCAGAAAACACTTCTGTGTTTGCTCTCTGGAAGGAAGTATTAGTATGAGACGATGGAGCAAATTAGTTCTTATCCTGCTCAGATTTGGTTGGCTTCAGAAGGGATCACGGAGGTCAACGTTCCAAATGGCATGCTCACCGTGGAAAGGCGCTCCTTTGGGAGCTGTGTTCTATTAGGGAAAAGCTTGGTTTCTTTGTCAAGACAAAGCTCTGGGAGCTTGTATGCTCCTCATGAATATGGCTCCTGATGGGGCTGCTTTCTTTCCTCCAGGCCCTAGCCAGTTTTAATGGGCATTTTAATGGAAAACAATGTTGTTTTATGTAAGCAATGAACAATCTATGTCTAAGGGCTGAACTGCAGTTGTGTCTGCTGATTTCTAGTTGTAACTCTTTCCCAGGAAACTGGCAGGTTCAAAACAGTTGTCTGCCTGAAGTGAAATTGTTGCTACTGCCGTTCTCTCTTGCCTTGTTTGATGGATAAAGGTTGATCTGACTAGCAGATGAATCTTACTTCAGTGCTGATGATTGTATTGACTTTGAGCACTTTGGGTCCTCCCTCGGGGGAAAAACAAGGGGGAGTTGTTTGTTACTACATCACAGAAGGCAGCCAAGCGTCTTGGACCAGCTTTGGTGTTGTCCACAGCACCCAAAAGAGCAGGGCAGCTTTGTGGATCGGAGCAACCTATGTGCCTCTTCTCTGTCCATTCTGCATCCTTCTGAATTCCCTTTATCAGAAGCCATCTTGCTTTGCCTAATGGAAGGGCCAGTTATTTCTTTTCTCACTGGACATATTGCTTCTTTACCACATTTTGTTCCTGTTCACAATAGAGGACAACTTCCCAGCCAACATAAAACATCACACCCCGAGCTAAACCTGAACAGCTTCTGCACTTATTTACAAGAAGTTTTCCTAGCGAGGTGAAAATATCCTTTTTAGCAGTTTCCCAGGTAAATGTACCCCAAAATACATCGCACAAGAATTTTAAGTTGGGCAAAGGAGTTGGAATGGTTGGTGGTCTGGAAAACCAGGCGACCAACTGTTCAAGCAACCAAACCTTTTAAATCCAGTTTAAAATGCTTGTGAGATCAGTCTGGGGTTAGTTTGATTATTTGCAGATCTAGTCAGGTATCAAGAAACTGAGAGAAACATGTAGCTTTATTTGTCTGCAACTTTGGGGTTTTCAGAGAGTTTTCAGCTGCCACACCTTGTTTTTTCTAACAAATAGTTGAACAAGTATTCACCTGCTGTCTTTTCTAGCTGTCCCAAACTGATACTTAGCCCTGCTCCTTCAGATTTCACTGCCTTAAAAAATCCCAATCTCTCCCCCTGTTGTCAAACAGAAATAAAAATAAATTGTTAACGTTTCTCTTCTCATATATTCCATTTGCTTCTGGGCATGTACTGTATCTGTGAACATTTGTTCCTTGATTTATAGTAAAATTAAGATTTAGTTTGGGAAAAAAGATGTGTGAAAGGAGGTTATTAAAGCAAACAACAAATACCTTAAAAGTTTTCTCATTAGTCATGGGGAGCAAACCTGCTGTACCACCAACTTTGCATTTCCTTTTTTTCCTAACCACGTCAACATGCTGTTACTTCCTGTGAGATCCCAAAATCTGGGAGGGGAATGATCCAAGAATCCCCTCCTATGGGAGCATCAGCCATCCCTGCAAACTCAAGTCAGTGAGTTTCCCCATTTCCCCATCTATGAATACAATGGCATGAGGATATATTAAAACTTCTTGCAGTGGCAGACCCCAGGTTACAGTCCAGTATTGTAAAATCAGTGGAAATTGTACTTCCTCCAGGAACGCCTCTAAATGGCCTTCATTTTCCTCATGCTTCATTCCTCTTTTTAGTAGCAATCAGATTTGCACTGTGTCATCATTCTCATTTATGGCATAATCTCCTATAAATTCAGATCAGGCACAGCAATGAACAACACGAATACATGTGATCATACAATCCAACTGCAATATTTTGTTCAATAACTGTTATAGTTTCATGGACCTGAGAACTGACTACTTTGTACATAGACCTAACAAATTATTTAACAACTATGATTTCTTCTGGCACCCCACTGCACTGTAGCGCCTTGAGGCCATACATCGAGCAGCATCAGTATTACTTTTTGACCACGCACCTTTTACTGTACAAGTGCACATTAATTAATGCTGGGGGAGGGAAGAGGCAAATTAAATGAATCAGCTAAATTGTGGTCAAGGGTACATGCTTATATTTATGGTGACCAACCGTCCTCCTTTAGGGAGGACAGTCCTAATTTTGTGAGTTCTGTCCTCCCTCGAAAAGTGTCCTCCTACATGTCCTCCTTTTCTATATTTGAAGACTAATCTGCAGGGCTTTTTTTTTTTTACCTCATAGAACACTCAGAACGGCGTTCCGGCACCTTTTTTTGATGGTTTTTTTTCAACTTTTGCATGAGCTGTGTTACTCCCCCTATTGGCTTTCGAAAGCCAATAGGAATTGCTGCTGAGCGTGCCAAAACACCCGGCCGGCAAACTTTGCACATGTAAGTTGTCTGTAGCGAAGGAGAATTGGCAGGAACTTTGCACCCCTCCCTGCTACCCAACTACACCATCTCCTAGTTAGTCCCGAAGATACCTAGAGGAGACTGGAGCGGTGACGCCACGGTAACTTTCTCTTGATCTTTGGCCCTGCTAGGGCAATAATGGCTACAGGCGCAAAAGGCAGGGGTGTAAGCGGGGGTGTGAGGAGCGGTGGTGGCCGGCTGCCCCCATGCTGTGGGAGCCGCATGGCCTGCTCTACACGGGGCTGCGCAAGGTGGGCGGTGGTGCTGGCAGGGCAGCTGCAGGTGAGGTGTGTTGATGGCAGGCTGCCCCCCGGGACCGGAGCCGGCGCAGCTAGTGCTTTGGGAGCTGCGGGGCCCGCTCTACATGGGACAGCAGTGCTGGCAGGGTGGCTGCAGGCGGGGGCATGGCATGTAAGCATAATTACAATATTAAATGTTATTGTTACAAATGTTTTTTATTATTCATTTATCATATTATAGTGTATTCTATATTATTGTTGCAATGAATAAAATGTTTCTTTTATTTACGATATTTTTTTCTTCAATTTATTTGTGTCCTCCTTTTCATTGTAAAAAAGTTGGTCACCTTAATATTATATTTCAAAATTAATTTTAGAAATTCTGTTTAAATTTTTACTCAGGAGGAGTATAAAGTAGCGTAGGTTCAATTCATGGACTAGTGAAAGAACAGATTTGGGGGAACCTGATTGTCCTTGCAAAAATATGATAAGAAGCCCTCAATAAGAAACCAATTCTGTCATCTTGAGTGCGTTCTGAATTCAGTATTAATTCCTGTAGATCAGGGGTTCTCAACCTTGGCAACTTTAAGACTTGTGGACTTCAACTCCCAGAATTCCTCAGCCAGCTTTGCTGGGAGTTGAAGTCCACAAGTCTTAAAGTTGCCAAGGTTGAGAACCCCTGCTGTAGATAATCCTCTGTTTATAATATAAACAGCATATCTGTGGATGCACATGTCAGCAGATATCCTTAGAACACATGATTTTCCAGAGTACCTCAATATATTTTCACTAGTTATTCATTAGGCCTACATAGTTCTGGAGTCAAAAGGAGAAAGGTGATTTAATTTGTGTGTGTGTGTGCGCGCATGCGCACGCATATATAGTCTATAATCAAGAACTCCTTAAAAAAGTGACTTCTTGGATTCAAAAGGTGGTGGATCTATACTCCCAGGAAAAGATGCATTTGATTTAAGGAAGCATTGATAGGTGCCCAAATCAAATCACTTTTCCCATCAAATTCTGCACAACCTTAAGATTAGGAGTGCTTTACCCTGGGAATAATGCAGTGAGATACTCAGCATAACATGAGAATGAAGAGTCATGAAATACTTTATTTTCTATGCCAGCTTATATTTCTACTGAAAGATAGACTAGGTTTTCTCTTAAATAGCTTATTTTTAAATGATTTGGCAAGAATATGATAATGGAGGCAGATGAGTTTATCCTCCTTTGGAAATATTATTTTAAATCCAGGATCCCCCTTATCTTGAGTAAATAATAGTAAACCTAAATACATTAACATCATCTGCATTTTGCATGGGGCCATTACTGAGGAGCATCTGAAATGCTCAATTGTTTTGTGATGATTCATTGACAGCAGAACAACATCCATGTGATGTTTAGCACCAAAGAAAAATCCCAATTAAGCTGTATTTTGATAGATGAGAGAGAGACAGACAGACAGAGACAGAAGACAGAGAGAGACAGAGACACAGAGAGACAGAGATAGCCATCAAGTGAATGTCAAACTTTAGTGAATGTATAGATGGGCCTCCTTTGGGATGCTCTGTCCCCATCCTGACCCTTAAGGTCTTACCATGATTCACTGCTGCAATCCAGTGTGTCCATCTTGCTTTTTGTTGTCCTTTTATTTCCTTACACACACACAAACATACACGTACACACACACACACTCTACAAATTTTGAAAGAGGAAAAGGAAAGGAAAATAAGTGTAAAAATACAAAGAAATAATAGGGGAAGGCAAGGCAGGGAAAGAAAAGGAAAAGAAAAGTTACAGAGAAGTGGCTTCTAGTCTTCTTAACAGCAATTACAAGTACACTTATATTTTACCCTCTTTCTTTAAGGTTACAACACAATTTCCTTCTTTCCTTTATCTAGCCTTCGTAATCATCAAACCCATAAATCACAAGCTCATTTGTTTTCTTTGTTCAGCAAAAAGTCCATAAGGAGTTTCCAGTCACTTTTCTTCCATCTTTCCTAGCATAACAGGTTTCACAAGGGATCTGAGTTTTTGTATACTATGTCCAGAAAATAATAATTTGAACCTGGTCATTTGTGCCTAGAGTAAAAATTCTGGATTGATTTGTTCTATGAATCATTTCTTTTCCTGGTCATCAGTGGTGTTGCTATCCACCATATGAGAGCCACTTTGGTGTAATGGTTATGGCATCTTGCTAGAAACCAGGAGTCAGTGAATTCTAGTCCTGCCTTAGACTCAAAGCCAGCTGGGTGACTTGGGGCCAAACACTCTCTCTCAGCCCTAGGAAGGAGCAGACAAGGGCAAATCACTTGTGAAGAACTACGCTAAGAAAACTGGAGAATTGGACATGATTGAGTGTAAGAAAAAAAATCCATCATATAAAAACATTCATGCTTGTTTTTCTTTATTCAAATCTAATGAAGTTGGTCCCATGCTGGGCAAAATAATTACTTTTATATGGAAAATAATGGGGACTTCATCCGTATATTCCTTAGTATCTTTGAATGCCCACACTATTGTATTGATTTTCATTGTTGATGGAGAAGTCACCTTTGCCTTGTTATAAGTCCTTCTTTGCTGCTTTCTGTTTCAGAGAAAGTGATTGGAACTCTTAAACCCTTTGTTCAGCTCTTGGTATTTGTATCCAAGGATTTGGTTACTATTAAGATGGTTGCAATCTTACTTTCCTTGTAAAATAATGAGCTGAAAGAAGTACGCCTACTCAAATCACTGCTCAAAAGCTATAGCCATCTGCTAAGCTGCTGCAATTTTTCCTACTTGGTCCCTCACTTCCAGCTATGCCGGATTTTTTTTCAGCATGAAGTTCACTCTAGGATCTTGATGCAGTATGTGTATGTACATGTGGGTGTACCATTATTCTCGTATCTGGAAATCTGTCTTTCTGCTTACTCACTAGTCAGAAAGATGTTCTCTGTTGTGTCCTGAGCCTGCAAAAGCAGGCTTGGGATGTTGCATTGGTCCCAGGCATTCCAAAAGCTGCCCGGGGATCAGACAGAGCGGCGCCGGCCTTGTGCGCATGTGCAAGGCGTGAAAACGCTTTGTTTCCATTGGTTGACACTGTCCGGGTTTCTGGCCATATAAAAAGGCCTGCGTGCCTTTTGCTTGCTTGGCTGTTGTAGAAGGAGAATTTAAAGTGTTTGTTCAGCATCGCCATGTGTCTTCATCATTCGCACGCGAATGACATATACAACACTGGTGACGAAGGTGGGATCCTTTGCAAGCTGGAACAAAAGATTTGAGGACTTACCCAGGAAGTCCTGAAGAGGGGAAGACGGCGTCTGAATCAGCGTCCCAGCCTGCCAGTATAGCGTCGCTGGAGGTTGAGCTCGGCTAAAGGACCCTTTCCCCAATAGCAACTTGTAGAGGAAGCAAGTGGCGAAGGCCGTAAAGCTTACGATGTTGAAGATTGGCCGCTTGACTGATTTCGATGTCTCCCACCCAGAGAGATGAAATTCCTACATAGCATGGGTGGAGAATTACTTCCAAGTAAATCAGATTAGAGAAGATGGCCTGAAGGCAGCAACTCTTTTGTGTGCTTGTGGACAAGAAGCTTTTGACATCGCAGAAAATCTGGTGGCCCCTGCACCTCTGGAGTCAGTAACATATGCTGACTTGAAGAAAATGTTGAAGGAACATTTCCAGCCAAAGTTATCCATCATTGCTTAGGGGCATGTGTTTGAGCAGAAAGACCAGATGCCAGGTGAATCTGCAGCAGACTTTATTGCGGCCTTAAGGCAAGCAGCCAGACCTCGTGAGTTCAAGGATCTGGAAGAGAGGCTGCGAGATCGTTTTGTCTATGGCTTAAGGAGCAGAGACTAACAACAAAAGATTTTTGCAAAAGAAGATGTCTCCTTCCAAGATGAGTTGCGAGAGGTTGCAGCTGAGGAAGCAGCAGGCGGGGCTGTGAAGGCCTTGTGCCTCGCCAGGAATCCTCCAGACACAGCTACTGTCCATCAAGAGGACACTCGAGAAGGATCAGAAGTGGATCCTGAAGAGGAGGTTGACAGACTTCACCAGCCAGCTGAGAGGAGGCAGAAGGGACATCCGTTCAAGGCCCCAGTATCGCTTCAATGCTTTGGGTGCGGAGGATGCCACAAGCAAGCTGACTGCAGGTTTCGCTCTGCCATTTGCAGGGTGTGTGGCAGGCAGGGCCACATTGCATCCGTCTGTTTGGGTCACCAGAAGGTTCAACCTTGGGAAGAATTGCTTCAGAAAGGTACCAGGGTCCCCAGCCAAAACAGGGTGGGTTTCTGCATATCGCGCAGGAGCATTCTAAGAACAGAGACACACGAGCCCCTTAAGAAGAAACTTTCCATTAACGTAAGGTTGCAAGGGGTTCCCTTACTGATGGAGTTGGACACTGGGTCTGCTCTTTCCATTATTTCAATTAATACCTTTAAAAGGATTTGCAGCTGTAGTGGCCTTTGAGTTAAACTCAGGCCATCGAATCTAATACTCAATGATTTTCAAAATTCTATGCTGTGTGTTAAGGGGGAAGCCACTCTTAGGGTACAGTATAAGGATTTTGAAGGTTACCTAGATGTGGTGGTTGTTGGGGGTGAACGTACGAGTCTTATTGGTTCGAGGCTCTGGGAATCCAGGTAACTGGGCTGCACAACTTGAAAGTGCTGGGCCTTGCAGAGGTTTGCAAGGAATTTGCAGATGTGTTTAGTTCAGAGCTAGGATCCTACAAGGGGCCTCCCATTTCGCTATGGTTAGACCCAACCATCACGCCCATCAGGGTTAAGCCTAGGAGGGTACCTTTTGCCTTCAAAGGTAAGATTGATACTGAGCTGGACAAATTGCTCCAGCAGGGCATTCTAGAACCTGTGGATTCAAGTCCATGGGAAACCTCCATAGTAACGCCTCTAAAGGCTAATGGGGACATACGTATATGTGCAGACTATAAATGTACACTGAATAAGGCGCTGCAACAGCACACTTATCCAGTGTCTGTGGTAAGTCACATTCTGGCCTCCCTCAAGGGGGGGTGCATTTCTGCAAAGCTTGACCTGGCACAGGCCTATCAACAGCTACCTGTTGATGAGGCAACTGCAGAGGCCCAGACTATTGTAACTCACAGGGGGGCCTTCAAGGTCAAGAGACTGCAATTTGGGGTAAGTCCAAAGTGTCATGGAGAGCACACTTCGAGGTATTCCTGGGGTCTGTCCCTACTTCGATGACGTCCTCATTGCTGGGGAGTCATCTCAAAATTTAGCAGAAAGATTAAGGGCTATCTTGCTTCGTTTTCGAAAAGCAGGCCTTAAACTAAAGAAGGATAAATGTAAGATAGGAGTCACTTCTACTGACTTCTTAGGATTCAGGATTGATGCTCAAGGCATTCACCCTGCTGAAACTAAATTGCAAGCTATCCAGCAGGCCCCAAGCCCTAAGTCTAAGAGTGAGCTGCAAGCCTTCTTGGGGCTATTACATTTTTACCATGCATTTCTCCCATATAAAGCTGCAGTTGTAGAGCTATTACACAGGCTCTTAGACAAGCAGGCTCCTTGGCAGTGGACTAAAGTCCATGACAAGAGTTTCAATGAGGTTAAGGCCTTGCTCACTTCTAATGCTGTTTTAGCGCATTTCAATGAGCAACTGCCTGTTTGCATCGCATGCGATGCATCTCCTTATGGTGTGGGAGCTGTACTTAGCCATCTGAAGGCTGATGGGACACAGGTCCCTGTGGCCTATTATTCAAGGACTCTGTCCTCTGCAGAGCGAAATTACGCTCAAATTGACAGAGAAGCCTTGGCCATAGTGGCTGGCATTAAGAAATTTCATGATTTCTTATATGGCCGCCATTTCACGGTCTATACTGACCATAAGCCTCTGCTGGGTTTGTTTATCACTAACCAACAGACTCCACATATCATTTCTCCTCGTATGCTGATATGGTCCATTTTCCTGTCAGCATATGACTATACATTAGTTCACAAACCAGGAAAAGAAATGGGTCATGCAGATGGCCTGAGCAGATTACCCCTGAACCAATTAGAGCCAGATCCTGCTCCAGCCATTAATATTATTTCCATTCAGGAGTTGCCTGAGTCTCCCCTCAATGCTAGGAACGTGGCTGCAGAAACTGCCACTGATCACATGCTTACACGCATGCTGACATGGGTGTTGTCAGGATGGCCTGACAAGTGCCCAGATACTGAGTTCCAAAGCTTCTGGCACAAGAAGCATGAGTTTTCCACTTTCAAGGGTTGCTCGTTATGGGGTAGCAGGGTAGTGATTCCAGCCTCATTGAGGTCTAGAATCTTGATCTCTCTGCATGAGGGACATCCTGGTATAGTCAGGATGAAAGTGCTTGCACGCAGCCATCTTTGGTGGCCTGGACTCGATAAAGCCATCAAGGCCCAGGTGCACGGGTGCCACGTGTGCCAACAGTCTTGGCCTGAAATGCCTCAGGCCCCAGTACATAGGTGGGAGGAAACTCAAATCCCGTATAGGGTGCATATAGATTATGCTGGGCCCTTTCAGGAGCAATTTTTCCTGGTTGTTGTTGATAGCCATTCCAAGTGGCTAGAGGTTGTTCCTGTTTCCTCCACTACTACTGCCAGGACCATCCAGATGTTGAGAGGAATTTTTGCATCACATGGTCTTCCAGATGTGCTGGTTTCAGATAATGGCCCTCAATTTACATCTTCTGAGTTCCAGGCTTTTCTTTAGGCCAACCTGATCCGGCATGCACCATTGGCTCCCTTCCATCCATCCTCCAACGGACTGGCAGAGAGAATGGTGCACACCACCAAATATGCCCTCAAGAAACTGACTTACGGTAACTGGCATCACAGGTTAGCAGATTTCCTTCTTGCACACCGCACCACACCATGCACAGCCACAGGGAAGAGCCCTGCTGAACTCCACTGGGGTCGCTGCCTCATCACTAAACTGGACAGGCTGCACCCTGATCGGATGGCTTCACAGGTGTCATAACCACAGGCGCCTAGGAGACTCCAGGTGGGCAATCCAGTTTGGGCAAGAAACTATGGGCCTGGTCATCTCTGGGTCACAGCTGTGGTCTGCAAGAAACTATGGTCACAGCTGAGGTTTGCAAGAAACTATGGGCCTGGACATCTCTGGGTCACAGCTGTGGTTGTCATACGAAGTTGCCTTGGGTGATGGCCGTGTTCTTCGCAGACACATAGACCAACTGCGTTGGACACTGGACTCGTACCCTTCTTCTCCTAGCTCTGCTCTGGGGGCGGAGGGGGACCATAATATGCTTTCTGGGTCACAGTTTCCCAGGACTCACAGGCCCTCACTAGCTGCTACTGAGGCTGTTTGGGATTCATCCCAAGATTCCGCAAATACTCCTAACAGGAATTAACTGGATAGGGGGTCATCCCACACATCCATAATTACTCCAGACAGGGAATCACACCGGGGGTATCCACAGTATTTACATATGTCAGATAGTGCTCCAGACAGGGAGACTGACCAGGGGTATCCACACAAATCACAAACAGCAAGAGAAAAGGAATTCCATCAGGGGCGCTTGCCTCATTCCGCAATTGCTCCCAAAAGGAGATCACCAGCAAAGGGGATTGCCATTGAGGTGACTCCTGACTCTGGCACCTCGGGCACATGCTTGGGGGCCACAGAGTACTGGGGCACTTCCGCTACCCAGCCCTCTCCATCTGCTGGCCTTGGGCTCGAGGGACAGTGTTCCAAAGAGGGGTCCATTGTGGACTCGGGGACTTCCACCCTTCCAAGGTATGCTGGCTTGGACTTAGAGGGTCGAGCCAGCCAGCATCTGGGTGGGTCAACTGGGTATTTGGGGCAGTAAAGTCCTGGCCTGCCTAGCCTGGTAGGCGAACAGGTAGGCTAGACACCCTCACCAGGGGCACCTGGGGATTTAGGGCAGCAAAGCCCTGGCCTGCCTAGCCTGGTAAGCGAGCAGGTGGGCCAGGCAATCTCTCCGGGCCTTAGAAGGTCGCAGCGGGCGAAGTGCCCACCCAAACATCTGAGAGACTTTGTGAGGTTGCTGTCAAATCATGAGGGACCTGTTCATGAGGCCCCTGAATAACAGGAGTAACTCGTGGGTAGATTATTTTGTATTATTTTTTTGATTTCGGATACATTTATTGTATTAATCAATATTGAAGAGGGTTTGCCTGAGGGCAGACTCAAGTAGTCTACAGTCCTTGCATTTGAATAATGTAACTGTATGCCACTCTTCCCAATGCATGACGCACATGAGTGTACGCGAAGTATGTTCCATCGAGGGGGGAGGGGT
Source organism: Bothrops alternatus (assembly GCA_034064705.1). Classification (NCBI taxonomy): domain Eukaryota; kingdom Metazoa; phylum Chordata; class Lepidosauria; order Squamata; family Viperidae; genus Bothrops; species Bothrops alternatus. The sequence goes on along the minus strand of JARGCV010000052.1, from coordinate 4,235,794 downwards.
TAGGGTTAGGGCAAAAGCAGGCTCGGGATGTTGCATTGGTCCTGGGCATTCCAAAAGCTGCCCGGGGACCAGACAGAGCGGTGCCGGCCTTGCGCACATGCGCAAGGCGTGTAAATGCTCTGTTCCTATTGGTTGACACTGTCCGGGTTTCTGGCCATATAAAAAGGCCTGCGTGCCTTTTGCTTGCTTGCTTGTTGTAGAAGGAGAATAAAGTATTTTTTCAGCATTGCCATGTGTCTTCATCATTCGCACGTGAACGAAGTACACAACACTCTCCATGTTCTTAGAGCAACATCTTCATTTATTATGATATCTCTAGGCAGTCCCAGATAAGGTGATGCCCCCTCAACCAAGCAAACTGCAGTAAGATGTGATTTTGCTAATAGCCTTTTTTTCTGCTGTTGAGAGTGAAGATCTAAATGATTATTTTTGCTGGGTGTTGAAAAGAGCCCTTACATATTGCCTAATATGTTTTGTAATATAAATGCAATGGAGCAGGCTCATTTTTATTTCTACTGCAGTTAAATTAATTTTTTAAATAACAACCTTTCTTTTTTTTGCCCAAAGGACCATTTGTTTTTAAATAATGATAGATTGTGATGTCACATTTTCCTGACATTTGATGTGAATGAACTATACCAGGGATAGGCAACCTTGGCTCTTTTATGACTCATGGACTTCAACTCCCAGAATTCCTGAGCCAGCCATGCTGAGGGGAAAGGGAGAGTTTCTAAGCTGAGCCATGCTGGCTTAGGAATTCTGGGAATTGAAGTCCATGAGTCATAAAAGAGCCAAGGTTGCCTACTCCTGTTCTATACCATAGAGAAATCAGAAAATGTTCGTGCTTAATGGCTACACTGTGTAACAGATTAGGTTTAAACTGAAAGCACAATCACTTTGGCTGAATTCAAAGCTCGTGAGATAGTATTTGTACTATTTATTTAAATGATTTGCACCCTGTCTTTCTATTCGCACTGGCTACTGGACTTTTAGGTGTATGATCATTTTTTATTTTACTGACAGTTTAAATCAAATAGTTTTGCATACCTACGAAAAAAAGTAGTTCTTCCTTTTAGATTTCAACCATTTAGCACTAGTTCTCAGCAATTTATTTTTATCCCAGAACCTTCAGAAGAGCCACAAAAAGAGAACCAGCTGCATAGATATAGTTCCCAATTATAGTAGGCAGAAATGTTAACAGAGATATACAATACTTGGAATTGTGTTTTAGATATAGTAATGAATTAGATTAATGCAACCAAGCATCTTATTTGAACATACTCTATTAGTCTTCTGACAGCATTTGTTGATAAAACAAATAAAGATATCCCAACCATTGCGATAGAAAATATAGCAAGGATGACATCCAAACATCTTTATTCACCCCGTTAGATCCAGCAAGTGAAGTTCCATCATTATGGAACTTAAAGAATGCATCTAGTGGGATTCAGGAACAGTGTCTTTTCTCTTGCAGTGCTTGTTCTCTTGAATATTTTACAGCCCAAGATTAGAAGGGATACAACCTGGCTGGCTTTCCAGAAAGTGCAAAATATGTGGCTGTTTGTCAGTGCCTAAAACCTGACTGGGATCACAAACTTAATGGAGCCCATGTGCCTTTTTGTTAATCTTGATATAATGCCCTTGAATACCATTTTTTGCTTTGAATACGTTTGCTGGTTTTATTTATATCATAGTTCTAAACTTTGTTTGGTGCCCAGAGTTAGTTTGGTGAGATAGATGGCTATATAAATAGAAATGAATGAATGAATAAATGAACGGATGGATGGATATTTACTACATATATGAAAATGGTTGAGTAGATTTCCATCAAGTTCACATTTGAATTAATTTATCTTTCGAAAATCTCAAGGCTCACTTTCTTGGAATACACTATTCATACTCAACAGAATCTAACTTATTTCAAGGATGTTAAGAGACAAAGATCTTTGGATGGATATAATAATTTAATGTTTGTTGCATGTCAAAATGTTGCTTTTTTTCTGCTACATCTCAGTGTTGCCATTGTTATTCACCCTTACCATCTTTTGTCTTACCTCCATAAGATTTTGCTAATGGTACCACCATTTTGGTTTACTATGGAACCAAAACACATAGATAACTATAAACCTGGTTCATGTGACATGATAATTCATGTTGTGGTTTGGCTTAACAAGTTACTCAAATCCTGACCATTGATCAGGCTGTGGTTGTTAGAATGCCTTAACCATAACCTGGAAAAATGGCTTGATTTTGTAATGTAGTGCAGTATGTTTTTTTGTCCAAACCCTTGCTTATGTTTAAGCTATTAATCCCTCCCTCCACCAAACAGAGGGATCCCCGTTGGGAACTGGCCCGTGCAAGATGCAGGCGAGTGCACAAAGCTCCATTTGCGCAAGTGGTGGGTAGGCGCAAAACCATTCTCTTTCCTCGCTCAACACCACCACCACTGGTCCATGGAGCTGGAAAGGCTGGGAACCACTGCCATACTAGATCCAAGAGCAGATGCAAAATCTTCAGCCCTTGTCATCCCATTGCCCCCCATATTCATGAGGTATTAATTAGAAACAAAAATGGGTAGTCACTGGAACCAAGGATACTGTCATGGCTGAAATGAGATTACAGTTTATTGTCAGGGCACTTTCCCCTGAACCTGCCACCATGACAGAGACCAGGTTCAGTCCCCTGCTTTACATAATCCTGTCAGACCCAAAAGAACTACACCTGACCCCAAACAAAGCCCGTAATCCTTCCCTCTCTGAAAAGAAGTATGGGTCACCATGAACAAAGGTAGCATGAAAATGGCTAGAGGTAGTCTAGAGACACTCCAGTGCAATTGACTAAGGCAGGACCTAATAAGAACATCCCAAGAAAATAACTAGGCAATCTGCACCTAACCTCATTTGTGTTTTTCTGCTGACTAACAAGAGACACCAGCTATTTCCAGCCTTGCTGCCACTGCTAAAAAGTGCCATTTCCCTTAGCAATAAAAAGGCTCTTCATGCGTAATCAAATTTATCCAGTTTTACCTAGAAGGCCCCAAGATCCTGACAAGGAATCAGAGGCCTAGAATATCCCTCTCTACAGTTCAAAATTCATACAAAAGCTCTTACTTTTCTATTGTTCTCTGTTCCTCTTGCCTTGGGAAGCTGGAACCCAAGGACCATTGAAATAAATAGTTGGCTATTTCTCCTCAGTGTTGGGCTCTGTTCTGAATTTTCCATGACATTGTTATCTAGTTTGTTTGATTTATGAGAAGTAGTTATTAAATTTCGCATACCGAGCCACAACCTCTGATTTTTTAAAAAAATTTTATTCTGCCAGAAGAAGCTGGCTTATTCAGCCAGAGCAGGAGGAAAGCCTAGAACAGTGTTTCTCAACCTTGACAATTTTAAGGCATGTGGACTTCAACTCCCAGAATTCCACAGCCAGCTTTGCCTTAAAATTGTCAAGGTTGAGAAACACTGGCCTAGAACATACTTGACAGGGATTTGGGCTTTGCACGCATAGGGAATGCCAGAGCCTTGACAGCATCACACTTTGGATTTTGCAGACAGAGTAGGGGAAAAAATGTGTATTTGTATTTCCGATATAGTGGTATTGAAAATACTGAAACATGAGAACTAATGAAGAATTTAGTTTCTATATAGTTATACTTAATAGAACTAGATGTGCATCATCATAGGTAATCAATGAAAAATTAATCCATTTTTTTATACTTATAAATTTAGTAGGAGCAGTGGTGGGATTCAGCCGGTTCGCACCACTTCGGCAGAACCGTTAGCTAATTTTTTGTTGCCCGGGCCCAGAACAGACTTCCAGAAGTGGCATCCACACAGAGAACCGGTTGTTCACATATTTGAATCCCACCACTGAGTAGGAGGCTTGGATGAAAAATTGTGTGATATTAATCGCACTGTTGTAACTCTCTGCATTTAAAACAATGTTGAAATAATATTGTTTTTTTTAAGGAAATATTGGTGTCATGGTTATTAATTGATTTGATGCAAGTAATCTTCGACTTAAGATCACAATCAGGACAGGAAAATTCATGGTTAAGAGGTGCAGTTTTTAAATGACGTGTCATGTAATTGCACCTGATTTTAACAATCTTTTTTGCTGCAGTCATTAAGAAAAAAAAATCACATGATTGCCACTTGCAACCTCTGCTGCAGACATGTCAAACTTGCGACGTCATGTGATGTCGCACGACGTATTGGAACTTTCCCCCCATTTCCGGCAATGGGGTGGGCGTGGTTTCGTCATGATGTGTCCGGCCTGTGGGCCGGCAAATTGACACTCCTGCTCTACTGCCTGCTTTCCCTTGACATTGATTGTCAAAAGCCGGCTGGAAAGGTCACAAATTGCAATCCTGTGATCCTGGGATTTTGCAAACTTCATAAATATATGCCAGTTGGCAAGCCTTTGAATCACGATCATATGACCAGGGCTTTTTTTCTCATAGAACACCCAGAATGGAGTTCCGGCACCTTTTTTGGATGGAACCTTGTAGGGTAGGCAAGGCGGGTTGTATGACGTGTGTGAGTTCCAGCACCTTTTTTTTATTTCAAAAAAAAAAGCACTGCATATGACCATGTGGATCTTGCAACCATTGTATCTGTGAGAACTGGTTGTAAGTCATTGTTTTCTAGTGCTGTCATAACTTTGAACGGTCACTAAACAAATGGTTTAAACATTCAAAATTTGTCATTTTGAAAGGTTAACAGGATGAATTATTGTATTAAAGCAACATAGAATACCCAGAAGCAGCAGAACGGATTTTGCTGATTATTATTATTTTTGGATGGGGTGATCTGCAACTCTCATGATTTGGTTATTCCTCTCATTTGAAGACCATCCAAGCTAGGTAAGACTATGTAGATACATTGAGAAGCTGCAGAAACGGCAGTTAAGAGTAAGATGGGTGGAGGGATGATGGATAAAATAAAAGTTGGGAAGCTCAACCTTTTTCACCATTTGTTCTGCTGAGTCAGCCAATGCTCTTTCAAATATAAGAATAGGAATATTTGCTAGAGCTTGTTTCTACTCCGTCTGAATGTACAGGGAATAAATTGATCCTTGTGTGAGTTGTTTGTTCCATCATAACTGAGGTTCCATCTTGTACACATTTACCTATGAGAATTCCTCATTCTCAGTAGAAGTTTTTGACCATAAATAATCAAACTCTGTGAGACTTTAGGGTATATGGGACCATTTCAAGACTGACATATTATTTATATACGACTACCTAAGAATGAAATCTGTTGATCTCTACTTAAATGCACTTTTTCTAAGTTTATACACTACAGGTAGCCCTCAACCTAGGACCACAATTGAGCCCAAAATTTATGTTGCTAAGCGAGAAATTTGTTAAGTGAGTTTTGCCCCATTTTACGACTTTTCTTACCACATTTGTTAAGTCAGGGGTCTTCAAACTTGGCCCTTTTATGACTTGTGGACTTGAACTCCCAGAATTCATCAGCCAGCGTGCCTGGCTGAGGAATTCTGAGAGTTCAAGTCCACAAGTCATAAAAGGGCCAAGTTTGAAGACCCCTGTGTTAAGTGAATCACTGCAGTTGTTAAATTAGTATAGTAACATGGTTGTTAAGTTAATCTGACTTTGACTCTGTTGTCAGAAGGTCGCAAAGGTGATCACATGACCCCGGGACACTGCAACCATCATAAATATGAGTCAATTGTCAAGCATCTGAACGTAAATCACATGATTATAGGGATGCTTCAACAGTCATAAGTGTGAAAAATAGTCATAAGTCACTTTTTTCAGTGCCATTGTAACTTTAAATGGGCACTAAGTGAACTGTTGTAAGGACTACCTGTAGTCTATATATTAAGATGAAATATAAATAAGGGACATAATAATGCAATGTCGTGGAATCTTGCAGAATTTTTTTTTACTAGAGAAGAGAATGAAGGTAAAAATACTCGTATAAGAGGAATCACATTATTATTATTGGAAAAGCTCAAACTCCTGTATAGAAAAGAAGCACACTGCAAAAATGAAACTCGGGTGGGGAAGGCAAAGGAAATGAAGGATGGAAGAACAAGTGAACCTGAGAGTGATAGGTATTTGCTGACAGGATTATCTGTGATTTTCTTATTTCTGAGTTCGTTATCCACCGTAAACAATACTTTTGTTTTTAAGGTCATTATTTTGTCAGTTGTAAGGATTCCCAAGCAAGGTGAAGTCTGAAAATAAAAGGCCAATTTTCTGAATGCCAAAAGCAAAATTAGGATTGTGTGAGTATTTGCCATGTTTAATGGGTAGATTACAATCACGATGACACAAAAGGATTGAAAAGGTTTTACCTTTGGCTTGAAGTTCAAACATGGGGAATACCAAACTATTATTGAATGATATTATAGCACGCAGTCATCTTTATCACTATTGAGCAATTGGGTTTTATCAACTTTTCTTCTTATTTTGCCCAAGGAAAAGTGATGGTGAAAAAAATCCATGAAAATGTTATTGCCGTAAGATGTATGGTTCCAAATCTAATGAAGCTTTGCAGGCAGAGGAGTTACAATTGCTACAACTCTTTGTTGGACCCATTTATATGTGCATGTGCTTGGGGATAGAGTGGGTTCTCCTTTTACTTTTACAATTTCACATGGCCATTTCATTAAAAAGCCAAGACTTCCTCCAATCAAGATGGACTCTTGATCATTCATGGACTCAAACATGTGGTAGCAGCAATATAGAAGTGGTCAGTACTTCCATGACATTTTTTTTTTAAAAAATCCAGACTAGCCTACAGCCTGGGATTTTCTGATTGGCTTCTATCCAAGTAATTTTTTTCAAATCAAGCAAAGTTGGCTAGGTGATACCATAAATCTCTCTCCCTCTCCCTCTCCCTCTCCCTCTCCCTCTCCCTCTCCCTCTCCCTCTCCCTCTCCCTCTCCCTCTCCCTCCCTCTTCCCCTCCCCCTCCCTCCCTCCCTCCCCCCCCCTCTCTCTCTCTCTCTCTCTCTCTCTCACACACACACACACACACACACACACACACACACACACACAGAGGCACATAGGGATCATTGTCTAATATTGAGAATGAGCTAAGAAAAACAACCAAGAAGCTTGTTGGTTTATAGCTGATTATTTTACGGTCAAACTTCAATTGAAATAATTTCCTACCAAATCATCTACCTGTCATAGAAATCATATAGAGAAGTATACATTTAGTGGCAAAGGCATAGTTTGGGGAAGGAATTTCTCAGTTTATTTTAAAAAAAGGCAAAAGCTTTTTTATTTCATTAATTTTTTTAACAAAGGAATGATGTGCTGCATCCACAGTATAATCTCATAATGTTCTACAAACTTTGCATGACGTGTCATGAATTCACATGTTCTAATGCAGCCCAACCTATTGGCTGCCTTCCACCTATGCTGGACTTTCAGTTCCCAGAATTCCTTTGGGACATCCTCTCTAGGAATTCTAAAATCCAATATACTGAAGGTGTCAGATCCCCAAAGAAATTTATTACTTTTCTTTCTATTCTATGCATGCTTCTACAGCCATTTTTGGGAGTGTGCCATTCTGTTGGGAGGGGGGATACTTTGCTTTGCCCATGCCATACTGCCCTTCCCCCAGGGGAAGGAATGCAGCTGAATACCATCACCCTTAATCTGGAGGACAGCTTGCACTTGGACCCAGAGGGAAACGAAACTGAGTGAGACCTTGAGGAGCACGCCAAAGGAGCAGTTACCAAAACAATATACCACCTGTGGATTGGCCGAGATTCAAATGGACCATGGGACCCTGGGGGGAGGAGTAACAAATATTGCTTTTGATACACTGCTTGTGAGGGCTTTTCCCCCAGACCTTGCTTTACTTCCTAGTTGTCACTAACTCCTAATAAAAGTTCCTTTTGAGACAATGCCTATTTCAAGAGTTCTGCTTTCTTGGGAGACCTAATTGAGGCAGACCCTTACAGAAGGTGATCAGGCTGGGAAACCTCAGGGGCTAAAAAAAGGGATGGAAAGGTCTGATTCCATCTGAGAATCTCTTGTTGGTTCATAAATTCCATTCTGTTTCCATATCAACCAGTGAAATAAAAAAACATGGAAATCTGAATTATTTTTAAACTCTGTTGTCGCAATATATTTTTGTATGTATTTTATGTTAAAGTAAGCATTTTGATAACATTTATAGAGAATTGGTTTTAGATCTGTATGAAACAAAAATGTCTTCAAGTCTATATATTATCCAATAGGTGTAAAATTGGCCAGCTTAAAAATGCAGACTGAACTAAATCCTCAAAAAGGATAATACAAACTAAAAAGAAAAATGAGAAGAAGAGGAAAAAAGGTGCAGAAAAGCAAAAGAAGACAAAGAGAAAAGAAACCCAAAAAGTAACATCCCACCCTCATCACAAGTATAAAGAATTTTACTAACTCTTCACTGCCATCTCTTCACCTCTTGTTAGTTAACAAATATAATCTTTATCCTAAAACTTAATTTTTAACTATAGGCAAGTCTAATACAATATCTTTTCCAATCCAGGTGTCAGAAAAAATCCAGAGAGCCTTAAAATAGTCATATCCATTAACAAATATAAAATTCATTGTTCCATATCTCAATTTTTACTGTAAGATGCAGAGCATCTTTTCCAATCCAAATGTCAGCAACTCCTGAAAGAGCACCCCAAACTTAATAAACATTCCATTTTAACCTGAACAAATAAGCCAATGTTATAGTCCTTCTTTTTATATAAAACAATGCTGCTTTTTAAATCACTGGAATAATCATTTTCCCTTGTCTCAAATTTCTTCAGAACTTTAACAAATCTCTTCGTAATTCCAGCAGGAAGAAATTATTCACTTACTCTCCTGAATTCACATTTTAATTTCCTTCTTAAGTTTTGGAGTGTCTATATATGTATGTGAGAGTGTATGTCTAAGTGTGTGTGTATTATATACATACAAACATACACACACACACACGCACATGCATGCACACACACACAGACAGTATATGGCAACAGGATGTAAAAAGACACAATACTGATTCAAAATCAATATTGGCAATATTGATTCAAAATCATGTTGCCATTCCTCAGTAATGTATATGAACGCCATTATAAACTGCTTACCTTATTAGGTCTCTGATATTAAAAAATATTTTTTCCACGAGAATACACTTATTTTTTAAAATGAATTTCAAAGCATTATTTAAATATCAAATACTCCAACTTTTTCTGAGCCCTTAATCCATTAAAAAAAAACATATAGCTAAAACCTTGTCTTGCTTTTTGCTGTTTATTTTGAATTCTTAAAGCTTACAAAGATGCAATTTCATTTTCTTATACTGAGAATTGAAGGCTTTCAATATCATTTTGAAGATGCTTTAACTTCTTTAAGGCAGCTAATAGGCAATTTCAAAAGATGGTTAGCAAAGGAATTGTACACTTAGTGTCCTTTGAGGGCTTCATCTGTGGCTAGGAGAATGGCAAATGCCTGTATATCCTGGTACTCCTACCCTCTGGACACCACTGCCTTGCACTCTCTTCGTGAAGAACAATGATATGGAATACAACATGGGCAATCTCATGATCTCCCTTTCTTCAGGGAGAGTCAAAGGAGCCAATCTACTCATCATATCTGAGTCTCTTCAGACTCAGTCTAACAGCTTAACCTCTCCACTTCGTTCCTGTTATTCTCTATAATGTACGTTTGTTGCTCACAAGCTACTTTAGTACAGTATCAGGTATGGACACCAGATGTTCAATTTTTCTCTTGAATAGTTAATATTAATTGTGCTGGATTTTTAGAACAGCATGATTTATTATGCCAAAATAGATTTTTTTTATTTAAGACATCCTATGTAGGCCCCCAACAGACTACAGGAAATTATAGAAATTGAGGAAGAATATGACAGATGATTTGTTCCTGTGCTGATGCAGCAAAACCTGGACAAGAGATGGCCATCATGGCTACTAAATTTACTATCATATATAGACGAGTCTGTTTTGAAACTTGCATAGGATTGCAATATTTGATTAAATAAGCACAGGATGAAAGTGTGGGATTACAGAAAGTTATTTTATGTTGATTTTTTCCCCTGATAATCTCCAATCCTGGCAAAAGATATGGAAATAAATTAACCAGCATTTGTTAAACCTGTGCAATTGGAAGATGAGAATACAATCCAGTTTTTTCAACGTGACTTTTTGCAGGAGTTATGCTGCTTTGTCAAAACAACCTTCTGCAAACTGGACCTAGCTCTGCTGGATTAATTTAAAGCGAACATTTATCCTTTCTAAATGTCAATAAAGTACTGCCTTAGTGAGAAAAGTGGAAAGTCTTATGTGATTTACATTGCTTGATATGTCTTCCCCTATCTTATCTGCCAAGGTGTGCTGTCAACATATTATTCCTGAAAATACTGGTTAGAATGACTCTTCCCAAACTGAAGGGAGATTACATAGCAAAAAATTCTGTGGCATTTTAAAATCTACTTAATTAACATTTCATGAAATGTAGCCTAAGTGCTTTAAGATTAGCAATAGCAATAGCACCTAGACTTATATACCACTTTACAGTGCTTTATAGCTCTCTTTAAGCAGTTTACAGAGTCAGCATATTTTCCCCAACAATCTAGGTCCTCATTTTGCTGACCTTGGAACGTCAGTCAACCTTGAGCTGGTAAGAATCGAACTGCTGGCAGATGGCAGTCAGCAGAATTAGCCTGCAGTACTGCATTCCACCCACTGCGCCATCACGGCTCTTTAGGTATTAGATTATTTTTTTTTGCCACAAAAGATATAAACAGCTGCTCTACACCACAGAATCAATTACAGTATGAGTTAATTTATAGCTGGGTAGTCTAAATTCTTGAAACCTTTCTCCAAAGTTCCCACCAAATAAAGCATTTTTCATGATGCCCCCATATTTGTACCACATTTATTTAGGAAATTTATAATCTACCCCTCTCACTATCTTGAATGACTCTGATCTGCTCCTAAGCCAGACTCACTTGGTGAATGCACCAAGGCCCTTTTAATATTAGGTGAATCCCTACCTGTTGTAATAATTTTAGAGCTTAGAGAATTTCAGTGTTTGTTTTATTTGAATGGTTATTCTTGATTATAACTTTAACAAATATATTGTGCTGTTTTTATGTTTGCTTTTCACACTACTTCAACTTTAATGTGCCTGCAGAACTATAATATTACAGGTAGTCCTCGACGTACGAACCCAACATTTCTATTAAGTGAAGCAGATGTTAAGTGGATTTTGGCCCATTTTTATGACCTTTCTTGCCAGAGTTGTTAAGTGAATCACCTCAGTTATTAAGTTAGTAACCTGATTACTAAGTGAAACTGGCTTCCCTATTGACTTTGCTTGGCAGAAGATCGCGAAAGGTGGTCACATGACCCTGGGGCAAAGAACTGTCATAAATACAATTCAGTTGCCGAGTGTCTGAATTTTGATGAAGTGACCATGGGGATGTGCAACGGTAGTAGGTGTGAAAAATGGTCATAGGCCGCTTTTTCAGTGCCGTTGTAACTTCCAGTGGTCACTAAATGACTGTTTTCATTATTCAGTTTTTTTAGACAATCCAATAGGGGGCTAGAAGTAGAAAAAGTAAATACACCTGAAAATGCTATTAATTGGAATCCAATATCTACCATGAGAATTTATTTCTCCATATTTTTCTAGAGAACCAGTTATCTAGGTACAATATATATATATATATATAAGCAAATGATGCTTTGTTAGCTAGAACTACAGCAAGGTGTAACTTAAAATAATATCTCAACATCTGCTCTATGGGTTGGAGAAGAAGATGTTGACCCATCCATTGGAGAGAAAAAAAGTACTGACAGTGGAATGTATGAAAGAAGAATGAACATGAATATTGACACAAAACTGAAATATTCATAGGTGTTTGAAACCAAAGATGGGCAGTCTGTGATCCCAGAGGCACATTTGCCCTTTCAGTCTTCTGTTTTGCTCTCAAATGCCTCTTTCTAACCATAATTATTGAAAATTGGTCATTTTGGAAATACATGAGAACAATAGCTTGAGGTCCTTAAATTAGATTAACATGCAATATGTATTTTAAAAGAGAATAGAACTTTTTTTTAAAAAAAAGAAGACCTCAAAACTCCTCCTTTAACCAAATAAAAATAACACTCTTATATATATTTGCATCCTCATCCTATTCATTGTGGTCTTTAAGCTCCTCCTGAATAACACTCCTGCTCTAAAGCTTGAAAAGCAGTGAATTTCAGAAAGGTAATTTGACTAAAATATGCCAAATGCAGAAAGGCAAAGGCATGTCTGGGAAACCTGGCCCTGTGGTATTAATCAACCGAATTACCCATAAATCGTGCTATTTGGAAAACAATCTTACACATATTATATCATTCCCTATGAAAGGACTCTCCTGATATACAGGGTCATTATGTCTATTGCATGGTGTTGGTCTGACTGGAGTGTTCAGTCTCTCTAGATCAGCGGTTCTCAACCTGTGGGTCGCGACCCCATTTGGGGTCGAACGACCATTTCACGGGGGTCGCCAAACAATGCAGTCCGCCATTTTTTCCCCTTTTCCTTAGCTGTGCTACTCCCTCTTATTCTATTGGCTTTTGAAAGCCAATAGAATAGACTCTCTTGAATAGAGTCTAATTCTATTGGCTTTCAAAAGCCAATAGGAATTGTCCAGGCTGTCTCTGCCCTGCTGAGCCCACCAAAAGTCCCAGTCTGCAAACGGTGCTGCAAGTTTTCTGCAGCGAAGGCGAGCTGTCTGGAAGTTTCCACCACTCCCTGCTGAGCAACTACTAAAATTGTAAGTAAAAGAGGGGCAGGGGTGGGAGGTGGGAGGCCGGTGGGCGCAGGGAGGGTTGCTGGTGCGCGTGGAGCCCGGCGGGTGCCTTACCTCCCTTGGGCTGGGCCAGCTGGTGGCCCAGCCAGTGGTCGCCCTGCACCATCACTGCCCCTTGCCAGCTACGCCTCGGCCGGCGCAGGGGGCGGCACCACGTATGCGCGGCGCTCCCGGGCAGGGGAATAGTCCTCGACTTACAACCGGTTGGGTTCGACTTACGACCGGTTGGGTAGTCCTCGACTTACGACCGGATGGGGGTCACGGCATTAAAAAGGTTGAGAACCACTGCTCTAGATAAACAGAGCAGAAAGGCTTGGGCCTTGCGTTGCCTCTGCATAACTTAATGTTCTTGGACTGCCTTCTTCTGTAGAGAAACTCAATACTGCATACGAGTTCTTTCATATTCAAAAGTAAAAGTCTCCTAAGGCAAAAATATTTTATGTTTTTCTGAAAAGAAATATAAATAGGTTTGTCTCCCATCCTCACAGTACCACATTGATTAACAATCCAGATACTTCGGCTATGACAACAGTATAATTACATTCTTTTACATCCACATTATTTTCAAACATTTCTATCTGTAATTCTTTTGCTACTTGCTTCTCCATGTTCATCGGCATTTTTTTAAAACTGTGTCAGTCTGTCTATCTGTTGTCTCTCTTGCTCATTGTATATATTTTCTATCAAATAGGACTGAAATATATTTTCTTTTCAATGTACATTTAAATGTGTGCTGGCTTTCAGACTGCCTATTTTAAATTATACCTTGAGAAAGTACAGATTGTGATTTGTCTAAACTCTTAAGAACTGTATTGCAACATCGAGAGAAATAAGAAGTCCTGTAAAAAGTTATATTCAGATTTGCAAAATGCTTTTAAGAAGTACAGATCAGATAATCTTGTATAGAAATCACCAAGATCAAACTTTGTTTAGGTATTTTTTTATTGCCAATTGCCCAAAAGATTTGGTTTTCAAGAGCTGCATTAGTTAAACAAATACCTATTACTGTATGCTAAACATCCTCAAATGCACACTAAATATTAGTCAGTGGGTTAAATTTTAACTATTAGATTTGGTAGAATGGAACAGCTTTTCATAGAAAGGAAGAAGTTAAAAAGTTGCAAAGCATTTGGCAAAAGTTTCTTGTTCTTTCTGCAAACTTGCCATATAAATCCATTTCCTGCTGTATGTGCCTTCTTCTTCCTTGCTTTATTTGATTGGATATACAATACATCTATGATACTTTAAGGCATTGTTAAAGCATGCACATGTCAAATTTTCTTAAAAGAATTTGCTGTCAGAAGATGCGATGCTAGTAACCAATTTACATATCTCTCAAAGAACAATGGAAACATTCTTGATTTTCATTTTTGCAAATTCTTCGTAAATTCTACAGAGGAATTATTGAGTCTGTCATTTTCACTTCTGTAACAATCTGGTTTGGCACAGCAACCAAATAAGACAGACTTCAATAGGTAGGACTACAGAAAAAATAATTCCAACCAGCCTCCTTCCACTGAGGACCTGTATACTGCAAGAGCCAGAAAGAGGGCTGTGAAAAATACTATCTACAGACCCCTCACATCCTAGACATAAACTGTTTCAACTTCTTCCCTCAAGATGACGCTGTAGGTCAGGGCATTGTACACCAAAACAGCTAGACACAAGGACAGTTTTCCCCCCATGCCATCACTCTGCTAAACAACTACCGGTATTTGCCACAACACTGTCTTATGCCCTGGGATGTCAAACCACCTGGGTTGTATTACTATTATCCTTCTCATCTTTCTTATTACTTATTTCCTTAGCTTCTTATGACCATAACTTTGTTGCTCGTATCTTATTATTTATGTTGATTGCTTTTATTAGTATCCTATTATGATTTGTGTTGATTGCTTATTTGGAATCCTATGACTATCACTGAATGTTATGATTTAAGATGATTGTACTTTATGATTATGATCATGATTTATCACTTGTTTGTATGTACCGGAGAAAAATTCCTTGTGTGTCCAATCACACTTGGCCAAGAAAGCTATTCTATTCTATTCTATTCTATTCTATTCTATTCTATTCTATTCTATTCTATTCTATTCTATTCTATTCTATTCTATTCTATTCTATTCTATTCTATTCTATTCTATTCCTGTTCTGTTTTCAACAAATGCCTACTCTAGGATTGGAATTAGGAAGTTTCTGAAAATTATTAGGAGGTAACCATTACCTTTATGTGCTGCTTGTGAACTCTGGCCCTATGGGCTGGATAGTATGCTTTTGGCCTGCTCTACAAGACCATTTTTCACTGTTATTACTTATTGTATAAACAATTACTAATGATAATATTGTTGTGGTTGTGATTGAGGAGGATGAGGATGAAGTGGGTGATGGCAGAGGAAGAGGTTCTCTAGCTTCAAATCAGGAGAAGTGTGCCTTTGGCTTAACCCATATGACCATTTTCTTCTAAATAAGCATGATTACTAACATACTAACTAGAGTTTTCGAAGACAGTTGATGTATGGAAAATATTGTTAAAGAAAATAGAAAGTTATGTATGGAAGACTAATTTGGAATGAGTGTTTTATTTCTTCCAAGACAAGGCCAAGATCTGCAGTGGTCAAACACTGTAATCTTAATATTGTAATAGCCATGTCTGTCAATGCTGACTGTTTTCTAAGTTACTACTTTTCCATGAACTAAGCCTTTGCCCTTGGTTTTAAGGCATTCCTCAAATTCTCTAAGGGAGTTACAGGTAGTCTTCGATTTACAACAGTTCATTTAGTGACCGTTTGAACTTACAACAGCACTGAAAAAAAGTGACTTATGACCATTTTTCACACTTATGACCATTACAACATCCTGATGGTCACCTCATCAAAATTCCGATGCTTGGCAACTGATTCATATTTATGACGGTTGCCGTGTCCCGGGGGGTCATGTGATCACCTTTTGCAACCTTCTGGCAAGCAAAGTCAATGGGGAAGGCCTAATTCACTTCACAACCGTGTTCCTAACTTAACAGCTGCAGTGATTCACATTAACCACTGTGGCGAGAAAGGTCGTAAAATGGGGCAAAACTCACTTAAAAATGTCTCACTTAGCAACAGAAATTTTGGGCTCGGTTGTGGTCGTAAGTCAAAGACTACCTGCATTTTATCATCTTTGCCCTTTGCATTCCCACATAGTGCAAAACCATGGTTATTAAACAAGTCAAAGTAGCCTGACTGAAAATAATGCTAAGCCTTATCCTTGGGCTTACAAACCCCATTGGCTAGGTTCACACCACATACTAACGGAACAAGCCAGATTGTCTTTTACAACAACACGTAAAGGAAGCCAGTGTCTCCATCAGATCAAACTAGCCGTAGAAATTACCGAGGTTATTAACTTCACGCTAGGGCCGGAACTAGCCTCGCACTAAGAGACCCTGCCTGTTCTCCCAGACACGTTGAAGGCTAGATAGCAGGAAGAGCGACAAGGAAGAGCGTGTCAACTTTTCTCTTGTCATCTTCGACTTGTCCAACAGTGCACTGTTAATAATCATTTAAGCGCTTTGGTTGTCAGTGTCTGCTCTTTCTTTGTAAATGTTACTCATTTCATAAATAAATCAAAACCTGCAGACCTGGGTTTTCAGAAACTTGAATGCTTTTGTTAAAATTGCATGAAGCAAATTCACAAACACATGATTTATATTATCTCAGCCCAGCACGGTAGAAGATAGAATATACTGTTTAAATTAACTTCCCTCCCAACAAATGAAATCAATTCTGTTCTGGGGTTAGTTTTCATCTGCCTTTTGTCTTGTTGCAGAATCTTTTCTATTTCTCTCACTCATTCATCTATTGTGCCCTTTCCTTGATCTGATAGCATTAAACATATAATTAAGTCATAAAGGAGGGAACTGATGAGTATAGCAGATGGTAATTGCTTCCTACATTTGAATGAAATGATATGCATTGCTACAATTTACTGCTCTCGGCTCATATTTTATTCAGGAACCTTTTATCTCTTTTCCTGCAGAATTATTCCGCAATAAATTTAGACATCTTATCAATAGCTCATGTGATAGGAGTGGAACAGAGAGAAACTGAACTTTGAGCATCTTAATGTTTTAAAACAATTTCCCCCCACAATAATTGAATTATCTATCAGTAAAGATTGCACGGCCAACCCAACTTTCTTTTTGTTTTTAAATTTAAGGGTAGCTCCATGACTTGTAAGACTTGTAAGAAAGGCAATAGGCTGGACATATTTCGTGACAGCTTCCTTCCTAGGAAGAAAGGATGCCTCAAAGTTCTTCAGTTTAGTTTTTTTCTTTTGGTTTCTAAGGATCTCCTCATGCACAGGCTTCATATTCTATGGGACAAATATTCAAAAACATTTAGTTTTTCCAGCCAGTGAAATAGCAGGTCACTAATAGTAGGATCCAAATGATTTTTCTCACCGTGCTTGGAAAGCACCAATGGGAAGAGGAAGGGACTGTCTTTGTCTTTCCTTCCTTGTAGTCCACCACTGGAAATGACCAACTGACCAGCCTGCTGCTTCTGGCAATGGAGATCAAGCGGAGCTTGTGGTTGTACTGGGAACAAACAGGGTGGCTTGTAAAACTGGGCAGGGGCAATGCCTGCCATGTATCCCAGCCCAATAAACAAGAGAAGAAGTGCTGATTTCCGGGTTCTTCTCCTGGAAGGAAACTAAGCTTCTTTCTCAAAACAGATTATTAATTTCTCATTGTCGTTGGAAGAAAAGCAAGCACTAAGGTTCTCATTAGCCAGCTCGTTTGACTGGTGGGATTCAGGCCATTGGCCCTGACACATATTAGATAAAGCAACTGCCAAAAAGGGTGCCAAAACTGATGGCTTGAGAATATCCCTTGAACAAAATGTACTCCTATCAACCTCTGCCAGAGGGACTGGATAATGCAAATAATACACCTGTTTTCTGTCTTCAAAGAACTGAATCAACTATAGAGTGAAGGAAAACCTTTATCGGAGACTTTTTCAACTCTTGGGGTATTGTTTTGAGTATTCAAGCTTGACTCAAAGAGGAAAATCATCCTTGGAAAAGAAAGGTTGTAGAGTTGTGTAATACACAAGGAGAAGGCTTTGTATTCTTTGCTGATGTATGACACTTGTTATTCAAGGGAGCTGCTCTGTCCTGTTTTTACACCTGTTTGGTAAAGCTATATTGAAACACCAATCATTCAAATTCCATTTGCAAGAACTTTCACTAATGTAAGTCTGGATTTCAGACTGGCAGCTTTTCTAGCTCTACATGGCACTGTCAAGGATCTTCTACATACCAAACATGTGTGTCACTGAACTAGAGCCCTTCCCTCAATCCCACTATCATTTTTTGAGAGCCATACTCATTTTATTCTTAGGCATCGCTACATAGCATCCTCTGCTACCCAGGGATTGGCTCTGTGCCTCTAGTGAAGGGGTAGGCAACCTTGGCTCTTTTATGACATGTGGACTTCAACTCCCAGAATTCCTGAGCCAGCCACACTGAGGGCAAAGGGAGAGGTTTCCAAGCTGAGCCATGCTGGCTCAGGAACTCTGGGGGTTGAAGTCCACGAGTCACAAAAGAGCCAAAATTGCCTACTCCTGCTCTAGTGGACAAGTAAGCAGCATCAGCTTAATAGGTCACAATGTGTTTTACTGTTGAAATGGCTGACCCTACCCATTTCCCTGATTCTACTGTCCCCATTCAAGACACTAAGGCGCTGCATGTCAATATGAAAAGCGGTGCTTCATAGCTGATTTTAACTGAACAGAGGGAAAAGTCCTTACTGTTCATTATAGCAAGCACTAAGGGTATTTTGTAATTACCAGATGATATTCTTAATTGTAGATGGTTGAACGGGACACTGATGGACCACCATTTTTTTCACTCTTCTATTGGTCAGCCAAATCACTCATGAGGCATTATTAAATCTCTATTATGTGTATAGTCTAACTATGCCACAGGGTTTGGGAGAGCTAAAATCAATTGTAGTATAGAAATGCAGTAGTCATTTCATCCTCATAGAGACAAGGTAAAGAATATATGATTGAAGGGATAATATATGATTGAATATATGGAATATATGAGGGAGAAGTAGGAGAAATGGAGCTGAGCTGTGTCCAGGCAGGAGAAGGAGTGCATAAGAATGTGGTTTGTGAAACTCTTATGATATACGAATGAATGATACATACACATGCAAAAACACACATGGAGGATCTTTTTCTTTAAAAGGCAACTAGACTGGCTACCAATTGGTCTCTGAACACAATTCAAAGTGTTGGTTATGACCTATAAAGCCCTTTATGGCAATGGACCAGGATACTTGTGGGACCATCTCCTGCCTCATGAATCCCAGCGACCGGTCAGGGCGCATAGGGTTGGCCTCCTACGAGTCCCGTCCGTTAAACAATGTCATCTGGTGGGGCCTAGGGCAAGGGCCTTCTCCGTTGCTGCCCCAGCCCTCTGGAACCAGCTTCCCTCAGAGGTTCGTATTGCTTCCTCCCTCCTAGCTTTCCGGAAATTGCTGAAGACACATCTATGCCGACAAGCTTGGGGCATATGAGCTGTGCTCTGCCCCTCGGCCCTAAGAGTGTCCCTTCCATCAGCGACTGCGAGCTGATTGTGTTTGTATGTGGTATGAATGTGGTTAATTTTAAAATTTTTTATTGTATTCTTGTTGTGAGCCGCCCTGGGTCTTCGGAGAAGGGCGGCATATAAGTCTGAATAAACTTGAAACTTGAAACTTTTCCTTGAGAAAGAAGAGGAAAACATTTCGCTTCTTATCCAAGAAGCTTCATCGGTTCTGATGGCATCCTTCCATCCCCCGCTCCATCAGAACCAATGAAGCTTCTTGGATAAGAAGTGAAATGTTTTCCTCTTCTTCTTCTTCTTCTTCAAGGGGGGAAGAAAAACAGTCCCCTTGCCTTTTGAAGGAAAAGAAAAAGCACCTTTGAGACAACTATGACCTGGATGACTGAGAATCTCCACAGACACATGGAGGATGATTTTAAAAATCCTGTCACGTCATGAACTTGCAGTTGTCCAGGAATTTTACTCTGATGTTCTTTGCTTTTGCATCGGTCTGTTGCAAGGAATCAATCCAAACTATTAATCCCTTGTCCTGGATTAACCTTCATGTTAATAAAGCCCAAAGGATCTGTTCTCTCGCTTAAGTAGGTAGAATTGTGAAATAAATCTGACGATATGTTTCTGAATTAAACTTCCTCTCTTTTTCTTTTCAGGCATTTGCCCACAGTGTGCCAGAAGCTCATAACAGTAAGTATTTTTCCACCAGTCAGAGTGTGGGAGGTTCTCTATTTATATAAGTAAAGTTTTATAAATAGATATTGAGCAATGAGCTGAAATTATATGTGCAGTGTTCAGATAATATCATTACTGCTGGTGGCCGGGAGCATGGGAGAGCAGGTTTTCTTAGAAAAATCAAAATGTTACGTAAATCCTGGAAGCAATTCATGATTAAAGGGTGGTTAAAAGTGAGTTTTCAGCATTGCTATCTTTTCAGGAAATTAAACGTTGGCAGGTGTCCAAATAAGAAAGTGAAATCTGTACCTATTATATGCAAATCAATCCATTTAGTTGCATATAATGAAAAGGAAATACTGATGAAAGTCACCAAATCAAAAACTTAGTGCAGATTTTGATAGAAGGAGAACAACGTTCTTTTTTGGTTTGTTTTTATGTTGTTGTTTTTGTTACTATTGTCATTGTTATGAGTATTCATGTCCATACATATATTGGGAGCAGGAGAGAGATGCATGCAGTGACACAATCTGAAGAGGCAAAATAGATGTGTGGCTGAACATTTCTCAGTTTTTCAGCCCATTGAAAAAACATACTTTTAATTCCATCAAAACCAAGGAGACTTGTGTTCAAAGAAAACACTTTTAAAACAGGGGTGCCAATTTGATGTCCACATTCTGATTAACCATGACAATGAAATATAGGTAGGTCGTGGTTAGTGTTTGTTCGAATAAAGTGATATTCAGTTTAGTGCAAATTGTAAATTGATGCCAGGTCATGTTTAATCTGACCCAAATTTCAGTTAATGCAAAGCTAGTGGGTGCACCATTGAGGCCAGCACAGGTGAGTTGGGATTTTAGAAGCTGCTAACGTGTGCAAAATGGAGAAAAGATTCCATCAAAGAGGAACAGTACAGGTTTTCTAAAAAATGCTTTTTTTACCCCAGTGTCAGCTTACCTTAAGTAAAGGAATGTCCAGAGGGTTTTTTTTTTTTTGCTTTCTATAACTACTCTACAACTTTGTTAGCCATAAATTTAAGTACAGGTAGTCTTTGGTTAATGCTTGCCTCATTCAGAGACCATTAAAACTTGTAATTGCTCTGAAAAAATAGATTTATAACTAGTCCTCAAACTTACAGCCATTGCAGCACACACACACAGACACAGTCATTTGATCATGACAGGGTGTTTGGTGCATTTTTTAAATGGTTACAGCATACCATGGTCATGTGATTATCACTTGTGATCCTCACAGCTGGCTTCTGAGTAACAATCAATGGGGAATAAATGGCAGTAATGCCATGCTCCTGTGTTTAATAACATCAGGTGATTCATTTACCATCATAAGTAGGGTGTTGCCACTTAACAATTGAGTAGCTTAGCAAGAGAGTTGCCAGTTCCAGTTGTGCTAATTGAGGACTACTTGTATACTCTTTTTACCCTTTTCTGCAATATTTCATATGTATCTAGAAAAAACTGAACAGATGCACAGGTCACCTGGTCACAACTTTCTTTACTATGGGCAGCTAGCTACCTTTCTTTTAAAATTGTTCTTGGATCTCTAACTGTAAATGAACAGATACATTATGGGGATTCTTTCTAATGTTTAAAAAAATAAATTACTAAATGTACATTTACAGGTGCTTTATAGATTTCTAAGATACACACCAGGTGAAAGAACTGCTCTTACGTTCATTTAATATTAAATTGCACAAAGTTGACCCTTTGGCTGGAATGAAATCTGCTAGGCCTTAGATCAGACGATTCAATCATGATTTTGCAAAAACACAAACATCATCATTTGTATTATTGAATCAATTGACTCAACAACAACAATAATACACAACGTAAATCCAACATAATCATATAGGGTCACTCAATGTGTGATCCCAGGTAATGTGTCTGTCTAGATAGTTTTCCTTAATTTGCATCTTAAAGAATTGTTTCAGAGGTGGCCTTCTTGAAATCCATCAGATTTTGGGGGGGGGCAAATGAAGGTTGACATAACTCGGTATCTTTCACCCATATCAAGGAGAAACATATATATATTACTGTGCTGATCATGGTATCTACAAAAAAGGAGTCAATAAATTGCCACAACCGAAGCCTCTTTCATTTTTTACATGTGATGAAAAACACTGAATCTTATCAGAAGTAAGTCCTGTTATGTTCAGTAAAACATATTCCTAAATGTTGTGTCCTGAGCCTGCAAAAGCAGGCTCGGGATGTTGCATTGGTCCCGAGCATTCCAAAGCTGCCCGGGACCAGACTGAGCGGTGCAGGCCTTGCGCACATGCGCAAGGTACGAAAGCATTCTGTTACTGTTGCTTGTCATTGTACAAATTTCTGGCCGTATAAAGGGGCCTGCAAGCCTTTTGTTTTTATTTGGGTGTTGTTAGAAGAAGAATAAAGAGCTGTTGAACATCGCCATGTGTCTTTATCATTCGCACGCGAATGAAGTACTTAACACTGGTGACGAGGATGGGATCCTTTGCAAGCTGAAGAAAAAGCTTTAAGGACTTACCCAGAAAGTCCTGAAGAGGGGAAGACAGCGTCTGAATCAGTGTCCCAGCCTGCCAGTATAGCGTCGCTAAAGGGTGAGCTCGGCTAAACGACCCTTTCCCCAATAGCAGTTTGCAGAGGAGTGAATGGTGAAGGTCATAATAGTATGATGCCGAAGATTGGCCGTTTGTCTGATTTTGATGTCTCACACCCAGAGAGATGGAATTCCTATGTTGCAAGGGTGGAGAATTACTTCAGAGTAAATCAAATTAGAGAAGACGGCTTGAAGGCTGCAACTCTTTTGTGTGTCTGTGAACAGGAAGGTTTTGAAATTGCAGAGAATCTGGTGGCCCCTGCACTTCTGGAGTCAGTAACATATACTGACTTGAAGAAAATGTTGAAGGAACACTTCCAGCCAAAGTTATCTGTTATTGCTTGGAGGCATGCGTTCGAGCAGAGAGACCAGAGGCCTGGTGAATCTGCTGCAGATTTTTTTGCGGCCTTAAGGCAAGCAGCCAGACCTTGTGAGTTCAAGGATCTGGAAGAGAGGCTGCGAGATCGCTTCATATGCGGTTTAAGGAACAGAGACTTACAACAAAAGATTTTTGCAAAAGAAGATGTCTCTTTCCAAGACGCGCTACGAGAGGTGATAGCTGAGGAAGCAGCAGGCGGGGCTGTGAAGGCCTTACGGCTCACCAAAAACCCTCCAGACACAGCCACCGTCCATCAAGAGGACGCTTGAGAAGGATCGGAAGCGGATCCTGAAGAAGAGGTGGATAGGCTTCACCAGCCAGCTGAAAGGAGGCAGAAGGAATGTCCGGACAAGGCCCCACCATCTCTTCAATGCTTTGGGTGCGGAGGACGCCACAAGCGAACTGACTACAGATTCCGCTCCACCATTTGCAGAGCGTGTGGCAGGCAAGGCCACATCGCATCTGTCTGTTTGGGTCGCTAGAAGGTCCAACCTCGTGAAGAATTACGTCTGAAAGGTACCAAGGTCCCCAGCCAACATAGGGTGGGTTTCTGCGCATTGTGCAGGAGTATTTTGAGGACAGGGACACATAAGCTCCTTAAAAAGAAACTGTCCATTAATGTAAGGTTGCAAGGGGTTCCCTTATCAATGGAGTTGGACACTGCATCTGCTCTTTCCATTATTTCTATTAACACATTCAAAAGGATATGCAGCAGCAGTGGCCTTCGAGTTAAACTCAGGCCATCCCATCTAATACTTACAGATTTTCAGAATTCTATGGTGTGTGTTAAGGGGGAGGCCACTCTTAGAGTACAGCATAAGGATTTTGAGGGTCCCCTAGATGTGGTGGTGTTGGGGGTGAGCGTACGAATCTTATTGGACTCGATTGGTTCGAGGCTCTGGGAATCCAGGTAACTGGGCTGCACCATTTGCAAACGTTGAGCCTTGCAGAAGTCTACAAGGAGTTTGCAGATGTGTTTAGTTCAGAGCTAGGATCCTACAAGGGGCCTCCAATTTCGCTACGGTTAGACCCAACCATCACGCCCATCAGGGTTAAGCCTAGGAGGGTACCTTTTGTCCTCAAAGGCAAGATTGATGCTGAGCTGGACAAATTGCTCCAGCAGGGCATTCTAGAACCTGTGGATTCAAGTCCATGGGAAACCCCCATAGTAACGCCTCTAAAGGCTAATGGGGATATACGTATACGTGCAGACTACAAGTACACACTGAATAAGGTGCTGCAACAGCACGCTTATCCAGTGCCTGTGGTAAGTCACATTCTGGCCTCCCTCAAGGGGGGGGCGCATTTTTGCGAAGCTTGACCTGGCACAGGCCTATCAACAGCTACCTGTTGATGAGGCAGCTGCAGAGGCCCAGACTATTATAACTCACAGGGGGGCCTTCAAGGTCAAGAGACTGCAATTTGGGGTAAATGTAGCCCCTGGCATATTCCAAAGTGTCATGGAGAGCACACTTCGAGGTATTCCTGGGGTCTGTCCCTACTTTGATGATGTCCTCATTGCTTGGGAGTCATCTCAAAGTTTAGCAGAGAGATTAAAGGCTGTCTTGCTTCGTTT
The DNA here is from genome assembly GCA_034064705.1 of Bothrops alternatus. Classification (NCBI taxonomy): domain Eukaryota; kingdom Metazoa; phylum Chordata; class Lepidosauria; order Squamata; family Viperidae; genus Bothrops; species Bothrops alternatus. The sequence continues at coordinate 4,211,137 of JARGCV010000052.1, read as the reverse complement.
TTGAAAAGCAGGCCTTAAATTAAAGAAGGATAAATGTAAGAGGAGTCACTTCTACTGACTTCTTAGGATTCAGGATAGATGCTCAAGGCATTCACCCCGCTGAAACTAAATTGCAAGCTATCCAGCAGGCCCCAAGACCTAAGTCTAAGAGTGAGCTGCAAGCCTTCTTGGGACTATTACATTTCTACCATGCATTTCTCCCACATAAAGCTGCAGTGGCAAAGCCTTTACACAGGCTCTTAGACAAGCAGGCTCCTTGGCAGTAGACCAAAGTCCATGACAAGAGTTTCAATGAGGTTAAGGCCTTGCTCACTTCTAATGCTGTTTTAGTGCATTTCAATGAGCAACTGCCTATTTGCATCACACACGATGCATCTCCTTATGGGGTAGGAGCTGTACTCAGCCATCTGAAGGTTGATGGGACACAGGTCCCTGTGGCCTATTATTCAAGGACTCTGTCTTCTGCAGAATGGAATTATGCTCAAATTGACAGAAACCTTGGCCATTGTGGCTGGCATTAAGAAATTTCATGATTTCTTAAATGGCCGTCATTTCACAGTCTGTACTGACCATAAGCCTCTGCTGGGTTTGTTTACCACTAACAAACAGACCCCACATATCATTTCTCCTTGTATGCTGAGGTGGTCCATTTTCCTGTCAGTATATGACTATACATTAGTTCACAAACCAGGAAAAGAAATGGGTCATGCAGATGGCCTGAGCAGATTACCCCTGAACCAATTAGAGCCAGATCCTGCTCCAGCCATTAATATTCTGTCCATTTCAGGAGTTGCCTGAGTCTCCCCTCAATGCTAGGGATGTGGCTGCAGAAACTGCCACTGATCACACGCTTATACACGTGCTGACATGGGTGTTGTCAGGATGGCCTGACAAGTGCCCAGATACTGAGTTCCAAAGCTTCTGGCACAAGAAGCATGAGTTTTCCACTTTCAAGGGTTGCCTGTTATGGGGTAGCAGGGTAGTGATTCCAGCCTCATTGAAGTCTAGAATCTTGATCTCTCCGCATGAGGGACATCCTAGCATAGTCAGGATGCAAGCACTTGTACGCAGCCATCTTTGGTGGCCTGGACTCGATAAAGCCATCGAGGCCCAGGTGCACAGGTGCCAAGTGTGCCAACAGTCTTGGCCTGAAATGCCTCAGGCCCCAGTACATAGGTGGGAGGAAACTCAAACCCCATGGTCTAGGGTGCATGTAGATTATGCTGGGCCCTTTCAGGGGCAATTCTTCCTGGTTGTTGTTGATAGCCATTCCAAGTGGCTAGAGGTTGTTCCTATTTCTTCCACCACTACTGCCAGGACCATCCAGGTGTTGAGAGGAATTTTTGCATCACACGGTCTTCCAGATGTTCTGGTTTCAGATAATGGCTCTCAATTTACCTCTTCTGAGTTCCAGGCTTTTCTTCAGGCCAATCTGATCTGGCATGCAACATCGGCTCCCTTCCATCCATCCTCCAATGGACCGTCAGAGAGAATGGTGTGCACCACCAAAGATGCCCTCAAGAAACTGACTTACAGTAACTGGCATCACAGGTTAGCAGATTTCTTTCTTGCATACTGCACCACACTATGCACTGCCACAGGGAAGAGCCCTGCTGAACTCTGCTGGGGTTGCCGCCTCATCACTAAACTGGACAGGTTGCACTCTGACCGGGTGGCTTCACAGGTGTCACAACCATGGGCACCTAGGAGACTCCAGGTGGGCAATCCGGTCTGGGCAAGAAACTATGGGCCTGGACATCTCTGGGTCACAACTGTGGTCTGCAAGATCTCGGGGCCGTTGTCATACGAAGTTGCCTTCGGTGACGGCCGTGTTCTTCGCAGACACATAGACCAACTGCATTGGAGACTGGACTTGCACCCTTCCACTCCTGGTTCTGCTCTGGGGGGGGAGGAGGACCATAATATGCTTTCTGGGTCACAGTTTCCCAAGACTAACGGGCCCTCACTAGCTGCTACTGAGGCTGTTTGGGATTCATCCCAAAGTTCCACAAATACTCCTAACAGGAATTCATTGGATAGGGGATCATCCCACACATCCATTATTACTCCAGACAAGGAGTCATACTGGGGGTATCCACAGTATTCATATATGTCAGATAGTGCTCCAGACAGGGAGACTGACCAGGGGTATCCACACAAATCACAAACAGCAAGAGAAAATGAATTCCATCAGGGGCGCTTGCCTCATTCCGCAATTGCTCCCAAAAGGAGGTCTCCAGCAAAGGGGGTTGCCATGGAGGCAACTCCTGACTCTGGCAACTCTGGCATGTGCTTGAGGGCCACAGAGTACTAGGGCACTTTCGCTACCCAGCCCTCTCCATCTGCTGGCCGTGGGCTCGAGGGACAGTGTTCCCAAGAGGGGTCCATTGTGGAATCGGGGATTTCCACTCCTCCATGGTATGCTGGCTTGGACTTAGAGGGTCCAGCCAGCCAGCAGTGGGGTCGGTCAACCGGGTATTCAGGGCAGCAAAGTCCTGGCCTGCCTAGCCTGGTGGGCGAGCAGGTAGGCCAGGCACCCTCACCGGGGTCACCTGGAAATCTAGGGCGGCAACGCCCTGGCCTGCCTAGCCTGGTAGGCGAGCAGGTGCGCCAGGCAATCTCTCCCGGCCTTAGAAGGTCGCAGTGGGCCAAGTACCCACCCAAACATCTGAGAGAATTTGTGAAGTTGTTGTCAAATCATGAGGGTTCTGTTCATGAGGGCCTGAATAAAGGGAGTAACTCGTGGTAGATTATTTGTATTTTTTTTATTTTGGATACATTATTGTATTACTAAAAATTGAAGGGGGTTGCCTGAGGGCAGACTCGAGTATTTCACACTCCTTGCATTTGATTACTGAAACCGTATGACACTCTTCCTAATGAATGGCGTACTTGTGTGCGCGCAAGGTATATTCCATCTAGGGGGGAGGGGTATTGTGTCCTGAGCCTGCAAAAGGAGGCTCGGGATGTTGCATTGGTCCCGGGCATTCCAAAGCTGCCCGGGACCAGACTGAGCGGCGCCGGCCTTGCGCGCATGCGCAAGGTGCGAAAGCGCTCTGTTAATGTCGCTTGTCACTGTACGGGTTTCTGGCCGTATAAAGGGGCCTGCGAGCCTTTTGTTTTTGTTCGGGTGTTGTTGGAAGAAGAATAAAGAGCTGTTGAACATCGCCCTGTGTCTTCATCATTCACACGCGAACGAAGTACTTAACACTAAACATATTTAAGAATATATTGAGTGCTGGGTCCAGAAGCTTAGATTTGATAGGATAGCACCCTTTGTTTGAGATACTATGCTGACTCTGTAAACCCCTTAGAGGGGGCTGTAAAGTATTGTGAAACGTTATATAAGTCTGAGCGCTTTTGCTATTGCTATACTGATTTGAAGGAATCTGCTGTAAAAGTATTATACAGATTTTTACTTGGTATATAACAGCAACAGTAATGTCATCATTATGCTTCAGGCAAAAGTTTGCATCTACCTCCTTCCATTTTAAGTTCTCATTGCTTTTCTTGTATAAAGGAATCCAAAGGAGAGTTGTCAGTAATAATTTCTTGAGAGATTTTTTAAAAAGCCGTGCCTCCCACCCTTATTAGTTTTAATCAAGAGTCACGGCTCCCTAAGCTTGCTTTGAAAATTATTACCTATCAGTAAGACAGAAGACCAGCACATAAGCTATTGACAGCAATAGTGAATCAGCTCTTTGTGGCACTTATTGAGACAGTTTCCCTTCTTTTTTCAGCTCATCTGAAATTAAATTCTTACAAACAAAAATAAAAAAGCTACCCTGAGCAATAGGGTGAGATTAGAATTTTTTCATAGACCAGAACTTATAATTTCTGGGACGTCCTTGATACAGGATAGATACCAGATAAGAAGATATCGGATATGTGTTCAATTTCCCCTATACAGGAAGTTTGGAGGAGAGAATTGGGGATGCAGTGTGAATTTTTAATCAATATCCCTAGAACAAATGTCATTTTCTCTGTTTCCAACTAGTTATGAGTCATAAAGCAAAAACATACAGAAACAGAAGTGTTATATTTTCCACTTGGTATTAATAGTGGGTTACAACAGGTGTGGAGAGGCAATTTGGACAAAAAATATGTTATGAGGAAAGTGCCAATTACGAAGTTTAATCTTTAGTTTGGCCCTTAATATACATTTGCAAATAAATTTTTTTCATTTAAAAATAACAGCTAAGCATCATTTGGCAAACCTAGTATCTACAGGAAATGCATGTTTTTTATTCACTAATCTCCATTGAAATCTACAGCAGTGGTGCCAAACACAATTGAGATTATGTATGTTTACCCAAACATAAATTATTTTAATTGCTTAAAACAGAAACAAAATTAAAGTTATCCAAACCAGATGGTCATCTCCACAATGCAAGGAATTTTCATGGACAAAATTTCCCCCTTTCTTACCTATCTGGTTAGCAAAATTGACCTGAACCCTTTTCATTATACCATTCTTCAACTAAGTTAATTCCTATGTCATTATGTTTGTCTCTAGTCAGATGAATTTTTGAAGTTTCTTCCCTTAAAAAGTCCCAGTTATTTTCTGTAATTTGCAGAACATAAATTTCCTCCAACTACAAGTATCATACTGATTGTTCATAAATCCGTCTGTTTAGATGAACGCTTTATTGCTTAATTGGCACATAGAAACAGAATGGAAAAGTCCAAAATATAATCAGGTGAACTTGCTTGACATAATAAAAATAATGTCAAGCTACCTCATTCGGGTTAGCCCAAAAAGGCAGGAATCTTGTCTAAAAGATCCCTTTGGGAAAGTAGTTAAGAAAGAAACAAATTGCTAAGGAAACAAAACAAAAAAGTTACCTTAATCAGAGAAAGGAAGTTGGTCTGAAGCACATGAAAACCCTCCCAATCCCAGCTAATCAACAAAGCAAGAATTCAAAACAAAGGCCTGAAGCCTGCCAACTCCCTTTACTAGTGTTTGAATCCAGACTTGGTGGCTTCCATTCCTCTGGTTAGTGCCTGGCAACCTAGTTGAGAAGGACATGGATAAATGTGTGTGGTTGTGTGTGTGTGTGTGTATCCTGTGTGTGTGTGTGTGTGTGTGTGTGTGTGTGTGTGTGTGTGTGTGAGAGAGAGAGAGAGAGAGAGAGAGAGAGAGAGAGAGAGAGAGAGAGAGAGAGAGAGAGAGAGAGAGAGAGAGTAACTGGTAAGGTTTTGCTATTACTTTATTGTAAACAAAATAAAACTGCCCACAGTCATTTTGTAATGAGATGTGCAGCAAATAAATCTAATAAATTCATTCATTCATTCTAAATAGTCAGCATATTGCCCCCACCAATCTGGGTCCTCATTTTACTGACCTCAGAAGGATGGAAGGCTGAGTCAACCTTGAGCCAGTCAGGATTGAACTCCTGGCAGTTGGCAGAGTTAGCCTGCAATACTGGGTTCTAACTACTATGCCATCAGGGCTATTCATTCATCCATCCATCCATTCATTCATTCTCTATGAACTGTATTCCAAAAAACATCTTGTGCCCCAGTGTTGGGTTGGATGTGATTTGTGCATGTCCCTAATGATTTCCCTCCTGTTGACCAGTACTGTGTGTTTGTCTGATCTAATCGGATAGAAAGCAAGGTGTGGCTTACAAGATCCATGTGCCTCAACAGGCTGTAAATATGTGAGTAGTGACCATAAGCCAAACCTGGGACCACATATAACATCACCTGTTCCTTTAACTAAGACTGTCATCTAGATATCTAAGACCTTTTTTCATTGTTAATTTGAATTGTTATCCATCTATTCTTTGCTATAATGGTATTTACTGTCCTTATTGCCAATGTGTGCCTATTGTTTCTGGATATAACGATATCCTTTCTTGTTGTATCCTCTCTTGTTTTAGCTCAATCAAAAGAAAGCAATTGATGGAGTCATCTAGCTTGCTTCCTCTCCTTGCATAACATGTCACTAGCCCACTGAAAAATTTCCACCAACCACTGTCTTGGCTGTGGGTTGGGAATGGGGTTTAGGCAATAGGCAATTCTTGACTTGTTTAGAATGCAAGTTTTGTTCTGAAAGTATTATTTTAATGTTCAAAACAAAAATGGTAAAATAGCTTTTGTCTTTCATTTGGACACAACTTGTATAGCTTAGTACAGTCTTCAATACAAGAGAAGATCCTAAATTTAAAATCCATTAGGAAGATCCGCGGAGCTCTCTTTTCAGCATTTACAGCAGCTCTGTGGAGATCCTCAGCATTTCTTCTGCCCAAATTCTTGTGTGACTTTCTCCACTTCTGGAGGTGCACAGTGTCTTTTAAAGTAGACAGTGGTGAAGACAACTTCTTCTTCTTTTTTGATTTGCATTGCTACTTCCTTCCAGGTCTAGTCTGTAGCATTTCCATCAGACATGGACTGCATAATAAGGGCCCATTGAGCAAAAGAAGTAGATAGATGCTGTATTGAACCTTGTCCAGGGGTCACAGTAGAAAAGGCCAGTGTTTTAGAACATTGTTATAGAACTGGTCTAAGGATGTCCATGTTCTAGGCTGCTCTAAGCCTCATAATCACAGTGGCCACACAGGCCAGTCATTCCCTCTCATCCCAACCTATCTTTCAGGAGTGTTGTCATAGATAAACTAGGAAGGACAGCTATGTCTGCCATCCTGACCTCAACAAAGGAAGGAAAGAAGGACTTATGAAAGGCATAGGCATAGGACAGTGGTGGCGAACCTATGGCACGGGTGCCAGAGGCGGCACTCAGAGCCCTCTCTGTGGCCACGTGCGCCATCGCCCCAGTCATAGGCCTTCTGCTGGGTTTTATAAAACCTTTTTGCTTTAGGCCTCCGCCGCCATGTGCAAAAAAAAAAAAGATTCAATCAGTCAATTTCAACTTCTGGCGGGAAAACAAAAGATCTCGCAAAGTTGGAATTGATTGATTGAACTTTTTAGTCCCACCCAGTCTGCTGTTATCACCGCAGCCACACCCAGCCAATGGGCCACACCCACCCGGCACCCGACGATGCATAAGTGGGTTTTGGGTTGCAGTTTGGGCCCTTGGTCTCTAAAAGGTTCACCATCACTGGCCTAGGATGAAAGTAACCCAAGGTGGCAAAAAGTAGTTTGATGGCCATCCTAAGATTACCATTTGCTCCTTTCCTCCTATACATGACCGATGTTTTCTTTGTTCTCATCTAAATAGTTACAATTTGAAAAATACAGGCAATTCGATTTGACCAGGAATAGATTTATTAGCGCCACCAGACTTTGCATTTTTAAATTTTCTTTTATGCAGCTGGAAATATCTTTTAAGAGGGGGCACGGAAGGCCACACTTGGAAAGCCACTGTTTAAACTGTCAGTACCATTATAGTGCAACACAATACATATTTGCATATCAGGATATATTTAGGAGAGGGTCTCTGATCACAAACGTATTCATGTGAAGTATTCATGCAGGAAAGGCTATGCAGGTAAGGAACAATGTGCCCACCTGACCTGGCTGTCCTCCCACCCAGCTTTAGGAATACCAATCACAATGTGGCCAGACCCTTCCTGTATATAGACCCTCTATGCCTATGTGTGTACTTGACGTGCTGTGTGTGTTCCAGCAGTGTTCTTTCAAATGCCCTGTTATCTTGTGTGCACAGTGCTATAGTTTCCAATTCTGATAGCCATTAGTATGCTGTTTCAGGGGATTTTGTGTGTGTGTGTGTGTGTGTGTGAGAGAGAGAGAGAGAGAGAGAGAGAGACGCAAAATAACATCAGTGTTTTTACTGAATTTAATTTTGTTTAACCTTCTTCTCAGAGAGGGAAATAGTCTGAGGTTGAGTGGTTTGGCAGAGATAAAGAAAGTTAAAATAATTCAGATATCGTAAGCTCATAGGCTAAATGTGTTGTCACGTGGGTTCCAACTACTATTGATGCTTGAGAGTTTCCAATTGCTGGTAATGGACTGAGGGGGGAAAAAGGATAATGTGTTTGATTGATCAGCATGGACAAATTTCATTTAGGAGATCAATAACAGTTTATACTTGACAGAGCTGAGGGAGCACATTTATTTTTCCCTGGGACTGAATAAATGTTTTCAGTGGGATCACAAATATAAAGCAAATCTAACCACTTCTTCCTAACTCGAGGCAGAACAGTGTTATTGCAAGCAATGTTTATTTAAACTAATATACAGAGCAACAGATAGCCAGAGGCTGAAGCTACTGAATGAAATGAAAGTGTAGTTTATTAAAATAGAACATATAGCAAAGAGATGACTTTGTTCTCCTATTTATGTGAAATCCATAATGGAACAAATCACTGTTTCTTAACAGCTCGCTGGCAGTGTGAATATACAGTATATCTGTGTGGTGCTAGTGAGGATGTATTGAAGATTGTTTAAAAGAAAAAAAATGCAGTAATTGATCATTCCCTCAAGCAGAAATAACGACTTATTGTCTTGCATTCTGAAACTGTACATGAAGTGGCTTAATGCAATAATAAATTCATTATTTTAAAGATGTTACTGGGCCATTTTAATTTGCTGCAAAAGATTAACATGGCTACCCTTCTGGAAACTCAACATGTACCCGATCAGGTTGTGTGAATTGCATAATGTTGAGGATTGCTGCAAAGCACAAGTTTAATATTAAATTACTGTATACCATAGTTTTTTTTTTAAGGCAAAAGAGTGGCAATCTGAGTAACAAGCCATGAGGATGTCAAAATGACAACACAGATGTCACATGACATTATTGTGAAAATGATGCAAGTCGGTTGTGGTGTCATGACATCATATCTATGTCTTGCTGATATCATGAAGGGTGGTGCACTGTTATTTGTCCCCATTGTGGACAGCCATGCATAAAAGTAAAATCAAGAGGGGGGGTATTAAGCCCCACTTAACTGGCAAGCAGAAACAACATGAATTTTCTGAAGGTCTTTTTAATGCTCATTTGGGGTGCATACAAAATCATGGAAACTTTAATGGGAACTGTAAGAGGAATTTCCTGATCTCATTTGGAGTTAGAAAATTCACCAGATGGATTTGCAGTTGGCTGACCAACCTCACTCAGCACGTGATCCTCAAAGGAACTACATCTACATGAAGGGAAGCATGCAGTGGGGGGTACCTCAAAGTGCTGTCCTGGGCTCCATGCTCTTCAATTTCTTCATAAATTACCGTGATGATGGGATTGAAGGGGTCTTCATCAACTTTGTGAATGTCACCAAGCTGGGGGGGGAAGGGAATTATTAGCACTTTGGAAGACAGACTCAAGATTCAGAAGGATCTTGACAGACTTGAGCATTGGGCCCTAGCCAACAAGATGCAATTCAGTGGTGAGAAAAGTAAGATCCTGCACTTAGGCTGAAAAAACAACAACAGATGCATAGGTACAGAAGAGGGGGTCAATTTGTCCTCCACAGCACCTAAGGGCAGGACAAGAAGTGGAAGTTCCTTGGAGGGTGATCCAAAGAAATAAGGAGGAATTTCCTGACAGTTAGAACAATTAGTCAAAGCTTGCTTCCTGGCATGTGGGTGCTCCATCTCTGGAGGTTTTCAAGAACAGATTGGACAAACATTTGTCCATGATGAGATAAGGACTCTTGACTTGGGTAGGGAGTTGGACTAGAATACCTCCAAGTTCCCTTCTAGCCCTATAATTCTATGATTCTAATTAAGACAAAATCTCTCCAGATCTCTCAGCACCTGAACTGACTTGCCATTTATGAGGTAAGCTTCCTGCTGAATACCAACTATTCTGGTCTTTTATTCTTGGTGATATCAACCGTACCATTTAGGAACCTCTTTGTATACCAGGTATGATAACATTGTCACTTTAAAACAAAAAAAACACCTTTATGTCAGTACATTCCTTTTCTCCCTTATTTTTTTGTAAGAAAGAATTCTAGAAATGATGAGTTTAATTAGAAAAGATCTCCCACCCCTCAATGACACAATGGTGTCCAGATCAGCTGGTGAGGACTTTGCCTAAAAACAAGGGCGAAGAACCTTTGCCTTCCAAATGTTGTTGTGGAACAGTTCCACCATCTCTCCCTTCTGGTTAAGGCCACTAAGGCCACTAAGACTTGTAGTCAAACAAAATCAGGATTACCACATGGTACCCACCTGTGCCTTAAAAGAATGTAAACGTTATGAAACCAGATTGAGTATATGAAAGATTATTCCTTAAATTCCAAGGAATATATCACCATCACCATCATCACCACCAAATTTTTATTCAGTCATAGACCAGCATGATTCCTTGAATTCCTGGTGGACAAGCAACCCCAATATTCAATTTAGAAATATTTTCATGAGCTGAAACTAAAGGAACATCAGAGCAACATATAAGCACAACGCAGTGTGGAAACAAACAAAGAGACCAATCAAAATGCCACAAAATATCAAGGAAGCTTTTGAATTCTTGCAATGAAGGTACATGTAAATATATGTGTCCCAGTATAATGTTGCAGTATCCAATCTGAGTTTGTCACCGGGACCAAGGTTTATTCTCCCCCAGGGAAGAATATCTGCACTTTTTGAATTCTCTAGACTTTTTCAATAGACTAGTTATTAAAGAAATCAAATTGGCATAAAAACAGCTTCTTTTCTTCTCTATTTCTTACTGCGTTATTCAATAAACAGACTATGCTAAGATCTAAAGAATTGCATATATTGGCTCCCCCAGCCAATCAGAACACAGCCAACCCCCCAGCCAATCAGAGCACAGCCAAGCCCCTAACCAATCAGAACATAGCCAAGCTCCCAGCCAATCAGTTCAAACCCCCACTGGCAGTTAAAAGGAAAAAACAGCTCAGACCACACATTGCTCCTAGAAGCAGAAGCCAAAAGCACCAGCCTGAAGATGATGAATGAGAGTTCATCGAAACGTCGCCCAGACACTTCAAATTCTATGTGGGAGAAAACCCGAAGAACCAAAGACCTACATATATATATTATTCTGATGCTCTTTCATTTTCTGTTTGCTGATAGCTTGGTTGGTATCAGGAAGATATTGCCTGATTATGTTTTTTCCCCTTTCTGAAGGCATATTGTTTCCTCTATTTATCTACAGATGGTACATAAAAGTATAAATCCAACATGTCTAGAAGGAACTAACTTGAGGAATAATGACTTCTGTGTAACTAGGAAACTAGGTAGCCAACGTAATGCTAATCATGCCACATGGATCTCTCAAGGGTGTCAAGTCGTAGACAACATGTCACAACAGAAATGCCCCCCCTTCTATGTTGACAGGAGAGCATTAGATTGACAACTGGAGAAAATTAATGAAATTATACCATCATGGGCTGATTAGGGACAATCTAGGTATACTAATAATTATTATGAGCACATTTTTTTAACCCAATGGTTTCATAACGTTTTAACTTGAGGCAACATTCCTTTGTCAATTCTGCAAAACAGAATTTCTTATTCTGGACTGTTGCATTGTATAGGAAATTACATACATTAAGAAAGAGAAAAGCAAGCTTTGCAAAAGGCTATGAAGCTCAAATGCCATAAAATTAAGCAACATTCCTCAGATGATGCTTTCCAAAGCTGAGTTGCATGTATGTGCACAGGCACCACATTGCTGTGTTGTCTCCAGCATCATAAACTGAATTAGTCAGACTTCTGCTTCATTCATTTAAAATATTGACGCTCGAGATCCTGCAATATGTTTCTTCTGTCACATATAGTGATATAGACCATAAGTTTCTATTGCAACCCCATGTAGTTAATTCATTTGGGTGATGGAATAGTAGATATTAGGGTGACAGGGCAAGAACAGTGGGTAGAAGATGATCTAGGAGACTCCAGATAGAATAGAATAAAATCTATTCCTTGTTAAGGCAGCTGGGAATTGTAGTTCAGCAATATTTGGAAGGCCCTTCTCATTTTAGTCTATGTTGACCCTGCGCCATATATTTGGATATTAAAGATCTGCTTCTACCCTTCCAATGACCCCATTTCTGCTATATAACAAATTAATCCCACTATTAAACTGTGGACCATATGCTACCTGTCAACAATAAACATGGTTCATACAGATTGCTGAAACATAATGCAGTTGGCTTGACTTTGGTTTCGTATATAGTGGAAACCAAGAATATTCTGGTGGTTTCTAAAGCCACATTTATACCTTAATGTGCTGGATGAACTCAGCTGCTTTGACTTTACTCAATAAAGCATGTTTAAATAATTGTGGCTTGGTATATGACAGACCAATTATCTGATTTTTTTGCATTTTGAAGCAGTGCTTCACAACAGTAAACTGACAGAGCAACCTTATCCTTTCTTGCTAAAGGGAGACTACTTGAGCAGTTAGCAAAACCCAATTCTTAAATGCAAGTGTGATGGAAGCCCTATTATTAGTATGGTTTGCAGCTATGTTCTGAAACTTGGGGAGCTGCAGTAATGAGAAGTCAGTTTCAATAAAAGACGCCGAGTGGCTATTCCAGGCACTCTTTGCAAACAGACGTTTAAAATGCATATTGTCCGTGTGTTTTCCAGTAACCAAAATGCCAACCACAATTTCCTTGGGGCCACTTTTATGTCAACGGATGAAGTTTTCAGGTCTCGTAACCCCAGGGTCATTATCTAAGGGACTTCCAGGTCATTGTGTGTTCCACAACGTTTGAGGCAATGGTTGGCCTTTGACAGTACTGCTGCGTTACACCAATTCTTAAGGCATAAATAATCATGGTTAATTTGCTACGTGAGGAGCTGCTTGGTTTTTACAATGTAAATGCATTATGAAAGTATTTGACTTAAGGATACTTAATTAGGAAAGGGAAACTTTGACATGCTCAAAGAGGAAAACAAAATCCCCTGAATTTCGGAGTAGAAAACAAAAGGGTGAGACGTGTGTCTGAACATGTGTATAAGTGGCTTTTCCCATTCCAATGCTCTCCCCCAAGTGCCTCAGATTATGGGATAGGGCAGGGGTAGGCAACCCTGGCTCTCTTATGACTCATGGACTTCAGCTCCTTGAATTCCTGAGCCAGCTATGCTGACTCATGTTAGAGAAAGGTAGGGATTCAGTTTATATATTTATTAAATTTATATCCCCATTTCCATCATATTGTCGAAGCAATTCTGGGTGGCTTTCAAAGTGATAAGAAGGTAATATGGCGAGGGAGGCGTTTGCCCAGGTTCGCCCGGTGCGTCAGTTGCGGCCCTATTTGGACCGGGAGTCACTCCTCACAGTCACCCATGTCCTTGTCACCTCGAGATTCGAATACTGTAATGCTCTCTACATGGGGCAACCTTTGAAGAATGTCCGGAGACTGCAAGTAGTCCAGAATGCGGCCGCGCGAGCCATCTTGGGTCTCCCAAGACATGCTCATATCACTCCAGCCCTCCGTGAGCTGTACTGGCTACCAATTGGTCTCAGAACACAATTCAAAGTGTTGGTTATGACCTATAAAGCCCTATATGGCAATGGGCCAGGATACTTGCGGGACCGTCTTCTGCCCCATGAATCCCAGCGACCAGTTAGGGCACATAGGGTTGGCCTCCTACGAGTCCCGTCTGTTAGACAATGTCATCTGGCGGGGCCTAGGGTTAGGGCCTTCTCTGTTGCTGCCCCAGCCCTCTGGAACCAACTTCCCTCAGAGGTTCGTACTGCTCCCTCCCTCCTAGCTTTCCGAAAACTCTTAAAAACACATTTATGCAGGCAGGTTTGGGGATAAATAAATAAATAAACAAACAAATAAATAAATAAATAAACAAACAAACAAACAAACAAACAAACAAATAAATAAATAAATAAATAAATAAATAAATAAATAAAAAAAAACAGTTGAAATTAACAAGGATTAAATGGAGAATAAAAGCCAAGAGATTTTTGGATATTAAACATGGGGGGGGTGAGATCTTCTCTCTACCCCATCAGTCATCGCCAGAATAGAGCCCCCATATCGAGGTCCCCGACCACCCGGCTGAGCCAGGTTTTAGAATAGAATAGAATAGAATAGAATAGAATAGAATAGAATAGAATAGTTGGAAGGGACCTTGTAGGTCATCTAGTCCAACCCCCTGCCCAAGCAGGAGACCCTACACCATTTCTGATGGATGGAAGTCCAGTCTCTTCTTGAAAGCTTCCAGTGATGAAGCTCCCACAACATTTGAAGGCAATCTGTTTCATTCGTTGATTGTTCTCACTGTCAGAAATTTTCTCCTTATTTCCAGGTTGAATCTCTCCTTGATCAGTTTCCAGCCGTTATTCCTTGTCTGGCCTTCAGGTGCTTTGGAAAATAGGTTGATCCCTTTTTCTCTGTGACAGCCCCTCAAGTATTGGAACACTCTCACATTTCCCCTGGTCCTTCACTTCACTAGACTAGCCATGCCCAGTTCCTGTAACTGTCCTTCATATGTTTTAGCCTCCAGTCCCCTAATCATCTTTGTTGTTCTTCTCTGCACTTGTTCTAGAATCTCAACATCTTTTTTTATAGTGTGGAGACTAAAACTGGTTGCAGTATTCTAGGTGTGGTCTTATTAAGGCTTTATAGAGTGGTATTAGTACCTCACATGATCTTGATTGAATCCCTCTGTTAATGCAATTTAGGATTGCATTGGCTCACATTTAATTGATTGTCCACTAAGACTCCAAGATCCTTCTCACAGTTACTGCTATTAAGCCTGGTTTCACTGAATCTATATGTGTACTTTTGTTTTTTCTTGCCTAAGTGTAAGTGTTTTAAGGCCCTTCTGGAAGCCAAGAAAGAGGGGGCAGATCTCACCAAATGCAGATTGCTATGGGGTGATGTTCAATACCTACACAGGTCCAATAAAGATGAAGGAATTTGAATATGTCTCAGAGAATAATAGCAAGATCAAAATTCAAGGCTTAAGAGCCCCATCAGAATTTCACATTTGACCTCATCACTATACAAGTGTGCATTCTAATGAAGGGTTTTGTACAGTTTGGGAGAGCACAAAGGGCATTACTGATTTTAGGAAGATGGTGATAATTAGCTGGAGTTTGCTGGAGAATTGAGTTTGGTGTTTGGTATTCCTAAGGAAAGATCTAGCTGGCCATAAAATGTAGCTGCTTAGCTGGCCATAAAATGTAAGCATAATTCATGTAGTTGACCACTTTAAATTTGATATTTCTTGTAGCTATTTTGGCAGGGAGGATTACACAATAAAATATATTTGATTTAATTTAATTGTCCATCTCTATAAGATCATTTTGAATAGATAGTGGGGGTCTTGCTGCATATACAACAGAAAACCAAAGCAATGGCTTAAGCATGTCGTGGTAATTCAGCATATAAACCTGACAGACCAGTCTCTAAACTTTTTTTCTGCACTTGCAACTATCAGAAGGACTGATAATAATCAGTATATTTAGCCCAGACTGCTGGCTGTAAAGCATCAGAAGTCACGGGGTATCTGAGATTTGCTGATTAGGCTGAAGTATTGCTTTTGTGAAATCTTTATGTTCCAGAAGGAGTGTTCTGTTTTCAGAAGTGTGCTAGTTAAAGTATGTCCTTATTCCAAAGAGTTATTTTATTTTATGTTATTTTCACTTTAGAATGTTTCCAGACAGTGAAATAGCTAGAAAATATGCACGCAGCTGTATGAAAGCTGAGTACCATTTTCACTGCATTGGAAAGGAAGGCAGAGTTGCCATCCAGAATCAATTGTCATGGAGTTAATACGATCGTAAAAGATTGCTTTATTTATGCATAGAAGTTATGACAAGAATGGCAAGTGTACTTTTATGATTTTCAGGGATCAGACAAAAATCACTTTCTGCATATATATGCCTAGAAGGATGCTGCAGATATTGAAAAGGCAATATTGAAAAAAAAATATCTTCCATGGTAACAAACAAGGCGTCTTTCTTTGAGTTTGACTGAATAGCCTTCACATCAGCCAACATTGTTGCAGCCCCAGTTAATTTCTTCTTCAAAGCTATCCCTTTAGGGATCAAGAGATGATGAAAGACAAAACGTATGTTGGGATTGGGCAGCAGTAAATAATAAGATTTTGCACCGATGAACAGCACATTAGACAAATGATGTCCCTGTTTCTTTTTCTAATTAGTTGGAAGGCATATAATCTGGGAACAGTGTTAAGAGATGCTGACTTAACGTATGAACTGAGGGTCGTGCTCTCCTAATTTCCCAACACTTGTTATCAGATTCCTTTCAACATCCAGACCAACTCATTCTTTTTCTGCTTTACAGTGAATCCAGGATCAAAAAAGGAGAATATTTGTAGCTCAGGGTTGAAATGAGGGGTCCTTGCTGCTCTCTGAACTTGGCTGTTTTCTTGCAGACCTCTTGAGTGCTAGAGGTAGTGGTAGTGCTACTGGAGTGAAGGATATTTCCCTTTGCACTTCTGGTGAAAGCTAGGAACGAACAAGAGGAATTCTGATGGAACTGACTGCCTGTTGTTTGAGAACTGTATACAGCAACCCACGAACAAAGCCAATCAAGTTGCCGATGGCCAGGCTGCTGCTGAGATAGTGTATTGTATCATTATTAACTAAAATACACGTCAGCTTTTTCCTTCTTTCTTTCCCTCTCTCCCCAGCACTTGCAGCCTGTGGGTATCCAATGTACTTCACTTGATTGAGTCAAGTAGCAGCAGCAGTGCAGGCATTTGTGACTTGATGTACTTGGAGTGGCTGTGAAATGTGGGGAGCAGAGAAAGGATGTAAATTCCTTTTCTTTCTTTCTTTCTTTCTTTCATTCATTCTTTCTTTCTTTCCATCCCCCCTCCCTCCCTTCCCTCCCACCCTCCCTTCCTTCCTTCCCTCCCTCCATTCCTCCCTCCCTCCCTTCCTTCCTTCCCTTCCTTCCTCCCTCCCTCCCTTCCCTCCCACCCTCCCTCCCTTCCTTCCTCCTTCCCTTCCCTCCCACCCTTCCTCCCTTCCTTCCCTCCCTCCATTCCTCCCTTCCTTCCTTCCCTCCCTCCATTCCTCCCTCCATGCCTTCCTTCCTTCCTTCCTCCCACCCTCCCTTCCCTCCCAGCCTTCCTCCCTTCCCTCCCTTCCTTCCCTCCCTCCCTTCCTCCCTCCCTTCCCTCCCTCCATTCCTCCCTCCCTTCCCTCCCTCCATTCCTCCCTCCCTCCCTTTCTTCCTCCCTCCCTTTCTTCCTCCCTCCCTCCCTCCCTTCCTCCCTCCCTCCCCTCCCTCCCCTCCCACCCTCCCTTCCTTCCTTCCTTCCTTCCCTCCCTCCATTCCTTCCTTCCTTCCCTCCCTCCATTCCTCCCTCCCTCCATTCCTTCCTTCCTCCCTCCCTCCCTCCCTTCCCTCCCACCCTCCCTTCCTTCCTCCCTCCCTCCCTCCCTTCCCTCCCACCCTCCCTCCCTTCCTTCCCTCCCTCCCTCCCTCCCTCCCTCCCTTCCTTCCCTCCCTCCCTCCCTCCCTCCCTTCCTTCCTTCCTCCCTCCCTCCCTTCCCTCCCACCCTCCCTCCCTTCCTTCCCTCCATCCCTCCCTCCATTCCTTCCTTCCTTCCTCCCTCCCTCCCTCCATTCCTTCCTCCCTCCCTCCCTCCCTCCCTTCCTTCCTTCCCTCCCCCCATTCCTTCCTTCCTCCCTCTCTCCCTTCCTTCCTCCCTCCCTCCCTTCCCTCCCTCCCTTCCTTCCTTCCTTCCTTCCTTCCTTCCTTCCTTCCTTCCTTCCTTCCTTCCTTCCTTCCTTCCTGAGTTTGTGTGTATGTGTTTGTCTCTAGAAAGAGAGAGAGAGAAAAAAACTGAGACAAACTTGTTGCAGGGGCCACCCTGAAACAATGTTTAGAAGATTTGCTCAAAAACCATGTCCTTCTGTGAATGAAAGATGAGGTCCTACTCCTTCAAAACTCTCCGATACTTAAGAAAGCAAAGAGACCTTTGTGTATGGCCAAGGCAACTGTTTCCATGGCAATAGGTGGCCTTTGATAATGGTCCCTCTTTTGGTGAAGAAAATTAACCCAAGCAGGAGATCGTGTCATGTAATGAGGCTGGGATCTTGCTCCCTCCCTCTGACCATTTTCAGGGAAGGATGGAAGAAGCAGCATTAACGAATATCAGAAACAGCTGCAAGAAAATGAAATAATTGTTTTCATTATTTGGCATGTAATGAAATGATTATTTTATTGTAAAGTTAGGCACACCCAAGAACCTTAAAAGGTTGTAAGATCTGGGGAGATAAGACATAGACATATACAGTATCGAGGACTTAAAAACAGAGTCAAATCCCCCCAAAATATACTTAAAAGCAGAAGTTTAGGAAATTAAAGTAAAATCCTTATTTGTACAGAATAAAAGACTTAGATTTATTTTGTTGAAAGTGCTAGGAAAAGGTGCTCAACTCAGCTTAATCATACTGATTCAACAACAAAAATCATTTGCATAGTATTCTCTTTTTTTTCTTCCATTCAAATATGTCCAATACCAATTTGTCCTGTCTGAACAAATCCATGCAGTTTACTTGGCAAGGTTTTTCAACAGTGGTTTGCCATTGCCTGCTTCCTAGAGCTGAGAGAGAGTGTGTGGCCCAAGGTCACCCAGCTGGTTTGTGCCTAAGGCAGAACTAGAACTCAAGATCTGCCAGTTTCTAATCATGTGCCTTCACTGATACACCAAATTAGATCTCAATATTTTTATATGTCCACTGAAATATGTCCAATAATAAAGCTTTCCACTCACATTCCAGCACTTAGTCAGAGGCTGCTGAATAAAGTCACTACATTTTGATAATAATAATAATAGTAATAGTAATAATAGTAATAATAATAATAATAATAATAATAATAATAATAAAGTTTTTTATTGCATGCACAACATCAGGCCTATTTGCCTAAGAAATAATAATAATATAACAACAACAACAATAATAATAATAATAAAGTTGGAAGGGACCTTGGAGGTCATCTAATCCAACCCCCTGCTCAGGCAGGAAACTCTACACCATTTTGGACAAATGGCTGTCCAGTATCTTCTTAAAAACTTCTAGTGTTGGAGCATTCACCGCTTCTGGGGGCAAGTTGTTCCACTGGTTAATTGTTCTAACTGTCAGGAAGTTTTTCCTTAGTTCTAAGTTGCTTCTCTCTTTGATTAGTTTCCATCCATTGCTTCTTGTCCTGTCTTCATGTGCCTTGGATAATACCTTGACTCCCTCTTCTTTGTGGCAGCCCCTGAGATATTGGAACACTGCTATCATGTTCCCCCTCGTCCTTTTCTTCATTAAACTACACATACCCAATTCCAGCAACTGTTCCTTATATGTTTTAGCCTCCAGTCCCCTAATCATCTTTGTTGCTCTTCTCTGTACTCTTTCTAGAGTCTCAACATCCCTCTTTTCTCTCTAAAAAGTCTCTAGTGAGCCTAGCATGGCAGTCTTTTGAGTCCACAACCAGTGTCCTTGCAGATCCTATTGCAATCTCAAATAGCATAGCTAGCAGCAAGGGTTTCTGGAAGTTATGGCTGGTCAATTGCCCCAAAATTGCATGTTGTTCGCTCATGGAGAAGGAGACAGATGATTTGGGGCACTTTGAAAGAAAAGAAACTATTAATGATTTAATTTGTTTTTATACTTTTATTGCCATGGATGATTAGAAATGCTTAAGGGATTGTCTCCTTCACATGGAGACAGACATGGCACTATTTGCTGCCGGAAGATAGTCTTGGACTGCTTCAGAGGCACTGTAATTTATGCTAGTTTACTTCTGTAAAGCTTCATGCTTCTTTAAATCCCAATGAGGATTGGTTCAAATATTATATCTATTTTATATGCAGGAGACACTTCTGTATAACACAGGCTCCATGATTGACAAAATTTGATTACTCAGCTTCAATTTCTACATGCAATAGATGTATGTTTAATTGTCTTTTATATAGTGCAAGGGTAGGCAACCTTGGCTCTTTTATGACTCATGGACGTCAACTCCCAGAATTCCTGAGCCAGCCAATTCCTGGCTCAGGAATTCTGGAGTTGAAGTCCAGGAGTCATAAAAGAGCCAAGGTTGCCTACCCCTGATATAGTGGCATTGTATTTATTATATATAGTTCAGATGAAGTCTATGTGAAGTAGAGAATATTGATTAATGGGATACACCAAAGTTGTTGTTAATTGTCATTTTCCTTTCAATAATTTTATATGTTCAAGATGTTTCGGACTGTAGCTTCCATCAGTGCTACTCATTTAGCCATGTTAGCCGAGGACAGTAACAGCTACTTTCAAAAACATCTGGAGGGACCACAGTGGAGAAGACAGCTTTGAAACCAAGAAAACATTCCAAGAAGACATTTTAAAACTGTTTTATTTATGTTCTTCACATTTTTATTACAAGTAAAACATCTGCAAATTTACTGGAGTGGGATAATATTTCAGGATTTTTATTTTATATTTTAATTTCTCTCTTTATCCATGTATATGGGTATAATTATACCAAAGAAATACCAATAAAGGAGAATATTTGTAGGCTCAGGATTGCGATGAGAAGTTGTTTCTTTCTGAGCTTGCTTGTTTTTTTTCAGAAAGTTCATTACCCAAACTAGCACTGATGATGTTACCTAGTTTGAGTAATGAAATGTCTGCAAGAAAACAAACAAACTCAGCAAGCACCAAGGACCCGAAACCAAGAAACACTCAAACACTTGTGGGAAGAATCCAGAGAAAGAAATATTTTGGGAAATATTAAAAAGGCAGAATATATTTCCCCAAAGGAATAATGGAGAAGATCTTTAAAAAGGCAGAAACTTCTCCCTCCTCCCTCCTCCCCAGCCAGAAAACTCAGCAGAAACCAGCTTTTAGAAATTCAGATGTAATAATCCCCTCAGGAAGGTTGGAGCCTTCTAGCTAGAAACTGAAGAGATTAGGAAGACCCTTAAAATCTGCATACCCCACCCAAACTCTAAGACAGGACATAATAGGATTAACCCACCAATACCAAAAGGGCACACTCAGACTCAGGAAATGACACAGGAAACACAAAGCCTCAAACAGGAACAGGGAACAACCTCAAGAGCCCCAGAAAGTATAAAAGCCCACCACTCTGCTCCATGTGGTCACTTTTTTCCAGAGCCATCTTTCTGTCTGGCTCTCCTCCTCAATAAAGTACAACCTTCTTCCTAAAGCAGTCTCCATGTTCTTTATTCCCAGCTTGGGCTGGACCCTGATGAAGATTTTTCTTTCAACACACTCAAACAAAGATACTTTAAAGTTTCATTAGATTGTCCCATTTACACATTTTTACTACTGTGGAAGCTCCCTGCCTCCCACTGGTTTGGAACAGACAACTCATTTGATAGGGATTCTCTCTTTGCTAGTACTAAATGCAATGAACTGGTTACTACTTTATATCAGCTATTTGTTTAGCAACAGCAAAGGGTCCCATTTATAACAGAAAAATTTCCTGAGTTCAGCTCTTGCCCTTTTTGTGAAAGTGTGGCCAATTTAAACAAAAATTGGCATGCATAAGTCTCTGGGAATGATAGACCAAGTAGAACTGTTTGGGCATCCATTCTTAATTTGCATTGCTTCATAGGTGAATCCCACGGCTTTCCAAAGCATGATTGTTAAGAGATTAAGCCTCACCACTGAGGAATTTCTTTCTTGCTCATTTAAGGCTTCCTTCCTCCAGTGCAGTCCTCCTTTTTCATAATATGTCAATTGGCTTTACATGTAATATCACTGTGGAAATTAAAAGGAATGGCAGTGGGGTTTAACTAGCGGTTGTGTCAATACCTCTGAGTGAGGCCTTTAGAAGCTGTTACAGGGATAGGACCCTCCGATTCCCCCGATATTAGTGAACCAGCAGTCCCAGGAAAGGCTAATGGGCCACAGATTTCATACCCCTCCACTCTTGGCTGCGGTGATTCAGGAGGCTGCCTAGAACCATGTGGACCTGCTGCATTGGAAGGGGGGCGGCACTAAGCATCTGCTGAAAGGATATTAAAGCTACCTAGTTACGCAGATGGAGGTTAGAATGTTTGAAAGCCGAGGTTGGCTCAGCTAGAATTAATTCATCTTCCTTACACCTACAGCACATTCCATTTCTTTTGGCGTGATGCTCTTCTCCTTACATAAGCACCCACAGACATTTGAAAAACTTAAATAATTTTTAATTAAAGTGGGGGAAGTGGGGGAGAAAGAAAGAAAAATCATTTCCGGAGCTTCAGGACTTAACTGTTCAAAGTCAGAGGGTGCTATATTTTACTACCTAAAATAGTCTTTCAATTTTCTCCTTCAGAGGCAGAGCGTGCCTTGTGAAACTAGTCGGCATTCTCTCCTTGTCTCATGAATAAAGTGTTCTGTTGGGTGTCTGGGATTCCCACCCCCCATATAGGGCAGTGTTTGTCAACCCATTTTCTTTTAAAGGTCACATCCCCTCCAAATTAATCTGTCAAGGGGCTCCAACTATCAAAGTGTAAGGAAAACTCCGGGGCCCAAAGTGGGCTGTAGCAATGGGAGGGCAAAGCCAAAATCCACATTAAAAGGGGCCAATTACAGGTAATCCCTGACTTACAACAGCTCATTTAGTGACTGTTTGAAGTTATGACGGCACTGTTAAAAAGTGACTTATGACCATTTTTCATACTTATGACCACTGCAGCCTCCCCATGCTGATCAAAATTTAGATGCTTGGCAACTGAGTCATGTTTATGACAGTGGCAGTGTCCCAGGGTTCGTGTGATCCCCTTTTGCAACTTTCTGACAAGCAAAGTCAATGGGGAAGCCGGATTTATTTAACAACTGTGTCACTAACTTAATAACGGGGGGATTCACTTAACAACTGTGGCAAGAAAGGATGTATCGGGCAAAACTCACTTAACAAGTGTTTCACTTAGCAACAGAAATTTTGAGCTCAGCTGTCATTGTAAGTCGAGGACTACTTGTATCCTTCTTCTTCTTATCTGGGACACTACACATCCTCTCCATGACCTGTTTTCCTTGTTACCTTCTGGGAGGAGGCTTCGTGGTATCCGAAGCAGAACATCCAGATTCAACCATAGTTTCCTTCCATACAGCATTAACCTTGTGAACGATTTGGACGAAGGGATAGATGGGGAACTCATCAAATTTGCAGAAGACACCAAGCTGGCAGGAACAGCCAACATTCCAGAAGACAGGCTTAAGATGCAGAAGGATCTGGACAGACTTGAACACTGGGCACTATCTAACAAAATGAAATTCAGTGGTGAAAAAAGTAAGGTTCTACATTTAGGCAAGAAAAACCAAATGCACAAGTACAGCATAGGTAGCACCTTGCTCAATAGTAGTAACTGTGAGAGGGACCTCGGAGTCCAAGTAGACAATCACCTAAATATGAGCCAACAGTGTGCTGCAGCTGCCAAAAAGGCCAACACAGTGCTAGGCTGCATAAACAGAGGGATAGAATCAAGATTACGTGAAGTATTAATACCACTTTACAATGCCTTGGTAAGGCCACACTTGGAATACTGCATCCAGTTTTGGTCACCATGATGTAAAAAAGATGTTGAGACTCTAGAAAGAGTACAGAGAAGAGCAACAAAGATGATTAGGGGACTGAATGGTAAAACATATAAGGAACAGTTGCTGGAATTGGGTATGTCTAGTTTAACGAAGAGAAAGACGAGGGGGGACATGATAGCAGTGTTCCAATATGTCAGGGATTACCACAAAGAAGAGGGAGTCAAGCTATTTTCCAAGGCACCTGAAGGCAGGACAAGAAGCAACGGGTGGAAACTAATCAAGGAGAGAAGCAACCTAGAACTAAGGAGAAACTTCCTGACAGTGAGAACAATTAATCAGTGGAACAACCTGCCTCCAGAAGTGGTGAATGCTCCAACACTGGAAGTTTTTAAGAAGAGACTGGACAGCCATTTGTCCGAAATGGTATAGGGTTTCCTGCCTGAGCAGGTGGTTGGACTAGATGACCTCCAAGGTCCCTTCCAACTTTACTATTACTATTACTATTACTATTACTATTACTATTACTATTACTATTACTATTACTATTACTATTACTATTACTATTACTATTACTATTACTATTACTATTACTATTACTATTACTATTACTATTACTATTACTATTACTATTATTATCTCTCAAGCTTCCTCCTTCTGTTATATATTCAAGGTGGATAGTATTTAATATTTATTTGCTACGTATATGTAGGGGTGTGGGCCTATACATATGTTGTTCATAGTATGTTTAGGTCTGTGTCATGTATGTGTTTCACTTTGAGAGCGGGCAACTAAATTTCATTTTTGATATGTGCCCACAGTAAAAAAATGTCAATAAAGGTTATCTTATCTCTTATCTTATCCTTTCTGACTCTTAATTTTTTTCTTTGCCAGACATCTCAATTTCTTATTCTGCTCTTTCTGACACAAAAACCCTCCCTCTCTCCACAATAACCTTTGTCCCTACTTTTTTCCTATCCAGAAGATTGCTAGGGATGCATTTTGGTCAAAGTTGATTCCTTGCTTTTGAAATCAGTCCAAAGGCCATAGATTGCCCATCTTCCATTCGGGTTTTGCCTTGCTTATTGAAAATGGAAAATTTACCCCTTGCCATAACATGTACAATCTTGAGACAGTCAAAAATACGGAGAAATTGAGTGACAGAAGAAATAACCAGCTGATACTGCCAGGGCATGATGGTGTTTCTCAGCTTAGCCCCATCATTTTTGCTTTCAGTTTGCTTCCGATCAATGCAGACACATTGTTATAAGCGGAAGCTGTTACAAAACCTTAGAGAGCACAAGCATTTTGTGAAACCATCAGGAAAAACCTGAGTTAATAATTGTCAGCTACCATTTGCCATAAACTTGGAATGATTTTGGCTTCAGACTTTTTCTTTCTTCTCGTTTTTCAGCCTGTAAGCATAGATACTAAGCAATATAGATTTAAAAAAAAAAAGATTCACAAATCATGTGTATGCAGAAACATGTTCACTGTATGCATGGTGAAATTGTTCCTGCCTGACACAGGAGAATAACTACCATTAAATATTAACTAGACAGGTACAAGTAACAGCCTTTGTCATCCCTTTTAAAGGAAATGTACAATATGAATGTAAAATTAAAAAGATTCTTCCCCGGATACCAATGTACCACTTGGGCTGAACATTAAAGTGACTCATACCTAGTGTGAATTCATCCTTCCAGTCTTCTTTGGATGCTGAGACATACACTGGAAGCATAGCTGGATGTGCTTTCAAACTTCAATTAAGGTAACAGTAATGTCTTTGCCACAATCTACCTAGTTCCAGTGTAGATTGCTGCCACGCATGGCCCCACGTTTTGGCCTACCATATTGGGGAAGGGGGTTGGAGAAAAATCCCATATTTTGGTCTCGTAGAAAAAGGTCTCTAATACCAAGGATTACATTCTTGGAGTAGGAAAATATTACATTGAAAATAGGTGGTGATCGAGAACTGGGATGCAAAAAGGTTTCAAACTCAAAAAAGTGATCTGAGCTTGAAATACATCTTTCAAATCCAAAACCGATTGTTCTAATCATTCCTGAAGCTCAAAACACTTCAGGAATGTTTAAAACTATCTGTTTAAACACTCAAACTAACTGTATGGAATTCTGCAACAGTATTGAATTCCAAATATTTTCATTACAATCCTAGTGAGTTGTGGTTTTCCAACTTCTATCAGAACCAGCTAACAGGAGCTTGATCAGAAGCAGTGACCTAACAGTATATAACGATCACCATTTCCCTACCTCTGAATATACAACAAAGTAAGGATCTCATTTTTCTGCAACACAATACTGCAACACAACACTAGATTACCCAAACTCTCCAGAATCTCTCTTTAACCTCTTCCCAGTTCAGTTTCATGTCCTAGATTCCATAAGGTCTTCATCTTCATCATCCATCAAAATGGCAGCATATGCATGAAGGTTTATGTATGTATATGTAGATTAAATCATAAGGTCAGTTTAGCCCATACACATAAGATTTTATACATGCTGACCATAGTTCTGATGTGCTGTCTTAGAAGTTCTGGGACAATAAAAGTGGAAATAGCAATAGAGGAAATAAATACAGGCATATTTGTAACTTCCTCCGTGCTAGATTGGATCAACATCTTCTCAACATGCCTTAACGCTACAAAACAGTTGAGAAACCAAGTATATCAAGAACACAGAAACAATAGTAAGATTCAAAAACTGATGTTTTGTGGGGTGTAGAAATTGTATGTTTTGACCAACTACCATACAGCAAAAATAAAAGCGTGTTAAAAAGATTTAAAAGACTTTTTGGTAGGTGATGAACAGAGTTGTATTAGAGTTACAATTAGGCTTATTGTGGCCAACATCCACCTAATGTATTGATTAAACAATTAGAATTCATAGAAAATTGTTTTTATTTTACCAGAGTATAACTTTTGATGTAGTGTAGTCAATGTAGTAGTAGTTTGGAGGAAACTGTAATTTGTAAAATGAGTTTGAAATTGAATATTATGCTGACACCACTGTCTCTCTTTCCCTCTGTGTTTGTATATACATACATACATACATGCATGCAGAGCCGCCCAGCAGCATAAAAAGGACTCCCAGCAATCTTGCATTATGCTCTGATGATGTCGGTAGTGTTGACCGACGAAAGGCTTAGCTTTTACATTAAACAGTTTTGTTTTAATATTATCCTGGTGTTCGGATTGTTTTATGATATACATATATACTTATATACTATGGCAAAATAAATTGCAGTGAGCATGAAATAAATAGTAGATCATTACTGTTTATCATAATTAAAATATTAACATGACAGCTATGTATTTTTGTGGGATTTACTGTAGATAATTTGTGGCCTGCAGAGGGAGCCATTGTATTTAGGCAGAAATCTTCCAAATAGATTTTTTCCCCCTTAAAAAGAATCAGTCTTGTAAATGAGCATAAATCGCCTGTATTATGCCTGAGAACTCATTCACAAGTACAAATATCTGAAACAGAAATTCCACAGCTATCTGAAATGCCCTTTTGTCTCATTTATATTGGAACATATATTATTTGTGACCAGAGTGAATACAAAGTGGAATAACAAGGAAATGATACCGTATTAAAAATTATTTTCAGTAATTTATCTTTAGTATAGTAACAATAGCTTCAGCTTCAGCATGGGCTCTTTTCCTTGTTACTATGCAAAATAGAGCACTAATATTAGGACTATCCTCAGAGATAAAATAGGCCTCAGTGTATAAAATTCCTGGAAGGAATTCTTACTCACAAGGCAAAATTAAGAAAAATTTCTATCTAAAATCCTGGAGAACCACTGACAGCTCATGCATCTTTCCACATTTCTGAGTGACAGTGTTCTTCATCAATCCTTGAGCGAGCATAAAACAATACCAGCATAGTGAATGCAAAGTGGAATAACAAGGAAAGGATTGGTGTCTATATTACCCATCTCATTTTTGCATCTATTCCTAGTTTCTGCAATACCCAATTAAGGCTGGACTGAGTCTCTGCATCTTGAGAGCCCTTGGAGGGAGTCAGAATTAAAGGAAAACCATAGCATTCACATATCTAAAGGCAAGAGAAATTGGTTTTACCCATGGAATGGGGACAAAATGAAGGCAGCAAGGACATGACAGAAAAAAAAAGGGTGGCTGGCCCTTAAAACAGTGTTTCTCAACCTTGACAATTTTAAGGCATGTGGACTTCAACTCCCAGAATTCCACAGCCAGCATTGCTGGCTGTGGAATTCTGGGAGTTGAAGTCCACATGCCTTAAAATTGTCAAGGTTGAGAAACACTGCAGAACCTCAGGCTCTCAGCTGTGCTACAAACTCATGAAGTTTTTGTCTGCTTTTCCTTTCTGTGTTTAGCCAGAGTAGGGCGAGGATTTCCCCTTCAGTCCTCTCTTGGGCCCCAGAAGGCTGGTGTGTAAGAAGAAACAGTCTTATAACAAAAAAAGATGGTGGCAAAATCAAAGGGGGACATTTTTTTCCATTTTCTGATCACTTCAAGTAGTGGGTGGCCTCAGGACTGAAGTATATCACTGACCAGTTGGACCCTGAAGGCATCTTTCCAGACACGTTTGAGCAGTTGGGAACCTGATGCAACCAATATCAACAATACTGAGCAATATGTAAATACCTTCCAAATGTTTGCCCTGAAAATCCCAACCACTCATCAGCTATAAAACTGAATAAGTTAAAAGACAAGAAACAATGGATGGAAACTAATCAAGGAGAGAAGCAACCTAGAATTAAGGAGGAACTTCCTGACAGTGAGAACAATTAAGCAGTGGAACAACCTGCCTTCAGAAGTTGTGGGTGCTTCATCACTGGAGGTTTTAAAGAAAAGATTGGACAGCCACTTGTCTGAAGTGGTATAGGGTCTTCTGCTTGAGCAGGGGGTTGGACTAGAAGATCTCCAAGGTCCCTTCCAGCTCCATTTTGATCAAAAAGTTCCTTGATTTTTTTCCTTCCCAAACTTTCTTTTTGGAATGTCCAATTTTATTTTATTTTTCCTGAGGTACAAGCTATAATGCAATTGTTTATATATGTTGCAAAAGCATCTCAAGCATCATTAAGTTCATAGAATGGCTATTCATATAAGAGATTCTTCCAACTCTGTTTGTATCTGTTTTATTAAAAAAAATGGATCCTCTAATGATTATATGCTTTGAACATGAATGAGTGCTAGTTACCACAACCCATTTTTTTCAGTTGAATTGGAGTGCAAGGCGGGTCCATTAACCATCTGCCTCTAAAACAGAATATACTATATGCAGAATAAAATGCAGAATGCTACATTTTATTAGTTTTTCCGGGCTGGGTTCACATGAAATGCTACTTATAGTTCATGCCTCTTATTCTATAAGCAGAGTGGTAGGTTTATTCAGCAGTTTTTGGTAAGGGGTTTCAAAAGCCTTCTGAAAATCCAAATAGAATTATCTACAGAATCATGTATATTCCATACAGAGGTAGTCAAATTATTATTCACAGTCAAATTATCGCTACAATTTTATATATCCTTTGACCAATACCAAAATTACATGAAGGTTTTTTTTGTGAGCATTAAACAGGAACTGTATAAAGATATATTAGGATCAATGAGAAGTATCTAATAAGCTATTGGCCTCTCAAATAAAATGACTATCACAAAATAGTAGCATATCTGCAGTCAAAGATGCTCAGGGTAAAATCCACAATGATTCTGATTTCATAAATGAACATTTTTTCATACTTACCCTTGATTGCATAATGCTGTCAAATATAACCAAGGAAGAAATTAATTTTATGTAACAGTTTTCAACTATTATGCATAATTAGCTGTATGTCTATCTATCCAAGAAATTATAAATACCATATAATACTGCATTATAAATACTGCATTATACTGAAATTATAAATACCATATAATACTGCATTCTAGCCACTGTGCCACCACAGTGGTTAGAATGCAGTATTGCAGGCAGATTCTGCATTCCATCTGCCAGCAGTTTGATTCTGACCGGCTCAAGGTTGACTCAGCCTTCCATCCTTCTGAGGTCAGTAAAATAGGGAGCCAGATTGTTGGGGGCAATTGGCTGACTCTGTAAACTAGGGGTGTCAAACTCAATTTCATTGAGGCTGCATCAGCATTGCGGTTGTCCTTGGGGGTCCAGGTAGGTGTGGCCAGGGTGGGCACGGCCTACTGGGTGGGCGTGGACAGAGTGGGTGTGGCCTATTGGGTGGGCATGACCATCGTTCACGTCAAGGGTGCCTGTGGGGGCCTGGACAGGAGTGGGACAGATCTGAGGATCTCTGGCAGAAGGAGGTGGGACCAGGGCAAGCGCCAAGGCACGGTCCAGTGGAAGAGCCTGCCAAAACCCCTCCCCCGGAGCCCATCAAGCAGGATATGTGAAGTAGGCGAGGGTCATTTGCTGGCCACTTCCAGGCAATGGTGCATTTCTTCATTCCTCACAAAGGGTGACACCTCCCCAGCATGCACCCAGGGGACGGGCCCGATGCGGCAGGGGCTGGTTCCTCGCTGTTTCCAGATGGCCTAGTGGAGCTAAGACTGAATGCGTTTCAGCATAAATGGCCACCACAAAATTGTACATTGGCTCCCGGCCGGCCTGGGCCGGGGCCAAGGCAGCGGGGGCCGTTCCCTCACTGTTTCCAGGATTGCTTTGTGGGCCACATGAAACCACATCACGGGCTGCATCTGGCCCCTGGGCCTTGTGTTTGACATGTCTGCTGTAAACTGCTTAGAGAGGACTGTAAATGTGAAGCAATATATAAGTCTAAGCGCTACTCCTGTTATATCTATGAGGGCAGGAAAAGTTCCTGCTTCTGATGGTTATTTCACTAAGTTTTTCTTCCAAGAACTGTTGGAATTTTATAACAACTCTTTTTTTTAATGAAGCTTTTCATATCTCATTTAGTGTGGCTGATATCACTTATTTTGAAAGGTGGTAAAGATCCTGCTAACTTTGCAAATAATTGTCCAATTTCCTTATTAAATAATCCATCTTGCAGATCCTTTTATAAAAGGTTGAAAGTGTGTGGTAACTAGATTATTAATTAATATTCTCTCTTTATATGCATTCACAATCAAAATCAGCAGTGATTTTTTTTTTCGTGGATTAGAACAGGCCTCTGATATAGAGCAGTGGAAATTCTTTTTAAAAAATGGCCATCTTTGGATTTCCTTTTTTGTTTGATTGTTTGTTTGTAATTGGATTAATAGAAGTCATCCTTGTGCTAGGATTATTACAAATGGAGTTCTTTTTGCAACCATTAAGATGTTTCATAGAGCTCATCTAGGATGTCAGAGACATGCTCTTATTTTTTATGTAATGCTGCAGACAAGCAGAAAGTACAATAGTGGCTGGAACTGGTCATAAATTCTTTTTTATAAGATAATAATATGTTATTAAAAATCACGTGTGCCATATGCCGAAACTGTTGATATTGTGCAATAGTTGGCTAAATTATTGGACTATTGAATTAATGTGCAAATCACATGTACTTCAAATCACATGTACACATTTTTGCATCTAAAACATTAGTGTCTCTATGTAAAAATCAGAATTTTGCTCATTTGATTTCCTTTAAGTATTTGGGAATAATTATTCCTTTTTTAAAAAAATATTTATATTAAGAATTATAGACGTAAAGAATAAAGCTATAAAAACATGCAAACAAAAAATACAAAAAGAAAGGGGTGTGTGAAAAAAAAGGAAAAGAGAGCTAAAAAAGAGAGAGAGAGAAAAAAAGAGAAGTAACTGCTCCCTTCATCCCAGCAGGCAAAACCAATTTTAATAACTTATAACTGCCTCTAAATAAAACATAATTGCTCTTTTCCTCATAGCACATCTCTTAAGTAAGAAAAACAAAATCAAAATGTTATAATATTCAACCTTTATCAGCATTATCCATCTTACATCTTTTGATTTCCCAATTTGATCCAGATATATTTGCATCATGTAAAAATCTTCAGTTAGTACCAGTGTCGAAATGTGTTTGGATTATTTTAATTCTACAGGATGCCTTTATAAACAAATTCATATTATGGCTAAGGTAGATTATTAATTATTTTTAAGAACTTTACAACAAACACTTGGAATATCCCATATTAACTAATAGCTAAGGAGTTTAAAGAATATAATGTATGAGAGGTCAACGCTGCTGCTGATACCTAGTTTGACTAATGAAACTGCAAGAAAACAACCAAGCTTAGTGAGCACCAAAGGCCCCTCATTTCAACCCTGAACTATAAATATTCTCCTTTACTGGTAATATAATTTATTTATTTATTTTATTTTATTTAATTTATATGCCGCCCCTCTCCCAAGACTCAGGGCGGCTCACAACAACAAAAACAATTTAAAAACACAGTTAATTTAAAAAATTTAAAAAATTAATTTCATTCACACAACATACAAGCACATTCAGCTCACAGCCGCTGATGGCGGGACACTCTTAGGGCCGAGGGGCAGAGCACAGCTCATATGCCCCAAGCCTGTCGGCATAGATGTGTCTTCAACGCTTTCTGGAAAGCTAGGAGGGAGGAAGCAGTACGAACCTCTGAGGGAAGCTGGTTCCAGAGGGCTGGGGCAGCAGCGGAGAAGGCCCTTGCCCTAGGCCCCACCAGATGACATTGTCTAACAGACAGGACCCGTAGGAGGCCAACCCTATGCGCCCTAACCGGTCGCTGGGATTCATGAGGCAGAAGACGGTCCCGCATAATGTATGCTTATTTTAAGATTAAATTAATTTAACCTTCAGCCCCCTACCCCCAAATCCTTCATGCCTACTGGGCATCTGAGAGAATTTTTAGGGAGAGACCCATTCTGCAGGAAATAGAAATTCAATGAGAGAACAGTTACTCATATGATGTGGGCTTGTCCCACTTTTCTTCATTTGGAGTTTTAAAGATCAATATGCTTTACCAATATAAATGATGTGTAAAATATATATTGAATACTTGGGATCTATCACTTCATAAACTGTACTTCATAAAGATGAATTTATTGAGCGCAGGGAACAGCAAAAATATATAACTCTTCAATGTTGAAAAAGTACTGCAATTCTAGATGTACAATGTTAGATCCATAATATAAGTTCATTTTCTGCTAGTGAACTGGCTCTCTACTAATATAATAAACATTATATGTATGATCAATATTGTTCCACATAATCAAGGTTTAATGAAGTGTTTAAAAATCACCTGGAATAACTTTTTTTTAATATGCAGTATAGGTAGTCCTCGACTTACAACAGTTCATTTAGTGACCGTTCAAAGTTACAATGGCACTGAAAAAAAGGGATCTATGACCGTTTTTCACACTTACAATCTTCGTAGCATCCCCATGATCATGTGATCAAAATTGAGACGCTTGGCAACTGGTTCATATTTATGACCTTTGCCGTGTCCCAAGCTCACGTGATCCCCTTTTGCAATCTTTGGACAAGCAAAGTCAATGGGGAAGCCAGATTCACTTAACAGCCGTGTTACTAACTTATCAATTTTGGCAGTGCTTTACTTAACAACAGTGGCAAGAAATGTCGTAAAACTGGGCAAAACTCACTTAAAAAATGTCTCACTTAGCAACAGAAATTTTGGGCTCAATTGTGGTCGTAAGTCAAGGACTACCTATGGAGCCACTTTTTCTTTGGGGTTTTTTTTCTCTCTGTGTGGGACAATAACAATTCTTGGGGGGGGAACCCAATATCTATGAAGGAAACCTTTTCAAATTTGATCACGTGTGCATATATTATACGTATGAATAAATATATGGATATTATACCTGGATGACATGCCTATGAATGTGGTTATATGGAACTGGAGGAAAAATAACTAAATGTGAGAGAATGGAATGGCGCCATCAAAGTCTAAATTGCTATAAAAAGCAGGTTGCTGACAACTCCCAGGTATGAGGGGAGGCACACATAAATAGCTTCTTCACAGTTTCCTTCCTGATTTATTATTTTTAGCTTCACACATAGATGAGAAATGGCCTTGACTCAGGTTAAACAAGTGCAGCAAGATTTACTGTTCTCAGCTGAATGCCAGTCTGGTTTGAAATAAATACACTTTAAGGGGAAAAAAGCCTGTTCCACTTTAGCACTCTTCAGAAACACTTTTTAGTATTCAGAAGAGGTATCCTCAACTTACTCCAAATCCAGGGAGGAGATCCAGCATTCTGTCTGGTCAGATAGTAACAAATCTGCCTGAACAATGCCAAACTGTGGGCAGAAGAAGCCTTTGTGCTCTAATTCTTGGACAACTGCCTCACCCTGCTCCTAGCTCTGGATTCAACTTCAGTCAAGCTGGAACTGTGGAAAAAGTATGAAATTATATTTTCTTTAGTATTTTTTTCTACCAATCGCCTTAAATTTGTTTGAAATGCCTCCAGATTTTTCCTTGATATTTTGTTACAGATTTTCAATTCAATGAAAGTATAAAGACTTAAAAGAAACAAAGAGAGAAAATGGAAGGGAGGGGAGAGGAGAGGAGAAGAGAGGAGAGAGGAGAGGAGAGGAGAGGAGAGGGGAGGGAGGGGAGGCGAGGGGAGGGGGGAGGGGAGGGGAGGGGAGAGGGGAGGGGAGGGGAGAGGGGAGGGGAGGGGAGAGAATTGCAATATGTCCGCTGCCCTTCTTTCTACTGAGTAATTGTACTCTTCTTGTTTCCCTTGATTCTTTAAAAACCAAAGACTCTAATTTTTTATTCTCAAAAGATTGCTTCTAAAGTTTTTCCCCAGAGGAGATGAAGATTGCATCGGCATTCATATGGATAGGCTATGGGTTGTGGCACTTAATTATGAGATGTGTGGTGATTTTCACTGGACAGTCATTTATCTAGTAGTATGCCACTTCCCATCTTCTCATACTACTATTACCATGGGAGGCCATCAAAAGGAACTTTTATGCATATGGGTTTTGGTTTCTATCTATTTGTTTGCCCAATTGGATCGCTGGAAAGGCTATAGAGCAGTGAGGCTATGCAGCAAAACAATCACAGCAAAATTATCACCATCTGGCATTCCATAACCATGAAATAAGATAAAAAATGTCATCAAAAAGATATGTATAAAAAAGATCTATGGCAGACATGTTAAACACAAGGCCCACAGGCCATATCCGGTCCACCATGTGGTTCCATTTGGCCCAGGGACTTGCTATGGAAACAGCAAAAGACTGGCCTGTGGCATCTTGGCCTGGCCCAGGCCAACTGGGCATTGATCTACAACCTGGTGCCAGCCATCAAAGCCAGAATGTGCTAGCCTTAGATCCACGGGCATCCCTGGAACCAGCGATGAGGGCCACCACCCTGCTTCCTGGGTGTGTGCACAAGCAGAGTCCAACGTCCTTGTTGGCTGTCTTGCCCCGCAGGCTGACTTCACCCAGGACACTGTCACTGGTTGTCTCCTGCGTGCACACGCAGAGGGCAGGACAGAGGCAATGGGGCAGCTCCTCGCTGGTTCCAGGGCTGCCCCATGGATCTAAGGCTGAGCATGTTCTGGCTTTGATGGAGGCAACCAGGTTGTAGATCAGCGCTGCCCCCCCCAGTACCTCCATGGCCCGCTTGCTCACCTAGCCTTGCAGCCATGAGGCTTCCCTTTCACCAGACCAGCCCAGCCCGTATGGCATAGTGATGGCTGGCGACAGCATGGACACTGACAGTGCTGGCAATCTCTCCCCCTCCCATCACCCCTTCCTGAGTGTGGAGGAAGGAAAGAGATGAGAAGGGAGGGAGGGAGGGAGGGAGGAAGGAACGGAGGAAGGGAGGAAGGAACAGAGGGAGAGAGGGGGAAAAGGGAGGGATGGTGGGAGGGAGGGAGGAAGGAAGGAGAGGCAACTTGGTTGGAAATGCCCCAGTTCACACAGTTCTGCTTTAATCCTGGATCCATTGAGACTTGGGCTCAAAAGGAGAAAGCAATTTTGTGTTCTCTTTTGTCACAGACAGGACTTTATTTGCAATCCAAGTTAACGTGGGTATTCTTAAATTGTGAACTCTTAGGAAAGTATCCCCTCCTTGTCTGTTGCAAACAGCCATTTCCAGTGGGGAAAACCGGACAAAGCAGAGTGGGGAAAAATATTTTCCTTTGCTATATTTTTAGTCTGAATTAGACCAAGGCAGGAGAGCTCTTTTAAGGATTATGTATTAATAGAAAAGCAACTAACTTACCTCTGTTCCTAAATGCTAAAGCTGTTGCACATAAAAAACGGAGGCGCTCTAATCAACTACCATAGCCACCATTTTGACAGTTTTGCTGTAATGTTGTCTGTGGACACCCTCACTAAATGCAAGCATGGAATAAACTGAGCCTGGTCTGTCCTCAGTCTTTTAAGTGGCCACAGACTACTAGCAAAAGTGGCATTTGATCACAGGGCAAGGAGGCATCGAGAAATGTTTCCCCTTTTGCTTTTGAGCATCCAAGAAGGGACAGGAAAGGGAAAGAGGAAAGACAAACAAAAAGAAGGAAAGAGGGGAAGGAAGAAGAAGGAAAGGAGAATGAAGAGAGAGGGAAAAAGAAGAAAAGGAAGGGAGGGAGGGAGGGAGAGGAGGAATGGTCTGAGGGAAATCCTGCCTTAGCACTTGGCCACGAGCAGCCCTACTGCCCTTTCGCCATCCCTTGTCCCCTCCTCCTGACCTCTCCTGGTGGTCTCCCATCCTATCGCTGAGGATGCTTTGGTTACAAAGCTGGGTCTCCTCACAGGGAGGGGGAGTGGGCCTCCCTCTGACCCACACATTTTGCCCTCCCGCACACACCATGAGCAACTTGGCCAAGGAGAGCAAGCCAATCAGCAACAGCCTTGAGAAGGAGGTAAGCGCAGCCAGGTGCCCCCTTGGGAAAGGCTGGACTGGGCGCTTGCCCTCCACTGCCCAGGGTTTCGGGCAGCCTGCATCACTGGGGGTCCTGTGCATGGCCTGAGAGGGATAGCAAGATTCCTCTGGTGGACAAGGGTATAGTGCTTACTCTGGTCTCACCTTCCTCGGCTGGAGACAATGGATTCCCCCCCCAGCCCCACCCGGGCCACCACAGTCGCCCCCCCCAACATGAGTGACATTGAGCTGGCCACGTCCACACACCCCCAAGGTCAGCCACAGCTCTAATGCAGCCCTCAATGAAATTGAGTTTGACACCCCTGATCTATGCCATTCTGGGGAAAAAAAATAGAATAACTAAAGCCTTTTTTAAAATGAGATTATTAAGCCAATGATAATGATGAGAATGTTGACAACATGGTTATGAAATTAAATTTATCAGTTTTGGTCTGAATTTGTATTGGGGAGTTGACAATTAGCCAAGAAAGCTGCTGCTGCTGGTATTCAGCTTCCTGATGATCTTACCCAGGGCTTTTTTTCTCATAGAACGCTCAGAACAGAGTTCTGGCAGCTTTTTTGGATGGAACCTTGTAGGGTAGGCAAGGCAGGTTGTATGACGTGTGTGAGTTCTGGCACCCCTTTTTCTTTCTTTCTTTCTTTCTTTCTTTCTTTCTTTTTTTTTTTTACAAAAAAAGCACTGATCTTACCTTACATAACTTACCTTCTGATTCACCTTACTCCTGTTTTCTACTTATCCCATCCAAAAAGTTGAAAAGAATTCCTCAGTCATAAATAGATTCTTCCATCCAAACACAGTAAAACAAGCCCAGGCAATATAACTTTTTTCTGCTATATCCCCCATCTCATCCACAGTGCACGAGAGAGATAGATTGCAGTCCTCCTTAGCGGTACCACTGCACAAAGGGGTGGGTTCCTGTCATGCACCCCAGCTCCTGACAACCTAACAATTGGAAAGCGAGAAGATAAATAGGTACCATTATATAGTTGTACAGTCATGCTGGCCACATGATGATAGAAATGTCTTCAAACAATGCTGGCTCCCTCAGCTAAAAAACAAAGATGAGCAGTGCCCCCTAGAGTTGGAGACAACTGGACAGTGGAAATCTTTACACACACACACACAAACACATTATAGTCTTCTTTATAACAATTATAAGTACAATTACAAATGGACCTGTCTTTTTGATGTTACAGTGTGACTCTCTTCTTTTAGTAATCTATTTCAGCTAATAATCAAAACCATAATAAAGCTAACAGAGGAGATACCACTCCACACTAATGAATTCATTTTCACATTTTGTTTCATTTTGAAAATATCACCTGAGGGGGGGAGGTGTCCCACCTTTTTATCAGTCTATCTAGACATGTTGAACTGTGGCGACAAACTTACTCTTTATTTATTCTGCATTCAGATTGTTTGTGTGACATAAAATATCTTATGGAACTTTAAATCGTCTTTCATTTTCAGGGAAATAAATTTGGTTCAGGCTTTAAACTTTAATTGTATTCTTTTTTTATAAACTGGTGTCAAGAGAAAGGGTGACATTAACCATTATAGGCCCAGACAGAATTGTATGTTTCATTAGCATTTAATACGTGATTTATTATCTGGGCTTAAGTGGGAAATTAGAAAATAATTTTGCAATAAGTATTTTTTTTTTAAAAAAAGAATCTGAATACAGTTGCATTAAATTTAAGAAATGAGCTTAAAATATGTTGACTGATAAGGCACAAAGGGTCTTCTTATTATCTCAGATTGTATGCACTTACGGTATGCAGGAGCTATATAGATCCAAGCATTGTGATAAAAAATATCTTGATAATATCCCATCTTAAATTTTTATCTGTTTGCAAGGATTAGCTCATTCAGCTAATTCATGGAAGTAGGAATCTTACTTGTTCAGCGATTCTGTTCTTAAGGCTATATCCTGAGGGAAATCTTCAGTACCATATCCATTAGTAAACACAGTGAAAAGTATAGAGAACTGCTTCTTTCTGGTGAGAAGGAAAAGAATTAAGAAGGGGTTTAAGGAGCTTTGCCTTAATGAAAAGTATCCTCCCTGTTAAGAAGCGTGCTCGTTTGCAGACAGCAATGAGTTTGCTGCACCTTGTGCTGCTGTGAACACCAAAACCACACTACCACATTGAGCCTTTCCTTCCATCCCAGTCTCGTGCAACATCACTTCCTGTATTTATAGGCTTCATCAGCTTCATCATGACTTTGCTCTGCGGCATTTCTTTCAGGAAAACCTGTGCTTTGCCCTGGGCAAGGATCCTGTTATTTGTCACAAGAAAAGATCAGCCCCTCAAACCGCTTCAACGTAAGGAGTCAGATAAGACAAAACAAAATAATGGAAAGAGGAGAATTTCAGCGGAGGAAAATGATAAAAGAAGGGAGTCAAAACAGCCTCCCAAGGCAAGAAGAAGGCAGTTTCTCTTGAAACATGGTGCCAATTCAAATACCCTGAGAAAGGAGGGCTGTGATGGAAGATAGCCTTTAATTTAAAACAAAATAAAAAAACCCCTAAAACTCAATGCACCTCCAATTCAAAGTCTTATTTCAATAAACAGGGGGTGAAATGTTCACTCACCAAACTTACACAGACTACTGTTGAGATGTGTGTCATTTTCACCCTCATATTGTCCAGCTATGCCCAAAAAAACATTGAAGATCCTCATTTCACTTGCTGCTAATATTCACAGTTACATCAAGGTGCAAATACATGATATTCATCCTTCCTATCATGTGTTAGAAATGTGTGCTCTTTGATCATTCCAAATTAAAGGATTTTTTTTTGGTCTGGACATTTCCAAAAGCTAAAGCAAGAGAAAAAGAAAAGAAAAGAAAAGAAAAGAAAAGCCATGGATGTCTAGGCAAAATACTACAACACATTCCCTCCTTCATATTCACCCTATAAGTAACCAAGGAGCATGCTTGTTTTCCTGACAAGCAGAATTTTCTATTCCTTTTCTCCCCACTCCTCTCTCACATACAAACAATGAGTTGGAAAGCTCAGAAGAGTAAACCTCTGGTCCCCGTGACCAACCCAGATTTGATCTTGCAACTATGTTTTTTTTTCTTTCATTGATACTGTATATATAGAAATTTAATAAATAAATAAATAAATAAATAAATAAATATAACTTTCTGATTTGTTTTCTTCCCACCATCATACAAATACAGTATTTGAGGGTTCTGCTTTGTTTTTACTTGGGGTATATAATTAATTAATTATTATTTTTTCCCCTGTTGACTGCCATCTAGGGCAGATGTCCCCAACCTTTTGGGCACCAGGGACTGATTCCGTGAAGAAAGGTTTTTCCACGGACCGGAGGATGCGTGCTTCTGTGTGCTGCCTGCATTTCCACAGATGGGACTTTGCTCGTTTGTGCGGATCGGTTGCTGGCATGCCCCAGCCTGGTACTGGTCCATGGACCGGGGTTGGGGGGCCCTGATCTAGGGGTCATGTGGACTTTTGCAACACAGATATACCCATGTTTCCCCGAAAATAAGACCAGGTTTTTATTTATTTATTTATTTATTTATTTATTTATTTATTTATTTATTTATTTATTTATTTATTTATTTATTTATTTATTTATTTATTTATTTATTTATTTCCTCCAAAAGAGGCACCAGGTCTTATTTTCAGGGGATGTCTTACTCACCTCCGGCACAGACAGCCCCACCCAGCAAGTCCACTTCTTCTGGGGCCGAAGGAGCAGCTTCATTCTGCAGCTGCATTCCGGCCTGCATTTTGCAGTCAGGCAAATGGATTCAGTCCATAGCTCAGTCCTCAGCTGCAGAGGTCTTGCAGAAAGGCCTGTGACTGAGAAATGCAGGCCTGGCTGCAGAAGATGCCACAGAAGAAGCAGGCTGGTGAGGAGAGGCCTGGCTGCAAGGTAAGTGGGTGCAGGGCATCAGGGGCAGCTCCATCCCACCCCACCCCTGCCCTAGCTTGATTTTTAGATTTATTTATTTATTTATTTGGATTTATATGGTGCTCCTCTCCGAAGACTCGGAGCAGCTCACAACATATACATAAAACAACGTCAATCTAAATCCAAACAACAAAAAATTAAAAATAACCACCCCACACATATTCAACAATCACACCACAATCCACAATCATCCCCAGGCCTGCCGGCAGAGATAGGTTTGTGTGCCTTGCCCCAAAACTAGGGCTTATTTGGGGGGTAGGGCTTATATTAGGCTCATCCCCCAGCTGGGGCTTATTTTCGGGGTAGGCTTTACTTTCAGGAAAACACAGTAGTAGCCTGGCCTTCAAGCTGCATCACATGAGACCCTGGAGAATATAGAGGGTAGAGACAAAGGCCTTGAAGCACAGGAGGAAGGGCCACTATCAAAGCAATGGTCAGATAAAAGGGGTCTGAGTCTAGGTCAAGAAAGTAATTTGAGACACTGTCTGAGACAAGCCCTTCCCTGGTTCACACGAAGATAAAGTGAAGAACTATCAATATTTAGTTCCACCTAAAAGCAATCTTGCCCTACTAATTTCTTAGTCTGGTCTATCTTTTAGTGCTGACAAAAGTGTAGACAGAAACACAGCAGACAAAAAAAAAAAAAGATAAGCATGCCAAACTGTTGTAAGTCAAAGTCTACTTCTAGTCTTCTCCTGGGCTGAATTTTCCCATTAGGAATTATCCTTATTGACCTGCAAATATAGTAAGGTAAATGAAGAGAAGAAGCTGACCTGGTGAATGGCTGCTATTACTATCATGCAAGATACTGCCACAGATTGCCTTTCTGCATATCAGCATCTTCCATAAACAGATGTTATAATAATAATAATAAAGTTGGAAGGGACCTTGGAGGTCATCTAGTCCAACCCCCTGCTCAGGCAGGAAACCCTATACCATTTCTGACAAATGGCTGTCCAGTTTCTTCTTAAAAACTTCCAGTGTTGGAGCACTCACCGCTTCTGGAGGTAGGTTGTTCCACTGGTTAATTGTTCTGTCAGGAAGTTTCTGCTTAGTTCTAGGTTGCTTCTCTCTGGTTAGTTTCCACCTGTTGCTTCTTGTCCTGCCTTCAGGCGCTTTGAAAAATAGCTTGATTCCCTCTTCTTTGTGGCAGCCCCTGAGATATTGGAACACTGCTATCATGTCCCCCCTCGTCCTTCTCTTCATTAAACTAGACATACCCAATTCCAGCAACCGTTCCTTATATGTTTTACCATCCAGTCCCCTAATCATCTTTGTTGCTCTTCTCTGTACTCTTTCTAGAGTCTCAACATCTTTTTTACATTGTGGTGACCAAAACTGGATGCAGTATTCCAAGTGTGGCCTTACCAAGGCATTGTAAATTGGTATTAATACTTCACGTGATCTTGATTCTATCCCTCTGTTAATGCAGCCTAG
Source organism: Bothrops alternatus (assembly GCA_034064705.1). NCBI lineage: Eukaryota > Metazoa > Chordata > Lepidosauria > Squamata > Viperidae > Bothrops > Bothrops alternatus. The sequence continues at coordinate 4,169,547 of JARGCV010000052.1, read as the reverse complement.
CACTGTGTTGGCTTTTTTGGCAGCTGCAGCACACTGTTGGCTCATATTTAACTGATTGTCTACTAGGACTCTGAGATCCTTCTCACAGTTACTACTATTGAGCAAGGTACCCCCTATACTATACCTGTACATTTGGTTTTTCTTGCCTAAATGTAGAACCTTACTTTTTTCACCATTGAATTTCATTTTGTTAGATAGCGCCCAGTGTTCAAGTCTGCCAGATCCTCCTGTATCTTAAGCCTGTGTTCTGGAGTGTTAGCTATTCCTGCCAGCTTGGTGTTGTCTGCAAATTTGATGAGTTCCCCATCTATCCCCTCGTCCAGATCGTTGATGAAGATGTTGAAGAGCACTGGGCCCAGAACAGAGCCCTGGGGCACCCCACTACACACTTCCCTCCATGTAGATGCGATTCCATTGAGGACCACATGCTGAGTATGGCTGGTCAGCCAGCTACGGATCCATCTGGTGGTGATGCTGTCTAACCCGCATTTTTCTATCTTATCAAGTAGTAAGTTGTGGTCTACTTTGTCAAATGTCTTACTGAAGTCCAAGTAAATTATATCCACAACATTCCTCTGGTCCACTAATTTTGTCACTTGGTCAAAGAATGCAATAAGATTTGTCTGGCATGATCTGTTTTTGACAAACTCGTGTTGGCTTTTAGTAATGACTTTGTTTGCCTGTAGGTGTTCCCTGATTCGTTGTTTGATTATCTTTTCCAGAATCTTCCCAGGTATTGAGATCAGGCTGATAGGTCTGTAATTCCCTGGGTCCTTTTTTTCCCCTTTTTTGAAGATGGGAACTACATCAGCTCTTTTCCAGTCCTCTGGTAGTTCCCCAGTGTTCCAGGATCTTTGAAAAATATAGTTCAGTGGTTTTGAAATCACATCTGCCAGTTCCTTAAGAACCTTGGGGTGTAATCCATCTGGTCCTGGTGATTTGAACTCATCTAGGCTAGACAGGTGTTCACTTACCATTTTCTTGCCTATCTTAACTTGTATTTCTATTTTCTTTTTTATGGCACTATTTTTGATAGGTTGGTCTGTTTTTTCCCTTGTGTAAAGACAGATGCGAAAAACGAGTTAAATAGTTCTGCTTTCTCCCTGTTACTTGTCACCTTCTTGCCACTTTCCCCCACTAATGGAACTTTTTTCTTGTTTTTTACATGTTGAAAGAAGCTTTTGTTTGTTATTTTTGACTTTGGTTGCAAGTCTTAGTTCATTTTGAGCCTTAGCTTTCCTCATTTCGTCTTTGCAGGCTCGGGCTATTTGCTGATATTCTGATTTAGTTATGTGTCCCTCTTTCCACTTTCTATACTTGTCCTTTTTATCTTTCAATTGATCAGAGAGTTCTTTATGCAGCCATGCTGGTTTCTTTTGAGAGCTGTTATTTTTCCTCTTTGTTGGTATTGTGCTGGACTGGGCTTTTATTATCTCACTTTTCAAAATTTCCCAAGCCTCTTGAGTAGTTTTCCCCTGGAGGATTCTCATTCATGGAATCCTTCCCAAATCCTCTCTAAGTTTATTGAAATTAGCTCTCTTGAAGTCCAAGACTCTAGTTTGACTGTGTTCTATTGCTTGTGCTACCATAATGTTGAATTCCAATATTGCATTATCACTTCCTCCCAAGGTTCCTATGTTGTGTTCAACATCTTGAGCATGTGCGTTAGTGATGATTCCTGCTTTCCTAGTATATACAATATATACAATTCAATATACAATTCACTCCATTTATTAAAAGCTGAAGGTGGAGAAATCTGTGACAAAAAAAAAACAGACCTTTTTTTTAACCCAAATCTTTTTTTCACCAGGGGAATTCCCTGCCATCAGTACAGGGAGCTTTAAAAGATGGAGTGGGCCTGTTAGGCGAGGAGCAATAGGTCAAGGCTCTTCAAACTTGGCCCTTTTATGACTTGTGGATTTTAACTCCCAGAATTCTTCAGCCAGGCACACTGGCTGAGGAATTCTGAGAGTTTTATTCCAGAAGTCATAAAAGGGCCAAGTTTGAAGACCCCTGCAATAGGCTGTCAGAGGCTTCTAAGACCAAAAGTTATTTCTATCTCCAGAACTGTAAGTGGCAGCTTACTTTAGTTACATAACCATATAAGCAATTCTAAAAAATAATAAAAAAGACCTATATTGTGGTGGTAGGTAATGTGATATTTAGCTGCTCTCACAGACTGGAAATGCCTATCAATTATATCTTCTAACAAAACATTCCTGCAACAGCTGAGCTGTCTAGAGAACTTTAGGATCTCTTTCAATCAGCACCCAAACTGGGCTAAGTATTAGAGGCTTTTAGGATTTAAGTAGCTGTGATGAATGGCTATGTTCATCAGCATTAATGAGGCATGTTGATCATGGGAGGATAGATTAAAAGGGCTAGACGAGCAACAAGGGCAGGATAACACATGATGCTTGAGGCAGAAAGTCTCCTTTTCTCCCCAAAGAAGAATTTTGCAGTTTGAAACAATCCAGAGTTTCCATTTGGATGTCAGAATGGGAAATTTGGGTTTTATAAATCATAGTTGGTCCAATCAAATCAGAGACAAATTGAATTCTAAGCTTGTATTCCAATTAACTGTAAACTGGAACAAGTTACAGATTTCCCTGTTCATATATAACTGTTAAATATGGAAGGAAAGGGACGGAATAATACATCTATGGCTAGCTAAATAGGTAGGTAGATATGATTGATAGGTGTCAGGCAAAGTAACCACAACCACTTGTGAAGAGTCTCAGCAGTGGTTTTATTACCATGTTACAAAACAGATAGGAGAAACACCAATCAAAATAAAATGTAACAGGAGTATAGTTGAGGCTAGACGCGAGGAGGGGGGAAAAAGGCTTACTAATTCAGACGTTTTCAAAGACTAACACTTAGTATTGTATACCAGGTGTCATGATGATTGCTGCATAATATGTTTTTATGTCCAATGTTGATTGTTTTAATAAAATAATTTTTATATATATATATATAAAAAAAAGAATCTTGCCAGACTGACTGCATTCCCTTTGGAATGGCATGATAAGGCTTCAAGGATTCTGGAGGAGATTTGGCCTGTGTTGTTTACTGTGGTGCAACGATACTAAACTCTGACCTCTTGACCCCTCCCTCTAGTTCACCTGGAGATTCCACCACAAAGAGATTGCACCCAATAGGATTTAACATTTGTTAGTTGGAAATGGTGCTATAAGATGCCAAAATTTCTGCAAGTTGTGTATACCTCAGAAATAATAGCTCCACAAAGAAAGCATTTTCTTAAGAATTCAGCACATATTCCTATAATTTTCTGAAGTAACAAAAATAAATTCAGAAAGAAGACTCTTTCCAACTGGTTTCTGTGCTGGGAGCATTCAAATTCCATTTTTATGTGGTCATTTGCATGAAGCTCTGTAAGAATGATCAAGACGGTGTAGCTGTGATTGGGAAGATGTGACTATTAATACTTTCAGAATTATTCACTATACAAACCGACATCTGGAAGGGATGACTGCTCTTAAGCAGAAGGACTTTACTGGGAACAGAAAGCAATTTTTCATGCATTTTCCCCACCAACTTCAAAAATTACAGTAAGTTGGTTCCAGTGTGGCATTGGTATTATCAGTGCCCCTTTTCTGCTGCCCTACCACCATTATCTATCAAATGATCATCAGCAACTGAGTATACTTGCCGTCTGCACACAGAATGAAGCTCTTGTTTTGGATGCTTAGCTGGAATCATTCAGAAATTTGGTTGGGGTAGAACCACATTCTTCCACCTGCTTCTATCCAGACACACTGAAGCAGCATCCATAATTCCTCTACCAGCACATATTGCAGCAGTGGAAAACTTGGTATAGAATATGGCTTCAAGGGATCTAACTAAAACTAAAAAACATACTGATTTAGTAAATTATCATTTTATGGCCTTTGCCCTGTTTCTAACCCAGTTAACTGTTGGAAGTGTAAATCCAACGTTAGTGGCTCTCCAATGCCTAATGATCTATTGACTACAAGGAAGCAGTTGGGTATAGATGAAGAGAAGGATTTATTTAGTGTCCTTTTCTTTGTCACTATGCTTGTCTTTGTCCAAGAGAGTGCTATTTGAGGTCACTTCCTACCGAGACACATGGTGCACAGAATGTCGTTGTCTCTCCTTCTTGTAGGATGTAGTTAGCTAGATGGTGGGTTTTGCCTATTCCTATATGTAGTTCCTGTAAACAAATCTCCTGATGCAGTTATAAAACCTGCTTTGTTCCTCATTGCTCAGGTTAGATTCCTGCTCTCAGAAACACTTACCTCCCACCCAACCACCACCTTTAGCAGTTGAAAGTACTAAGCTTTTTGCCCAGTGGTTTGGCTTCTACAACTGAGTGCTGGTGTTTGAAGGTCCATTCCTTCTGAGGGAGTCATAAGCGGAGGGTCTAAGCCAGGCTTACACCAATGGACTGTCACTTTCTTATCACAACACGCTTGTTGTGTGTGGAGGCAATGAAATTCTTCTTGCAATTCCCCTCTACAATGTGCTTCAAAGCTCTTCTGGCATTTCCAGTGGCTGACTGGAAGAATCCGAAGTTGCTTCTGGAGCTGCGGAAAACACAGTTTTTTTCATTATCTCCAAAATCCGTATCTTATAGTGGACAGACTGGGAATCTTAGTATATTGGATTTTTCTTTCTCTTTTTTAGAATCTCCCATGCCCTCTGAGTCAACTGAGCTAATTGGAGGAATGCAATGGCTTTGTTTTTGGAGCTGCACAGCTCGTCGTCATCATCAGCCGTTTAGTCATGTCTGACCCTTGGCCACTCTATGGATCAGCACTCTCCATGCCCCTCTGCCTCACACTGTCTCCTTCAGATCCGCCATAGTCATCCCTGTGTTATCCTTTATAATGTCTAGCCAGCAGGTACTAGTGCAGCCCCTTCTCCTTTTGCCACTGATCACTCCCAGCAATGATGGACTTTTTGAGTGCATCAGCTCTCGTGACATGACCAAAGTATGATAGGCTCTTAGCTTCAAGGAATATTTTTGGTGAAGTTCAGTCTAGGACTTTTTTATTTGTTCTTTTGGCAGTCCATAGGATGCATAATAGTCACCTCCAGCATCACAGTTCAAAAGCTGTTTTTCCCTCATTTTGCATTCAGTTACTTATGGACAATATCCTGGAAATACATTGACAGAAGACAGTTCTATGCAGGAGCAACTTGAAAGTAATATGGTTCTTGGGCCAAAAGAGTTTCTTTTAATCTGGAAAGGCTTGGCCTACCTTATCCCAAATCAGTTCATTATTAAAATGGGAGAGGGGGACTCTTTACATTCTGACAAACACTTTGTTGTGACTTTTTCATCTTACTTTCTTGATGATGATACTGAGTTTTAATCGGTTCTATTTTTTATTGCATCCTTCACAAATGGGACAGGGAAATAACTACATAATGGAGTGGGGAGTGAAAAATATCAGAGAAGGCACAATACAGTACAAAGCAGGAGGATTTTGCCGGGCCTTGCTTTTTAGATGATGATCCATAAGTACATCTCTGATTTTGTGACAAGTAATGCCACCATTGTTGTTTTCCCATCTCTCTTTCCTTACTCCCACTCCAGGAGATCCCTTCTCCTTCTGGAGACATTGTCCCTGATTGCAAAAGACTTGAACATTATTACCTGAAACTCGCTTCCATCAAAATACATTTCCTATGAGGCAATCGGAGCAATACTAGAGAATGTAGCTTAAGTATAGCCTCATAGACACAATATTTGTAGAAAAACATACTAGATTGCTTTTTCCATAAGCTTCTGGAGACAATTTTTATGCAGCTTCACACATCCCATGGAAATACACTGTTTCATGAGACGTTTAATCCTTAACTGTGTATTTAATGAGTTTCGTACAATGAACACTTAATATTATTATAGTTTTGTGTCAACACAAAGCACATTGGCATGTTTTCCCAAGATATAAAATCTTACCGCCCTCCTGTAGCACATCCTCCTGCAGGATAATTGACCACAATGTGAGTTACAGCCAGAATCCTAAAATCAACGTTGAGGGCAAATAATGAAAGGAAATGTCAAATATTGCACAATAGTGCTTTCATATAATAGAAAATGCTCATAAAGGGATCCAAGCCTACTGAATGACTAGGAATCTGCCTGCCGACTTCGGGGTTTTTTTTCTTGGCCACAAGAGGAGAATGGAACGATGTTGGCCTAGTTACGCTGGCCATAATTCAGGAAAGCTCAGAAGACAGAGCAGAAGGACACCCAGTGGGAGTTTCCCATTTGTTTTCATTCAACAGCTTTGATGCCAGACCACAGGCCACTTCCCAATATAGCTCAGTTTAATGGCCAGCTTAGCAATTCAGCACCTGTAGGAGAAAGAAAAGAAGTGAACTGAAGCAGCCTTCCCAACATGGCACTCTCCAGATGAGTTGGAAGAGTACATCCCATCATTCCCAGCCAAAATGTCCCAATGCATTGGGGGGGGGGAGGAAAGCACAAATTAGGAGAGTCTAATTTAAAGAGACATGGCTTTTGGCAATTGCTGCGTTTAGGAAACAAGGCTTTGCGCCTTCGTGACAAACTTCTGCTATGACAGGAATAGTATGGTCAAAGCAATGGGGAAGAAAGGAGCCACCACTGAAATGTATGTAGTATTTTGTCCTTTAACAGAGGGCTTGGAAGCAACATAGCTTAAGGAGTGATATGGTTGTCTGCCAATTGCTGTTGGTGAATGGAAGGCTTACCTGTAGGTGATAGGAGCCAGGAGGATCAGTGACTGGTGCGAGTTTCCACCAATGTGAAGTCCCAAAGGCGGTTTTTCAGGACACAACTGGACTTTCTTGTTTTCTGGTTCTTGTGGTCTGCCATTTGCACTTCAGTTTGAGATGCAGACAACCCAGACTCATCCCCAACAGCCTGTGCCTGTCTTCAACAGGGAAGGGGCACAGGGCAGAAAACATCCTGCAGCCAAGAAGGCTCCACACACATCTGCACTATTCAGGTGACCCTGAGGACACAGGTAAACCTCCAAATGGCTTCAATGGCTCTCTAAAAGAATGCAAATGACCAGCTGTGTGCAAGGAATATAAATCCTTCCATTCCCTCCCATCTAGTCAGAGCTGAAGAAACTTCTTGGATGAGAACTGAAACATCTTCAAAGAGAAAAAAGAAAGTCCAGCTGCCTCCTGAAAAAGCACCTTTGGGACAACCATGACCTGGATGGCTGAGAATCTCCATAGGCACCAATTTGAAATTGAATCTACAGGATTAGCAGCTTCTGGGCAGTTTCAACTGAGCCACTGGGCAGAGGACAAAACATAGCTTCATCTCCAATGTAAATTGAGGCTGGAAATACCTGGAGCTACTGGTACCAAGATGTTGTACCAACTGTGTGGCAGAAGAAGAAAAAAGTCTGACATATACAATAGCAATAGCATTTAGACTTATATGCTGCTCCATAGTGCTTTAAAGCACCCTCTGAGCAGTTTACAAATGTCAGCGTATTGTCCCCAACAACCTGGGTCCTCATCTTACTGACCTCGGAAGGATAGAAGGCTGAGTCAGCCTTCAGCCCCCATGAAGATTGAACTCCAGGCTGTGGGCAGAGTTAGCCTGCCATACTGCATTGTGTGAGAGTTCAATTCTATGCGTGAAGAAGGGGCTGTAAAAACGTTGTGGTGGATGAGGGGAAGTTCGGGAGTTCCCCATTGACTTATGATTGGACGAAGTCAAATGGTGACACAAAAATTGTGAGGTACATTGTCAGCTGCTTACAGTTTCAAAAAAGGGTTTCAAAATGCCTTGAACAGTTATAACAACACAATATATTTCCTTTTGCTCCAAGATCTTTAAATGAAAACTTGTCTGCAGTTTCATTTTCACAGTTTCATCAGAGGTAGATCTCTTCTATAACAACAGCTTGCCTGGGAAATGTTATCTGTAGGGAAATGTAACTGACTCCCCTCTTTCTATCAGAGGATTTATGGAGATTACCTTAGTTAAGAGGTAAGGATATGAAGAGCTTTAATTTTATTCAGTTTTGTTTTTATATTCTTAGAACACAAATTGTAGTGGCATAGGTTGGGTAAAAAGAGTGTTTCAAATTCAATAAGTCTGAGATTCTATTAAAATCACCTACATTATTCCATTTTAAAATACAGTCCTTGAAATATTTGTATTCATAGGTGATTTCCTATACAAGAGATCGTTTGGCCCATGAAGAAGCATTTCATTGATGCAATGATTGATTATGTGTCATCAAGTTGTTAGTTCCTAGCAACCACATAGATAGTATTTCTCCATGATGATCTGTCCCTAACCTGGTCTTTCACATCCTCCAATAGTGTACTCATCACCATAGTAATTGAGATTGCTGGTGATCATCCTCTTCTTTCTTTCCACCTTTCCCAGCGTTAGACCTTGTCCAGAGAGCTATGTCTTTGGATAATGTGTCTGAAGTAAGATCAGGTGAACCTGGTCATTCATATCTTGAGTGAGAACTTTGAGCTGATCTGTCTGATAGTCCATTTGCTTGTTTTCTTGGCTGTCCACCATATTCTCAGTAGTATTCTCCAACATCAAAGTTCAAGAGTATCAGCATTTTTCTTATGCTGCTTCTAGCTTTCACTTCCTTAGAGTGTCACAGGGAATAACATGCCTTGGACGATTCTGATCTTTGAAGTATAAATACATCATAGCATTTGAGTATTTATTTTTAATGGAAAGCTTTGGGTATTTGAATGTCCCGGCCTGGATACACTGCAGGCCAGATGCTTTCTAAAGCTATCCTAAAATAACAATAGACAGTTCTTAAGTGGACAAGAACAGAAAACTAACTCTATACTCCTTTCCACAAACCATGCATGAAGAGTAGACATTGGTTATATACACACAGACTTTCTTCCATGTAGTATCAATTTAAAGTTCCAAACTTCCTTTAAAACTAGTGCTTGAGAAGCCTTCATTTTGTCATATGCATTAATTCAGTCGGCACATTACAATGTTAAACTGAATGACATTATTACAAAGCTGTGCTAAGAAGTGTTGACAGGTCCATATGGTAATTTTACAATGTATAATGAACACAGACTCTTTTCTTGCAGAAATTTATAGTTCAAATCTATACCCAGGATATCCAGTTTTATTTCCAGAAACTTAAATTGACTTATTACGATGTAGTGAATGTATAAATTAGTTCCAGTAGTTAAACTGAAACATTTCCCTACAGACTCAATTAGACTCATTAATCTACTGTGTAGACCTGTAAACGGTCCATTGTTCTTTCTCTCTTCCCCAAAATGTCAAAAACTATTTCCCCAAGTATAAAACATTTTTCTACAAAATTTATTTTAAACTGAAAGAATTATTTAAAAAAAATTCAGGCCCCACATTTAATTGCCTCACTTTTTCTATTATAGAAAAAAAAGCTAATTTTATGTCACAATTTAGTGGGATCCTGGCTTGCTTTAATATTCTATTAAACTTGAGTGTTCTAGGGTTTTAAAAGGGATCATTTTTCCAATATGCTGTCTGACGAATAAATTAGCTGCCAAAGACACTTGCTGTTTTCGAAAATTGCAATACTGTGTAGATTGTTATGAGAAGTGGCACTGGAGAGATCAAAAAGATAAATAGCCAATCAGAATACAGGAAGAATCCAAGCTTTAAAAAAAATAATTAGTGCACAATAGAGATTTGTTCACTTTCAAGAGAAAGATATATAAAAGCACAAGTATTTTATAAAACTGGTGTTTTTTTTCAGTAATCTTATGAAGAATTATATAAAAGAGATAAAACTTAATAAAGAAAACTAACAGAATATATTTTTTAAAAGACAGTGTGGGGGGAAAAAAGACATTTGCTCTACCAAAAAAAGATAGTAAGAAAAATAAACTTTCTCCTTCATCACCTAAAGTGTTAATACCACTTTACAATGCCTTGGTAAGGCCACACTTGGAATACTGCATCCAGTTTTGGTCACCACGATGTAAAAAAGATGCTGAGACTCTAGAAAGAGTACAGAGAAGAGCAACAAAGATGATTAGGGGACTGGAGGCTAAAACATATAAGGAACGGCTGCTGGAATTGGGCATGTCTAATTTAACGAAGAGAAGGATGAGGGGGGACGTGATAGCAGTGTTCCAATATCTCAGGGGCTGCCACAAAGAAGAGGGAGTCAAGCTATTCTCCAAAGCGCCTGAAGGCAGGACAAGGAGCAATGGATGGAAACTAATCAAGGAGAGAAGTAACCTAGAACTGAGGAAAAACTCCTGACAGTTAGAACAATTAGCCAGTGGAACAATCTGCCTCCAGAAACGCTGAATGCTCCAACACTGGAAGTTTTTAAGAAGAGACCAGACAGCCATTTGTCCAAAATGGTATAGGGTTACCTGCCTGAGCAGGGGGTTGGACTCGATGACCTCCAAGGTCCCTTCCAACTTTTATTACTATTACTATTACTATTACTATTACTATTACTATTACTATTATTATTATTATTATTATTAACATCATCATCATCATATCATTATTATTATTATTACTATTATTATTATCCCCAGCAAGCATATTCAACATTAACAATTTATCACTGCGTCTTAAGGTATTACAACCAGATACATCTTCATTTCATACCTCACTATTTTGTATAAACTCATCTGTAAATCTATTGATCAACAAAAGTCCAGTAAAAATTAACAAAAATCCCTAATGACATTAGTATATAATCCCCCTTTCCATTTATTCCAAATCATTCTTATCCATCTCAACAACTAAACATTACAAAACAATAAGAAAACTATTAAACATTACCATAAATAGCAACTCCTTATTTATATATCCAAAAGTGGTAATGTCACTATTAAAACTAATTCATTACATCATTAAACATTTCCTAAAGAAAAACTATCCAATCCAGATAACCATTAAACATCACCAAAAATAGTAACTGATTATTTAATCACAATCAAACCATTTTTTCCTTTTTCTTCCCAGCCATCCTAAAGTCCCATAGATAAAAATCTAACATCCATTTTCTTCTAGCCTCTTTGCATTTTCTCTTGAAATATTATCATATTTATTCATTTGTAGTTTCCGTGAGGTTACTTCAGTAAGTCTCTTATATTTCAGTTTAAAAGAATAGTCCACACCACTCTTTGGGTACACTATTTATATGCTTTTTGTTTGTTTTTTAATTTTTAAATGATCATTAAATTCTACTTGAAAATCCAGTATTTTCATCTCTTTTTTATAAGTTGTGATTTGTACATGCACTTTAGACTACATTTTGGTTGTCTTCGGAGGAAATTGTTCATTTTTTTGTAACAACTTTTAGTATATATATATATATATATATAAACCCCATTGACTAAAGAGGATCATGCAGGCAACTTTGCCATGTGTGATAAAAGTAGATTCATTTAACAGGGATTATTATGCTATTACATCTACACAAGACTTTACTGATTTTATAATACTCTCTGGATAGTAATAATCAACTACTAGTAATAGTAGCAATAGTTGAAGAAGTTATACTTCCCATTCATTTTTAATAATACCAAAATAAACTTCTAACACTGCAACATCACAGGGGATTACATGCAAGTAATATTTATTTATGTCTTGGCATAAGATAAACTAATCAATCCCCATGAAATAGAAATACCTTTGAATTATAATCATACTAATTTCCATTGCAGATTATTACCAATAGCATGCTTAACAAGATAACAATAACAACTACCTTAAATTGAATCTGACTGCTGCTGACTCTTTGTACATGTTTCCATAATCTTATTCACAACAATATAGAAACTAGAGCCCTGAATTTTATTGGCGACAGTACAGAAACTAGAACCACTTTATCTGACATTACAAATAGGAACCAGGATTGAACCTGCTTCATTTTTAAGCTCAGCTTGATAGTGCCATCTACTACAGACAACATGTTTAACATAGGACAAGTTATAATACCGATAATATCCCCCTCCCAGAACAAGGGGGGGTGACATTAGATGACAAAATCAAGATATAGCAGCCCTATAGTGGGAACATGATAACACTGCAGCCTCCTCTAACTAGATGTTCCCAGGCAGTACTAGGCTTTAGTACCTGTGATTCCTAGCCAGCTGGGTTGGGAGACAGAAGATTTATGGAAACCAAATTTTAAATTATCTGAAAGTCATCAAACTGAGAACTAACAAATTTGATGAAGAGAAGTAGGGAGATATCTATTCAGGGCTTCAGTGACAGACTATCAGAATGTACTTTATGCCATACAGTAGGCTTTACCATAAAAGAAATAAATATTACAGTTAATGAAATAACTTAGTAATATCATACAAGAGAAAGAGAATTATAGAGTTGAAACTGTCTGTCTGTCAGTCTATCTATCATCTATGTATCACCTATCATCTATCTATCATATGTCTGTTTATATGTATGTATGTCTCCTTTGAGATGTTGTTTTGGGTAAAAAGTTTGTGCCCGTCTGAATGTTTAAACTGGGCAAAGTGCTGAAAAAAGAAATGATACCTTCCAAAGATTTTGCACTATAACTCTCAGAATTACAGACTGTTCGCTGTGATACCTGCAGCTTTTGGTAATTTTAGCTCCAAAATCTGGAGGGTTATCTTGCCTAACTTCTAGTTGAAAGACAATAGTAGCAAAGAAGGTTCCCTGATAGATGCTGTTCTTTCTCTCATCTCCTCTCATCCTCCTACTCCATTGATTCTCTTTGCCAAGGTCAATGAAGTTTCAGAGCCATCCTCTTGAACTGCCTCTTCCTTCCCCTTAGCCCTTTAAGGTTCGGAGCTTCAGAATTACACAGCTTGGCTACTGTCACCTTTGGTGTTCACCCATGGATTAAATGATCTTGATGTATGGTAAAATGACACCCAGTATGGACTTCTTCCCTTTTCTGATGGTATGTTTGGTACTTGTAGACCCCTGGGATTGAGCAGGCTAAGAAGAGGACTCCTTCTTCTCCTCTCTCCTGCCTTTTCAGTTTTAAATACCTAATGACTGCGAATGTATATCGCTTGTCAGTCAATGGTAAATGTAACAATGTTATAATCGGAGTTGGGTGGGAGGGAAAAGAAATAAAGTCTAGATAATCTTTTTTGGCTATATTCTTGGCACCCTCACATAGGGGAGACTGACAGGTCCTTCACTTGAGTGACAGGTGTCCTTTGAAATGCCTGTGAATCGGTATCTGTACAGACTGTTGAAATGCATATTTCCTTATCGTAAAGGAATGGATGGGCAAGATAGGTGCTGTTAACATTGCAAATAGCTCCCGAATTATTCATTGTCGGTTCCAGGCGAAGAATGGGGGAAAGTTTTATTATTCACCACACACAATAGCAGGACGCTTAATGATTCTCAGCTACCCTGGCAGAATTGTCTGTCGACTTCAGGCACTAGCAATGGGTGACACAGGTCTGGCCAAGTGTTAGAGCAAGATCATACGTCCTGGTCCCATTTTAATTTCTAATACATTAATCTTTCCCTCACAGATGCACAATGAATATTCCACAGTCCCTTGTTTGTCAGGAGCTGTCTGGCTTTCATCTATTCAGGTGGTTTCATTGACTGTGAAAGCTTGCTTAAAAAGCCTGATCAGTCAATGACAACTGTCTCACAATAGCAGTGCATTAATGCTTCCTTTTTTTTCTTTTCAGGCATCTGATAGACAACTCTGACACCTGATCTCTCGGGACCTTGCGGAGTCACTCAGAGTTCTTAAGAGACTTCCCTTACTTTATTATTCCCAAAAAGAATTGTCACAGGTGAGTGTATCGCACTTTCTCAGGAGCTGAACTCGACCCCCTCCTCCCCAAATCTATTTCATTTGCACCAGGAGATGTTGGGTTGGTTTTTTTGTTTTTTGTTTTTGCTCCCTCTCTGAATTAAAATGGATTAAGTTGGCTTACTGCTGTTCTACAAGCAAGCTGCAAGCGCCACATGATTCATTTTTTAATTTTAATCCTTTGTCTTAGCCTGTTAATTGCAATTGTTTAAAGTTATCCTGAGGTGCACATTGTTGCTAGCTGGATCCAAAAGCTTGTAAGCTTTGTCCTTACTTTTGCAAATGTTGACCCTCCAATTGTTAATTCAGCTGGTGTCAGTGCATAACACCAGGCTAGGGTGATGTGTGTTTTATTTTTTTCCCCTTTTAATTCTGCTTGTATCTAATTAAGTAATAATTGGAGAGAATGGGGCACAGAAAAATGGATCTTCTCCACTCTTTTTCTTATAAAGCAAAAGATACTATGACAATGGAATTGGGATACTTGGATTGTTTCCGTTTATGTAGGATTATGCACTCTGTAGTTGTGCTGTTAATGTACACATTTTGGAATTTTTTTTCCAGAAGCTCATGCTCTCATTCCCAAGATCTACATTTTAGTGCTAGCTTTACTTTTGTCCTAAAACCAAGCTGCCATATATGCAAGTAGAGGACAAAACAACGAAGCCCACGGGGAAAGAGTCGACACTGACAAATTACCTTTTGTTTGATTCAGGATCTTGTCTTCAGCTTTCTTCCCCTGAAATCTGTAACAAACCACCTGCTGCAAATTACACATTCCTCAGAGTTCTGGAAGGGATTCCATCCCATGTATTCCCAGGTTAGTAGAATATGAATTTAGGTGGCTAAAATACATCCCTTGGTTTTCATACACAAGCAAATCAAATTTAGAATCTGAATAATCGGTGCATTGAGATCCAGAGAGTTTGCTGAAGAATGAAAGTGTGAAAATACACAATTTACATCGAGAATCCTTTCCTCATATTCCGTCCATCTTTTCTTTGTCCTTTACTTCTTTTGTCCCCTTTTCTTTCTTTTTTTATTTAGTTTGGTTACCTAGTTTGAGTAATGAAACGTCTGCAAGAAAACAAGCAAGCAGAAGTGCTAAACTGCAAAGCTCCTCTCTCATTTCCGGCCTGATTGGAAACAGGAAGTCTTATGTAAATCAATTCTTGTGCAAATGGAGATTCAATTTCAGGAATTCCAGCAGGTTGGATTGTCCTAATAAAGGTCTGGTAAGCTTTTTTCCTGAGAGAAACTGGGAAGCTTTTATTAATGAATGAAACTTAACATGACCTCAGGAAATGGAATTGCAGAAGTGAAACTTCAGGGTTCTGATCAATTGATGCCTTTGTAATAGAGGAGTACTATATTTCCCCCAAAGACGATGTTATACATAAGGATGGAAGTATGGGCTCTCATGCACGCCAAGAGAAGTTACTCATCCATCCATATTCTGAAATTTATTTCAGCCGATCCATCTTTCCCTTTGCACTCTCCTGTGCTCCATCTGCTTCTCAATCATTTTGTGGACAAATTGCACTAAGCCAATACTTCTTTCCACATGGTTTAGTTTGTTGTATGATCTTAACCATTGTGGTTTGTAGATCCCAGTAATGTATGACTTTGTTAAAACACAGAATGGCTCAGACAATGTTTTCTAGCCACTAAATAGTTTTAAATTATCTCATAATGGTCTGGCCAATTCCTCCACATCACAGCCATTTCTAGTTTCATGCTCCAGAAAAAAGTTTGTACGCTGCAGGAGCCCTCAAATCCAGAAAAAGATCAGAAGCAAATTCCTTGTTATCTGATAAAAATGAACAAAATGTATTAAAAACCATGTATATAAATAAAGCACTTTACAATGAAAGTTTGTCACTGACAGACCTGTTGTGTGAATTCGTGGATGACATTATCTAAGTCTGGACTGCAACTGCCACAGGTAAAGATCATGTCACAATTTCACACAGCTCTAGTCTTTTGTCATACCCCTTATATATGGACAGACCTTTGGCTCTTAAAAATTACTTGGTTGTGGCATCCCAACATTCTTACTATTGCTGTATTCATACAGCATACTTGACCATGTCAGACTAAAGATTAGCCTGCATAACGTGCTAAGCTTGTCTAATGTTAACCTAAGGGGTTATGTTTGTGTGTGTGTGTGTGTGCCTATTCATTTACAGTTCAGTATATTATTTTACAAAGCCAGAAAAGAATTTAAATCAGTGTCTGGTTAAGTAAACATTTGATTTTAAAGAAAGCTTACAATGTGTGTTGTAATACACATCTTGTCTCCACACACTACACCTTCATCTTTGTCCTACTCCTCCTCTTTTCATATCCATCCTTACAAACTTATTTGATTTCATTCCTCAGTTACTCTGGCTCCCTATCAATGAGATTCAGGACTTCTCCTTGAACATGATAGTCATGTGCTGAAGATTGTATCATGGAAATGAATTGACTTTAATTTGTATATGAGCAGTGTGTGATCTGTTCCACAGTCATATCTTTGCTATTATAACTGAGCTGTTCACCTCCTTGCACCAATAATATGATCAGTTTGATTTCTGTCTCTCCATCTGGCAGTATCCACCTTTATAGGCATCGTTTTGTCATAATTATAGAAATTATTTTGATTGTTTGAATAATGTTTTAGGAATGAATAAACAATTGGATTGGTATAAATTAATAAATTGTTCTGTTTCATTTCTGTTCCCGAAACCATACAGTCCATTTAACCCTCATAGTTTAAGAATAATTCTTTGGCCCATAATATGAATGTTGAGCAACTGTTATTTATTCTGTTAAAAATTATCTTAGAATATATTTTTCCCATTTCTTTTCCTGCTTTTGCTTACTATGCACTACCCAGAGGTTAATGGTTGGATTAGAACGCAAAAATTGTGAAATAAAAAATAATTGTTTTTGAATCAGAAGAAACAAGTCTTTACCTAAATTGCTTCAGAATCTACATTTAGGTCTTTAGTTTTTTTTTCTTAAAGTATAATGAAATGAAAATATAAGCTGAAAAGACAAAACCAGGAAGTCAGCTGTGTATGAGGCAAAAGTTGCACTGGACCATTTCTTTTCTTGTGCTCCATAGAAAGGGACAAGGAGAGCCCTCTTTGGAAAAAGGCCAAAATGGAAGCTGAAGTTGCTAAAAGAATTGAATAACCACTCCACAACTAGCACACTGCCCTTCAAATTGTGATTTAGATATCTTTCCTCTGGGAAAGAAAACCTACACTGAATTTGCCAGTGCATCAACTTGCAGAGTGCCATGTTATCAATATTTGCCTTTCACACTGTTATAGAATTGTTTTCCACTTAACACAGGGATCAATACCTTTTCAAGGTATTAATGGGTACCATTATGCTATCAATCCACTCAAATGAACATAATACAGGTAGTCCTTGACTTACGAACATAACTGAGCCCGAATTTTCTATTGTTAAGTGAGACATTTGTTAAGTGAGTTTTGCCCCATTGTATGACATTTCTTGTTAAGTGGATCACTGAAGTTGTTCAGTTAGTAACCTGATTGTTACTAAGGTCATCCGGCATCCCCACTGGCTTTGCTTGTCAGAAGATTGCAAAAAGGTGATCCCATGATTTTGGGATACAGCAATGGTCATTTGCTGTATCAGTTGCTAAGTGTCCGAATTTTGATCACATGGCCATGGGGATGCTGCAATGGTTGTAACTGTGAAAAATGGCCGTGTCACCTTATTCAGTGCCGTTGTAACTTTGAATGGCCACTAAATGAACTGTTGTAAGTCGAGGACTACCTATAGAAATAAAAAAAAATTCAAAAATGAAAAATAACTGACAATCCATAAGAGCTTCGATGAGAGACCCAAAATCTTGAGAGGTGTTATGGTCTCACAGATTTGGGATATTTTTAATTTATATATATAAATTTTTATATATATATATATTTTTAATTTAAATTGCTAACAAAGAATAAGGGAGAACTGGTATAGCTATTTCGAGTTTCTTAACTCTCTTCAGCCAGAACTTACCCTTCTGAGATTCGAACCTGGGCTGTCTGCATGTTAGGCAGTTGTATTAACCTCTAGGCCACAGGCTTCCTCTCACTTTGCCAGCAGTATCAGGGAGGGAAGATTTATATTGAGTGTTTCTTTTTAAATTGCACCCTGTAAACCCAAATATGGGAGAAAGAAATCCCATATTTGGGTTTACAGGGTGCAATTTAAAAAGAAACACTCGAATTAAGCACCAATGTTGCCCAAATTTAGTACTCTTCTAAAATAAAGACACAAAAAGAAAAAGAAATTCACAAGCACTCCCAAATGGAGTTCCATGGGCACTGTATAAGGTTGACCCATTAGTCTGCCCCCCCCCACTGCCCCTGCCTTAGGCATTCATTTATCTGAAAAGCTTAATAAAGAGGAATTCACAGAGATTTTGTTGAGTCTAATCTCAGTATTCCCTCAGCTGTTTATGAATTGGTTCACCTGTTCCATTAGAAATTAAGAGTAGGCTGAAGCAAATGTATGCATCTTTAGGTCTTCCTGTTGCACTTTCCTGCCTATCTGTGTAGATAATTTATATTATTTGCTGTGATCAGCTTTCTCATTGAAAGATAATCCTGGTTTTACTTAAGGGGAAGAGCTTTATCTCACCATTAGAAGGTGAGGAGACGGCTCTCAGATTCACTCCCAGGCATTTAAAGGAAGGACGAGGAAGACCACTGCAGGCAGTCCTTGACTTATGATCACAACTGAGCCCAAAATTTCTGTTGTTAAGTGCGGCATTTGTTAAATGAGTTTAGCCCCTTTTTACCACCTGTCCTGTTCAGCAAAAGAAATTTTGGGATCAATTGTGTCATAAGTGGAGGACTACCTGTACTTAAGGCAGTGGGTTGGAATCAGTTCCGAAGATGGACAGGGTAATCCAGAGAAACCTGATCCAAGATGGTGTCAAACCTCTGAGCAGGTGGGACTTTTGCCAGACAAATGGAAAGGCCCATGCTCTGAATGCAAAAGAACACATTCAGTCTTGCATTTTGAATAGAGATCTAAGAAAGAGGTAAGCTGCTGCATAAACTCATTTATTGACATTCATGAGCTCCATAAATCTATCAATATTGCAATTCCTGTCACCTTTTTTTTTGAAGGACTTGAGAGGGTTCGCTGAATGCACTGAGACACAACTTAGCCAGTCACATTTTACCTTTGCATTTTAGGTGAACCCTTAGCTCTAAGGTTACTTGGTAGTTTGATGGGTTGTGGAAACATAAGATGTAGATTTACTTAAAGAAGCCAAAGATCATATCACCCTAAAGGTGATATGTAAAGACAATCGACTCTTGCAAATGTACATGAGTTCTCTCAGTAGAATGGAACAACTCTCTGCGGCCAACTCACCACGGCTACCTCACCACGGGAAACCTCGCTCCCCCCAGCCAACTCACCATGGGGACAACTCGCCATGAGCCTGGGCCTTCTGCTCTGGTTTTCAAAACCGGCCCGGCTTAAGGGAGGCAAAAGTTCCCATTAGCCCACACTCTTTCTCCAAAGGCTTCCTCACCCTTGCTTTCCAGCGCCTCCCCCATCCCTGTGAAAGGCAGGCTAAGTGGGAGTCATTGTTCCACACATACAGAAAACACACAGACACCATTCCGAGCCTGGGGACTTTTATTTGCCTCCGAGCTGGCAAGCTGCCAGTCATGCCTGGGTTTGGGGAGAAGGACCTTTCCTTAGACATGCTGCACTGGTCCCTGAAAGCTCCTGTGTGGGGAGAGGAACCAACAGGGACAATGACAGGGCGACCCTCTCCCAACAGCCATCGCCATGAAGGCTCTTCCCGCTGAAACGTCCAGCCCAGAACAATGACTGCTGCTTAGCCGGCTTTTTGATATTGGGAGAGAGTCACTCTGTCACTGTCAACTCTTCCCCTCAAGACACCACTACAGGGCATTCCAGGCCAAAACAACTAGACATAGGGACAGGTTTTTCCCCTCATGCCATCACTCTACTGAATACTTAATCATTAGTACATAATAATATATACTAATAATAACTATATTGACCCAGGTTAAATGGCTGTATTATTATTATTATTATTATTATTATTATTATTATCATCTTTACCTCATCTTATTGGTATCATTATTTTGATTATTATTACTTTGTTGCTTTGAATGTACACCAAGAGCTTATGCACCTGAGTCATATTCCTTGTGTGTCCAATCACACTTGGCCAATAAAGTATTCTATTGCTATTCTGTTGTGTTCTTTAAAAAATGAAAAATTGATATTACGTTACAATAATGGCTTTTACCTACTAGCAGTTAGGTTACCGCATTCTGTACCAATTGTATCTGTGAGTTATCTATCTCAAAGGCAACCCTGTATAGAGGACAGTAGGTTGCAATAACAATAGATGAGTGTGTATCATCAAGGCCTCCTGGTCCAGATAGTACCATAACTGGTACACCAATCAAAGTAGAGCTAGGGCTTCACTGGCCATGGCTTCCATCTGCTGTTCAAGCAAGAGCTGCAAGTCCAGAAACTCCCAATTCCCAACTCCTGCTGCTTCAGGAGTAGCACAATCGACTCTAGAGTTAACAGTGTAGGAAATCATTCTGGAAAATATAGATGTTTACAGATAAATGTAGGTATGTAGATAAACATCCTAAAGAAATCGATACATATTTATTTATTTATTTATTTATTTTTTATTAATCAAATTTCTATACCGCCCCTCTCCCAAAGGACTCGGGGCGGTGTACAGCCTAACATTTTAAAAACATATAAATATACAAAATTTAAAATAATTAAAAATAAATTAAATAATTTGGCCGAAATCCCCATTTAAAACCCAAAACATACAAAGCTAAAAACTTAAAAAATACTCAGTCCCCCTAAAACATTTTGACCCTATTGGAACCGAAGCTTCTATGCCAGGCCGGCCTGTCGAAAAAGGAATGTTTTTAGTTCCCGACGGAAGGTGCGTAAATCTGTTATTATACGGAGTTCGGGGGGGGAGCTCGTTCCATAACGTGGGAGCTCCCACAGAGAAGGCTCTCCCCCTGGGGGTTGCCAGCCGGCACTCTCTGGCCGACGGCTCCCTGAGGAGGCCCTCTCTGTGGGAGCGTATAAACATCCAGATGTATGTATCTTTCTCTGCCATGTTGCCCACCCTATGGAACATTCTCTCTCTCTCTCTCTCTCTCTCTCTCTCTCTCTCTCTCTCTCTCTCTCTCTCTCTCTCTCTCTCTCTCTCTCTCACACACACACACACACACACACACACACACACACACACACACACACACATACACACACCAGGTTATCTCCATCTCTGTTATCATTTCAGAAGTCCTTCAGGACCTCGTTACTGTATGTCATAAGGCCTGGGGTTCCCAAGGAACAGTAGACATTCTTAGATGGTTCCATTGGGGTTGATCTTTTTCCTCTGTGTGTGATTGTATATTTTATAGCGTCATTCATTTTTAATATAACTATATTTTTATAATTATTGTTCTTTATATTTGTTGTTTTGTTGATTACTGAGTACCGCCCAGAATCACTTCTGTGATGGGCAGCCATAAAATGTGATTAATAGATAATAAATAAACATAACAGCACTCCTGTCCTGCCAGAGTTTTAATCCATATTCAGATTGGATGGATATGGATTCATATGAAATGACAGAATTCATTCTACAGAATCATCATCATTATTTTAGCCATGGTCTATCCACTGCAGGATGAAGGTCTCTTCTGCATGTTTCCAACCAAAACAGTCCTGAGTTTTCTTTTGCTGATGTCGTTAGATATCTCTTTCATGGAAGTTTTTTTATCAAGTGGGAGCCATTCTATGACTGCCTTGGTCCACCTGCCATCAGGTGCTACTTGCTATGTGACCAACCTGTTTCCATTTCAATTCTTTTACTCTCGTGATGATACCATGTACTTTGGTTTGTTCTCTAATCCAATTGCAGGCCTTTTTATCTTGTCTTGTAATGCCGAGCATGTATCTTTCCATGGCTCTTTGCGCCACTCTTAGGTTTTGTATCTATTGTGAGGTTAGTGTCCATGTTTCACCAGCGTATGTTAGAGCAGGTAGCACACAATGATCAAAAACTTTTTTTTTTACAGAATACCTACTATGTATACTCTGTGTGTGTGTGTGTGTGTGTGTGTGTGTGTGTATGTATGCATATATGTATGTGTGTGTGCATACAGTACATAATATTGTATATATTATATATATTTATACAATATATAGTATATAGAAATATACTATATTTCTACTACGTAGAAAACTTTTCCGCAGAATACCTACTGGAAATATAATGTACAGTTTCACCCCACTTTCCAGCATTTAAGTGTTCTTTGGCATTGAAAATGGTCTCACTAGGTATGTGGCAATTATCTATTTCTTAAGAAGGCAAGCCGAGCACCAAGACTCAAGAGGCAGTATGGGCTGTATTACTCATTTGTGGGAGAGAGAACCACTGATGAAACCGAACTTTAAAAACATGAGGAGTAGCAGAAGACAGGTGCAAAAAAAGAAGAGCTGGCAAAATGTGGAAAAGTAAAGGATGATACCCACATCTTGTAATTCACGATGAAGACCACGGGAGAAGGTGAGAATCTTGTGTTTTTGAGCCTAGAATGCTCTGTTAAACAGACCGCATTTGTTATAAATCCTATTTGGAGGGGGGAAAGTGTTAATTATTTTATAAAAAACAACATGTTTCCTTATGTAGAGTGGAAGGGAAAAATCTTTAACTGCTTTTTTTTTCTTGTGGAGTTTACATATGATTAAATAAGTGTGTGCTCATACTTGGAGGAAAAAGAGAGGCGGAAAAAATCTTTGTTAACATTGCACTGAAGCTGGCCTCTGCTCTCCATAAAAGCTCATTATAAAAAGATTATGAACATATAACAATATGTTTTAAGTGGGTGGCAATGATCCATAAAATTAGTGTGGCTAATTAGCAGATCAAATCTTTATGAGAACTGGATCACTTTCATATCCTCGGGTAGTTTAATTCTGGAGGTTTTTTTTTTTTTTACTAGCCACATATGTTTAGCAAAATTAAAATAACAGTATAAAATGTTCAGGGGGATTAAAACAACACTGAAATGAAACCAAACAAAAAAGGTTGATTTTGCTAATAGATGAACAGAGAATCCAAGTGTTGATATAACATTATACAAAACCTAGAGCAAACAGAGTCTGAATCCCAGTCTCATTTCACATGTAATTAACCTTTCTCAATCAGGCTAAGCATTCTCATTTCTCCTTCTCCACTGCTTAGCACCTTGGTTTTTTGTGGTTACAGGACAAGTCTCCGTGTTCAGGTGTCATTTTCTATCCATTATTGCTGGTGTGTTTGTAGTCTAGTATTCTTTCTCTGCTTTCATTGGGAGACATTCAGCCCCACAATTGGTGTCGTCTATTATTTTTCATATAGATGGATATTTTTCTTAACCTCAGACTTTGAATGTTTTTTTTTAATTCTGACCATGTGCATTTGGACATGTGCATTTATTCCTAGGTGTAGTTTGCCAAAAAGTGTGCTCCCTGGACTTTGACAACGTACCCACCGGAGCTGAGTTAGGAATGGGTGGAATGCAAAGATTTAGCTTCTTCCTTAAAGCAAATAAGCGGATGAAATTGACAAAGGAGGACTTGTGTAAATATCTTTACAGTTTCTTCCTTGAAAACATTCTCTTTGGGAGTCTTACATCTGTCAATGAGCCTTGCAAGTTTGCACTTGAAGGCATCAGGGTGAGGTTTGATTCATAAAAAAAAAAAAAGTGGGAGGAGTTATTGTGGAGAAACATCCGATAGCTGTTTCAGGAACTGCTCACCCTCTTTCAAAAAGAAAACAAAACCAATGTCAGGAGCAAAGAATCAAGATCACAGGTTAAGTTCCAGTTCAGAAAATGCATTACTCAAGCCTAAGTACAAGAATCTGATCAACTAATGGTCAGCATTAAATTGGCTTGAGATAAGAGTTAATTGTATTCAAGTAGGGGATGGACTTGGAGCATTTGTCAACATGTAATGATTCTAGGCTGAACCCTCTCTTGACTCCACCCCCAGGCTCTGCCTGCTCTTCTCCTACAGTCAGGATGCTATGCAGAGAAAGGATTCAGGTGGAAGTTGCATTGCTTACCTTCATAAAAAAAAAAAGCCAAGAGACACCTATTCTTCATTTCATTGTGAAGACCCTACTCTTAGCTATAATTTAACTTCACATATCCATGCAGGCAGTCAGACTTTCTGTACAGTAAGCTCTCAGATACTAAGGTTATGTGTGTGAACGCATGTTATTATATGGCCCCTTGTATCACATCTAGGGTCTGAAAATCATTGGGCCTCTCATTAGTAAACTTTCTCCATCGATGATTGCAGATCAGCTACTATAAGATGAATGTATTGATCTTATAAAATTTATGACTGTAGCAGTGCTATGGGGAACCAGTAGATTTGCTCTATCACCAGCTAAATCCAGATTTTTGTTGTTGTTATCCAATCACATTTGCATTCATTGGCCAATTTGTTCCCAGTTCCACTGTCAATCTCAGTATGGAAATTTGCTATCTGCTACAGTATTCCTTAACTTTTGTTGAATCTGATTTACCTACATGACACTGCTTGCATGTTTCTATTTTTCTTCAATTATTGTTTATTATTATTACTGTGTTTTTGTTATTATTACTGTTGTTGCTGTTGTTATTCTTTTCATTGTTTGCTTATAAACCAGAGTTGTTGGGAGTTGGGCAGAGTACAAATTTAGAGATGGAGGAGTATTCATATTGTAGCTTTCTAAGGTATCCATGCCCAAGATAGTTTTTAGCTAAAAGTTAAGAGTACAGAGGTAAGAATCTGGGTCTCCAATACAATAGGCTGCTCCGTAAGACAGGGGAAACTGTATGTTGTAGAATGTAAAGCAATTAGGGGTTTATGAATCAATTGACTAGCTGAAAGTTGTAAAATTGAAAGTGCTTTCCAGTTAAATAAAATAAGAAAAAAAACTGCAATAGTCTAGGCTCCTTTCAATCAAACCCAGGTTTATACTTTGTGATAAAGTGGCAGCAGCTGGTAGAATTTTAATTAATAATGCAGCCCAAGTGTTTTGTTGGCTTCCAGTCACTTTTTCCTACCCGAGAATGGGAGGAAAACCCCCCAAACCCTAACCCTACACTCTTACCTCTTGCAGAAGTGCTGATTCTTTCTCCAGGAAGCATGGTTTAGCATAAATCAAAGGAAAAGCTTTTCAAGTTTGGGAGGGAGGAGGGTCTGTTCATAGTTCAGTGGCTGAAGAGGAGGAACGATGGACCCCACAGAAATGGGAAATGGATAGTCCCAAGCAAGTGATCCTGGTGCTAGACCTAGGAAGTTAACCCCCTTTTGAGGGCAGGGAGAAGTAAAGAGTCCCTCATCAGTCACCATCGCTGTCTCTTCCTGAAGGGGACATGGACTGGCTTCAGCTGGTTCAAAACCTACTGTCAATTCTGCAACGAACCTGGCTGAAGCCATTTTGCTCATTTTTAGTTGCCACAAGAATGGGGGGAGGGATGGGGAGCTTTATGCTAGTCTAAACAATTCTCTGTCCCGTGGGAACCAAGGTCATTTCTGTTCGTTAGACTGGGGGTTGAGCCTAATGTTAGAAAGCCCGCCAAACTATGGTATTGGGAAATGTAGTTGATTGCATAGTTTCTGGGGTGGGAAGTTTAACTTTGTAATAATGTAACTTTTTGGAGGGAACTTTAGTCTTGGTTTCACTTTTGACCGTGCCGATACTTTGTAGCCAATAAACATGTTCTTAGGGGAAAATTCAAGCCTCAGAGTTCTGCTTTAATTGGTCTCATCTATCAGAACCATGACACCTACTTAGGAACATGATAGTTTTGTCCTAGGCTGTGAACAACAGAGATGCCCCTTGCCAGATTAAAACTCTTCCTTTAAAGGAGGAAGAGGACATTGGAAACATTTGTTTAGATTTGAAAGAATTAGCTATCTTTAAAATTTAGAGAAGTAGTACAAGAAAAAGACAACATTCAGAGGGAAAAACAAAGAAAAGTGGAAAGGAAAAGGGGGAACATTTTTTTTTGTAATTATTAACTAAGCTGGATATTGGGTCCATGTTCACAAAAACTGGTCAGGTGCTACTGATAGCTCTCCAAAAATGTTCCCAGCCAGTGATCAATGATCAAAAAGCAGAAGGGCTTTGAGATACTGGCCTTAGGAGAACCACAAAATGTGCATAAAGTGAGTTTTCCCAGGCAAAAACAATCTTGTATCTTTACCAAGGAAAACCGTATGAGCATTATAGAGAAAGTGGCATATGCTCTGAATTGGGCAATGGAAAGTCTAAAAATGTATCTGGGAGGTCATGATTTTTCAGTAATCACAGGCTGCTAACCATCAGATGACAGACACTAATAGGAGATTTACACACTTTCACTTGACCCTGCTGGCATACAAATTTATTATACAGCACCAGGCAGAAAAGCAATTGCAAAATTACCAATTGCCAAATTGCTGATTTTATGACATTGATGCAGAGATATCTACTTGTAAAAGAGCTACTATTGACACCTGGGAAAGAAAGTGAGAAGATAAATGGCCTGTAAAATTAGACACATCCTGGAGATCCATGGTTTATTTAACAATAGTTTCTTGAAAAAGCCACTACAGTCCAGATTTTCATATTATATAATCCAGGTTCAGGAATTCTGGTTCAGGAATTCTGAGAGTTGAAGTCCACAAGTCATAAAAGAGTCAAGGTTGCCTACCCCTGGCCTAGTACACAGTGTGAAATATGTCACTGGGTTCAGCTGCACTTCTTAAATAAAATGCATGGAATTGTTCTCTTGGAAGAAAATAAACACAAATAGAGATAGTCCTCAATTTATTTTATTTACATTTTAAAAAAGTACTTACTACCCAGATTCAAAGCTCGGGCAGTCAATCCTACAGGTCACATGATCGTATTTTGGTTGCTCAGCATTCATGGACATTTGCGGTGTCTCATGGTCATGTGACCATGGTGTACGATTTTTCTGCAGGAAACTGGTGCTTGCTTACTTACAGGCAACAGGATCACTTGACAGTGGATTCACGTCATGATTGTCACACAAAAAATGTCATAATTCCGGGCTCAGTGAAGGTTGCAAATCAAGGACTACCTACTAGAGAAGGGACCTACCTTTTTCTAAAGGTTTCTTTTTTAACAGCTTCTTGTAAAGCCTTTTTCTATTTTAGAAAACATCAGGGATAAGTGCTAATGTGACTAAAAAAGAAAGAATGTCTCTATCATAGCAGGTCTGAATACTAATAAAAACCACAGCTGACTTTGCTTGAACACGAAAAAAGATGAGTCACTGAGTAGAGTTGGCTGTAATATCACTATCAAATGGATATTAAATTCCATGACAACTCTATAAGTGTAGGATGTCAAAGGAACTTTCACTTGGCACCTTAAAGGCATCATTTCCTGCCCGCGCATTGTCCTGCATTTGACAGGCAATCGTGACATTCATTTCCATCCTATCTACCGTATTATGTTCATCTTTTTTTTTGTTAAAAGGCGTTAATTTTTGTTAAAATAAGCTTGACAGTGCTTTAGGCCTACATTTATATGCCTTATTTAAGCAAGAAATACTTTTCTTTGCACTGAACTGTACTGGCCAGGACTTAGAATCGATGATTGTGCTTACAAGTTTACATAAAAATACGAAGCCCTCAGTAGATTATGCTTTGGATTATTTCCCTTGATTATAAACAGAATTGGGGGGAGGGGGTTATATCTTCCCATTTGAATTACATGAGAAATGCAGCATGCAGCAAGCATTATAGAAAAGTCTTCCACAAAGCTTTGAAGCTCTGGCAAATTCCCCCTGAGCACTGGGACCAGAGACTATATGACTTGGCGCTAGGTTTTTGTTGTTTCTAATGTGCTTAGTTTTATAGTTTAATTATGTTGTTTTTATTTTTGATTGGGAGTTGCCCAGAATTAGTTATGACATGCTCTGTGTGTGTGTGTGTGTGTGTGTGTGTGTGTGTGTGTGTGTGTGTAAGAGAGAGAGAGAGAGAGAGAGAGAGAGAGAGAGAGAGAAGACAGAGACAGAGACAGACAGACAGACAGAACAAACATGATATGGGAAGCAACAGTGAATCTGTCCTTTCTGCCCATAAAGAAGGTATAATCTGATAGTTTTAATTATATTGCTGCTGAAGATACAATATTTCACTTTGCTTCCTGGACAGTTGTAAAGAGTTGAAAATTTAGATAACTAAAAAAATTAGCTGAACCAGCCTGGGATTCTCACTATTGAAATGATGATCTGTTGTCAATGGTAGTTTGTAAATGAAATCAGGACATCATGTTTGATTGTTAAATCAACTGGTATTGGGTCCATAGTTTATAATTGAACAATTTGTTTTATTAAATGAGTCAACCACCTTATCTGGGGCAGAAATTAATCTAAAGTTTAACCATTTTAAGTTTACTGTTTTCTTGAATGGATGAAAAATTAAACATGCTTAATTCTCATTGAAATCAACAGAAGTTAAAGCTGCATGACATTTAGTAAGTTTTATATCTGATCATGGAAGTTAAGAGGGTTTATATGGTGTGGCAAGTAGTTTCATGGGAATTGCCTAGATCCAACCAGATCAGCTTTAATAAATGCATAACAAATACAAGTCAGTAGTTATTTGTTTCAATAACAACCTTTTAAATTTTCTTATGGGATTCTCTTGAGAATTAAAAAGAGGCAAGGAATTTTGGCTGATAGAAAGAGAGAGTTAACTTGTCAACCCAGTCATTTATCATCTCAATACTAAGATAGAGTGCTGTAAATTTGAGTTAGTGTTGTGATTATAAATAGGATCATACCAAGCTCAAACCAAAAATTCAGCCCTTGCAAAACCAGCTAACAAATGGGAACAAACACTGAGGGGAAAAATAGTTAACTAGAATGGTCAGCTACGTTTTTAAAAGCCTGTTTAAAATGTATCATTTTTACTAAACCAAAGAAAATGCAAGTTCCCAATACAGGGGCTCTTTCTCATATTGCCCTTAGATAACATTACTAGAAAGCTTCATTCTTGTGGGAATGGATGCATGAAAACAGAATTTTGCATAACAATGACAAAATCATGATTCTGAAAAGAGCTTGCTTAGTTTGAATAATACTCAGGTGGAGTAGTTGATACAGTTATCTTTGAAGCGTCTGTTTGATAATGTCTCTGACAAGAAAGAAAAAAAAGGAAGAGTTCCATTAAGAACTCCAACACAGAGACAAAATCCCCTTGCAGTTTTTCTGGCTTGTGTTTGTTTTAGGTAAAGGTCACAGACAAAGGCCTTTTAAGTCTTCTGACACTAGACAAATGAAACTGGGAGTCTAACTTGAAGGACCTATGAGGAGATAATTTTTAACAATACATATTTAGAGTATTATGAAGGGCTTTCCCCATAAAGTATAGAAACACTGGATGAGACTAGTGTTTCCCAACCTTACAAAGTTTCAGAATGTCCTAGCCAGCATGGCCTTTGTCGTGAATTCCAGGAAGTCCCCATAACCAAAAGTTGCCAAGGAAGGAGGAGAAACGCTATTTAGACCTATGCATCAATGCTACCCCCGATAACAGTGATGGCAAACCTTTTAGAGACTGAGTGCCCCAAAACTGGGCCCGCCCCATTCTACCCCCTGCCCCACCCCTGTTCCGTGCCCACCCCATCCCCCGCCCCACCTGCCTGCAGGGCCACTCTCCTCCTCCATGGCCCACCGCAGATCGCCCAGGCAGCCCAGCAGCGCCATGGTGGCCACGCCCTCTGCCCGTCCCCCGCAGCATCAACTGTGCGCGATGGGGTGTGAGAGCAGAGTCTTGTCTGTGCTGCCTGGCTGCCATGTCCTTGGCTGCGCTGCTTCGCGTGGGCCACGCTCGGGGGCGACTCTCCTCCAGGGGGGCTGCTGGTGAGGAGGGGGTCGCGGGGGAGGCAAGGCTGGGGCTACTGGATGTGTGCCCACAGAGAGGGCTTCGAGTGCCACCTCTGGCACGTGTGCCATAGGTTCGCCATCACTGCCCTATAACATAGAAAATTCCTTTTAGAACATTAGACAATTGATCCATCTAGTTCAGTATTAGTTTCACAGACTGGCAGAACAAAACAAAACAGAATAACCGTTCTGTCCCAGCCTACGAGAGTCCTTGTTATGCTCACAAAGAGAAATCCCTCTTCCAACAAACAGGCAGAAACCGCAAGAAAAAAACAACTACTTTTATTCTCACAGACCTGAGTCAATGTCCAAGGCAAACAAACACAGTTCACAGAAACTCGATCCTCAACATGAACGGTTGCCTTCGGCAACCAGCACCTCCCACACCTTCCCTTTTATAATTCAGCCAAGGTGTGGCTTCCTAAAGCCTTTTCCTTTGCCTTTGGAGCCGCCCCATTGCATTCCTCTGTCCTACTCGCTTCTCTTGCCTGTGCCTTCGTGCATCCTGGATTTTTCCCAACTGTTCTTCATCACTGTCCAGCTCAGGCTTCCAGCACAGCTGTGTCTCAGCCTGAGCACGAGTAGATGGGCCAGGCTCCTCTTCCAACTGTAAGTCTTGGAGCTCCTCAGAGCTTTCCTCTGACTTTAATGTCACTCCAGGCCCCTCCTCCTCATCTGATTCCTCAGACTCAGCTGCTGGGTCCACAGGCTGGCGAGGAATCCCAACAATGACAGAATTGAAAAGGATCTTGGAGGTCTTCTAGTCCAACTCCCTGCTCAAGCAGGAGACCCTGTACCTTTCCAGTCAAGCAGCTGTCCAATCTCTTCTTAAAAACCTCTAGTGATGGAAGTACCCACAGCATCTGAAGGCAAGCTGTTCCACTGGTTAGTTGTTCAGAAATTTCTCCTTAGGTCTAGGTTGGTTCTCTCCTTGATTAGTTTCCATCCATGGTTTCTTGCCTTGCCTTCTGGTGCTTTGGAAAATAGGTGGACATCCTTGTGGCAGTCCCTCAAATATTGGAAAAGTTCGCAAGGCTGAAGATCTTCATCGTGTGGATTGCTATCAAGTTACAGCCTTTTCATGGTTAGGACAAGATGCATCAGGTCAATATTTTCTCTCTTTCCGTGGAAGTCCAGGGGAGGGGCAAGGAATGGCAAATGATGATACATGCCTGATGATATAACCTGATGTCCTGACACAAGTACATAAAGGTAGCATTTGCATAACTGCAAGTAAGTTGCCATTTAGAATAGAATAGGGCTGGAAGGGACCTTGGGGGTCTTCTAGTCCAGTCCCCTGGACTAAAAGGAGAACATATACCATCTCGGACAGGTGAATGTCTAGTCTCTTCTTTAAAATCTCCAGTGATGGAGCGCCCACGATTTCTGGGGGTAAGCTGTTCCACTGGTTGATTGGTGTTGCTGCTTTGTTACAGGTGCAACATGTTACTGGGTAATGCATAACACTTTTTAATTGAAGAACTATCTGTTGTATATCTGGTCCAGCACCCATTTTCTCACTTTCAACCCCTTCCAAACAAAAATTGTGCCAGAATTCAACTCCAAACTGAAATAGTTTTATGTATTTTTTTTTAGAAATTATATCCCAGTTGAAAAAGGGAAGATTCTGTTCTCCAGTTTTCAAACTATTTGGTTCCATGTTGTAATTATACATTATTTTTAAAACTCTGCCTACATGTTATTTACTCAAATCCTCTTCTAATACATATTTCTAAATGGCTCTGTTTACTGATGTGGTTTTTATTCTTGTCTCTCTGCCACTGGGCTCTTCTATTTGTGATGCTGTTTATCAAGAAACACCATGTGAAAGTTAATAATAACATAATTTAGAGCAATAATTACATTTTTATTCAATAGCTTTGGGAAAACACTGAGTTGAATAATGAGATAAAAATGAGTGTCTTGGTTCTAACAGGACATTAATCAACATATTAACTGTGTAGGCAAACTGATTTGAGGCTGTTATGGCTTAATTTGTCTCAAAATCATTATTTTTAATGTATTACATAATGCTCTTTAAAATATGTGTTGAAGTGATTCTATGTATGCATTAGTTTTCAGCAGGATAGATTTTATTCTTTATTCTGCCATGAGTGATAGCTTTTTACGATATGCAGTATGAAATCGATATTCTTGAAACTCTGGCATTTCAGAGTCAGGTGAAAATAAAGCCAAATTAATCCTAAAATACATTTCTCTAAATGTTGGTTCAACTCTGTAGGCCACTTGGGCTTTGCTGCAGATGCTCAGTTTTGGCCTCAAGTTGTTGGCTTAGTGAAGGGGTCTTTGACAAAATTACAAAATGTGCCTTGAATCCTCCTTAAATTTTCCAGTCATTGTCTTTGTAACAGGGCAATTTCATTCATCGTTGTAATTACAAAATCTGTAATTTCTAATTATAAATCTTCCCAACAATAATAAGCAATAAGACAAAATAAGGTTTTGTTATAACGCTCAAAGTTATGAAGCAGGCGCAGAGTCTAGATTTCTGTGTATATTGGAGCTGTTTAAGCTGTTTCATTGCGGTGCAGAGCACCCCAAATTACTGAAAAACCTGACAGAAAGGAACAGAACATACACTCTGAAAGCAGAGGCCATATTCCATCATCTGTTGCTCTTCCAATGGATCGTGGCAAGGCTTCCAAAACTGCCAACCATCACTCTAATTTGGCATTTTGATAGTTGTGGGCCACTACATCTGGAGAGTACCAGTTGGATAAAATTAAAGGAGAGAAATTTATGAAGAGCCAGTTACGATGGTTGTGCCATTGCCAACTATTCTTCCCTACAATACAACTGTGTCCAAAGGCCTGCTTCTCATGGATGTACCAACCCTATTTTTGTTCTCTGTGCAGATTCACAGAGGTCAGAAGACCAGATGATAGTTTTTCAAGAACAGCAACAACCTATATTCTTTCTTCTGACTGACAAGAAGAGGACAATTGTTATAATGTTTTCCTAACATGAGGTAAAGGGAATTGTTAAATCATAATATCATAATATAGCTGTAAAAGGTAAATGTTTTCCCTGTCCAGTTGTGTCTGATTTCTAGGTGCCAGTGCTCATCTCCATTTCCTAGCTGAGGGAGCCAACATTATCTGAAGATGCTTCCATGGTCATTTGGCCAACATGACTAAACACCAAAACATACAGAATGCTGTTACCAAAGTGGTACCTGTTTATCTACTCACATTTGCATGCTTTTGAACTGCTAGGTTGGCAGGAGCTGGGGCAAGAACGGGAACTTACCCTACCATGCAGTGCTTGGTCTCAAATTGCTGAACTTCCGGTCAACCAGACCAGCGTCTTAACCACTTAGCCACCACATCCCTTTTAATAGAGCTGTAACCAGATGCAATCATAATTACTTCCAAATAACTATGCTTCTAATCATAACCTTTAGCAGCTCATATTTTGGTGCTTGTCACTTCACTATATATCCATAATCAGTTCTAGCTCAAACTAAAAGCATGAATTCCCCGCATACTAAGTCGAATGGGGCCATTCTCTATGTATGTTGTGGAATGTAGAGGAGTTACCGGTAGGTGGTTGTGAACTCATTCAACTCTGAATGAAAGCACTTTTCCAGGATCTCAAGATCACTCTGGCTTTGCTTCTTGGGGCTTTTTGCAGACCAATGGTGCACCTGACTATTGATGTATGGCTCTTCAGTTGATTTATGCATTTGTTTGACCATTTGCCAGAATCAGGAATTTATATTTGTACTCTGGACAATTCCAGATGCAATGCTCCAAAATCAGTCCTGGACTTATATGAATTCTGGGGCTGCCGAGAGCCACCTCATCAGTGAGAATGAGCAGTATATATATTCACCTTCTTTCAAATAATATATAGTAGTGTGGGATATAATTGGGCAATTGTCTAACCTATATTGGATAATATTTGCCACTTTACTGGTTATGAATGCCACTCTGTTTTGTGAAATTTACTATTAGCTATAGTAAATCAAAGCTGGTGAAACCTCTTTTGGTCTGGTCTTTAATTGGAAAATATTACAGATTTAGAAGGGGGGAAGAAGTAGGGAAGTTCAAACCCTTAAAAAGAGGTGGTTTACAATGTTTGTATCTCAGTTAAAGCAGCCACATCTTTGGCAAAGCTCCTAGGTCTGTTTCGGAAACTGCTTCTGGCATGTTCAAGTCAAATGAAGTAACAGTGCATCAACCCACCTAAAGAGATCCCCAGCAGCAGCTTCTGAGACAGCCCCAGAACCTCAGTAAAGATGCAGCTGCTTTAATCACTTGGAAAAAGTATGTCTGGTGCTTGTTCCCACATGTTGTGAAGCATCTGTTTGGAATGCCTTGCTGCGCCCTGCGAAGAAGCCTCTCAATGACTGATGTAGATTTTGGATATCTGGATTGGCGGGTATGAAACTGTAACTCATAGGAGTGTACACAAATTTCCACTTTCCAAAAATCCCATCATCGGTAACAAATAAGTCAAGTGTCTCAAAGGAGCAGGATTGGATGGAGTCAGGCATCTACTGCATATTATTTACATATTATTGGCTAGAGCAATTGATGCTTTGCGCCAGCTGCACAGTAAATAATGGAGGTGCTCCAGCTTATAGCAAAGGTGTCATAACCTTTCTCATCTCCTTGCTGCTCTTACGCAGGGTACCTCTGTGCCTACAGAGTTGCTTTGCTTTCTCCTCTTTCTCCCAAACCCCATTTCCCCCCCTAATCTGGATGAATGATGTGGCCACACAATATCCAACTTGGTAAGCATTCAGCCATTTGATACTTAGCAATGCTAATGTCAGATGCCAGACAAGCTGGATGTCAGACAAAGACCAGCTCAGTTTCAGCCTTCTAGGTGATGTGCAGAGCTGGCTTCAGTTGAGTGTTTCAAAAGACAATGGTGTAATGTATGCTGGAAAGCTGGTCGGGCTGCTTCACATACAACAGGAAGGAGCAAAGAAAAGTCACAAGTGATGTTTTTGATGGTGGAAAGACAAAGGAGAGGAACTGATAGGCTTTGGTCACTGCTAATTCCCTCTCCCCCCCCCACTTTATCGCACATTAGGCAATGTGCTTTTGTTGTTGCTTTTATAATGGTTAAAAGATCACTGCTTCTGCTTTGCCCAGGGCCTGTGCATATTGTATATTTTATATGTAATTCCCTTAAATAAGTAAAATATAAAATCATATACAAAAGATGTAGGCATACTGTCAGGATATGATACCAGACCATTACAACCAAGGCTACAATAACTCACAACCAGAAACTACAGGAAAGTACCAAACATTTTCAGTTTTTGTCACATAATTCAATGCATACACACACACACACACACACACACACACACACATATATATATATATATATATATATATATATATGTGTGTGTGTGTGTATACATGTATGTATGTATGTATATATATGTGTGTGTGTATGTGTGTGTGTGTGTGTGTGTGTGTGTGTGTATGTTTTCTGAGGTTTTCGCAGGTGTTTGTATGTAGGTCTTTGGTTATTTGGGTTTTCTCACATGTAAAATTGGAAGTGTCTTGGCGAAGCACGAAGCCGAAAACACCAGCCTGAAGATGACGAATGGGACTTCGTTGAAATGTCGCCAAGACACTTCCAATTTTACGCGGGAGAAAACCCAAATAACTAAAGACCTACATAATATATAAGACACCAGCATAATAATCCTACCAGCAGCTTTGTCTTAGATATATTTAATTTAAAGCCTGATACCCTTCCATAATTTTGAATAATCTCCATCAAGCTCTGAGCCGACTGTATTGGTTGGGTCAATGTCACAAGTAAATCATCAGCAAAAGCACATAATCTATAATCCTGTTATCTAATCTGTATACCTTTTAGTTCATCTGAAGCTCTAATCCTATTCAATAAAACCTCTAAGGTTAAAACAAACAATAAAGGGGATAAAGGACAACCCTGCCTAGTACCTTTCTCTATATTAAATAAATCTGTTAATTGCCCATTCACAATAATCTGACCTTTTTGTTTCTGGTAAACTGCTGATATAGAATTAATAAACTGATCCCCCATTCCCATCTTAACAATTAATCTTTTCAAAAATAACCAATTCAGTCTATCAAAAGCTTTCTCCGCATCCAAAAACATAAGAACTGCAGGCACTTGGATATGCTTATCCAAATATTCCAATATGTTAATAAGTTGTCTAACATTAGTTTTCATCTGTCTCCCTTGTAAAAAACCAGTTTGGTCGGAATGAATTATTTGTCTTAAAACTGTCATTAATCTATTAGCCAAAATTTTTGCAAAAATCTTATAATCCGTATTTAACAATGAGATAGGTCTAAAATTTTCTACTTGAACATTATCTCTTCCCTCTTTAGGGATCAAAGAAACATAAGCCGTTTTCCATGAAGGTGATACCCGACCACTCTCATGGACATTAAAAGTTATAAATATGGCAGAAATGACCAAGATATCTGCATATCTGAAGGATCACTCAAATGAAAAATTTATGATGGATTGGAAAAAATGGATAGATTATATAGAAGGGAAATATCAATTGAAGAAATTATACTTAGCATATAGTTAAATATTTATATGTTGGATTTATATAATAAGTAGTTTAGTGGGTTTTCTTGTGTTTTTACCCTGTATTCACTCTGGGAAGTCGGGGAGGGGGGGTGGGAGGGTATTCTTAATTTATATATTATGTTTTCTCAACTGTAATCGGGGTTGGCGTTATGTATGAATATGTAAGAATATATATTAAGGGGTTGCTCGGGTGGCCTCTTGGCACCACATCTGGTGGGTAAGAGGAGGAGTGAAAGAGGAGTGAAGGTAGAGGTAAGTAGGAAGTTGGTATGAGGAGGCAAGAGTGGGGGTAGAGATGGTGGGTGGAGAAGTAGAGGAGGAGTGAGAGGAAAGTAGGTAGATGGTAAGAGGAAGGAAGGGTGGT
This sequence comes from Bothrops alternatus, assembly GCA_034064705.1. Taxonomy (NCBI): domain Eukaryota; kingdom Metazoa; phylum Chordata; class Lepidosauria; order Squamata; family Viperidae; genus Bothrops; species Bothrops alternatus. The sequence continues at coordinate 4,132,807 of JARGCV010000052.1, read as the reverse complement.
TAGGGATAGGGGGATGTGGTGGTGGGGGTGCCGAGCAGTTATCTTAATTGTTTGGAAAATGTAGTATATGTTAGTTTTCGGTTGAGTTATTATTAGGTGTCTTTTTTGTAAATTTAAAAAAAACTAATAAAAATTATGTTGGAAAAAAAAAGAAAAGAAAAAAAAATAATCCTACCAGCAGACAAGGGCAATGCCACGGTGGTCATGAATACATCTGACTACCAAACCAAATTAACCAACCTACTGCAAGACTCCACATACAAACCCCTAAACACAGATCCCACCACCTACCTGGAAAAAACCACTAGATCCAAAATAAAAGCCTCCCCCATTAGCGAAGAGATCCAGCAAAGAATCATTCCCAGAGAGAAATCATCCAGATGCCCTAAGTTCTATGGTCTCCCCAAGATACACAAAGAAGCAACCCCACTTAGACCCATAGGCAGCTCCATAGGCTCACCTCTACAAAACCTAGCCAAATTTCTCGCCAAACAACTACAGCCCTATGCAGAATCCATCACCTCACACGTAAAAAACTCATTCCAGTTCATTGAGATCATAAAGAAACAAAACTTACAGCCCAGCGACCTACTCGTTAGCTTTGATGTCATATCCCTCTTCACCCAAGTGCCAATCAAAGAAGCCTTAACAGCTATCCAAAACAAATATAACCCCCCCAAACACATCCTAGATCTGACCAACCACTGACTATCCAACATATACTTCATCTATAACGGACAAAAATACAAACAAATAGAAGGAGCACCCATGGGATCACCCCTCTCACCTGTCATTGCAAACCTCTACATGGAACACTTTGAAACCCAAGCTCTAGAAAAATCTGACCACAAACCCAAACTCTGGCTCAGATACGTAGATGACACCTTCGTAATCTGGCCACATGGGATAGAAAAACTGGACAACTTCCTCACACACCTCAACAGCCTACACCCCAAAATACAGTTCACCATGGAAACAGAAACTAATAACCAACTTCCCTTCCTGGATGTCTTAGTCTACAAGAAATCCAATGGCTCCCTAGGACACACCATCTACCAGAAGAAAACACACACAAACCACTATCTGCACACACTCTCACACCACCACCCAGCACAGATCAACTCCGTAGCCAAGACACTCATCTCCAGAACCAAATGCCTAGCTGACGAACAACACCTAAAAACTGAACTACACACTCTCACTAATGTACTAACATCCAATGGATTCCAAAGAAATAAGATTTCCAACTTAATCCAAAAAGAAACTCCCACTAAAATCCAAGACAGAGAACAAGAAAACAGCAAAGCCCTCCTCCCATACATAAAAGGCACCACAGACAGGATCAGCAAGATCCTCCACAAACATAACATCCTAAGAAAGTGAGGACAAATAAAGGGAAATATTTCTTCACCCAGAGGGTCGTTGATTTATGGAATTCACTTCCAGAAGGGGTCGTGACAGCTGTCAGCCTTGACAGCTTCAAGGCAGGGCTAGATAGATTCATGGATGCAAAGTGTATCGATGGTTATTAAAACGGATGTCCATGTGCCACCTCTATGTTGGATGAGGCAGGCAGGATTCCCTTGAGTACCATTTGTTGGGGGTCAAGGGAAAGGGAGGGTTTTGCCTTCTCCTTCTGCTCAAGATCCCCATGTACAATTGGTGGGCCACTGTGTGACACAGAATGCTGGACTCGATGGGCTTTGGCCTGATTCAGCATGGCTCTTCTTATGTTCTTATGTTCTTAAAACAGCATTCTGCACAAACAGAAAAATATCCACCATCCTAAGAAACCCTAAAGACAAAATTGAGTTAGAAAATCAAGGAGTATATGAAATCCCATGTGCTGCTTGCCCCACCACATACATCGGACAAACCAACAGAAGAATAAGTGCACGCATTGAAGAACACAAAAACTCAGTCAAAAAAGAGGAACCAACTTCTTCCCTGGTCCAACACCTTAAAGCCACAGGACATGAAATTGATTTCAAAAAGACCAGAACTATCGCCAAAACTGAACACTTTAATAACAGAATAATCAGATAAGCCATCGAGATAGAAAAACACCCACACAGCATGAACAAACGAGATGATACTTCCCGCCTACCAGCCATTTGGAAACCCGCCCTTATTGACAAATGAGTCCATAACACAAAGAATGACACCAGACCTACACTCACGAAAACCACACAGGATGTCATCATCACACATCCATGCAAAAAGCAAACCCAAACCCTCAATGATGATGAGGCATGACCACAAACCAGAAGCCAGACCACAGCTGCATCATTAATCACCTTAAACCCCTCCAATCCATACATGAAGCAAACTGACACCCACCATGAAGGTGAGGCACGACCACGAACGCGAAGCCAAACCGCTATGCAGCTCACCATCTCTAATCCCCCTGCAACTCAGACTAACCTGAGCAGAACAAAGCCCCCACCCAAATAGAACATATATATATTAGGGTGTAAATAATCCACTCCATCGAGAGCTGCTGCACAGCCCGTTGTCTGGGATGGTGGAGTCTAGTGATGGCTTCTTGACGGAGAATCAATACAGCTTTAAGAGCTAAAGGGACAAGCCCCTTCCTCAAGGATAAACTAATTACCTCTAGAACCCACCCACATGTCACCCCTTCCAGACAGTCTTGGTCAGCCAGGAGGGGCATGGGTCCAAAGAACAGGCGACTCAGCTCACAGTCATAAGGAGTTCGTTGACTTCCTCAAGTCCAACAGGTTCAAACCTCTCCCAGATAACAGGGCAAGACCACACCCTATGCATTTCCATAGGACCTTTACAAATGCTAGCATCCAGCTGAGAGTGAATCCAATTGATTGGCAGGTGCTATCCAAATTCCTCAGCACTATTCTGAAGGTGAATTCCAGGGCTCTCTTCACCCAGGAGAGTCTAGGTTGCCCTAAATAGGGCAGCTGATTGGTTACCTCCAGATGGAATATGTGTGAAGTATGGACATCACTGCCCTTATCACCACCAGATATGTCTAAATACTGTAAGGGCTCTTACCCATGTTCGGTCGATTTGCTCCTCACTGATCTCAAGTAGTATGCCAGATGTTTCTTATTCACTCATCTTCCTTGGCTTCTTGGCTTCGGTAAACCACAGAAAGTGTTGGGATTCACAGGGAGAGAGAGGTTGTATGGGCATGATCTAGTCAAGGTTTCAGCTGCCCTCTTGTTGCAAGCGATGACTAGAACCATCTAACAGATCATCAGTAAACCAAATTTCACACCTATATTGTAAAATCATGGATTTTGGCTCAGAACTGATCTTCGGCCATTACTCTGTTTTTGCATCTCTTAAAGGGGAGTCAGTAAGAGTTTGCTTTTTGATTCTGACCACAGAAAGCATAAACTTGACTTCAGTCTCCCATCATAGTCATTCTGGGGAAAAGAAAACCCAGTCCTTTTTTGTGAATCCCACAAGGCACTCATCTCCCTGAAGCACTGGGGTATCTTGCTCTTTCATCATTCATGAAGATCAATCCATCCTACCCAAATTCTGTGGATGTAACCAAATCACAGTAATTCACTGAGTGAAAGTTCTTCCAAGTCTATCAACTTTGGGAGAAGGAAACACCTGTGGTCCAAAGATACTTTTTATCTACCTGTACTCTGTACATTTCCTTTTCTTTCTTTCTTTCTTTCTTTCTTTCTTTCTTTCTTTCTTTCTTTCTTTCTTTCTTTCTTTCTTTCTTTCTTTCTTTCTTTCTTTCTTTCTTTCTTTCCTTCCTTCCTTCCTTCCTTCCTTCCTTCCTTCTCAGGCAATCTCATTTAGCCAAATTACTATATTTTTATTTCTACCTGCAACCCAATAAAGATTCCTGTATCTGGTTCCTATTGTCCACTCCTTATTAGATGTTAGCCACCTCCTCCTCCTCCTCCTCCTCCTCCTTGAACTTTACTCTATCTTTCCTGAGTTTCTCCATCACTTCCCTTTCTTTTTATTTTGAAAAATAATTGCTGATTCGATGTAAATGTTCATGTAATCATTCTTTCTATTTTGTAAAAAACAAAATGCTGATGACACAACCGATTTAAAAGAAAATGTCGGGAGTCCAAGAAAACACTCAAATCCTGCTCTAGCTCTGAGCAGGGGAGCATCATCCCCCCCACCACCCCCAAGAGAAAGATGGGAATTCTCCCATTCTAGGATTAGGAGGACCTGAAACCCAAAGCTTCTCAATTTTGCTAGGATTGAGTTGAAATGTATTTAGCCTGATCCAGACCCCCACCGTCTCCAGAATTACATGAGCAGACGGGGCAAAGATATATAATACAGCTGAGTAATATCAGCCTACTGATAATACTGCACTCTTTAGTGACAGATGACGTCCCCGATGGCTTCATGTGGATGATAAAAAAAAAATGGAGAGAGGTACACCAAAAATTAGAGACCTAAGGCTAGACTGGTCCCACACTCAAACAATACCCATAGGACCAAACTCAGAGGATGGAGGAGAACCATTATAATACTATGCCCCCCAATGTCCTGAGCCAGTCCAGAAGATTGTCAACAGTACTGAAGGTAATTGAAAAATCTGGCAGGGATCTAGATAATCCATTTCCTCCAAGACCCTTTGGTTTCAAAAGCCAACCATCTTCTCAGAAAACCTTTCTACAGACAGGACAAAAGTTTTTAATTCTGTTGGTCCTGCTCATGGCTTATTGAAGAGAGGATGGACCATTGCCTCTTTCAAAGTTAGCAAGGCCATCTCCTCTCTCAGTAATACATTTACTTCCTAAACACATCTTCTCTGAAGGCCTTCACAGCCAAGAGAGACATGGATCTAAAATGCAAGTGGATATATTAACAGCCCCAAGGATCCTGTCCAGTTATTCAGAACCCTAACCTTCAAACATATAGTTTCCTTCTCAGGCTGGTAGCATTTAAGCCATCTACAGCTAGCATTTGGAGAACCAAGATTTCTTTTCATGAATATGATCAAATATTTCTTTTCTCTTTCTTTTTTTATTTTTTCTTCCTCACCAATTATGGGAAATTTGAAAGAAAGTTTCCAAAGTGGTTGTAAGCCTGTGTAAAATTACTTACTGTTTTCCTGAGGAGCAATTGGTTTACAAAAGAAAATGTTGATTAAAACACACAGACAAATATGCAAATACCATTTATATGTATTATTTTGAGACCACAATATTAAAGGGTGTTCCCTATTCAGAAAATCAGGAGATGAGTACCCAGATTTAAAAAAAAAAATGGGGAAGAAAAGTCTTGATGTTCAAATATTTTAAATAGTATTCACTTTTTCTTTGCAACAAGTATTGTGATTAGTTAACATTTTGAAAAAAAATGTAAATCTTACAGCTGTGGGGAAAAAAGCAATGAAAATCCTGCATTAACTTTGGTTGGATAATAAAGTAGCTATTTAACAATGACTCCCATGAATGAATGTAAATCAGAAGGAATTTCTCCCTATTTATCCCCAGTGAGTTAAACATGGTTTGTCACCCTGAAAGAATATTCTATAACATAGGAATAATCAGAACACATTGTTGGCTCCAATTTCCCCTCATTTTATTTTTCAGAAAGTAAAGTCAGCTTCACAATTTAGTCCCAGGTAGGAGGAGAATTAGCCGTACAATATGAGCTGTTTGGGGAAAGTAGCAGATAAAAAGGGATATTGCTTGTATTCAGTCGTATTTCCCTGCATTTATTAATGCTATAGAAATCGCCCTGATTTTCATTGTTATGTGCTTTGCATGTTGTTTGTATTAAGCAAATCTGCTACTTTCCTTGCCTATTCTCCCCACAGCAAATCCACACGGATCTTTTGAAAGACAGCTGGACTCTCCTAGACAAAGACTGATGCCACATCCATCTGACATGTCAGACCAACAAATGGGTTTTTGTGTGCTCTGTCAGCATCTTAATCAGAGTGTCATGCTAAGCCCACATGTCACCTTCTCCGTGCCGGAAGCTTGGCCAAGACTTAATCCTTCAACTTGTATACACTGAACTAACATTCTGATGAGCCCTGATAATTCGTACCTTTTACATGTTTTCTGTCACCCCTCAGTTTTATCACATGTCATGAAATCGTTCACCCTCTGCCTTGTCAATCCCACTTCAGAACTATATATATTAAAAAATCCTGCAATAGGTTATAGCTAGCTGCTGTTGACTCTTCATTAGCAAGTCAGCCCATTTAAGCCGTAAGTTGGCAGTTGAGTTCCTAGCTGAGAGTAAACCCCACTAAATCCATTGAATTCATTCCGTAATAAGTATACAGTATTAAAAAAAAATTACTAATTCATCTGGCAGGTTCTACTTTTGCTTGATAGAGGAGCATAAACAAATGGATTGAGTTTGGTAATCAAATTAGATAGCAATTTTATTAATTGTAGATCGAAATCCACAAAATCTAGTGAACCCATCTGGTCCTGCAAGCAATAGCAATAGCAATAGCATGTAGAATTATATCTCACTTTATGGTGCTTTACAGCCTCTCTAAGCGGTTTACCAAGTCAGCATATTCCTCCCCAACAACTTAGGTCCTCATTTTACTAACCTCAGAAGGATGGAAGGCTGAATCAACCTTGAGCTAGTCAGTATCAAACCCCTGGCAGTCAGCAGAATTAGTCTGCAATACTGCATTCTAACCCCCATGCCACCATGGCTTCTTCCATATAGTTTCTCAGCATCTGTGACCACAGAGTTCACACAATCCTTATTGGGATGTTCTGAGGGTTTGAGGCTCCATGTGGGCCAGAATGTCTGCTCTTGTATTGTTGAAGTTCCAGTGCACTTCTTTTCACTTTGGGTGGCTTCCACACCACTGCTATATCCTCTCTCGAATCTCTGAAGTAGGCCCACCATTCTCTTCATGCCTTGAAATGCCAGGGAGATCTAATGTCAAGGAAGCTAATTGTGCCCAGAAAAAAGCACAAATAGCACACCAAGTGAAGATGTGCAAAGGCCTTCTTGGCCCCAGCTGCTGCCAGCTCATCAAGCAGGAATGATGAATCCAAGAAGACCTCCAATTGACCATAAATTGTCTCATAGGAAAGTAGCATTCAGTTAACAACAAGCTGAAAATGAATTCTCAGAAACTCCAAATTACAGAACTCCCAATTACTAATCAAATTTGGCCCACAAAGCAGCTATAGGAGACAGTTTTCAAGAAATGTTGTTGGGGTTTTTTTTGACAACTTTTTAGTACCACAATAACATGACAGCACGCAGAGTCGTTTGAGGAGTTGGGCAACCTGTAAATTGAATGTATGTACAGGTAGTTCTCGACTTACGACCTTCAAAGTTGCCACCGAACTCCTAGTGGGTACTCTACCACCTGGATTCAAAGTTCCGAAGGGCCTCCCGCAGTCATGTGACTGAACTTAGGGTGATCAGCAACAAGCCAGAAATATATGTATGCCCACATACATGCATGCATACATGTACGTATACATACAAGGAATGAATTGGTGAGGAGTTCCTTTCTTTCCTCCTGAATTTGTCAAGGAGTTGAAGTATCACCTTTTTCTGATGTTCCTTTTCCACTTACCTTTATTCAGTGGGAAAATGCCACACCTCTGTTCATGTATGAGTTCCATTAGAAAGAATAATTGCCGGGCTATTTTTCTTCTGGAGGATTCAAGAGCAGGTTTTTGGGGGGCTTTTACTTTTGAGGCCTTATCAGATGCAGATCAACTCCCACCTACAATAATGCCCTCTCTATACTAGTTAAGTGAGTACTAGTTAAGTTTCTCCCCATCTCACCCCCCCATCTGAGAAGTAAAGAGAGAGACATCTGAGGAGAGAATGCTTCTGGTAAACATAAGTGAAGGGTTCCAATTCTTGAATCCAAAGAAAATTGCTGCCCAAATAATTAGTGCAGAACTCTATGGATGCTTCTGAAGGTCAATATGCACATTTACGCAAAAGGCATATATTACTATTGGAATCTACCTCTTCTTTAGCATAATAAGAGTTTGCATATTGCTGTCAGGAGGAATTTGCACAAGGACCTATTCTCTGGCAGGTGATAGTAAGCAAATTCCTTAGGATCAAAAGGGGAATCAAATGAAAATAACAATTAGAGAGAGAAAAGTAGTTTAGGATGTTGTAGGCAAGGATGCTATGTGTGAGCGTGCTTGCGCCACGAGGAAACTCAGCACAATTGTCTAGGTAACTTACTAAGAAACCTGAGAGTAAGCACCCATCTATCCCAGATCCACCCCTAAGTGAATTGCTTTACCTGGAGCGAGGATTGCCAAAACTAATTTTACTTTGTAAAAGCATCCTATAACACAGCGGTTCTCAACCTTGGGGTCGCGACCCCATTTGGGGTCACACGACCATTTCGCGGGGGTCGCCGGACACGCGGGCCGCCATTTTGTTTTTTTATTTTTATTTTTTTATTTTTTTATTTTTTTTTTTCATTTTTTTGGCGCGCGCACCACGCATGCACAGATCCACCCATCGCGCCGAAAAAAAATTAAAAAAAAAATTAAAATTTTTTTTAACAAATTAAAAAAAACAACAAAATGGCGGCCGCGACGGGCGGATCCGCGCATGCGCGGCGCATGCGACGGGCCAATCCGTGCATGCGCAGATCCGCCCGTCGCGGCCACCATTTTTTTAAAAAAAATTTTAATTTTTTTTTTGGCGCGCGCAGGCGCGCGCACGTCCAGGTCAGGAGCGCAGCACGCATGGGCGGGGCAAGTGGGGTCTCAACCTGAGAAAGGTTGAGAACCACTGCTATAACAGGTCTGATTTTTTTGATGGTGAAATTCATATTAATTCAAAACCCCTCCAAAACTGTGTTCCCTCAACTGTCTTCAGGTCTCTTTTTACCCAAGAGTTCATTATCCAGCCCAGTACTATCACTGCTGATCAAAGACTTTGGCTTAATGCACCATTTTTGAAAGGAACTAAAATCATTGTTGGAAACCTTGCACAACAGTTGAGGCCGGACAATTAAAACTGACTACAGTCAGCCCCACATCTGCCAACAATCAATATTTGCCCCCTTTTCCTCTAGCTGATCAACAGGAGAACACAAAGAACATCATCCATTTACTGCTTTATCCTGTGATCTACTTTCAGACTTGAAGGACCAAACTTTCCTTCAGCATCCAGTTTTGATCACTAGAAAGAGTGCAGAGAAGAGCAACAAAAATGATCAGGGGTCTGGAGGCTAAAACATAAAAAACGGTTGCTGGAATTGGGTATGTCTAGTCTAGTGAAAAGAAGAACTAGGGATGACATGATACGGTAGTAGTGTTCCAATATTTGAGGAGCTGCCCCAAAGAAGAGGGGGGTCAACTTATTTTCCAAAGCACCTGAAGGCAGGACAAGAAGCAATGGATGGAAACTGAACAAAGAGAGAAGCAACCTGGAGCTAAGGAGAAATTTCCTGACAGTAAGAACAATCAACCAGTGGCCTTCAGAAGTTAAGGGTGCTCCAACACTGGAGGCTTTTAAGAAGGGCCTGGAGAATCATTTATCTAAAATGGTATAGGGTCTCCTGCTTGAGCAGGTGGCTGGACTAGAAGACCTCCAAGATCCCTTCCAACTCTGTTATTCTGTTATTTTGTTTATCTTCCCAGTCAGCTTACCCATTCTTTGTAGTATTAAACATCTCCTAGGACTTGTAAAGTCAAAATGATCATGGTTCAGCCATTTTGGAAGTGAGTGTTTCCCCCAATATTTGCAGCCCCAATAATTGCATTTGTTTTGGTGGCTAGATTGAGAAAAGCATGAAGAAATAACAAAGAATAACAAAAGCCTGAAGGTCTCTGGAAGGAGGTGATGAAGATAGGCAGTAAGGTAAGGTAAGAATGGAAAACCCACCGGGGCCCACCCACCTATTAAAAGCTAAGCAATGGGGGGAGGAGTTAAAGTGGCTCTGATGAAAGGTACTGTCGGGTCCACTGGTAAGTGATGACAATTTGCAATGAGAAAGGTAAAATCATGACAGGAGAGCTACACAATGGGTTACAAAACAGAAAGTGGTCAGAAGCCAGAAGCATCCTTTTTAACTTATATGTGTTGCTAAAAACAAACAGCTAGGTAGAAAAACAATGGGCCAAAGAAAAAAGGCAATGGATGTAATTTGATAAAATCTGAAAACTTTGATTGTTGTTTTTTTTTTTTAAATACAGTAGTTTTCTTATATCTGGTAAGGTAGCAAAATGTAACATGGACAGAAAATGTTGCTCTCCCACTCTTCATTTGGGAAAGAAAATAGATCTATCACAGTTGCAAGAAAGTGGATCATCACCTGATTAGTTTACTGGGACCAACAGTAAGTTTGATGGATTTATGTAAACTTATCATGCTTCCCCGAAAGTAAGGCCTACTCCAAAATTAAGTCCTAGCTTGATTTTAGGGGGTGGGCCTAATATAAGTCCTGCACCAAAAATAAGCTGTAAAGGTAGGGGTGTGGAGCTGCCCCACGCACCCTGCACCCACTTATCTTGCAGCCAGGCCTTTCCTCGCCGGCCCACTTCTTTGGCAGAGGTCTTCTGCAGTCAGGCCTGCATTTCTCAGTCACAGGGCTTCCCGGAAAGCCTGGGCAGCCGAGAAACGAGCTATGGATTCAATCCATAGCTCGGTTCTGCAAGACCTCTGCAGCCGAGGACCAAGTAATGGATTGAATCCATAGCTCAGTACTCATCTGCATAGGCCTTCTGGAAAGGCCTGACTCCGAAATGCAGGCCAGAATGCCGCTGCAGAATGAAGCTGCTCCTTCGGCCCCGGAAGAAGTAGGCCTGCTGGCGGGGCTGTTGGTACCAGAGTTGAGTAAGACATTCCCTCCAAAATAAGACCTGGTCTTATTTTCGGGAAAACACTGGTAGCTTTACATTCAGCTGTCTCAAACAATTATCTGACAGTCCCAAAGGTGCTTTTTCACAAGGCAACTGGACTTCCTTTTTTCTCTTTGAAGATGTTTCACTTCTCATCCAAGAAGCTTCTTCGGCTCTGATTGGATGGTGGGGAATGGAAGGATTAGAACTATCTGACGGCTTCCCTTTTAGTTTATTTTATTTATTTGGGCTTGTATGCCGCTCCTCTCCGGGGACTCGGAGCGGCTAACAACATATATATAACAAAGAATTACAATATAAAACCCAAACAAAGATATCTTAAAAAAATCAATAAAAACACACATTCAATGCAACAATCAACTACAATCATCCCCAGGCCTGCCGGCTCAGATGAGTTTTTAGATTTTTCCGGAAGGCCGGGAGAGTTGGAGAAACGCGGACTTCAGGAGGCAGTTGGTTCCAGAGGGCGGGCGCCACAACAGAGAAAGCCCTCCCCCTAGGGCCCGCCAGACGACATTGTTTCGCTGATGGGACCCGGAGGAGGCCGACCCTGTGCGCTCTCACCGGTCGTAGAGAAGTATGTGGCAGAAGGCGGTCCGGTAAGTATCCTGGTCCTTGCCCTACATATCTCTGCATTCGCTAAGATGTGCAGGATAAGATATTTGGCAGAGGTTTCAGTAGTTAGAAGGCCACCTGTCTGTCATGCAGATGATTTTCCTAGGCTATGGAACACCTTTCTCGCTGAGCTGAACGTGGTGTTCTGAAAATCTGTAAAGTTTCGTCCTTTTTTCCAAGCCTTTTCATGGCTAACTGAAAATGTGTTAGCTTTGTGTGCTTATTTAAGGAGAAAAGTGGCAGAAATAAACAACTACAGATAATCCTCGACTTACAACAGTTCATTTAGGGATCATCTGAAGTTGCAACAGCACTGAAAAAAGTGACATGGCTGTTTTTCACAGGACCGTTATAGCATCCCCAGGGTCACGTGGTCAAAATTCAGACGCATGGCAATTGACTCATATTTATGATAGTTGCAGCGTCCCGGGATCATGAATTACCTTTGGTGACCTTCTTACAAGCAAAGTCAATGGGGAAGCCAGATTCACTTAACAACCATATTGCTAACATAACAACTGTAGTGATTCACTTAACAACCTTGGCAATAGAGATCATAAAATGGGGCAAAATTTACTTATCAACTGTCTTGCTTTAACAAACATTGGGCTCAGTTGAGGTAGTAAGTTGAGGATTACCTGTATATTCAGTAAGTGGAGAGCAGAGTGGTTGTGATTTTAATTTTGGACCAGCTCCCCCATTCTCATCATCCTAACAAACGAATGCATTTCCATGGTACGGAATTAAATGCAAAGAAGGAACGGGCAGGGGTTAAGTGAAATCTACACGTCTCACAGCTGACTCTCTACAGTTTTAACCAAATGATACCTCCCCCCCCCCTTTTTTTTTTAGCCTTCCAAAAATGGAACTAAGTCAGCTGGCAAAAAAGGAGATGGGAGCAGATCAGATACCCTCTCCCATTTTGTAATTTACAAACTGCCCCAAAATCTGATTCTGAATTAAATCCATGTTATCCCAAGACTAAGGGCTCAGCTAACTCAATTTGATTACCTCCTAATTTATTTTGGGCTGACCTTTCCCCCCCCTTTTTTTTAAAAAAAAGTCACTGTACACCATCAAATAATGATCAAGTGCATCAAGGTTTATCAAGCTTATAACAGACCTGGAACCTGCAGAAAGCCTAATGGTAGTTTATAGTAAACTGGTTGCCACTTTGCCAATTTCTGAAGTTATTTGAGATGTATTGATAATAATAAAGATCACTCGAAATCCATAACACAACAAACATTCCATAAAAACATGCTTATTCATGGCAACTGGTCCTATTCCAGAAGAATGCTGGAAACTGTTTGAATCAGCTGACTGGTTCATCTCACTGGTCTCTTCATCATCATCATCATCATCATTTTAGCCATTGTCCATCCTCTGCAGGATGAAGGTCTCTTCCGCATGTTTCCAAAAAATTTCTGTCTGAGGTAGAAGTCTTCCAGGACCTCAGACAGAAATCTTTTCCTACCTGCAGCCAATTTCTCTCTCAGATTTATTGTAATTAATGTAATACAGTTTCCATGTGTCAGCTATTCCTGAGTTAGAACACGCTATCCAGCTCTTGAGAAAAGAAAAGAAAGACAATTCCATGCATTTATCGCACACAGAAATTGTTAAATGGATTAGAGATATGTTCTGCCACCCTTACAAAAGAACATAGCATTTGCTGGAAAGCGTGAGTCTATGCTGGAAAGCAAAAAAAAAAAGAAAAAAGAACCAGAAAAACCAATGCCTTCTCTGGCGCAGGGTTCCAGCCTGCCAGCAGTCAAAACGGAGCTGCAGTTACTAATTGTACCAAAGATAGACTGACACTAACCTGATGTTCACTAAAGGTCAGGGAACCAATCCAGAGGCTCCCTCAGCTGGCATCTGAAAAAGATCTAAATGAAAAGACTAGGTTTTTGGGGGTTTTTTTGTTTTTTTTTTTAAAAAGAGCCTTTTTCTTGCAGATGAGAATGAGAAATAGGGGCTGTATGCTTTTTCCTATTTGGCCCAAGTTTCTCACAGTTTCTATTGTTTCAGAAGTGTGCATTTCTGGAAGAGAATCTGCATGGGTAGTTTGGTCCCCACGTGCCTACCCTAGAGTATTTGGGGTGGGGGGGGCTGCATAGAAAATCAGGGCAAAAGGCTTCAGACATTCTAGCATCTCTGAAACAAAGCAGAGCAAATGGGTTGCAGGGATTTCACTTCCTCCTTATGCACACTTAGGCCTTTCCACAGAGGGTCCTTTAGAAACATAATACTATGCGTAGAGCTTGGGGTTTTGTTTTTTTCCCCCAGACGACTTTTAAACCTAATTTCCATTTTTCAAGTCATTTGCAAAAGCCTCCCGTTGCACCAAGCATTCCGGGGGGGGGGAGAAGGCGTCTGGATTTGGGGGGGAAGGCGGTGCGTGCGTGCGGTGCTCGTTTCGGCCAAAAGAGGGCAGTGTTGCTGTTTTAAATCCCAGACGGCGGAGAACCGTACCTGGCTGTGTGTTCCGGGCTGGTAAGTAACAGCTGCTGTCTCTTCCTTTTGCTATGTACAAGTTTTCACATGTCTCCGTATTCTGTAGTTAATCAGGACTTTGTAACTATCTGTCCTGCCTATTAACTGCTCCAACTTCGAAATTGTTTAAAGGTTAACACATTTCACTCTCATGCATGAGTGGCACACGTAAGCAGGGAATGCTTGCTCGCGGGACTTCTCTTTCTACAAGGAAAGAAACCAGCAAAGAGGAGAGAGGACTTAACATTTGCAAAAATGGTTACAGATAACTTAGGCGGTATCTACTTTTACTATTAGCTGAGCAAATTATGCACTCGCAAGCGCACTCCGTAAAAATGTGGATTTGAACAGGCTGTAGTTGGAATTCAGACTTGAAGAGCGACGGAGCTGCTTTTTGAGGAAGGAAAGTTGGACCTGCTTGTGAAGTTCAGGTTTTAATTTGCTTTGGATCGGATCGGTGTTATTGAGAGGAAAGGATGAATGGAAGACGACTCTTAACCGAAATGTAAAACGCTATGATGGTTTGTTGCACAAGTCAGATGCTTAGATGAAATTTGGCAGTTTTATCCACCTATCAAGTCTTTCCCAAGGGTTTGAGAGAGGCAAGTGGTGGTATCCTTGCTGGATGTAAACTGCTATCCAAGGAAAGCTGCCTTTTGCAATTGACCAATGGTGATTTTGTCAGTGTTGATGGTGTTCAAATGGTAACTTCAATTATTTTGGGATTGCACCCTCTTACTCTTGGCACCATCTTGGCTTTCTTTTGCCACAGTTGTTCTACTTTTGTACGCAGGTCTTTGTGTTTTGTGATTGTCTCGTCTATTCTGCTGGCTCCAGGTACAGCAACATCTGCTATCCAAACTTTTTGTCTTTCCATTGGCAGTTGTGAGGTCTGGAGTGTTTTGTGGCAGGGGCATGTCCGTTTGAACTCTTAACGTCGCAAAGCACTTTTTTTTAAATCGCTGTGGTTATTACTAGTACAGAGAGTTCTCGACTTAAACCGCAGTTCATTTAGTGACCGTTTGCAGTTAACAGCAGCACTGGGGGAAAAATGAGTTCTGACCATTTTTCGCACTCAGGACCATTGCAGTATCCCCACGGTCACACGATCAAAATTTGGGCACTTGGCAACTGACTCATGACGGTTGCAGTGCCCCGGGGTCCCGCGATCCCCTTTTGCGACTTTCTGACAAGCAAAGTCAATGGGGAAGCCGGATTCACTTCACAAGCGCGTTACTAACTCAGCAACTGCAGTGATTCACTTAACAACGGTGGGAAGAAAGATTGTAAAAATGGGGCAAAACTCAGCAACAGATGTCTCACTTAGCGACAGAAATGTGGGGCTCAGTTGTGGTCGTAAGTCGAGGACGGCCTGTACTACTACTACTACTGCTATCAGCCTTCAGCTTTTTACTCAGAAAGCACTTTTCTAATTCAAGCATTTAGTCTACGACTGATGACTCATTTTTTCCCCCCAGTGCTTTTCCTTGAGGGAGAAATGCTGGGTTTGTCCGTAAGTGCAAAACTGAACTGGAGGCGCTTCTGGCACGTTGACACATCTCCTATCCTGCACCTTAGGAAAGCCAACTTCATGATGGGAACCTTAACTAAGTGTAGTAGAATGCTGTTCATCAACTCTGAATAGCAGAGGCTGCCCTATTGATCCATATAAATGATAGGAGGCTGGGCTAGAGAGATACAGCGGGTGGCTAGCAAGTGTCATCTAAGTCTAATGCTGATCTTAGGTCTTATTACAATAAAGTGGATCTGTCTGGCAAAAGGACTTCTCAGCACTGGAGTCAGCATCACAAGCCCTCTCTCTCTCCCTCCCTTCCTTTTCCTTCCTTCCTTCCTTCTTTCCTTCCCTCCCTCCCTCCCTCTTTCCTTCTTTCCTTCCTTTTCCTTTCTTCTTTCCTTCCTTCCTTCCTTCCCTCCCTCCTTCCCCTTCCTTCCCTCCTTCCTTTTCTTGCCTTCCTTCCTTCTTTCCTTCCCTTCCCTCCCTCCCTCCTTCTTTCTTTCCTTTTCCTTCTTTCCTTCCTTTTCTTTCCTTCTTTCATTCCCTCCCTCCCTCCTTCCCTCCTTCCTTCCTTCCTTTCTTTCTTCCTTTCTTCCTTCCCTCCCTCCCTCCCTCCCGCTTTCCTTCTTTCCTTCCTTCCTTCCTTCCCTCCCTCCCTTCTTCCCTCCCTCCCTCCTTCCCCTTCCTTCCTTTCCTCCCTCCCTTTCCTTCCTTTTCTTTCCTTCCTTCCTTTTCTTTCCTTCTTTCTTTCTTTCCTTCCTTCCTTCCTTCCCTCCCTCCCTTCTTCCCCTTCCTTCCTTCCTTCCTTCCTTCCTTCCTTCCTTCCTTCCTTCCTTCCTTCCTTCCTTTTTGTCCCAGCACACTTGGAAGCACCAGATGGAGGTGGTTTGCCTTAAGATATTTAAGAAAATTATAAATATTATCAAGTGTCAATAAACAGATGAATTTTCTCAGTAGCAAAAGTGGCTCATCTTTGTAACCTGGCCTCAGAATTTTAGAAGGTAGAAGTGTCGTGGTTTTCACTCATTGGATAAAGGGCATTGTCCCAGTATATCTTAATAATTTCCTTGAAACTAGGCTGTGATCCCCTGTCTCCGTTCTCATTCTCTAAATGCTCTTTTGGGCCAGGCGCTTTGTACAAAATTGCTGACTTCTGTACTCTATTTCAGAAAATCTAGATAGGAGGAAGGGAAGAGAAAATGTTCGCACAATCTTAACTGAAATTATGATTTCCAATGTTACCTTCTAGGCCACAAATACAGATCCATGTTGTATTGAGCAAATATATCTGGTACATAACCAATCTGTGCAGAAAATGATACCGACTACTGTATCACTTTTTAGAAAACATTGACCCTTGAGCCTTGAGGCTATCTTGAGAGCTCACAGAAACATATTGATCTTAAAAAAAAAAAAAGACCTAATATTCACATGGCATCTGGATTAGTTCATTTTTCTCCCACTTTCTGCAAAACGGCGTTTGTATCGCTTCTTACATGATGCAAAAAAATAAAAATAAAAATGCAGATACACTGTAGCAAAGTTCAGATACACTGTAGCAAAGAGACCACTTGTGAAACTTCAAAAATCTTTACTGGACTTTTAATGGGGAAAGAAAACAATATTTCCCCTTTTTACACATTTAGCAAGTCAGGAATTGCTTAAATTGAACCCACCCAATTGGATTTCCCCAAAACGCATAGGGTTTTTAAAAAAGTTACATGGAAGTATAAAACAACAGCTGGCGTTCAGCTAAGGATCGATGGGAGGAGGGATGAAGGGCTAACAAATCAGATGTTTACAAAAACTAACACCCAACGTTGAATGTATATGTTCTATAACTAATGCCTCTTAACATAACCTTATGACTAACGTTGTTTGCTTTAATATTGTTAAAGTAGACTGAATCTCTACCTCAGGATATGAAACTTTTACCTCAGGATCTCGGGTTGGGGACCATAAAAGATTGCACTAGTAATGGGATGAAGTCAACTCAGAAGCGCAAACGCACAATATGCGATAGACTAGATACAGTAGATAGACCATATATAGGAGAAACACCAATCAAACAAAAGGTACTTGGAGTATACTTGAAGAGGGAAGGGAGGAGGGAAGAACGTTTACTAAAACAGATGTATACAAAGATTAATACCTAATGTTGTATGCTATGTTCTAGGATGATTGCTTAGCAATAGGATCTTATGTTTAATGTTGATCACATTAATATTGAAACGGATAGGGGAAACACCAATCAAAATAAAATGTAACAGGAGTATAGTTGAGGCTAGACACGAGGAGTGGGGAAAAAGGCTTACTAACTCAGACGTTTTCAAAGACTAATACTTAGTATTGTATACCAGGTGTCATGATGATTGCTGCATAATATGTTTTTATGTTCAATGTTAATTGTTTTAATAAAAGAATTTTTATATATAAAAAAAATAATACCTGACTTCCTCCCTCTCTTAAAGCCACCCGCCTCCCCGATCCTTAGTTCTCAAACTATCCATCTTAGTTCTGGTGCCTTCTCCAATGTCTGTCAGTAAATGTACCGGGAGGGGGGGGGGAAACAAAACCATGTTCTTAAAAGTATAATAATCGTCTTGCGGGTTTCTGAAGTCCAAATTATATTTCTCTTTTTCAAATATTCATTTAAAAAGTATAGATTGTATTTGATTAAAGAGGAGGTCTGTAATGAATGGTATTCTTGTTTGCGTACAAAAACTAGCTCCCCGCGCCATGCTCTGACAGTAATTGTGGTCTGAATGCAGACGGCACAATCACGGAGTGGGCTTAATGGCTACCCTGCGGATTGAGTGCTCCAATTTTGTTATTATCAGACTACTTTTTTAAAATGCAGAAATTAGCCAGGCCAGCAAAGAGTTAATTGAGTTCCTGTGCCAGAAAACTCTCCAAGAGTGTTAATTGAGAGGAATGCTTTGTCTTTTAGGCACAGAGGAAATTTAAAAGGCTCTATAATAGAATAGATGATAACATGGACCCAGGAACCGAGGATCTTTTTAAAGAGACCTGATAACAAGGGAGACTCCCCTCCGAACATGCTTATCAGGGGGGGGGCATCAGAAAGAAATCCCAGAGCATCAGATTATCTCCCTAATGCAGAAGGAAAAACAGCTGTGGAAACGCTGGAATCCCTGTGATCCCTTTTCCTCAGCGTCCAATCTCCTTTTACCTCTAGGATGCTGAGATTCTAGCGAAGGAGAAGAACCTCAACAGTGTAGAAAAGGGACAAGTCTCTCATTGCCGTGTTTTGTCTTTCTCTTGGCCTGTCTGTCACACAAGCTGCCAAGGTGATTGCTGGAATACCTTGTCAGCATTTTGTTTCTCCTCCTAATCAGCAAATACTCTGGTTCTCCAGTCAAAAGTTTGCTTCCTTCTGCAGAAGGAACCGAGCACCGTTGGTCTCCTGGGGTTCTTCCCTTCATCTTCTCAGGGTTCCCTCTCAGTAATCCCAGTAATCCAACTCTTGGCCCAGAACGAAAACCCATCCCCTGATCATGCCGTTTTCCCTTTCCAGGCATTTCCCAAACTGATTTGGGACGCACCCAGAAAGGAACCGATGGTGTTGCTGTTCTGCAAGATGTGGTGCGAGAACTAGCAAAACAACAACAACAACAACCAAAAAAAAACCTTGTCACAATCTGGACTTCAAACGTGTGCACCTGGTAGAATTGCAGAAGAGAGCATGCAATTGCCAGCGATGAAAGGAGACATTGAGAATCACAGAAGAGTTAATTACCATAGTCTATCCGGTTTGGCACTGTCAACATTGACTGGCAGCTGTTCTACGGGGTTTCAGGCAAGGATTTTTAAATCTATTTGGAAATGTACCTGGGGATTAAATCCGGAAAAGATTGAGATAAGAAAGGTTTTCTAGATTATGGCAGAGGTGGTTTGGGTAGTAAAAAACGGTAAGAACCCTTGCTTCATAAGGTTACAAACCATGGTTTATTTAACTGTGATTAACTGAATAAAGACAGGGCACATACAAACTTTCAAGTCACATTAGTGTGTAAGATGTAGACAAACAGCCTGTTAACCTGCTATCCTCCAATTTTGAGATGGCAGAAAGGTATCCTCGCATCAATTGCAATGAAATTGAATGCTACGCTTTCACAGGACCAGCCTCAAAGTGTTGCTGTCCCGACAGCTTTTTTTTTTTTGTGGGACAACTTCGGGGAACCTGTTTGGTAGGTTCTTGTAGCTTTTCTCCTGCCATCGAGCATCGCCAGCAGGGAAAAGCAACCCCCAGTCACTCTCAATGTGTGATGAGTGCCATGCATAAATCCGGTTAAAAGGAGCAGGGGACTGGCTAAAAGGAAGTGACAGCGGAGATAAAACTTTGGGCAACAATTATATGTCATCGTTGGTCAGGAAGAGAATATTTGACGCTCAGAATCTACATCGCTTTAGTCTGAAGACCCTTTTTAATTAAACATTACTGTAATTAAACTAGACGTACCAAATCCACTCTCGGCGTGATCTCTAAGCCCGCGATAATCATTCTTTTCCCTCACATGCCTTAGAGATATTGAAAAAAAAAAAACCCCTCCGAAATCATATTGTTGCTTTTTGCTGGTCGATGAGGCGTACCTGTGTTTACAGCAGCAGGGGGAGGTCCAGAGGAGAACTGGCATTATTTTCTCTTTTTCCTATTTGCACTGTTTCTTCTGCCTGTTCTCATGAATGGGAAAGGCTCAAGGAAGGAAGGAAGGAAGGAAGGAAGGAAGGAAGGAAGGAAGGAAGGAAGGAAGGAAGGAAGGAAGGAAGGAAGGAAGGAAGGAAGGAAGGAAGGAAGGAAGGAAGGAAGGAAGGAAGGAAGAGGGAAGAGTTGGCCGGGAAGGTGATGGAGTAGGGGAAAAAAAATTGTCAGGCATTTTCTCTTCCTTTGCAGCAAACAACTATTTTACCAACAAACAAACAAACAAATTCATTCAGAGGAAATATTAGGAGAGGGGGCAGAGAGGTATAAATAAAAAGCAAAGGTGCTATCTCTCTATCGGCAGAATTTCAGAAACGTGGATAAGTGGCCTTTTTTAAGAGGTTACGCATTCGAATAAAAAGGAGAGCCGTCCACTGATTCAACTTTGATTTTTATCCAACAGCCACACTGTAAAATAACTACATGGCCACTGTATTATTTCTAGGCTTGTAGACATCTCTCCACATAAAGCAAATATGCCTTCAAATGCTTTTCCTCAAATCGGGGTTCTTCCCCTACCTCCCCAAAAAAAGCTGTTGTGTATTGCGTATGTTGGGGAAACGGAGTGTGAATGTCCATCAGGAAGCAAGGGAGACAAAAACTCCCCGATATCATCATCTCCAAACATGTCCCAATGTGTGGGGCCAGTTCAAAGGTATACTATATGGCAACTCTAACCATTTTTAGAATTATTTAGACCAGGGGTCTTCAAATTTGGCCCTTTTATGACTTGTGGACTTCAACTCCCAGAATTCCTCAGCCAGTGTGCCTGGCTGAGGAATTCTGGGAGTTGAAGTCCACAAGTCATAAAAGGGCCAAGTTTGAAGACCTCTGATCTAAGGCAATATGGCAACCTTTTGGCTCTGAGGGCTGCATGTAATGCTATGTATACTGGTTGGGGCTGGGCATATACAAAGCACCCCATTCATTCCCAGTTTTTGCAACTCTGCTAGTTTTCTACAAAGACCAGTAACTATGTGCTGATAGGACTCTGTTGAACCTCAAAGAAACAGCCTTCAAAAATTGACTATGTTTGTAGTGTAATAATGAAACCATGTCCAGATGAGGAGGGAAGCAGAGAATGAACAGTGAGATCATTGCAGGTTACAATAAGATCCATAGGCAATTTGAGAATTATGAGTTACTCGTCCATATTTAAGTTACTACCAGCAGGCTGACCTTGTCTTACCTCAGAAGGCCTCATTGTTGGGGGTGATAGATTTAGATTTCATCCAGCAGTTCAAGATGGTGTACATGCCGCTGTTTCCTCCTACATTTTTTTCTGAACAGCTTGTGGAGTAGATTGGGCTGAAAGGGGATGGCCCAAAGACCTTCTATGGCGGATAGTAAGCTCGAATCTGCTTCTTTCTGTTTCTCCCACATCCCCATTATTACTGTATGGATAATCGATTACCAGGGAATATCAGGATTGGAGGCTTGAACTGGGAAGTCAACAATATTCTGGAAGAACCCAATCCACTTTGGTATTGGTGCCAAGAAAACTTCAGGGATGAAGCTTGACTTGATGGGATCTTTAACATCTGGAGATGTCCACAGTCATTAGTCTCATTCAAACATCTCTCTCACCCTGATACAACAAATATCAAAGGACACGTCAGCATTTCACATCTCTCTCTGCATCCACCCATAGGTAACCTACCCCAACCATAGTGTAAGAGAGTCTGCTCTAGTATGGCATTTTTTTTCTTAAA
The DNA here is from genome assembly GCA_034064705.1 of Bothrops alternatus. Taxonomy (NCBI): domain Eukaryota; kingdom Metazoa; phylum Chordata; class Lepidosauria; order Squamata; family Viperidae; genus Bothrops; species Bothrops alternatus. Next base: position 4,110,934 of record JARGCV010000052.1, on the reverse strand, counting down.
TACCACCTCAAGATGCTGCTTGTGGACAACATGGGGCAGATTGATGTGCTTCAGAGAGGTGGACTATAATGACAGGGCCAATGCTCAGAATCCTGTACTTTTCATTGGTTCTAGCAGTTTCCTGTGGAAATCACCCTTCCTGTCCATATCTTGACCTCCTCTTCACCTGCTTTGGTCACCACCCAGTCCAAATCACTGGTACCCATTGTCTTTTTTTTGTAGTTTGGCTAAGCAGACAACAGGTTGTTGGGCTGAGTCCAAGGCTTTATAGGAAATGTTAATCAATCTTCAAAACAAAAGAGATTTTTTACTTTTTGATATGAAAAGGTGGCAAAGCCTACAGCATAAGATGAAAGGAAACTGTCCTGACAAATTTTTATTGGCTTTTTTAATGTACCATTTCTTTGTTTTTAAACCTGATTATTACAAGGTAATAGAGATATAACTATCATTTATGCTTTTAATGAGTAAGCAGATATTTTAAACTGAAAATTCTCATTCCCGTAACCTCAATGTAAATAGTATCTAATACCATAAAGTAGGACAAATGGAGGCAAATTATAAACTTCAATATTTTATATGCTAAATGCTGGAAGGAAGGAAGGAAGGGAGGGAGGGAAGGAGGGAAGGAGGGAAGGAAGGAAGGAAGGAAGGAAGGAAGGAGGGAGGGAGGGAGGGAGGGAGAGAAGGAAGGAAGGAAGGAGGGAAGGAAGGAAGGAAGGAAGGAGGGAGGGAGGGAGGGAGGGAGGAAAGGAAGGAAGGAAGGAAGGAAGGAAGGAAGGAAGGAAGGAAGGAAGGAAGGAAGGAAGGAAGGAAGGAAGGAGGCTGAACAACCACTTAGACTTCCACAGATATTTCTAAGGTTTTGAAATTCAAGAAAATCATAAAAAATACTTACACTTGGTCTAAGATTGTTATGGGCATATCTTGCCTATAGCTGGAAGGGTAAAGGTAATTCATTCATAAACAGGTGAATGGAAAACACATTAAGAGCTGTAGATTAAAGCTGTCCAAGCAGAGTATTTAGGGATTTTTCAGGGTTCTGTGACTTTTCAAATACAACTACATTTTATGCATCAAGTACAATTAATTGAAAGGGGATTTCTATTTTTAATTTTTATAATAGTAAATGTACTTTTTTTCATAAATCCAAAGAATTGAAATTCAGATTTTGATTTGTTCGGTTTGTCCCATCAAACTTTTTCAGGATACGTTGATTCAAATGCTTCAGGTCTTTAATGCATCTATTCATAAGTAAACCTTACCAAAATACAGAAAGCTTTAATATTTGCTTTGGATTGAAAACTCATCTCTTTTGGAAGTATGACTTCAGTAGCACTGACCTTTCAGTGCCTGACAACCTATTGACCACAAGGGGCAGGAGGACATAGAAAGAAAAATTAGAACGTATGCTATGCCACTTCTTAGCCCATCCTTCTTGATTGTTGATCTGAGGATCTTCTGCCCTTGTTCTCATGTAAGATCCTATCAGGTAAGCCTATCCTTAATGTGTACTTTATTAGTTACATTTTTTTCCTGTTACAATTGGAAAATTGTTTCACTAGTCCTTGTTTAGATTGGATGACCTCTTGAAGACATTCTGGTACATCAAAACAAATGCTTCGCTTCCAACAAACTCCATAATCTCAGTCTCATTCTTTTCATTGCACGTGTTATCCTTTCACTAATGGCAGAATAGCATGCCACACTGCATAAGGTGTGAGGATCCTTCCTGTGGACCTCCAATTAAAAATGACCAGAGGTTAAACCTACACCTGGTACAAAATCTTCTTTGGTCCCTGACTAGAATCAGTAATTTGAACATCCCATCCTGCCCAAGGCTGCTATTGTATTAACCCATGGAAGAACAAAAGATCATTTGTTGTAACAAGTTCACTATCATTCAAAGCCTAGGACAGGGTATTTGAGTATTGCCCTTCTTCCCTGGGAAAATTAAATTATTTCTTGTATGAAGAAGTATTATCATCAGTCCAAAATCTCCTGCCCATCAAATGAAATGAATGATCTTCTAGAATTCTAGTGATTTGATAGACGAAAGGAAGCTCACCTTTGTCCATTTTTCTCTGAGTTGCCTTATACCATATGATAGCGATTCTTGGCATTCCTTAATAATATTTTAAGTAGATGTATTTATATATAGAATGCAATCAAACAGTTGGAATATGATGAGACAATATAATATAAAGAAATACGCATTCATAAAGGTAAACGTTTTCCCTGTCCAGTCATATCTGATTCTGGGGGAGAGGGTGCCCACCTCTGATTCTTAGCCAAGGGAGCCAGCATTGTCTGAAGACCCTTCCATGGTCATGTGCCAGTATGACAATACACCAAGGTGCACGGAACATTGTTACCTTCCCACCAGAGTGGTACCTATTTATCTACTTGCGTTTGCATGCTTTTGAACTGCTAGGTGGGTCAGGAGCTGGGGCAAGAAATGGAGCTCACCCCGTGAGGGGATGCTCAGGTTTCAAACCTGACCTGTCAGTCTTCCAGCTGACAAGCCATCGCACCCCCGATAAGTATTCATATTTTATGTCTCTGTTGCATGTTTATCTTCTCTCCTCCTCCTCCTCCTCCTCCTCCTCCTCAGAGGTCTCCTGACTTTATCTCCCCCCTTGTGCAGGTCATGGTGAGAAATGGCAATAAGTCCCCAAGTTACCCAGGGAGCTCTGTGGTAAAGGGTGGATTTGAACCAAGATCTCTCTGTTCCAAGGACTCCCTTTTCACTGGACCATATAATATTGCATGCCTCTTTTTCATAGTCCAACAGACAATATATCTATTGCTATAGTTACTGTAGACTGTGCTTCTTCTGTCTGTCTGTCTGTCTGTCTGCAATCCTTTCATCCATTTCTGCTACTTTTTAATATCTACATGAAGCCACTGGGAGAGATCATTCATTGGCATGGAGTGAGATACCATCAGTATGCTGACGATACTCAGCTGTACATTTCCACTCCTGCCCAAATCAGTGAAGCGGTTGAGGTGATGTGCCGGTGTCTGGAGGCTGTGAGGGTCTGGATGGGTGCTAACAGATTGAGGCTCAACCCTGACAAGACAGTGGCTGTGGGTGATGCCTCCCACGGACATTTCAATCTGTCCTTCCATTACCCTGGGGGGTAAAGTTATAAACCCCTCGGAGAAGGTGCGCAACTTGGGAGTCCTCCTCGATCCACGGCTAACATTGGAACATCATTTGTCGGCTGTGGCGAGGGGGGCATTTGCCCAGGTTCGCCTGGTTCACCAGTTGCGCCCTTATTTGGACTGGGAGTCTCTACTCACAGTCACACATGCCCTTGTCACCTCGAGAATCAACTACTGCAATGCTCTCTACATGGGGCTACCCTTGAAGAGTGTTCGGAGACTACAATTAGTGCAAAATGCAGCTGCGCGAGCGGTTGTGGGCCTGCCTCGTCGGGCCCACATTTCGTCAACTCTCCGCATGCTGCACTGGCTGCCTATTGGTCTCTGAGCGCAATTCAAAGTGTTGGTTATCACCTATAAAGCCCTTCATGGCATTGGACCAGGATACTTACGGGACCGTCTTCTGCCACATACTTCCCTTCGACCGGTGAGAGCGCACAGGGTTGGCCTCCTCCGGGTCCCGTCAGCGAAACAATGCCGTCTGGCAGGTCCTAGGGGGAGGGCCTTCTCTGTTGTGGTGCCCACCCTCTGGAACCAACTGCCCCCTGAAGTCCGCGTTTCTCCCACTCTCCCGGCCTTCCGGAAGAATCCCCAGCAGGCCTGGGGATGACTGTGATTGTGTGTGAATTATGAATGTGTTCGGGGGGGGGGTTTAAAATGTTTTTTAGATTGCTTTTTGATTTTAAACTCTGTGATGTTCTTTTGTTTATGTTGTTAGCCGCTCCGAGTCCTTTGGAGAGGAGTGGCATAAAAATTTAATTAAAATAAATAATAAATAAATAAATAAATATTTCCAAACCTTTTTTTTTTCCCCTAATGCAAATTTAAATCTTTCAGGGCACAATTTTCTAGTGTCTCGCTGAACATCTCAAGTGTTGCAGTATAAAATAGGTTAGATTTTCCCCTGCGAGATTGGCCAAAGACCTGAATTTTGGATTTCTGTTTCTGCATCTCTTGTGAAGGAAGCCAATATTTAATCATTGCTGATTTACCCACTGATCTAATCAGGTAAAAGGATAAAAGATACCCTGAACTGAAGAAGAAGGTAAAATGCTTCAGCAGTACACATAGAGGGTAGTGAATTGTATTCTTAACCAAAAGAAGAAAATGTAGCTCTGGATATGGGATTGTACTTCAGTTCCCCCAAAAAACTGTTTATAGATAGGTCAGTGATTCTGCAATTTAAGACATGTAACACTATAGGTGAATTGTGGCTTTTGGGACTCCAAGATGTTATTTAGTTTTTATTGAGCATTTATATGTGGTGTTTGCTGTACTATTTAGGCAAAAATCTGTTCTACCTTTACATGTTTTAAGCTCATACTTGAGTACAATATACTGAAATGTGCAAAGAAGTGACCAGCTTTTCTTGAGTTCAGATTGCATGCAAGCAAACTTAATCCCAGCGTTCATAGTTCCTTCTTCTTATGCCAGTCACAATTTCTAATTAGCTTTCCCAATGGAGAAAGAAGATGGATTATATTTTAATATCCAGAGACTAAAATTAGTTTATATTTTAGCAAGTTAGCACTTCTTAGCAGTTGATTTACTCTTGAAGCTGCAAAATCTGCGAGCTTGCAATTAATCATGCGTTGGTCATTTTCTTTCAAAATGTTCATTTTGTCTGTCTGGATCATAATAGGGGAAAAACATGTAATTTATGCAGTTTAGAAATTATTGCCTTGTATTTAACTATGTCATAATATATTTTCTCACCCACTCATTGTTCATAACATGATAAAAGAATATCATTTTCAGAAATTTATCTTATTTTCCTTTTTTCAATGAGAAAATCAGTATAATTATGTGAAACATTACTAACATCTAATTATTTTACTGTTTTATGTTTCATAGGTTTTACTGTTTGAGTATAGTCTTTTGAAAAATTATAAACACATCATTTTTTGCAAACTTTAAATAGTCTTTTTCAAAAACCTAGGTTTCATACTACGGGCTTGAACAGAAAAAGTAATCATGGAATTTTATGATCTCAAAGCATGCATTAAAAAGTTGCTTGCAGTCAAAAAGTGACCAATCATTTTTAGCCAACTTCTGCCAAAATACTAACCTGTAAACTGTTTGACATGCAAAAATACTTTATTAAAATGCGGGCTGTGTACTGATCACTCACTATGCTGTGGCAGCAAATCAATTAGGCTACCAATTGTGTTCATTAGAACTCATTTAAGTCTCAATTAAAAAGTTAATTAAAAGTAAGAGTGAAGGGAAATCATGTCTAATATTCATATTAAATCCAAATCACCAAATTAATTTCAAATCCAAATCTACAATCCGTACTGCAATTTTATAAATACTGTACATATGCGAGAATTAACAGAATTATTTGTGTGGGACTGAAATGCTGAGCCAAGTTACTTGGTTTATAAACATTGTAATCTTTGATGAGTCAGACTTTTCCCACTTTCTAGAAGCGTATTAAACAAATACTATTTTAGTTCTACAAATTTGCTCCATATATTATTTTTCTGATTCAGAGACTTACAAGCACTACAGTGATTCTTTCCCTGCTTGACTACATCTATAGTATAGGTCACAAATTCATGCCAACATGCCTACGTGTTTGTGACAGGTAAATGTTGAAGCTTCTGCATTTGAGAAATTCTACACTCATTCTAGTTTTCCCCCCCTTGTTTTGACTTTATTTTGTACAGACTGGATAATTGTGTTTTTTTTTTTAAAAAAAAACCTTCCTCACTAAAACTCAGAGACCCACGATCTTAAAAAATTGTGATGGAACACAGCTGCAGAAAGTTTTATAGAGTTTATTGGATTTTATATTTGGAATTTCATTTCTTTTTTTCCCCTTTTTAAAAATGTTTTATTCATTTTTTATTATTACAAAACACAAGTACTTAGTAAACAACGTGATGTCTGGGTCTATTTGTTACTCGATATTACATCTTAGCTCCTTCAATACAAGTCTGTTCAATACTACACAGTCCAGTGGGTTTTTTTTCCCCTGATCCTCCTTTCTTCCCATATTGTTTTCATTTTCCCAACACTGCGCAAATACGGTTCTTGCTATAATTAATACATACAAAGTTAGATATACACATCCTCATCGTATTTTTCTAGTATTATACAAATAATAGTAATATCAGTTTGTAACCTATTTCTAACCAGTTTATATTTCAATTGCATTTGCAATTAAAGTCTCCTTTGTTAAATCAATATCCTGTTTTCAAGCTCTTATTTAAGTCTTATTTTCCACCAATATTCAGAATATTTTTATCAGTTATGATTTTCTCAAAATTAGTTACATTTGTGTAGCTGAGAATTTTATTTGTACAAGCCATCCTAGTGTTTTCATATTTCCCATATCAAAAAAGGTGCCATTCTAATTATAAATCATATTTTTCTTATTGTAAAAGTCTATATCTAAGGATTATTTATTCTTTTAACCATATTCAAACAGATATTTAATCATATAATGTCCCCTCTGGTAAGTCAGATCTTCTGTTTTTTAAGTCTAACTCTAGCTTTCTTTCTTTGCCAAATAGCTTTCCAGGCCAAGGCAGTTAAATCGCCAAAGAATTTTTCCTCTGTTTTATGGATGTTGCTTGAAATGGGAAAGACAATTTAAGTAGGGTGGAGTTTCATTTCTGTACGCCACCCAAAGTTATCGTAAATGAGTTGGGCAGCCATATACATTTGCCTAATAAATAGGTTGTCAGGCTACAAACCTGACTGTCTTTAGGACTGCTGTAGTGTCTCTAGGCTTGTCTACAGTTATGGGTGGAAGAGGGGAGAGTTTGGGATCCACAGGTGCTCCTTAGCAACGTGAGAGCCGAAGCTGCTGAGGAAATGTTTTGGCGACTGAAGTGTCTTCTCATAACAACTGCTGAAAGATTAATTGGACAATGTGAGCTGAACTGTCAGAGAGGGGAGGGAAAGTTTTACTCTTTTAATTATCTGTTTCCCGCCTTATCCTCAGAGCTAGCTTCCTTTCTGGTGTTTTGCTTCCTTGGGCTTCTTGCCGGAAGATGACATAGGTAAGCTCCAGCTCAGGGATGGGCAACTATGGCATCTTTACGACCTGTGGACTTCAACTCTGCCAGGAATTCTGGGAACTGAAGTCCACAGGTCGTAAAGGAATTCTGAAAGTAGGTAAGCTGTAGCTCTAGCTCAACGCCCAGAATTCCTGCCAAGAATTCTGGGAGTTGAAGTCTACAGGTCGTAAAGGTGCTGTCTAAAGAACATTTTAAGGTTCCAACTTGAGCCAAGGCTGCGCAAGGATAAATAAAAATGAGATCCAGACAGGAAAGAAGAAAGCAAATTCCTGAAAGCAAAACAGCTTGCGTTTAGAGCAGTGTTTCTCAACCTTGACAATTTTAAGGCATGTGGACTTCAACTCCCAGAATTCCACAGCCAGCATTGCTGTGATGGAACACAGCATTGCTGGCTGTGGAATTCTGGGAGTTGAAGTCCACATGCCTTAAAATTGTCAAGGTTGAGAAACACTGCTTTAGAGGCAGGCTGCCGAAAAATGGGGCACAGCAGCTGATTTGTATAGGGGGAGCTTGTCCGGGGTGAAGTGTCTATGTGCTGATTCTAGGGTGCCACTTGAGGGGTGTGTGTGTGTGTGTACCGGTATGTGTTTGTGTGTGTGTGTGTATGTTTGTTCTTGTGAACATGCAGTTCTTCTGGGAGATCAAATTTAATTAACTCTGCGTTTGCAGACCTTATCCTTTGATATGTGGATTAGGTCTAGGTAACTTATTTGGGGGTTTGAGGAAGTTTGCTAATTTTAGTTGATTAACTTAGTTTCAGCTTGACTGCCAATTATCTAATGGAGACACGGATTCTCAGACCATTGTGCTTCTGTTAATATTGTAAGGGAAGATGGAAGCAGTATAAAGAATAAAATAGGTTTTAATATAAAACTTCTCACAGTGTCATAGTTGCCTACCCCTGAGATAGCTGGTGCATCAGTGAAGCTATGCAAAAGTCCTCCCACAGCTTATACCTGCTCTGTGGGATATCTGCTTTCCCTCCAAGTTCTCCCAGAATGATCATCCTCCAGTTCCAGAGAGTGGAGGTTGAAATCACCCAATACAACTTGTCTGGTCGATCTTCATCCATTCTGCTATGAGATAAAATAGCTGGATAAGGGATGCGTCTCTGCAGCTGGGAGAACGGTTCAATAGGAGGGACCCTTTATTTATTTATTTATTTATTTTATTCGGGCTTGTATGCCGCTCCTCTCCGGAGACTCGGAGCAGCTAACAACATGTATATAAACATCAAATTTCAATACAAGTCCAAACAAAAATATCTAAAAAAAACAAACTAACACCCACTCATATTCATCATTCAATCCACAATCATCCCCAGGCCTGCCGGCAAAGGTAAGTTTTAAGATGTTTACGGAAGGCCAGGAGCGTGGGAGAAATGCGGACTTCAGGAGGCAGTTGGTTCCAGAGGGCGGGCGCCACAACAGAGAAAGCCCTCCCCCTAGGGCCCAGCAGACGACATTGTTTCGCTGACGGGACCCGGAGGAGGCCAACCCTGTGTGCTCTCACCGGTCGTAGGGAAGTATGTGGCAGAAGGCAGTCCCGTAAGTATTTAGCCCAATGTCACAAGTTAAGGCTACAAAATGGCCACTTGCTATCTAGATTAATCTTCAAAACTGATGTTAGAGTTACCATTTTATAGAATAATAGGTACTTTACCACCTGCAGGCGTCATGTGGATGACTATGGACCATAATTATGTGGGTTTGGGGTTATGGGTGTCTGTGTCCATTCCCACAATATGTCTGAGTAAATAAGAGAGAGATGTAATTTCCTTTAAGCCACTGTGAAGCTTACTTAATTGAAATAAAGGATATAAATCTGACAATGAAATTGTTGTAAAGTGCCATTTAAAATACTAGAAAACATCTAAAATATACCAATGTAATAACATCTGTAAGCAGCAGAGAAAATGCTGAGAAATGAAAATGACTTAAAAGAGACTCACTTAAAAGAGAATGGAACTGATTCACATACTTTTGAAGAAAACAGAATGAAACTTAAAAAGAATATTAAACTGAGAATGTGTTAAGAACTTAAGAAGAGTTCTTGGGAAACAGAACAAAGTCTACCTAGTCAAACATCAGGATTCCCACAATGGTCAACTAGGGCTAAGAATTATTTATTTGTTGTTTGTTTGCTTATTGGTTTTATACAATTCCCAACATAATGCCTTCATCCTGTTTTTCTACAACCACAATTTTGTAATGTGGGATGAGAGAAAACCACTGGATCAATATCAGTCTGCCAGTTTTCATACCTAATGGAGGATTAGAACTCATATTCTTCCTGTCTCTAGCCCAGCCCTGTAACCATCACACCAAACTGGCTCTCAGCTATGATATAGGACCCACAGGGAGTCCTTGAGTTACAAGCATCTTGATTTCACTGAATGAATAGTATTTACAATGGATTCTCAGGATGCCAGCCCTTGCAACATCCCCATGGTCACATGCCCACAGGCTTGCAATTACAGTATGACTTTGCAGAGTTCCACAGTCAAGTAATTGTGATTTCTGACATTCCCTGCCAGCTTCCCGCAAGCAAAATCAATGGGGAAGCTGGCAGGATGTCAGAAGTTGCAGTCACCTGAGGTCCTTGCTTAGCAAAGGAAACAGGGAATGCCAGAATTGACATCCCTAAGCGGTGCAATCATGTGATATCACGCTTTACGGCTGTGCAGTTAGTGACAGCAATTCTAATCCCAGTTTTTTTTTTCCTTTGCTCTAGTGTTCAGATAGAGTGGCCTGGTCCTCATTGAGACCATAATGCCAAGTATTTTGATTTGCAAATTTCACAAACCGTACACATGTTCCATATCTGCCTGCCTGTTTTCCTGTTTCTGTCTGTCTCTCGTCTCTGTCTCTCACTCTTCATTATATGGACCTCACATTTACCTTTCAATAGATAAAAAACTATGGCAACCACAGCTTACAAATGTAATGTACTATATAGTTCAACAACTTCATGACTCTGAGAAGCCAACCAATAAAACTTAAGTACGCTACGAATCACCCATATGTTTGTTCCAGTAACCAATGTTCAAAGATAGAATCCTTTACTGTGTTTTATTCTACTGTAAAGTCCCACAAAACAGAAGGCTATTCCTTCATTTGGTGTCGCAAATTCCAGAAGTAGTTGGAGAGAATTTCCTGGAATTGTGGGCCTTTCAGTGAACCTTACAGATAGGAATCCACTGTTTCTTCCACTGTTGGCCTCTTGGGCATCACTTGGGCATTCCCCCTCCCTCCCCTTAATCTCAAAAGGATTTCAGAGCCAAACAAGGCAGACCAATCTCTGCTGTTCCGGAAGGCTGATCTGCTTAGCTTGCTGTGCAATGCAGATGATAGCACAAATGGGATCTGAGCAATGATTTCCTCTCTAGAAGCACTTGTTTTACAGGAAAATAATTTCTCCGGCTGCCTTTCCTTTTGTTTCCTGCAGGCCCCATAAAAGAGGCCTTGGAAGTGGCAGTGACTCATCTTGACAAGGCAGGGAAAGCTTTCCCCCCTAATTTCACATGCAGTCCTTGGCAGGGAGGTCTGGGCAGAGGTGGGCAGGGTCCACCCAGTCCTTCAATCTCATTAATCATTTGACTCTCCTCTTCCCTCCCCCTCTCTGCACCCACTGCTCAAAGCCTCATGGGGAGGAGTCTTCCCTTTATTCATTCAGATAACCCTTTGGATTAAACAGAGCCAGCTAAATGTCAAACCAAATCTGAGTCTTGATGCAGATAATCATTTCAATAATATTTCTCCATTTGTGCCCAAACACCAAGGGAATAAAGCTTTTCTGCTGTCAGGTAGTGTAAGACTGCAGTTGGTGTAAATGCTTGACACTGAGCCAGATGGCTTAGCTGTGCCTCAAACATATGTTCAACAAGCAGGCTTGCACACATTGGAATTTTATTATTTTGAACTGGTGAGGCATGCATATTTATTTACTTGACCCTTTCCGGTGTCACTTTGGTTTTAAAACAATCAGTTATAAAGCTCCCTGAAGCAGCAGGATAGGGCAGGCTTTATAAGCCCCTTCACAAGGCAGGAGAGAGTCTTTTTCGAGATTTCCATTGATCTATTATTGAAAGGAGATGAAAAGTCCAAATCTACAAGATATATTTTATATCATACTCAGAAACACATTCGTTTAGTTACAATGCATAGATAATTGTCCAAGGGGGCAAAGGGGAGATCCTTCAGAAAGGAGGGGGAGAGGGAAATTAGATAAATAGATAGATAGATAGATAGATAGATAGATAGATAGATAGATAGATAGATAGATAGATAGATAGATAGATAGATAGATAGATTTGTACCAATTGCTTGCCCCACAGCCTTTTTTTTCTTGCTAAAAATCTGTAACTACATCACACAGATATATTTCTCCCCATGAAATCAGCATGCAGGAGTCTGTGACAAAAATAAGATGCATTTGGAATCTTATGTCCACATGTAGAGTCTGCATAGTTACTTGCAAGATCACTTCTTGTACTACTTGCGCGCGAACGTGCCAAATAATATTGTTAGGCCCAGAAAACTAATTTCAGGGATCAGGACCCTCTCTGACAATTACCTCAGATGTTTTTGATCCACATAATCCAGATCTCTGAACATGCCCCATTATTTCAGTAATCTGACAGAGACTTGCTTGAGCTATTCGGTTCACACAGCTCTCGCGTCGCTGTGAAATAGTCTCAAAAGTAGGGAAAGTGAATCTTGGGCGATGCCCTTTTCCTTTGCATCAACAGCAGAGGCATTCTTCTCTGTTTTCCTGGCTAAGAACTGGCCCTTCTGGTCTTTGATATCAAATTACTCAGCAGGAGGGGACAGGCGCTATAGGTGCATTGAGAAATATGTATGGCACTCCTCCAAGCAAGGGAGTCACCTAATCAAGATGGCATCGCCAATCTGTGCAACTTTATGTGTCCATTTTGACTGAAGCTTAGAGGTCATGTTGAGTTGCCTCTAGCTATGTATGTGGTAGAGGACCACACTAGCTTTTTAACTTCCTTCCTGTATTCTTTCAACATGTCTGAGTGTGTAGTGTTGGGAGCACTTGAACTCTGCCATAAATATTGCTGTCAAGCCCTCCCGGGCTTGACATTTAAGAGGGGAAAGGTGGCAAGCCAGCACGGTGGTAACCAACTTCCCTTCCTGGATGTCTTAGTCTACAAGAAATCCAATGGCTCCCTAGGACACACCATCTACCAGAAGAAAACACACACAAACTGCTATCTGCACGCACTCTCACACCACCACCCAGCACAGATCAACTCTGTAACCAAGACACTCATCTCCAGAACCAAATGCCTAGCTGACGAACAACACCTAAAAACCGAACTACACACTCTCACCAATGTACTAACATCCAACGGATTCCAAAGAAATAAGATTTCCAACTTAATCCAAAAAGAAACTCCCACCAAAATCCAAGACAGAGAACAAGAAAATGGCAAAGCCCTCCTCCCATACATAAAAGGCACCACAGATAGGATCAGCAAGATCCTCCACAAACATAACATCAAGACAGCATTCTGCACAAACAGAAAAATATCCACCATCCTAAGAAACCCTAAAGACAAAACTGAGTTAGAAAATCAAGGAGTATATGAAATCACATGTACTGCTTGCCCCACCACATACATCGGACAAACCAACAGAAGAATAAGTGCACGCATTGAAGAACACAAAAATTCAGTCAAAAAAGAGGAACCAACTTCTTCCCTGGTCCAACACCTTAAAGCCACAGGACATGAAATTGACTTCAAAAAGACCAGAACTATCGCCAAAACTGAACACTTTAATAACAGAATAATCAGATAAGCCATCGAGATAGAAAAACGCCCTCACAGCATGAACAAATGAGATGATATCTCCCGCCTACCAGCCATTTGGAAACCCGCCCTTATTGACAAACGAATCCCTAACACAAAGAATGACACCAGACCCATACTCACAAGAACCACACAGGATGTCACCACCACACATCCACGCAAAAAGCAAACCCAAACCCACACCGATGATGAGGCATGACCACAAACCAGAAGCCAGACCACAGCTGCATCATTAGCCACTTTAAACCCCTCCAATCCATACATGAAGCAAACTGACACACACCATGAAGATAAGGCACGACCACGACCACGAAGCCAAACAGCTATGCAGCTCACCATCTCTAATCCCCCTGCAACTCAGACTAACCTGAGCACAACAAAGCCCCCACCCAAACAGAACACTCCCCCAGCCAATCAGAACACAGCCAACCCCCAGCCAATCAGAGCACATCCAAGCCCCTAACCAATCAGAACACACCTCCACCCAATCAGAACATAGCCGAGCTCCCAGCCAATCAGTTCAAACCCCCACTGGCAGTTAAAAGGAAGAAACAGCTATGATCACACATTGCTCCTAGAAGCACGAAGCCGAAAGCACCAGCCTGAAGATGACGAATGGGACTTCGTCGAAACGTTGCCAAGACACCTCAGATTCTACACGGGAGAAAACCCGAACAACCAAAGACCTACATACAAACACCACACACACATACATACATACACACACACACGCATGCACACACACACACACACACACACACACATATATATGTATATCGAGTGTTTCTTTTTTAAATTGCACCCTGTAAACCCAAATATGGGAGAAAGAAACCTTTCTTTCTTTTACCTGTTTCAGCTCAACCCAGAGCCATCCGCAGGAACAAATATATATATACCAGTTCTCCCTTATTCTTTGTTAGCAATTTAAATACCAGTGGCAATTTCCCCCTCACTGGTCAGTGAATGGGGCTTACACTTCATATCCTTGCTCCCAGGTGGGAGGCAGGAGAGGTGCTCTCTAAGGATCCTTGATCCCCCAACCAGTGGCAGAGAGCAACAGGTTGTGCCTCTTTTATTTTAAAGTTGCAGGGAAAGTTGAATTTGAGCTGGAGCATAAGACAGATCTGGTCCCGCCATAAAAATGGAGCACAGGGAAAGGATAGCAATATATCTTCCAACAAAATGTTTAGGCTTAATGGACAAAGATTTTAAAAAAAAAGAAAAGAAATGGAACATTGATGTTATATATCCTGAGAACAGCAAGAATGCTCTGTTGCACAAAACTGACCGCTTTAATTAAAGAAAAGAATATCATCGCCTTCATTTCTACTTGGAAACCTTTTCTGGACTTTGTGCGTGAGATGGGGGGAAAATGAAACTTTGATTTTGGGTTGTGCTGATTAGATAGGCTTGTTATAGAAATGACTAGCATATATTATTAGGCAAAAGTAAAAAGTTGAGGCTGTATGTTACAACCTTACATGACTGCACTAAAAAGGGTTGGAATTCAATGTCTTTTTTTCTTTTACCCTACACTTTTTCCTCTTCCCTTTTTCCTTCCTTACTTTCCCATTTTTTTTCCAATTTTCTTTGTATTTTATACTTCAATAAACTAATACAAATTATCAATTTGGGAACATCTTCCAACAAAATGGATACCCATACAACTTTATTAAAAAGTGCCTGACCATTATAGCACAACCAACACAAGCTGTGAAAAGGATAACACTGCCATACATCAAAAGTGTCTTAGCAATAACCCACAGACCTCTTGCAACCACGTGGCATCACCATAGTACCCAAAGCAACTAAAACCCTCCAAAACACCCAAAGTAAACCAAAAGACCCAGCAGCCCCAAGGGAGAAACAGGACCCTCCAAATGGTACAGTGGATCAGGAAATATGGGTAGTCCTTGACTTACGACATGTCATTTAGTGACCGATCAAAATTACGATGAACCCCCCCCCCAAAAGGTACTTACAATCCAGATTCCAAGTTCTGATGCCCCTCCCTGCAGTCATGTGATCACATTTTGTACGCTCAGCCACCGACCTGCATTGATGGTTGTTTGCAGTGTCCTGCAGTCCCATAACCATGATTTATGTTTAAACTGCCACGTACTTCTGATTTCCAGCAAAAAAACAACAACCCTGCCCATTGCAAAATTTGGGTTTGTTTTAATCACAGTGGTGTTTGCTTTAAAATGTTATAGAATTGGGTCAGTCACACAATGATCCACTGAACAACTGGCATAAGTTACAATTCCAGGCTCAATTATAGTAAAGGCTTATATACCGCCCTATAGCACTTTACAACCCTCTCTAAGCGGTTTTACAGAGCCAGCCTACTGCCCCCAACAATCTGGGTCCTCATTTTACCAACCTCGGAAGGATGGAAGGCTGAGTCAATCTTGAGCTGGTGAGAGTCGAACTGCCAAACTGCAGGCAACCGTCAGTCGGCAGAAGTAGCCTGCAGTACTGCATTCTAACCACTGCACCACCACGGCTCCTGTATATTGCATGAATAGATTTTGCCTTGGCTCCTCCCACTTAGAACCCCTCCCTCATGTATTGGGCTCCATTCCTAAACCAGCCTCCAATTTCTACTTTCCCATAAAAAAAGCTTCTATCCTTGGTCCTTCCTATATGCCCTTTATTTTAAATGTTGGCAGTGACTGATGGCAATCTTTACCTGCCTTAGGTGCCATCTCATGTGAAAGGGCCTGTCATCATGCCATTTTGTGGCCGGTTCACCTGTTTTTTATTATTATTATTATTATTATTAATAATAATAATAATAATAATAATAATAATAATAATAATTTGTGTGGGAGAAAGTTGAAAAAGAATGTTTTAAGTTGAGTTGTATTTAACTTTGTTTAAAATTATAAAACCAATAAAATATTTTTTTTAAAAAATAATAAAATAAAATAATAATAATAAACAGTTGAGCACGTACACCTTTTGGAATTCTGGCAAGCTGCATGTTGTCAAGTCCTGAGTGTAATTTAAAAAAAAAAACTATTTTAAACATGAAATTGAGAGAATAATTTGCAGACCAAGTCCAGAATAAAACACACGTTATCTATATGGGTGCAAGTGGTAAGCTAATAGTCATAAGCAAGCAGCTGAAAAAAAGGGGGCAAAAAATGAATTTCACGAAGGAATTATTTATTGCTAATAATTCAGTCACTTTCTAATTTGGACATTACTTCTTATTGGGCATTTTATTGCTCATTTAAAACATTTCATCATATAACCATCAATCACACGTGTGCTAAATTAATTCTTCTGGAGCAGCATTTCGGCAGAATTAGAATAAAAGATATAGATGGGTGCTTCAAAATGTAGCACCTCCTGGGAAAGGAAATCCTGGGACTTACTCCATCTCTGGGTTCCCACATGCAGCGTTGCCTTATTAACCGTTAAGATGCCATAGAAATCTCGGTTTTAATGACGGTGGATTACGAGATGGTTAGAGTTTCCAACTTTTCTTCTACCTTTTTGTCTATAAACAAGAACAACAACAACAACAAAAAATCACACCTCAAAAAGAAATCTAAAAGAAATCCTTAAACGTCTTCTTGCTAACACGTATAGCCTCAATTGGAAATGAATGAAAATTATATCCCGGGTTCTCTTTTAAAAAAGAAGTCTTTTCTCAGTGATCTGGGTCATTAATTTTTTTTCCCCCCGGATGTGTTGCACAGTCAGAAGGCGTTGCTGTCCAGTTGTGGTCTTTGTGTTATAATGAGCTGCAATAAGAAAGGCTGAAAATACCTTTTCAGAAAATTTATCCTGATTATTCTGTGTCAGAAGGAACAGGGCCAACAGATTTTATAAACAGCAGGTAAGCAAAGCACGCGGCGATAACTGCATAGGGACAATAGATGTCTCTGAAATCCAAGCTCAGCGAGTGGATGAATCATGAGATTTAGTGCTGTAAGTCATGGTAGAAAGCTTTAGTTCAGCAACTTGCAAAGTAGAACACCCCGCTCTCCAACTGAACGTAGGCTTATAGCTATTTTGGCTTCTTAAAAGCACTTTCAGTAATAAATAAATAAATAAAAAAGGAAGTTGCTCCTCCTTCTGCCTAAACTCACTTCCTATTAATCAGGTTGCTTTTTTTTAGAGTTGCCAGCACTGTTTTCAAAGTTTCTGATAATGCTTAAGGCCTAAGGCAGATCAGGAAGCCAAAAGCAATCCTTGAAAAGTTCGTTTGCCACAGCGTCCTGCTACAACTCCACCTTCCTTTTGACTCAGCAAAGGGATGATGTAGCAAGTGATGATGAAATAGCAGTGAAACTGTGATCTCTGTAAACCTCCCCCCCCAATTGTTTACAGTATTTTTAAAAAACTAAAATCAAAAAGGGGGCTGGGGAAAATACATATGTATGATGAAATAACGGGGAACCCTAGAGTTAATCGCATCCATAGTCCCATAATCTTGAAAGATCGGTCACTGATTCTTGAAATCTTTGTCTGTCTGGCTGATTGATCTACACAAATGCACACATATGTACAAATGTAAAGCAGAATATCAAACAATGAACCGAAGTAGAGTTAAAAACTATTAAGTATGAGATAAAGGAGAGCTTTAAGAGATTTAAGGTCGCCAGTTTGATGTAGTGGTGAAGACTCCAGGCTAGAAACCAGGAGATGGTGAGTTCTAGCCCTGCCTTAGGCACAAAGCCAACTGGAAGACCTTGGGCCAGTCATTCTCCTCACCCCTAGGAAGCAGGCAATGGTAAACCACTTCCAAAAAGCCTTGCCAAAAAACTTTCCAGATACTTGTCCAGGCGATCTCCAGCAGTCAAAAAGTGCACACATGTCTGCACACGCACACATACACAGGGATTTCACATGGGAGATCTTTCTCACTAAGAGAAAGATAGTTATTCTTAGTTATGCTACTGTCATTTTGTTCCGTTTATTGAGTTTGGCTGTTTAAATTGACTGCATGGTGTTAAATCCAATGATGTCTTCTTAGTTTGTGGTTGGATATCAGGGCTTTGCCTTGTGTCTCACTAACCATGGCACACAAATGCTCCATTAATTGTTTCCAGAGCACAAGACACAGCCTTCATCTAATCTCCAGCCATCACAAAGGCACATATGGACCTTTCGCCAGTTTTCTTCTTCTCTTGCAGATCATGTTGGCAATGATACAGTCAGGGATAGAGATGTGCCCAGCTTCCCTTGGGTACTTTTCAGTGCTGTAGTGCAGCGGTTCTCAACCTGTGGGTCGCGACCCCATTTGGGGTCGAACGACCATTTCACGAGGGTCGCCAAACACCACAGTCCACCATTTTTTCCCCTTTTCCCCTCGGCCGGCGCAGGGGGCAGCATCGCGCATGCGCGGGGTAGCACCGCACATGCATGATGCGGGCCGTCGCATGCGCACTGCGCGTGCGCGATGCAAGCCATTGTGCCGCACTTGCACGGTACAGGCCATCGTGCGAGCGCCATGCATGCGCGATGCGGGCCGTCGCGCCGTGCATGCGCGGTATGCCCATCGCACGCACACCGTGCATGCGCGATGCGGGCCGTCGTGCCACACATGCGCAGTGAGGCTGTCGCGCCACGCATGCGCGGTGAGGCCGTTGTGCCGTGCATGCGCGGTGCAGGTCGGGGTCGTGGACTGGAAAAGGTTGAGAACCGCTGCTGTAGCGATTTCCTCCCCCCCTCCCCGGTTTCCTTCACTGTCTGGGCATCGCTTTCCATCACTTTTTAAGCTGAAGCTGCAACACCATTCTAATGCAGAGCTTCCATAAATGAGCAGGGATAATTCAGAAATTGAACAAATACAGGTAGTCCTCAACTTATAATCACAACTGAGCCCCAAAATGTTATTGCTTAGCAAGACAGCTGTTAAACGTGTTTTTCTATCCAAAGAACAGCAACAAAATCCCACCGCAGTAGCCAGGCAGACTTCAGGTAGTCCTTGACTTACAACCCACAACTGAGCCCAACGTTGATGTTGCTAAGCAAGACCGTTGCTAAGTGAGCTTTGCCTCATTTTATAACTTTTCTTCCCACAGTTGTTAAGTGAATCACTGCAGTTGTTAAGTTAGTAACTCGGCTGTTAGAGTGAATTTGGCTTCCCCGTTGACTTTGCTTGTCAGAAGTTTGCAAAAGGGGATCACGTGACCCCCCCGGGACACTGTAGCTATCATAAATACATTCCAGTTGCCAAATGTCTGAATTTTGATCCTGTGGCCATTCGGATGCTGCCACAGTTGAAGAGTGAGAAAGGGTCATAAAGTCACAATTTTCAGTGCCGTTGTAACTTTGAATGGTCACCAAATGCATGGTTGTAAGTGAAGAACTACTTGTATTAGCTCCAACTTGGGTTCCCACACCATCACCTGTCTTTGGTAGATGAGCCTATTTATTTACTAAAGTACAGGCAGTCCTTGACTTACAACAGTTTATTTAGTGACCGTTTAAAGTTACAATGGTACTGAAAAAAAATGACTTATGACTGTTTTTCACACTTACAACCATTGCAGCGTCCCCATGATCACATGACCAAAATTCAAACAATTGGCAACTGACTCTTATTTATGACAGTTGCAGTCTCACAGGCCATGTGATCACCTTTTGCAAACTTCTTACAAGCCAATTCAATGGGGGAGCCAGATTCACTTAACAACCATGTTACTAACTTAATAAGGTAAACCAAGAGAGGGTCGCAGACATAACTGAAAAGAGTTGTTTCATCAAGTAAAAGCCATTCCTTCCTTCATGTCCTCAATATATATTTTTCACATAATTTACTTATTCATCCAATGATGTTTTGTTGCCATCAGAGATAGTTGCAATTTATTTTATTTCTCAACAAAATTCTAGAGTTGCTTCTATAAGTCAGCTACAGTTCTACGAAGAAAAATATATTCATCAGCTTGCAAAGTGTTAACTGGCTTTACCTTCCTTTATTTTATTTTTTTTAAAAAATGCCTCATGGATATTTTACGTATTTCTTTAGTCTACATGTAAAAGACAAAATAAGAATAAATGAATTATTATGGAAGCAGGCACAGTTCTTAGCTCATTATTCCCTAAAGGATTTGGTATTCCATTGAGTGGAAAATATTGTGTAGTCAGGTAACACTGACTGCATTACCAGCAAATTGTACGAATTTAGCTTTGCTATTTACTATTAAATGTTATGCTCAGCCCAATAACAAGGCTTCAATGATGCCAATCATTGTCATGATTTACCTCCGGAGTGTTCAACAAAATGGCAGCTGATTTGGCAACCACAGAAGTGACGTTTTGATTCTGTGGTCCTGAAAGAAGTCATTGCTTCGGGTGAAACCAGACTCTTATTCTGCTTCTTTTTGTCTCCTATAAACACAGTGAGACAAGCTATTATACAGTGTGGGATTTATCACTGATGCTTGCAGATTAAGAATAAGATTAAGAAAATTGATGCCTGGTATAATGTTAGAAGTGGGATTTCCACTCAACTTACAGCTGAAACATCAAGAGATATGTTGTATATATGAAACAGTCATCATGGATAAAATTTCCCATCGTCTCATTATCGTGTCAGTATAATGCCTTCAATAGGGACAATTCAGATGTAAATCTGTGAAATATGAAATAATTAACAAGCACAGTGCATACATTAGACATTTTGCGTTCCTCTGGAAGGAATTTGGTTCGTCATCAACCCATTGCTAATTGTCTTCATATCTGCTGTCAAACATTTTAAAATATATGCTTGGACAATTTTTACAACCTCCTTGGAGAAAATATTGAATTGCTAAATTATTCCAAGAGTTTGACTATTCTTGACTAAATCCAGTGGTGTATAGTTCTGTTTTGTGTCGATGGTCTACAGCAGCGGTTCTCAACCTGTGGGTCGCGACTCCATTTGGGGTCGAACGACCATTTCACGGGGGTTGCCAAACAGCACAGTCCGCCATTTCCCCCCCTTTTCCTTAGCTGTGCTACTCCCTCTTATTCTATTGGATTTTGAAAGCCAATAGAATAGACTCTCTTGAATAGAGTCTAATTCTATTGGCTTTCAAAAGCCAGTAGGAATTGTCCAGGCTGTCTCTGCCCTGAGCCCGCCAGAAGTCCCTGTCTGCAAATGGTGCTGCAAGTTGTCTGCAGCAAAGGCGAGGTGTCTAGAAGTTTCCACCCCTCCGTGCTGAGCAACTACTAAAAATGTAAGTAAAAGAGGGCCAAGGGTGGGAGTGGGAGGCCGGTAGGCGCAGGGAGGGTTGCTGGCGCGCGTGGGGCCCGGCGGATGCCTTACCTCCCTTGGGCTGAGCCAGCTGGTGGCCCAGCCAGTGGTCGCCCTGCTCCGTCGCTGCCCCTTGCCAGCTATGCCTCAGCCGGCGCAGGGGGTGGCACCACGCATGCGCGGCGCTCCCGGGCAGGGAAAGTCCTCGACCTACGACCGGTTGGGGTCCTCGACTTACGACCGGTTGGGTAGTCCTCAACTTACGACCGGTTGGGGGTCGCGGCATTAAAAAGGTTGAGAACCACTGGTCTACAGTTTGTAGGTTTGACCAAATAAAGTCGAACAATCCAAAATGATCAGATTGTTCAACTTTATTTAAAACAAAATTTGAAAGCTGACCAGATCAGAATGATGAAGCTTCTTGGATGAAAAGCAAAACATTTTCTTCTTCTTCTTCAAGGGAAAAAAACCCAGTCCAGTTGTTTTTTTAAAGAAAAAAGCACCTTTGAGGCAATTATGATGTGGATGACTGAGAATCTCCACACAGACAAACAATCAGACCTTTCAAATGGAAAGTGAAGTAGTAGAAGTTAATATTGTGGAAGCAAGAAGCTCTTTCTTAATTTATCCCAGTAATGTTTTTGAATAAACAATTTCACAATCTTATATTCTGTTATGCATATCTTTAAAAAAAAAAAAGCTTTAAGGCCCAGACCACAAAAATAGACCTAAAAAGAAAAGCTAACAAAAATAAAAACAAAGATGAAGAAAGAAATGTAAATATAGAGGAGAATTTGCATGGCAGACATACTTTTGATAACATATTTGTTTGCAACTAATAATATTCTCTGAATGGCTTGGCAACCATCTCATTTTTTTCTTATTCTGCCCTAGTTATATATACTGGATGCCAAAATGTTACTCTTAATTCAGGTTTGAATGAATTGACTGATAACCCTTAGTGGCATTATTAAGTTAGGATGAAACAAAATATATTTATTAAGCAAAAGTGCATATTAGAGGCTATATTAGGGGGAAATAGCTTGCAAAATCCATGCATACTAAAAAAAATAATATATCTGATATGTCTAAGTCGGAAATGTGCATAAAAATACATGCGGATATTGTGTGTGCATGTGCATATATACATGTTAAGTTTCATAATTTTTTGTTTTCTCATGTTCTCAACCAATACTGAAAGAGACCAAGAAAAAATTATGTAAAGGAAAAGGAGCTAGATGAAAGCAAAATTGATAGGTGCATCCCCTTCTTCAAGTAGTCCTTGACTCATCACCACAATTGGGAGCAGAACTTCTATTACTAGCAAGGTGGTTGTAAAGGAGTCGCACCTGATTTTATGACCTTTTTTTTGCCACAATGACTGTAGTTGTTACATGGATAATGAGGTTTGTTAAGTAAACCCAGTTTCCCCCACTGATTTTGCTTGTAGGAAAGCAGCTGGGAAGGTCAAAAATGGTGATCACATCACCCCCGGGATGCTGCCACCATCGTAAATACATGCTGGTGGCCCAAAGTCTGCATTTTTATCATAGGGCTACGGGTTTGCTGCGAGGATCGTACGTGCGAGGACTGGTCATAAATCATATTTCTTCAGTGCTGTTGTAGCTTTGAATAGACTTGCAATGTATTGTTGTAAGTCAAGATTTACCTGTACTCTAAACCAGGGGTCCCCAACCCCTGGGCCGTGGAATGGCAGCAGGCTGCGACATGCCAGAAACTGGTCCACGCAAACAGGCAAAGCCCCATCCATGGGATGCAGGCAGTACATGAAACCGCGTCCCCTCCAGTCCGCAGAAAAACCTCTCTCCACAGAACTGGTCCCTGGTGCTCAAAAGGTTGGGGACCTCTGCTCTAAACCATGATTCTTTGCCTTATCCAGGACTAGGATAATGAATTTAATTAAAAAGAAAGAGCCATTTCCTACACTTTCTGGCAACTGTGAAGCTAGGTTATCGTGTTGAACTCAGTGGTCTTAAAGAGGACTTATTGTAGAAACAACACATGTACATTAACTTTCCACCTCACTGTGGCAGTTCAGTCCTGCTGCACTGGGAGGCCGGGGCAGTCCTTTGCTGATTTTGCCGGGTAGCCCCTTGTCCACCACCTTGTCATGGCATTGCTGCTCACTGATTTACCGTTATGAAGGGAGAAATTTCAGAGGGACCAGATGCAGATAACCTTCCATTCATTCAACCCTTACACAGATTCCTGCCAGAATGTAGTAAGCTCACGAATACTCAGTGCAAGCATTGGATTTGGCTAAGGCAGATTCTGAAGTATAGTTAGTTCACTCTGCAGCTGGAGAGAAACTCCTCTGGTTGACTTTCTGCGTCTTCTCAAGCTGCAAAAACCTCAGTGACATTTGTTTCTAAAGACAGATGCAGAATCCTCCAGTCTCAGGGGCTCCCTCTCTGGGTTTGTCTAGGCCAGCGGTTCTCAACCTGTGGGTCGCGACCCCATTTGGGGTCGAACGATCATTTCACGTGGGTCGCCAAACACCGCAGTCCGCCATTTTTTTCCCTTTTCCCCTCGGCCGGCGCAGGGGGCAGCACCACACATGCGCGGGGTAGCACCACGCATGCGCGATGCTTGCCGTCATGCCGTGCATGCGCGATGCTTGCTGTCACGCTGTGCCATGCATGCGCAATTTGGGCTGTTGTGCCGTGCATGTGCAATGCACCCATCGCGTTCATGCCGTGCATGCGCGATTTGGGCCGTCACGCGCGCGCCACGCATGCACGATGTGGGCCACCACGCATGCGCGGTGCAGTTCGGGGTCTCAGCCTGAAAAAGGTTGAAAACTGCTGGTCTAGGCGGCAGATGCTGAGGAATCCCTGCTGTTCTAACTCCTTCCTGTGGAGAAGAAAATATTGTCAGAGAACTTAAGCCAGCTCCCTATGGATGACGCCACTGGGATAGGCAGCAGAGTCTGTCCCCTATTCATATCATTCTTTAAATGTATGCAAATGACAAATACAGGAAGCCACAAAACAGGTAACTAAAGATGAAGGAAGGAGAGAGTTCTGAATTTTAGCTATTAATCGACTATTTTCAGCACATAACATTGTTACAGGAAAAAACAACAACGCCAGCGTGAAATAGAAATAACAAATGATCCAATATGACATTCCACACAAGTGGAAACCTATTGGCATATTTATGAAGCCCGTAGAGTTAATAAATCCTAAATATATTTACGGAATAAGCACTATTGAATATCATGGACTTTGTTCTTTTTTTTTTAACCAAGGATGTATGGTTTTGCTTTGTTAATTCTTAATCTTTTTCACTGATAGTGACCCATATATTGAACTATGATAGCAATAAATATATTTAGATGAACTCTTTAAAAAACAGAATTCTAACATGGGGAAAAATTAACTAAGATGCTAGAAGACTGCAGAGAAAGGAACATAGACAAGATATACAAGTCTACTCTGAATTATTTTCATTGTAGTTGTTGCTGTTGTTATTCCAATCCACTCAATAATAGGTTCTCTAAACAGGTTAAGAATTACTGAAGACATCAAGCTCAGGGTTGAACAGTGGAATCCTTGTTGCTCTCTGAGCTTAGTTAACATCATCAGTGGAGTCCTTGGTGTGCTCCGCCCTCATACAACTTTACAAGTAGGTTTCATAGTTTATCAGGGCAGCCTGTTTTGAAGGCAAATTCTTTCTGGAAGTTGCTACCAGAGAGGATACGTCAGAGTAGGAAAGGGTAGGCAGGGCAGGGCAGGACAGGACAGAACAGAATTCTTTATTGGCCAAGTGTGGCTGGACACACAAGGAATTAATCTCCAGTGCGTAAGTTCTCAGTGTACATGCAAGTAATAGTGATAAATCATGATCATATATAACATAAAAATACATTCATCATAAATCATAAGACACAACACTTAGTGATATAGAATTCTCGCTAAGCAAACAGCATAAATCATACCAGGATACTAAAAACAATATAAATTGTAAGATACAAGCAACAAAGTTATAGTTATAAGAAGATAAGGATACATAATAGGAAAGATGAGGAGAATAATAGTAATACAGTTTTACTAAGTAGACTGTGTTGCAGGAATTAGTTCTTAAGCAGAGTGATGGCATGGGGGGAAAAACTGTCCTTGTGTCTAGTTGTTCTGGTGTGCAATGCCCTGTAGCGTTGTCTTGAGAGAAGAAGTTGAAACAGTTTATGCCCAGGATGTGATGTTTCTAGACATTTTCACAGTCCTCTTTCTTGCTCGCGCAGTATACAAGTCCTCAGTGGAAGGCAGGCTGGTAGCAATTATTAGCAATAAATAAATAATAAATAATAATAATAATTGGTTTTTTTCGCAGTTTTTATTTATTTATTTATTTGGGTTTGTATGCCGCTCCTCTCCAGGGGACTCGGAGCGGCTAACAACATATACATAACAAAAAATACAATATAAAAAACCCAAACAGAATATCTAAAAACCAATAAACACACATTCAATACATCAATCAACCACAATCATCCCCAGGCTTGCCGCCAAAGATGAGTCTTTAGGTTTTTCCGGAAGGCCGGGAGAGTTGGAGAAACGCGGACTTCAGGAGGCAGTTGGTTCCAGAGGGTGGGCGCCACAACAGAGAAAGCCCTCCCCCTAGGGCCCGCCAGATGACATTGTTTCACTGACGGGACCCGGAGGAGGCCAACCCTGTGCGCTCTCACCGGTCGTAGAGAAGTATGTGGCAGAAGGCGGTCCCGTAAGTATCCTGGTCCCATGCCATGAAGGGCTTTATAGGTAATAACCAACACCTTGAATTCTAACTATCTGTTGAAGCCTACGTCTGTCTTGTTTGGTTGCAGAGCTAAACCAGACAGATATAGAGGTGCAAATGACAGACTCAATAATTCCTTTGTAGAACTGGATCAGCAGCTCCTTGGGCAGTCTGAGCTTTCTGAGTTGGCGCTGGAAACTCATTCCTACACTTTGGTTTCCAGAAAGGTCTTCGGGATTTTCTTTTTGAGTTTACAGATTTTCCCTTTGTCTTTTTGTGTGTACAGATACAGCCCAATTGCAATTGATGGATGGAAATTAAAGGCCTGTGTGTAAGACACTGTGTTCAGAACAGCTTCTTCATACTGTAGTGGCCCTCCTGAATGCTTATAGCATTCGCTGCTCACTTACAGACACAGAAGGTTAATAACATAAACTGAATTCGGTATTGCTTTATACAGAATTAATGGAGCAACTGAAACATACACTGAGTAAATAAATTCACTCAGTAAATAAAAAGCCTGTGATCCAGCAAAAACAATCCATGAAAAGAAAGTGACCTTGTTTTCTTCTCTGCAAAACTACTTGTAAATCCACTTCTAACATTCACTTATATGCAGCATTTGTTTGCAAGCAGCCCACTAGATGGTTAATCTTGTTATTTCTGGCACCAGTGATCAGTTTGGGGGAAAAGATTTCATGCATACTTTTGTTCAACGTTAGCAGATTATCATTGTGATTGAATTAATATGTGTTTGTTTGTTTGTGTGTGTGTGTGTGTGTGTGTGTGTGAGAGAGAGAGAGAGAGAGAGAGAGACAGAGAGAGAGAGAGAGAGAGAGAGACAGAGAGACAGAGACAGAGACAGAGAGACAGAGAGAGAGAGAGAGAGAGACAGAGACAGAGACAGAGACAGAGAGACAGAGAGACAGAGAGACAGAGAGGGTGCACACGCATGCATGCAAATTCTCAAGAGTAGCTTTGGAAATACTGCCTGCACAACATCTATCCCACGTCTGTCTCCAGCTTCGATGCCAAAGTTAAGAAAGAGAGATATAACTCAATATGATTTCTAAATTCAGACATTGGATAAACCCGAAAGAAGTCCTTCTGAAAATATGTCATGCAAATAGTGTTCTTGAGGTTGTGTGCTCTTTTCTTACTGTGCAATGTGAAGCCAAAGACTGAGACAAAGACCACATCAGTGTCAGGGTGGCTGAGGAAGACTGCCAAGCCATTAGTAGGTTCCAATTTAACCTGTTATTAAAAGCTGACTTTATTTGTTTATTTATTCAATTTCTATGGCTGCCTATCTCAGTCAATGACAATTATAAAAGGACTTGGAAGAGAATGCCATCACAAGCATCCGTTAGAACCATGCTGATGTCACCTGCACCATGAGGCTATTGCAGAAATTGTGGAATTTGTATCAATTTCATCACGGGGCTGATGCAAATTAGACCATCCGCCATGAACATGCCATGATGCATATGATGTTCCCCACTCTTGCAGACGCCCACGGGTGGTATCCTTTCAGCCACCTGTATTTCTGATCGGAATATGTTGATTTGAACGCATTAATATTTTTAGCTGTTTTCATGTTTTTTTCATGTTTTGGATGGATACTGCCCAGAATCAATTGGAACTGGTTGCCAATAAATTTCAATAAATGAATATTAGGAGATCCAACATGTACAACATAGTATCTTTTTTGAATCTAGTTAATCAGTGACTCCTTGGACAAAACCATTTTACTTGGCCTTACATTGCCTTCTTCTTGAATGCTTCTTTTAATTTGCCAAGCCTCTAGCCCTGAGTATCTTGTCGGCTTTCCTATCCAGATGCTAACCAAGGTTGAACCTACTTAGCTTTCAAGATCAGGCAAAGTTGTCAGCTTGATCCTGCCACCTAGCAGACCTTTACATCTAGGTTCCCTTTATGGGCATCTCTAAATTTGTAAGCTATATTTGTCTCTCCTTGTTCAACAAGCAATGAGGGAAGCAGATATCATGACTGTCTGGTAGAGGATCACAGTATTCACCCGAGAAATGATATCTATCTCCAGAATATCTAAAAGAAACGTAGGCATTTTTAGTCATCTTTCATTTAAATCAGTTCCATCATACACTTAATGCTTAGTGTATCTGGCACACATGAAAACTGAGAGCTGACACAGAATTGTGTGAAGCCTACACTATTCACAGTGATACAGGACAAACCAGTGCAGAGCATCAGGGAACATATGCCACAAAAATAATAGATGTCTCATATTTAATAACTCAATCTGGTTATTAAAGTATATTTGAGCTGTTAGTTGAATTCTCATAGTGCACCAAGCCAAAAATTGATTCACTTAGTTTTGATATGTGTTTAGACTCAATGGTTATGATTTGCAAAACATACCTTCTGGTTTAATACAGTGGTACAATCCGGGTAATAATGAGTAATTCTGTGAAGTAAGGTAAACAAACCATTTCTTACTATTTTGTTTGAACCAGTTGAATTTGAATTTGTAATTCTATTTAGACTTAATAGACGTAGGAGCTGTGGTAGCGCAATGGTTAGAATGCAATATTGCAGGCTAATTCAACTCATTGCCAGGAGTTTGATCCTCACTGGTTCATGGTTGACTCATCCTTCCATCCTTCCGAGGTGGATAAGATGAGGACCCAGATTGTTGGGGGCAATAGGCTGACACTGTAAATGCTCTCATAGAGGGCTGCAAAGCACTGTGAAGCGGTATATAAGTCTAAGTGCTATTGCTATTGCTATACCAGCAGTTGATATCTACGAACAGAGGTAAAGCTATTTTCATTCGCCCAGTTTCACCCATCTTGGGGGAAAAAAACCCCCTGCTGATGCCATTGAAAGAAAATTCCACAGTTTGTTCTGAAAAAATATTCCAAAATAACTGTGCCCAGGATTGCACACTTAGTTCACACAATTGAGATCATTTTAAGATCAGTGCAATATTAATTTACTTTCTGCCTTACTGTTTAGTTTCAAATAATAACATCAGTCCAAAGTTTTGCTAATTGAACTTCATGCAGCAAAAGAAAGCGCACATTTCTATTCATTCCACTTGATCAGCATAGTTCAGCATTTCTGTTTATCCATTTCCATTTATCAGGTATGCAAAGCCTGGACCACTTTGTAAAATACTGAACAAACTTTCCAAAAGATGTTGTAATTCTTAACCCTGTGTTTCCCACCATCCCACTAGGATCAATGTAATTTCAGTGTGAAGATGTAAAATACATGATAATACACTTAAATACATGGCATTGCATTTTTATAAGAAACGCTTCTCTCTGTCCAATAATTTATTGCAACAAAGAAGATTTATTTATTTATTTATTTATTTATTTATTTATTTATTTATTTATTTATTTATTTATTTGTGTTTTTATGCCGCTCCTCTCCGGGGACTCGGAGCGGCTAACAACATATATATAACAGTGAATTACAATAAAAAAAACCAAACAAAGATATCTAAAAAATCAATAAAAACACACATTCAATTCAACAATCAACCACAATCATCCCCAGGCCTGCCGGCAAAGATGAGTTTTTAGATTTTTCCGGAAGGCCGGGAGAGTCGAAGAAACACAGACTTCAGGAGGCAGTTGGTTCCAGAGGGCGGGCACCACAACAGAAAAAGCCCTCCCCCTAGGGCCCGCCAGATGACATTGTTTCACTGACAGGACCCGGAGGAGGCCAACCCTGTGCGTTCTCACCGGTCGTAGAGAAGTATGTGGCAGAAGGCGCTCCCGTAAGTATCCTGGTCCCATGCCATGAAGGGCTTTATAGGTAATAACTAACACCTTGAATTGGGCTCGGAGACCAATAGGCAACCAATGCAGCATGCGGAGAGTTGGTGAAATGTGGGCACAATGCTGAAGGCCCACAACTGCTCGCGCAGCTGCATTTTGCACTAATTGTAGTCTCTGAACACTCTTCAAGGGTAGCTCCATGTAGAGAGCGTTGCAGTAGTCGATCCTCGAGGTGACAAGGGCATGTGTGACTGTGAGGAGAGACTCCCGATCCAAGTAAGGACGCAACTGGTGCACCAGGCGAACCTGGGCAAATGCCCCCCTCGCCACAGCCGACAAATGATGATCCAATGTCTGCTGTGGATCGAGGAGGACTCCCAAGTTGCGAACCTTCTCTGTGGGGTTTATAGATTAAATTTAAATTAAATTTAAATACTTAAATTGTTGCAGGTGGTTAGATCTTGTATAAACTTGCAGCCACAGGCAGATCTCTTAGAAGACTGCTAAACTGATAAGGAATAATATGACTGCTTCACATTAATTAAATTAATCTGCTAATTATAATCCTGTGTGTAAAATGAGATGAACTGAAAAATAATACTGTATTAAAGACAGCATCATATGGAATAAGTATGAATTTGTTAATTAACTAACCTCAGGGCAATTTGTGCATGAAAAATTTGTTTAGTATAGTTTTGTCAAAGTTACGATAACTGGCCAGTGAGAAGAAGAACTTTATTGGACAACATCCTCATTCTTTCTGATCTGTAGTGTTCAAAAATGAAAAATAACAGAGGAAGACATGCTATTAGATCAAGTCTAGAAACCATGGTCACTTCGGTCACTTCGTATAAAGATGAATTTGCATGTACACACTACTAGTTGAACTTTATAAACTTCTGAAGGTATAAACCTGGCTAACTGAACAGTAGGGGCTGTAGATCTGATCTGTTTAGACAAATTAGACTCAGGGGTTCTCAACCTTGGCAACTTTAAGACTTGTGGACTTCAACTCCCAGAATTCCTCAGCCAGCTTTGCCAAGTTGCCAAGGTTGAGAACCCCTGAATGTGGTAGACAGATAGATTAGAATTCTGGACTAAGGTATCTCTTATCTCAAGATGGTATCATGTACATGATGTCTTTTTTTTTTTGAGTGGCAAATAAATTTAATTAATAATTAATTAATTAACAATAGAATATAATGCAGGCATGTGTGGTTTTGCAACCTGTTCATTTGGGGCCTCCATGTTTAAAACAAAAATGTGTCAGGAACAGGAAGATTCCTTTATTTAGTAAAAAGGCATAAGGGAGGACAGTCCTCCTTTTGTAAGTTCTGTCCTCCCTCGAAAAGTGTCCTCCTACATGTCCTCCTTTTCGATATTTGAAGACTAATCTGCAGGGCTTTTTTTTTACCTCATAGAACGCTCAGAACGGCGTTCCGGCACCTTTTTTGATGGGTTTTGTTTTCAACTTTTGCATGAGCTGTGCTACTCCCCCCTATTGGCTTTCGAAAGCCAATAGGAATTGCTGCTGAGTGTGCCAAAACACCCGGCTGGCAAACTTTGCACATGCATGTTGTCTGTATTATTGTTGCAATGAATAAAATGTTCCTTTTATTTACAATATTATTTTCTTCAATTTATTTGTGTCCTCCTTTTCATTGTAAAAAAAGTTGGTCACCTTAGCATATAGACCTCAAGGAAGCTGACAGTCCTCACTCACCGACACTCCTAGTGTGCCTCTTGAAACCAAAAACATAATTTAAAGGGAAGGTGAAGCATTTCTTGCTGCCATAGTTCATCCATTCAGCATCAGGATTCCTCATTCGTTTACTGCAGATCACCTGTACCGTGGCTCTTGATTTGGTTTCTGCCGGGAACACAGATATATAGTCACATTCCACAGCCCAACTCTGGGTAAAATCTATTTATTAGCACAAGAATGTTTTCATGATGCCACCTACTTTGCATAGGGCAGCGGTTCTCAACCTTTTCCGGGGCTCGACCCCGGCCCGCATCGCGCATGCGCAGTGCGATGGGGCGCATCGCGCATGCGCGGCGCGACGGCCTGCATCGCAATAGGGAAAAAATGGCCGACCAAAAAAAATGGCGGACTGCGGTGCTTGGCGACCCCCGTGAAATGGTCGTTCGACCCCAAATGGGGTCGCGACCCACAGGTTGAGAACCACTGGCATAGGGAGTTGCATCCAACTGTGTTCATCACTCAAGGAATGGGATGGACACGATTCTCCCTCCTGCTTTCTTTGATTCAGCAGCAGAATGTCCCGGGTAGCCCTGTCTCCTGGGAGCCTCCCACATCAAGATGTCGTCCAGTGACGGAGTGAGATGAATTCATCTGTGAATAAATGAGGTTAAAGCTGAAGATATGTAGCCATTAGTAGCTTCAGTATATGGCTTTGCCAGCAGTGTTCTACCGCAAGTGACAGAAAGGCAAAGTAGCAATAGCAACAGCACTTAGACTTATGTAGTGCTTTGCAGCCCTCTCTAAGCAGTTTACAGAGTCAGCATATGGCCCCCAACAGTCTGGGTCCTCATTTTACCGACCTTGGAAGGATGGAAGGCTGAGTCAATCTTGAGCCGATCAGGATCAAATTGTGGGCAAGTTAACCTGCAATACTACATTCCAACCACTGTGCCACCACGGCTTCTAGTATTGAGACCTTGGCCTTGAAGGGGTGGGCCCTGAACTCACTAGTGGAGACTTGATACTGGTAAGGGACACCAATATTGGAGACTGTTGGCTTGCCTTTTCTCCCAGGCCCTAGTAGAGAAATGTCACAGCTAGGGGTGGAAAGGACCATGGTGACACAGTGATTAGAACACAGTATTGCAGGCTAACTCTGCCACCTGCCAGGAGTTCGATCCTGACTGGCTCAAGGTTGACTCAGCCTTTCATCTTTCCAAGGCCAATTAAATGAGGACCCAGATGATTGAGGGGCAATATGCTGATGATGGAAACTGCTTAGAGAGGGCTGTAAAAGCACTGCTGTGAAGCGGTTTATAAGTCTAAGTGCTGTTGCTATTGCTACTTTGCCTTGCTGTCCCTTGTGGCAGAACACTGCTGGCAAAGCCATATGCTGAAGCTGCTAATGGCTCCATATCTTCAGCTCTAACCTCATTTATGAAGTGGTATATAAGGCTAAGTCAGTGGTTCTCAATCTTTTTCATGTCGAGACCCCACTTGCGCCGCCCACCCTGACTCGGTCGCGCGTGTGCACAACAGGCCAATCCGTGCATGCGTGGTGCGCGCGCGGCGAAAAAAAAATTAAAAAAAAAATTAAAAATGGCGGACCGCAACGGGCCGATCTGTGCATGCACGGCACACGCGACGGGCTGATCCGCACATGCGCGGCGCGCGCATGACAAAAAATAAAATAAAAATATAAATAAATAAAAAAAACAAAAAACAAAATGGCGGACCGCGACGGGCCGATCCGCGCATGCGTGGCGCGCACGTGACTGCCCGATCCGTGCATGTGCGGCACGCACGATGAAAAAAAAAAAAATAAAATAAAATAAAAATTAAAAAAAATGGCGGACTGCGATGGGCCAATCTGTACATGCGCGGCACGCACGCGATGGCCCGAACCGCGCATGCGCGGCACGTGCGCGACAAAAAAAATAATAATAAAAAGCAAAAAACAAAAAATAAAATGGCGGACCGCGGTGTCCGGTGACCCCCGCGAAACGGTCATTCAACCCCAAATGGGGTCGCGACCCATAGGTTGAGAACCGCTGGGCTAAGTGCTATTGCTATTCCAACAGCAGTGATAGTGTGCAGGCTCATAAGCATAAATATCAGAGCTTAGCATAATTTGGAAGCTGATTCATTAAAGTTAAGATTTTAAAACCGCTAAAACTCTTTTTCAGCTTTTGCAGTTTGTTTGAAGGAGCAGAAGAGAGGCAATGTATATATCAAAGTATTTCTGAATCATTTTCAAAGCATGCCTAGCCCTAATGGATAATGCTGATGTTCACAGGGTCCTGATTTCTAATTGACTTGAAAATAGTCTAAACTGCTTGAATCGATGTCAAGTGGATTTTAAATTGGGCTTTGAAGGGTTGGGAGACGCAAAGGCTAGTCATCTGGAGAAGCCCCAGTACAGATTTTGGAAAGGAAGAAAAATTACGTTAGGCTTGCATATATATTGAATGTAGTCCAGATCAAATGCAGAGAATAATATATGTCCAATGTAGTTCAATTTTACTTCAGTTTTTTTTTTTGGGTGACTATATTTTTTACGCAGCCTTAAAGGGTAATTTTATTGGGCTTTTTTGTTGTTTAAGTGGCTTTGTGCCTCTTCTGTCCCTCTAACTTTTAGTGTGAAAGGACAGTTAGTCATGTATAGTTGCTCCAAAGTGAGAGCGAGAGAAAACTGAGCTCAACATTTCTACTGCTGAGACAGTTTTGTCCCATTTTACGACCTTTCTTGCCACAGATGTGAGGTGAATCACTTCAGTTGTTAAGCTAGTAACACAGTTGTTAAGTAAATCTGGCTTCCCCATTGACTTTGTTTGTCGGATGGCTGGAAAAGGTGATCACATGACCCCGGGACACGGCAACCGTCATAAATATGAACCAGTTGCCAATGGTTTGTGTTTTGAATACGTTGCCATGGGGATGCTGCAATGGTTGTAAGTGTGAAAAAGGGCCATAAGCCATTTTTTTCAGTATTGTTCTAACTTCATATGGTCGCTAAATGAATGGTTGTACGTCGAGGACTATGGGAGCATGGTGGCTCATATGGATAGGATGCTGGGTTGATGATCCCGTGTTTGAGACCCCAGTGCTGCTGCGTGGTAGGGATGAGCTCCTGTTATTTGCTCCAGCTCCTGCCGACAGCAGTTTGAAAGCATGTCATTGCAAGTAGATAGGTATCACTTTGGTGGGCCTGTTGATGGGGACATGAAAGGACCTCCCCCAACCGGACATCTCCTGAGCAACAGTGATGTCATTCTGGCTAATCTTTTCAACCCTGAAGTGCGTTAGGCACTTCCGACACGAATGCGAGCGAGTCGGAGACTACCTGTACATGTCTTATGTCCAGTTTTATTCAGTTTGTTAACCATCTTTCTTGCATTCCTGATTGTGTTCCCGAGAAGAAAAGCAGAGAAGAGCCCCCTTGCAAAGATTGCATTTTTAACTCAGAATCAAACAAACAGTTCTTTGCCTTCAACTAAATAAAGGTATAAAATAAAAGTAAATTGCACCTACCAATGATTTTTTTTCTTAAAAAAAAAATGAAATGGAGCTGAAGTTGACTTAGGATATAGATCTCTATCCTCTCAGTCATTTTTGTGATATTTTTTCATAAACTCAGCTGCTTCTGGTTTGCCCTCTAATAATACTCAGAAGGCTTATTTCCCCTGTATAACTCTATGTAAACATAAAGTTGAGAGAAGGGTATTTAGACTCAGTGCTGCTTTTCAGAAAATGCTTGTTTACCCAAGCCACTAGTTTTCAAGACTATAACGTGCATTTTAAAAATCATCATCATTGTCATCACCATCGGGGAAATTGATAGCCTTTTCAATCAGGTTCTAGTAAAATGCATTCATCCTGAGTTAGCATGTTCTTCGCTGGTTTTTACTTGCCATGAAAAATCTTGATTTTCTGATAGTACCTGTTTTGCATTCCTGAAAATGCTGCTCAGCTTGCAAACCACCAGAAAGCTTGTCTGAAAGACCAAGGTAGATAGGGCAGCAAGATGGAGATGGTTCTGAACTGGGTTTGACAATACAGACCACTTCCCTGCCAGCCTTGTCCCTTGAACTCTGTGAAACAATTTTGCACTTTATTGTGTGAGTATTCTCACTGCTACGCTCTGCCCTTTTCCGTTTTCATTCCACAAGGATGCTGGTACTGCGCACTTGCCTTGATTCTTGCCCCCCTAGTGTCCACTGTATGAAGGTGCCTCTTGAGCATGTGTAAAGGATGGAGGGATGGTGGCTCTTCAGCATGTTGGGTATAGGAAGAAGAAGGAACATCCCATGATGAAAGAGAATTTGGGCTCATTATTGTGTCAGCTTCTCAATCCCTCACCTGAACCACACAGTATCATGGCAATATGGACACGTGGTTGATCTAACCCAGCACCAGCCTATGGGAGGGACCTCAGTGTTAAATGGAAGGTCTGCAGGGAGTTAGGCTGGCTATGAACTTCTGCTTGGCAGTAAATCCCACTAAACTGCTTGGTTCTTAGTAAAGATCTTTAGCATTGCATATCTGTTTAGAAATCAGTCTTCCTTAAGTTCAATTCTCCGGCAGCCTCAGGGATGTGGGGTGGAGGGTAGAATTTATAAAACCTGCATGAGAATGGATGGATGGATGGATGGATGGATGGATGGACAGACACATCCCTAAAAGATGTCTGTGGAGATTCTTGGTCATCCAGGTCATGGTTGTCCTAAAGATGTTTTTTTGAAAGGCAACTGGATTTTTGGGGGTGTTTTTTTTTTCTTGAAAACATTTTGCTTCTCATCCAAGAAGATTTTTCAGTTCTGAGCTGAAGCATCTCCTTGGATGAGACGTGAAACATCTTAAAGAAAAAACAAAGACCAGTTGCCTTTTTTGGGGGGGGGAAACACCTTTGGGATCCCTAATAAATGTTTGCATGGCACGAGATTTTTCTAGATCTTTTTTTTTTAATTGTCAACATTCAAAATAGGTTCCACTCTGAGAATGGAAGATTAGCCCACCCTGAACACATCCTGACATAAGATGACAAGAATGGAACTTGAACGATATTTTCTTCCATGATTAAGGAGAGGTCCGTCAGTTAACATTACTAGATCTTCCTCCACGAGTGAAAATAAGTGTCATTTAAGGGTATTACATTCCCTTTTTCTTTATCCGATTATTTTTCTTAATTTAACACCTTTGTATACCTAAAGAAATATTTTAAAGGCTCAGCAAGCTCTGTTTGTTTGTAACTCTTTGTGGTTTCAGTTTGGCCTTTGTATGTTTCAGAGCCAGAATTTAATACCAAATTGTGTTCATTGATTTCAAACTGAGAAAATGTTGTTTGTGTTGACATGAAATTTTTTAGACCAGACAGAAAATCTGATCTTGTGGGGAAAAAAAATATCTTTCCAATAAGATTCCTTTTTAACCTTCCTCCTGGCTTCCACCGAACGTTTTCTCTCAAACATTAGAGGTAGGCATCTTGTGGGTTTTCAGAAGTTATAGTCTACAGCTCACAGCAGAGCAATGCTAGGGGAAACTGGGAACGGTAGTTCAGAGAGATCTGGAGCGCCATTTGCCCTTTACAGGTAGTCCTCAACTTACGACCACAATTCAACCCAAAATATCTGTTGCTAAGTGAAGCATTTGTTAAGTGAATTTTGCCCCATTTTACAACTTTACTTGTCACAGTTAAGTGAATCACTGCAATTATTAAGTTAGTAACTTGGCTGTTGTAAGACGAGGACTACCTGTACTTTAGTAAATAAATAGGCTCGTCTACCAAAGACAGACCATGGTGTGGGAACCCAAGTTGGAGTTAACTTACAACCGTTCATTTGGTGGCCGTTCAAAGTTACAACAGCACTGAAAAATGTTACTTATGACGCTTTCTCACTCTTCAACTGTGGCAGCATCTGCATGGCCATGTGATCAAAATTCAGACGTTTGGCAACTGGCATGTATTTATGATGGCTACAATGGCCTGGGGGGGGTCATGTGATCACCTTTTGCAACCTTCTGACAAGCAAAGTCAATGGGGAAGCCAAATTCACTTAGCAACCGTGTTACTAACTTAACAACTGCAGTGATTCACTTAACAACGGTGGGAAGAAAAGTTATAAAATGGGGCAAAGCTCACTTAACAATTGTCTTGCTTAGCAACATAAATTTTCGGCTCAGTTGTGAGTTGTAAGTCGAGGACTACTTGAAGTTGCCTGGCTACTGCGGTGGGATTTTGTTGCTGTTCTTTGGAGAGAAAAACACAGCCCAAATGGGATCCCTCTCCAACAAGATTTCCTGGGATAAATGGTTCCTGATCTGTTATCACTCTGTCTCACCTCTTTCTTCAAAAAGGGACAGAGGAGCAACAGAGCAACAAGTAAAGAAATCCCATCACTGACCATCATTTCTGTAGACGGAGCCTACATCTTGATATCTAGGAAGGCCTTGCTATCCGATGGGTGGTCTGTGAATTCCAGATGAAGTGGCATAAAAGGTCTCAGAACAAACAAGTAAACATGAGATTGTCATACATGCCTTCTAAAGTGACGTCTACACACATGGGCACCCCATGTCCTAAATTCTTCCTATTTCAATTGCATGTTTGACGTGCCTGCTCTAGAAGACCTGATAGTCCATTTAAACTTTGAATTGCCTTGGGATCTCTTGAAGCATTTCAGAGGCCTCTGATTTGATTCAGAGTCTCATATTGTTTCAAAGAACCTATTCAAAAAGATGCGGTTGAACCTCCTTTAATGTGAAAGCTCTTCACAGCCCTAATTAAAACAATATTAAACAATATCCTAATTGTTCCACACAATACATAATATCCATGATGCCTTCATGCAGGAGAAGAAGGGAATAGTAGAAAGTCCTCCCAAGATTAAGAAGCATCCAGAGCAAAGACTGAAAGTTTGTAAAGAAAGTACTGAACACAGACTTCCCGTGGTATCAAAAGGAAAATTTATGCATCGCCTTTGAGTTCAACTTCTCCATTAAAGCTTTTTCCCTATAATCTAGGGAGTTCTTATCTTGGTGACTTATGATGTTATGGAGGGGCTCATGCATGGAAAATGTCAATAGAAATAGTAACTCTAGAAGGGAAGGGCCTCCTAATTAGTCCCCATTTAGATTTTATGATGGCTTTGAGATCTGCTCATCCTGACAGTGCGCACTCTGGTTACATATTGTTCTAGCCTGAGGGAACCATAGGAAAATCCAGATTTATTGTACCTATCATACCAGCATATTTCATTTGCCATTATGAGCAGCCATCTCACAATGATGCGGGAGTATTTATTACAGATTAAATTGTAGGACCTGGATGGTTTAGTGAGGTTCTTGAGGTATCATTTATGTCATTAACGGGCTCATTATCAGATCTGCAAATCTCATTTTTTTCCCCTCCTGCCTGCTCTTTCTTTCTTTCTTTCTTTCTTTCTTTC
This sequence comes from Bothrops alternatus, assembly GCA_034064705.1. NCBI lineage: Eukaryota > Metazoa > Chordata > Lepidosauria > Squamata > Viperidae > Bothrops > Bothrops alternatus. The sequence goes on along the minus strand of JARGCV010000052.1, from coordinate 4,072,024 downwards.
TTTCTTTCTTTCTTTCTTTCTTTCTTTCTTTCTTTCTTTCTTTCTTTCTTTTTTTCTCCTTCATACATTCTGTTTAAGAGCAAAGCTTAATGAACTGTGCATAGGAAAGTCTGAGTGCATCAGATTCGAATGCAGGCAATGACAAATCAGTGGTATCATTATTTGCGTTGGGAAGGATATTACCAAATGCAGGACTATGTTGATTTTCAGAAGGGCAGGCAAATTATATCTTACTTTGCAAGAGGGTCATAAATTACAATGCCAGTCTGTGAGGTTAACTTAAAAGAAAGGATACAAATCTTGCAATTCTTGAGGAGGAATTTCAAGGGATAATTTTCCATATGTCTCCTCCTCCTCCTCCTCATTATTCCCCATCAAATGAGATACGGATGGGAGGAAAAAAAAGCTGAGGAAGGTACTAATAGAGGGAGTAATTTAATTATTATCTCAAGAGACCAGGCAACATAACTGTGTCGCGATACATAAAATGGCAGAGAAAGCTTCTCCTAATGTAAAATTTTCCTTTTGCAGGAAAGATTGAGAGCGGGTTTAGAACAGCTACATCCCTGTTTGTTACTAATATTATTTTGGTATAAAAATGGGAGAGATTCTTTTGTTTATGATGGTTTTTGGTCATTTAACTATTTATTCCAAAACTATACCCTCTAGGGACACTTCAGTAAAATACTGCCTCCTAGGGTAGGATTTAGTTATATTATTTGATTTTATTGTGGTGTGTCCCTCCTTGATGATATTTGCCCTATCTACTCTTCTATATTGCTTTTTCATAAAATCTGGGGGCTGGCATTTAAGTTGTTGTGTTCTTTGGTATTAAAATGTACATCTCACAGGCCCAGAAGTCCATGCAGGATTGCTATGTTCTGGTGACAAGTTGCATAGGAAATAAGTGCCTCTTGGTGTGATTGGCTGAGATCAATTCATTTCCTGATTTCTTCCTAAAACATATTTTTAGACAGTTGGGGAGGGGTGTGTGGTAGCTTAAAAAATTGTTATCTTTCCTAAAATACTCTGTGGCTTTGCATGTTTAGAAGGATGGAACCTTGTATGAATGATTTATTTTCTATATTATGTGATACGTTTTTTCAATTATACAAAGAGATTCCTAAGGACTTGAGTGAGTTGAAAAGCTGAAAATAGGATTTATCCCTTGAATAGGGAGTTGGACTAGAATACCTCTAACTCTAATTACTCTATTATTCTGTTATTCTTCCATCAAACACTGCACTAACTGAAGACTGTTTTCTGCACATTACAGTTTGCAGAGGAAAACTGGGGGTTTCAAACAAAGTGCCTTTGATTTGTTGCCAGTCTAGCTTTCTGGACAAGTGTCACTATATGCATTTTACCCAATGTTTCATTTGTTGTCCTTTAGTGATGATCGCTAGTTGTAGTCCAGATCTCATAGTGATGATCACCAGCTGTAGCTCAGATCTCATAGCCCTGGTACATGTCTACATCTAAAAATGTAACGTATGAAAGAAAGAACTCCAGATGGAATAAATACTACATTTAGTCAATTCTCCTATTACCTACAATCTTCTCTTGTCCAGCAAGCCATTTAGCACAACTTAACTAGGGGCTTACAACTCCATGTTTTTATTTGCCTCGTTAAATGTGTAGCAGCAGAACTCTTTTGTGTTGTAAAATAAAATTCCCCGTGCGCGCTACTATACTATGCAGACTAACTATAGATTTAGTGTATGAAGTTCCAGTGCCTGTAACAAAATGTGTGTGAAAGAATGTTTTTTTACATCTTACTCCACGGTACTTTTAAAAAGAAAGGAAAGCTACACTGAGCTTTCCTGAAATAAAGGTCAAGTCTTAAAATAAAAGCTCTCTGGAATAGCTAAAAAGTTTGAATGAATGTTTTCAATTGAAAAATTATATTGTTAAAAGTAGCTGAATTAACATTACCTTATTCCTCACTGCTGTTCCAGGTGAAAGATGTTCTAAAGAGGTTTATGGATTTGCCTAGCAATATAAATGGTGAGTAGAATAAGAGAAAGGAACAAAAAAGATTGAAAGCTGAATAGAAAGAGAACAGGGAAACAATACATGTTATTCCTTGAAAATATCAGTAAATATTAAATAGAACAAAATAAAGTTTACTATTTGCCATGGCAGCCAGAGAATAGGACAACAGTTAGATTCATTTTTAAAGCTTTTAAATGATGAAAATATAGGAGCTAAAAGTCAAAACCTCACAATTTGAGGTCTGCACACAGACGCAGATCAGATTAAGACATTTAATACTTTTCTATAAAATGAAGCCATCTTAGATATTTCAGTTTATTCTCATCAAACTGCCCTTCTTCCACATCTCTTGGCCTACTTTTAAATATAGGGTTACTATTTTTAAAAAGTAAAAGAGAAAATACGCATGTCATTTTAGTTTTAAAATAGCAAACTGCTTCTCGTTCGTAAAATATTTGATTTGTTCATAAAACGGCGTTTGGTTCTGTCATGAGAGATTATTTTACCTTTATTTATTTTATTATGATATTTAGGCACTTTTAAAAATGTATTAAAATTAAATCTGAACAGAAAAATATCTGGGACAAATTATTTTCTACATTCATAGCTGTTGTTTAACTCAAATGGCTGGTTCAAAATATTCTTAAGATTGAAGGCAAAAGACCTCAACAATTTCACATATCACAAAGGTCCCTTAAGCACAATTTAACATCTTTACTCATACCATTGTTTTCTATAAGATTGGCTTTAATGCTGTATGTAAATGGACCCATCTTCTTTTTAAAATATGTGTGTAAGGGGAGGATCCATAAATACAGAAACGCATGGAATATTTTTCAGCTTTTCCCCTGATAATTATTTTAAACTGGGTTAGCAATGAATTGCAATTATTTTCCTTAAAAAGACTCTACCTGAGTGATGGCCAATTAAAGAGAACTTAGTACTAAATGAGTACGCTTTCACATTTCAATGTACTATAGGCACACCTGAATAAATAAAATCCTTAATTGCTATAAATACTCTTCTTGATATAAGAGAGTTCTGGCTGTAGGTTCTTTATAATGCCTCTGTCACTGTCTCTTAATACTTGCTCTGTGCAATATACTCTTAATATCAAGCCTGCTTATTAATCTACATTCCTCCCCCCCTTTTTTTCTTTTCTTGTTCTTCCTTCTTTAAAAAAGATTAGTCTAGACTGTTCTTGTAGCAGGAGTTCTCAGTGGGTTGCCGTAGGAACAAAGGACCCAAGTAAATATGCTTATGGAGAAGAAATGACTACTAATTAAACGTGAATAGCATTTATAAATTGTCCAGTTCTCACAGAAAGCTGAGCTTAATATGCATTGATATCCTAGGCTAGTGGGGGAGGAAACAGAGAAAACACCAGCTACATACATATTTTTTCTCTTTATAATAAAACGGGGAGGAACACATGCCCCTGTTACTCTCAACCTACCTGGAAAGTGCAGACCAAAATTTTAAAACATAAATGCTGTTTATACATCCCCCCCCCTATTAATGTCATATATGAATGCTTTTCTTGCAGTTCTGCGTCTGATAAAAGACATTGGGCTGAGGGGTAGAAAGGCTGACTACGTTGAATATTTCTTCACCAAAGCTTAATTTCTCTTTTATCAAATGGCTGTAATGTCTAGGCTCTTTTTATAGTTTTTTTTCTAAGTGCTTCACAGGAATTTCTGTACCATAGGGCATTCCTCACTTCTGATAGACTGCGAAAGCGATTTTTCAGCTTCACGTGGCTGATGGAAGTGATCGATCTTTAAAATGAGAGGGAACAAGTTTATGTTGAATTCATGTACACGTGGGGAAGGGGAGTGAGGAGCACTAGATCCTCAGAGAGGACAAGCTATCATTTTGGGGGTTTTTAAAGTCTTGAATCAGCATTTATGCATTTGTAATAGATTGGACAACACATAAGAGAAAAAATCTTGGCAACAGAGATGCCAAACGGGGCAGTTTTTTTCTCTTTCACTTCACTGCATTTATTATAGAGAAAAGAAATTAAATGACTCAAAAGACACACATACACACACACCCCACACACAAACACAAACACATACACACAATCATACACACTGTTGCTCCTGGAAATCATTCTAGTTCTCCCTTGGAGGAAACACACATTTTCTTTGGCCACACCCCTTCATATCCCAGGGCTGACTAAGCTCCGCCTCTCCCGGATGTGTTGGGGCTTGCTGGCCTGCCATTCAGGGCAAACAAAAAAACGGAGACATTCAATCATGGATTCACAGGTCCATATTTCACCTCTTGATTTTATCATGGAACCCCAGGCATTGAATATTTGAGAAAATTACATCTCCTATGCAATGGATATGGCACAGCCTGTAGTTGTAAATGATTAATTAGCTTTTGTTCAATAAGAGGAAAAAATAATATTGTGCCTTTGATGTATTGATGAGTACAGAATAAGCAGAGCACAAATCCATGCCCTAAGGACCTTATTCTGCATTTAGAATTTAGACTAGGAAAACCACAAAAAGAAGTGAAGAGAAGGAAAGGAAAGCAGAGATAATCAAGTGTTCAGTTACGGCGCTAAGGCTGTGTTGCAACATTGATTGGTTGGTGGATTAAGTGAATGGATTTGTAATCAGCAAAGATGATACAGGAGCTAGGAGATGATATCCCCATTCTTTTCTTTCCCGTATTCCAGTCAGAAAAGCTGGCAGTAAATTATTGGGTATCCATAGTGTGGCACCTATCACTCTATACCTCTAGGTTTCTTCTGTATGTCCTCTTACGCCAGTCCAAGGGAATGGTTTGAGGGCATTCCAGAGGTTCTTTGGCTCTCCATTTCCCAAACCTTATCACATCAAGTAAAATATGTTATCTTAGAGCAGGGGTAGGTAGGCAACCCTGGCTCAGGAATTCTGGGAGTTGAAGTCCACGAGTCATAAAAGAGCCAAGGTTGCCTAGCCCTGCCTTAAGAGTAAAGAGGTCTCCTTATATGCACCTTCACTTTGTTATTAACTGCTGCTAATATCACCCCTTTACATCAATAGCAGCCCAGGGACCACAGGGATTGGCACCTGCCAAACGTTTCCTAGGCATGTGAACCGCAGCAGGAGTCCCCTTCCGATGAAATTTTGTAGTGGTGGCAAAACCAAAGAAGCTACTCAGCTGCCCATTGAATCCAGGAAACATTCTAATCTAGTAGATTCCAGATTCCCGATAAAGATTGCAGTATTGCCCCTAACTTTGTTTTCTCCATTCTGTAATTTATTATACCAATATATTTTTTTTAATTTCTGATTTAATATGTTATACATTTACTACCAGAACAGATAATGATACTTGTGTTTGCAGTCACACACTGGAAAACATGTCATAGTAGTTGCCAAACGTAGCCCATTGTTATATGGCATAACTGTCATAACTTGAAAAATTGTAGGAAGAAATTGCAAAATAACAATCCAGATATAGAATAAGCTGTAGGCTAAGGTCTTGTGAATTCTGGTTTCTTATTGGAATAAGTGAAGATTACGGATATACAGATAGTCCTCAATTTTACAACAGTTCATTTAGTGACTTTTTGAAGTTACAATGGGATTGAAAAAAGTGACTTATGATTGTTTTTCATACTTATGACCATTGTAGCAGCCCCATGGTCACATGATAAAAATTCAGATGCTTGGGAACTGATTCATATTTATGATGGTTGCGGTGTCCTGGGGTCACGTGATCACTTTTTGTGACCTTCTGATGGGCAAAGTCAATGGGGAAGCCAGATTCACTTAGCAACCGTGCTACTAACTTAACAACTTTAGTGATTCACTTAACAACGGTGGCAAGAAAAGTCGTAAAATGGGCAAAACTCACTGAACAAATTTTCACTTACAGCCATTCATTTAGTGACCAAAGTTACAACGGCACTGAAAAAAAGTGCCTTATGACTGTTTTTTTTACACTTAGGACTATTGCAGCATCCGCTTGGTCACATGATCAAAATTGGGATGCTTGACAACGGGCATGCAAAGTCAATGAGGAAGCCAGATTCACTTAACAACCATGTTATTAATTTAACAGCTGCAGCGATTTACTACTGTTTCAAGAAAGGTATTAACTCTGTCTTGCTTAGCAATGGAAACTTGGGGCTCAGTTGTGGTCATAAGTTGAGGACTACCGGCATTCCAAAGGATTCCCAGTGATTTCTGAAAAAGGAGGGAAAGGTTGCCTTAAATGCTTAAATTGGTATACACCAATTTCAGTTGCCTCGTTAAAACGTTTGTTTAAAAATATATTTTTTTTAGATTTTAAGTGGAGACTCCCCATCATAATTATTTATATGTAAGTAAGTATATAGGTCCAAATTAAACTATCATGTTTTGAAGTACTGTATAAAACTGGAATTTTCCACTTTTAACCATGATTAATTTTTCAAAATGCTGTACTGTAATCTTTGCCTCTCCCAATCTGTTCCTTCTCAGGACAAACCTGTGATAGAGCTGAATGAAAATTCAGGAACTGGATCTAGTCCTGTTGCAGTCAACTAACTTTGCTTAAAAAATCATAATGAAATCAGTCTTCAAATATGATTGGGCAAGGGAGGAAGTAACAACGCTGTGTCGAGCAAAAATAATCAGATGTTTATTTATTTTTATTTTGCTTTTAGTGTCGGGAACTAGCTTTTAAAAATATGTCAAAACATATTTTGCTGCAAGTCATCTGGAAGATCATTAACAGCTGTGGAAATGGCAACTAACCTTGAAATAAGGGCAAAACTATAGCTACCCACCTTTTCTTTGATCTGTCTTATTACAAATCAGTTATCTGTTATTACTGGAATTTAATTTGACATGTTTTCTTCTCTTATTCATTATGCTACTTTCTTTATCCATTACCCTCAGGAGAACAACGATTTAGAATCTCAGTGTGGATTAAAATATCTATAAATCTAAATTAAAAAAAATTATTTTATTAGTCACTATCTACCTTGGATAATGTAAAATTGTGGTTATTGGTTTTGGAGAGAAAAAAACCCTAGCCCTCCTGGTACATGGGAATGTGAGCAGAAATGTCGTAGTAATCTTTATCCCTGGAAAAAGTAATATTTTTTGATGACCTGAAAGTGCAAACAGAACTAAGGCATCGTCATAGAAATGAAAGTTGTCATGGGATTATCTAATCATTGTGATTAGGTTTTAGAAGATTAATTTTCAATATGCATGAGAATAATATTTGTTTTATTCCTTGCTCATATCATGGTCATGCCAAGAAGTTATCTGTCATATTGCCATTATTCTAAGCATCAAATAATATGCTCAAGATGGCTGCTCGAGAGAAAAACAGAACTGGGCACAATTGTCTTTCAAAAAATTTTATTGGTGAACAGAGAAATTAGTAAATGATATCTATGCATTTTCCTGGGGGGAAAAGACATTCTCCAGCTATTTCTCAAGGTGAACATCATTTCAGGAAGAATTAAAAAAATTAAAAAGCCTTCCTGAAGAATGGGAAACATGGAGACTAAAAACTGCTAGAATGTAACATGAAAGACATAATTTTCACACATCCTCCTCTTAGCTACCTCATAACTGCACTATAGTAACCGCAATAGCACTTAGACTTATATACCACTCCATAGTACTTTACAGCACTCTCTGGGTGGTTTAAAATGTCAGCATATTGCCCCCAACTATCTGGGTCTTCATTTTACTGACCACGAAAGTATGGAAGGCTGAGTCAACCTTGAGCCCTGTCAGGATTGAACTCCTGGCTGTGGGCAGAGTTTGCCTGAAATACTGCAGTTTCGCCATTATGCACTACCCATGAGAAGGCTTTCAGAATTCTTTCCTCCTTTGAAAGAATACCTTTTCTTATATTCTAAATCAGTCACAGGATTCACACAATCTGCTCAGAGTGCATCAGGACAGAATTGGAACTCAACGGTGCTACCGGTAGATTTTTTCCCCCAACTGGCATCTGCCTAAACCAGGGGTAGGCAACCTTAGCTATGCTGACTCAGGAATTCTGGGACTTGAAGTCCATGAGTCATAAAAGAGCCAAGGTTGCCTACCCCTGGCCTAAACTGACTGTAAGAATAGGTCAAGAGCACCAATTTAGAAACCGAGGAAGTACTTGATACCACACTGAAAATGAAGGTAAGATAAAGCAAGGGGAAGCATAGCAATATCCAAAAAAATTTAATCATCTGGAATGGATTAAGTATAATACTGAAGCAAAATCAGCCAAATGTATGCTAAAAATGGTTCATATTTACTGTACACAGGCAAGATCGATACTGTCAAATCAAAAGGCTAAGTTGAAGATCTACGTGTATGCCAGTTAGTGTTATCCAAACATGATTTTTTTTATTGATTTGCCATTTCAGTACTGATTTTTTTTATGCTCTCCCTTCTAGAATGAGACAATTTGGAATGAATTTTAAGTCATAATTCCAGCTTTCAGGATCCAAGTTATGGATAAAAACATGAGACAACATTTGCACTGATCAGAACACTCGAAATTTTTGAGTGAACCTCAAAGCCATTTTGTGTATTGTGGAACCATGTGACTATTTAATTGCTTGCTTACCTAATTTATGTTCTGCCCAATTTCATAAACTCTAGCTATCTTACATGAAAAGCAGTACCAGAAATATCAGAAAAACAATTATTTAAAGTAAGTTTCACAAATTTAAGGATTTCCAAAGGAGTTGGGACTATCCTTAGTAGTGATGATCAATAGTTTGTGAATAATTGTGTAGGCGTTCTGGAAGTTTTCATTCCAAATTATGAAGAATACCATGGTTGTATAATGCAGATTATGTTGTGATTTTCACTGCACATTTGACTTTTAGGGGGGGCTCAAAAAACAAACAAACATAGGCATGTGGATGTGTCTGAAATGCTCTTGAAATTTTGCTCTTATTAACCAGGTGGGTGAAAAGTTCTTTCTGGTTCAATTGTAACAGGTCAAATTTTGACCCATGGTGATAAAAATTAAAAATGTTAATTGAGGGCATATTGCTCTCAATAAATGAGAGGGGACTTGAAAGAGAGAAGCTAGGATAAATAAATAAACATTTCTCGTGTCTGGCAAACTCAGATGCAAAACATGAAAAGTATATGACTGATATGGAGAAAATGTAATTCTATGTCCTGTGTTGACTATTTCTGCCAAAACAAATGCCACGGTTTATTTTCAACAGTTCTGGATTCAATCACAAGGAGATCTTATTGGCGCAAAGCATTTGTGCCAGGTTTAAAACATAATTCCATTTCAGGAATTAGCTGTTTTTCCAGGCGTGATGCTTTTGAAATCACCACAAATCCATTGTCTCTGTGTGGAGCAATTAATAAAAGAGAGGGGGGCTCGGACCCACACAGGGTTACAGCTTTATCATTTAGGTGAGCAGAGAATCTCATCTGAATAAATGTTTATGGTCTCTCACAGGGGAGAAAGCATTAGAAAGCAAGATATATATAAAGTTGTTTTCTTTCTGGTCAGACCAGGTTTTTTGGTTGATACACCTTGGTATTTTGACTGCTATACTGCAGTTCTACTGTTATAATCACTTTTGCCTTGCAGCCCCCCAAACTAGGGGCATTAAGCAGGCTCAAGCTGATACTGCGATACATTACCAATTTGAATTTGTCAACAAAAAAAGAAATTTGAATATATATATATATATTGTCTCTAATTATACTAAAAATGCGAATCCCGGGTATATTCATGTTGAGAAAAGTAGTCGAACACCGGGATAAATAAAAACAACTGTTTAATAAACTAACAATTGTTTGATAAACTTAGTTTAGTTAGCCAACGAAAGCTAAGTTTATCAAACAGTTGTTAGTTTATTAAACAGTTGTTTTTATTTATCCCGGTGTTCGACTACTTTTCTCAACACACACACATACACATATATATTCGCATTTTTAGTATTTTAAAAGACACACACACACACACACATATACATATACACATACACATACATATACACACACACGTGTGTTTGTGTGTGTGTGTGTGTGTGTGTGTGTGTGTGTGTGTCGTTTAAAATACTAAAAATGCGAATCCTGGGCATTATGTTAACAAATAAAAGAAAAAACGAACACCAGGATATAATAAACCAGCCTGTTTATTATAAACAAGCCTGTGGTTAAGAAGAGTCACTAAGCTTTCGCCTGGCCAAAAACTGCCAGTGTCATCAGAGTTAGAATAGAAGGAGATTGGGAAGGCAGCTCATATAGCCTCCTGCCTCTGCGCCTGGCTCCTAGAAGCACGAAGCCGAAAGCACCAGCCTGAAGATGACGAATGGGACTTCGTCGAAACGTCGCCAAGACACTTCAAATTCTACGTGGGAGAAAACCCGAAGAACCAAAGGCCTACATACAAACACCCGCGAAAACCGCGAAAACCTCAGAAAACAAATATATATATATATCCCTATTTTCTCCTTACTGGGGGCATTTAATGTAAAAACAAAAAAAATGGGAAAATGCCCAGGTTACGGCATTTCCAAACGTATGTATGCATTTCATACTTTTATTTTTCACTGGTCGCTGGGGGAAAAAAATGAGGTAGGATCAGATTAACTATTTTAACTCTTGCCATCACCGTGAAAGTAGTGGCAGAGGCATGTAGTAAGCCTTCACATTATGCAGACTGACCTTTTAGCTGAAAGTCTCATACATACCATTTTCTTCTACTTTGTCTTTGTCAGGTATGTTATGTTCTGGAGAGAAAGGCAAGAATTAGAATACTCTTCTGCCTGAGAGAGATTTTCTACAGAAGAACTATATGATAAATGGAACCTGGCATTAGGTTCCTAGTCAGACATCGCTAGATATTGTCTCAGGCGTTTGTGTTGCGCGTTTTTATCTTTCTGTGAGACTGAAGATCCTCCAGAAGAAAAATAACAACATTTCCCAAAACTTCTCCTTATTTTCTTCAAACCTCTAATCACAAAATCTCTTGACAATGCAAGAGAACTTTTAATTATTTATTTATTTGTATCCCACCTTTATTTTTATTACAAATAACTCAAGGTGGAGAACATATTCAAAGCACCCTCCTCCTTCTATTTTCCCCACAACTACCCTGTGAGGCGAGCTGGGCTGAGAGAAAGAGAAAGTCACTGGCCCAAAGTCCCCCAACTGGCTTTCATGGCTAAGGTGGGACTTGAACTTGCAGTCTACTGCTTTCGAGCCTGGTGTTTTAATCACAAGACAAGGGGCATCCCACCTTGGCAACCCAACTTGTGGACTTCATCTCCCAGAATTCTCCAACCAGCATAACTGGGAGTTGAACTCCACAGGTCTTAAAGTTGCTTATGTTGGACATTCCTGCATTAAGCCCAAACTGGGTTTCTGTTGAAAAGGAAAGGAAACAACAATGGATTGTTGCAGGAGAGGTCTCAGTGAATGGCATCCAGATTCCATTTCTGTCCTAAGGTTCTACTGGGGCAACTGGTGATGGCAATTATCTTTCTGGAAAAAAAATTGCTCTAAATACCACTTACTGCCTTAGCTCCAGAAAGGGGATTCGTTATTTACTTTTTGGGGGTGGGGAACTCTCCAAGGGTAGGCTTAGTGCTCAGTAACATAATGATTTTAAATGGAAGTGAGGCTTCAGCACCACAAATAATTTCCAAACCTCATGGATGCAAATTCTCGGAGTTTTTCAAAATATTGTTTGTTTATTTATCAAATTTAGAGACCGCCCCTCTCACTCACAGAGCAACTCTTGTTACCAAACTATAATTTTTAATGTGCTAACAAGGGGGAGAAATTAAAAACACACCTGGAGCTTAATCAAATGTTAATTAAATCAAAGTAAAATAAAATTTAATTTTTGCCCATTAAATAAATAATATATCAAGATTAATATATAGTTTAGCAGGGATTTCAATATTAAAGCCTGTCGGATACTTCTCATAGGTAAGCTACCAGTAATAAAAATATTTTCATGACAGGATTAAGCTCCTTGAATACCGTTGGACAAACTGGGGACATCTTATGATGATGGTGGTAGTGGTGGTGGCTTTAACCTAGCAGATATTCATGTATATTATTAGCCTTTTACCTTAAAATCTAAAATCTTTTGGGATGAACTTTCTGTGCATATTCTATGAGAATTAATGTGTAATGACTCTGAACTCTTGCCCAAGTTTTAGGATCCAGGCATATTAAACAGACATCTGTATTGTTGAAAGTTGCCAGTCATATGTAATTAATGTCAGATAATAGGGCGGCATAGAAATTAAATAAATAAATAAATAAATAATAATAATATATCTTGATTCCGAATTACATGGGAAATGGATATTGTACAATAACCTAAAGTTGAAATTAATGGGAAAGATGTTTTATCTGAATGCTTGGACAAGTATTTTGAATCAGTTGAATGCTAATTGTTACTTTAAAGACTTCAAGGAATTGTATTTTGCAAATGACTTACAACATTTGCTTGAGAATATTTACTGAAACTTGTACAGTACTAACTAAACAGCATGTTCCAGATAGTCTCCAAAGTACTAACACTTTTAGAATTCTTGGGAGATGCAGCTCTTGAATGGAAACCAACATCCAATATTATAAGAATTTTAAAAGTAGTGTTAGTTACGGATCTAAATTTGGAATAAAAAAAACTAGAATGTCTAATTTTGGAGACTCAATAGATCCAAGTGGAAGGAAATGTAAAATATGCCTCTTATGATTTAAAAAAATGAAAGTATTCAAATATGCTAATTTATGGCATCCCTTAAAAATATTTTATTAGGACTGGACATCACAGTGTTTGTGCTAGTATTACAAGGAATGTGAAGATTCTTTGATTCTCCTTCAGTTAGTCCTTGACTTACAGCCAAAATTGGGGCTATAATTTCCATTGTTGAGCAAAGCACTTGTTAAGCAATTTTACAACTTTTTGTGCCTGCCATGGTTGTTAAGCCAATCACTGCAGTTGTTATGAATCATATAGTTGTTAAGTGAATCCTTTTGTTCTTTTCACCTTGCTGGCTGAGGAATTTTGGGAGTTGAAGTCCACACATCTTCAGGTGGCCAACACTGAGAAACACTGCTGTGTGGCAATACTAGTCAACTATACTTCCAGGTTTGTGGTTGTTAGGTTTTCCATCAATAATTATGACCCAACTTGAAAACAAAATAGTAGGCAACAAACTGTGCAACCAGTTAGAAGTGTACAGTCATTGTGACCTCCCAGCACAGCATGATGGCAGAGAGCCTTTCAATATATTTTTGTGGCCATTTGGTATGATTCACTGTACTATCACTATTCTTCATGTACCCTAAAATTACATATTGCCTTAATTAAATGTCATCCTATTTCTTTAAAGCAAATTAAATAGGCACAGTCAAAAGTTTACCTTGGATGTTCCATTCCACATAGCCGGCCCATATTTAAGATTTTTTTTACATATTTGCACATGCTTAAGAATGCACGGTTGGAAGAAACGGTGTCTTGGTTGAAATTTATCTGAAACACCGTGTTGCCATATTTTATTCCAATTCATGTGTCAGTGCATTTGGGGAAGGAATGCAAAGTGGCAGAAGCCGTCGGATTCTTTTTTTTTTTTGTCGGATTCTTTTTTTTCCCCCGTGCCCTTGCCATGAAAATATGTTATCTTTATCTGTATCACAGCATTACTTATTATCAGCTACACACACGGCACTTTGTCTTTGATTTACGCAAATAACAGTGAATGTTTCATATATTTGTGAGGAAGTGAATGATATTAGACTATCAATCCACGTGGACTGCAAATCGGTAGCGTCGGGAGGGGGGGAGAAGGCTATTACATTTCAAAAGCTGTTAAATCAGTTGTGCCCCCTGGCTGATTTTGTCAATTGTATTTGCGGCTGGTAAAACCAATGATGCCTCGAATACTGTTGCAATTCTGGAAAGTAAATGGTGCTGCAATGAAACTGCAGCAGGCAGCCCATATTTCCTGCGTTATATCCTACTACGGAATAAAAATGGTAGCTTTTTCTTCCTTTCCTTTTTTTCTTTTTTTTTAAAAAAAGGCAGGAATTAGGCCTCCACCTTCTGTCACTGCCTCCAGCTTTGGCCCCCCCAGCAGTCTGCCAACAGGGCACTGTTCTGCCAGTTGTAAATTTTAATTGGCCATCTGGGGAAAGCACAAACCACTGACTAGAGATTAATCAGTAAATTAACCCAGGCATAATACAAATTTCCCAATGGACTCTCAGGAGCTCCAGGCTGGGGAGGTGCAGCTTGGGATTTTAGCGAACTTGTGTTGGGATGCTGTTACATCTTCCCTACTGCGGCTGAACATCTTCTCCCTGTCCTAAAATCCCTTCAGTGTGACCTTCATCCTGCCCCTGATTTGTATGGCAGTTGCAAAGAGGGTTCTTTGTGCGTGCTAAACACAGATGGCACAGGTACTGCTCTTGGGGGGGGAGGGGGGGAGAAATGTTGACTAATCAGTGCATGTGACAACTTTTCTCCTGTGAACTGTTTTCTGGGCCTGCTAAAGAGCCTGCAGAGAGAAATAGTAAACTAACTGTGGTTTTACCAGGCCAGTACAAGGGAACCTGATGGTTTATGCAGGACAGGGCATTCCATGTTCTAAAAAATAAAAGATGCCTTCTGCAAAAATGAAAAATGTATCTGTTATGTCCTGGGCTGTGATTGACACAGCAGGTGCAGGAAGTTGCAGAGAGTCCCGGGCAGACCATGAGGCTGCCCAGGCCAGATAGACTGTCTCCAGCCTATTGCGCTTACGCAAGGCGGGAAAAATACGTTGCATTTATTGGTTGACGCTGCTCCCTGCAGAAGGGTATAAAAGGGATCCGCGCCATTTTGTGTTGTTCTGTTGAAGATTGAATAAAGAAGCAACTGTTGTTACTCCTGCCTCATCTCAATTCCTTACCAATGCTCAGAACAGAACAATATCTGTTGTCAATTGTTGCTGGAGAGGCAGCAACAAATCACAGCCGTTTTCTCTCCCAGCCAACCCCAAACCAAGAAAAATTCCAGGACAGTTGTAACTAGAAGTACTGGATTCGGCAAAACTAGAACCCAGTACTGAAGGAGAAAATCCTACAGAACCCTCTCCTTTCCTGGCAGTAATAAATGCAGAATTAAATAAATCACTAGAATTTGCTGCCTGCCGTGATAATCAAATCAACTGATAAAAGTGGCCTTCTCTTTGAGACGTGTGGGACAATGGCCAATAATGTGTTCTATCGTTTGAAATAACGTTGCTTTCCCTTCATCAGTGTGATTGTGGTTTCCATGACCACAGCCAGGACACGCGATGAAAAGCTGTGGAAATCCTACAGTGCAATATATTCTCATACTCCAGAAATGCCAAGAGTCCTTGGTCAATTCAGTAGGTTATGAATTAGATTAATACATTACAGGTAACTCTCGGTTTATGACCACAATTAGGACTGGAACCTCTGTTGCTAAGCAATGCAATTGTCACAAATGATCTTCAGACCTTTTGGGTCATATTGGTTGTGCATTACATGGTTGTTAAGCAAATCACAGTCATTAAATGAATCCAGCTTCTCCTATTGACATTGCTTTTTGAAAACCTCCTGGAGATTATCTATATACATGCCAGTTGCCAAGGGCCCAAGTTTTGATCTCATCACTGCAACAGCTGTAAGTGAGAGGACTGGTTGTAAGTCACTTTATTTAACACCGTCATAACTATATGAATGGCCGTAAATGGAGGACTACCTATAAAATAGCTAAACTGATGAAGGCAGGGAAGCTTATCCTCCTAAGACATAATGCAGATCTGGAAGACTCTTACAAGAAGGGCCTCAAGACTGCCTTAGCCACCTTAACAATCTCATATCTCATATTAACTACTATAATTTGTTTTTTATCTGTCAGGTGTCAGAGACAAAGATACAACAAAGCCTTACTGCCAGTGTTTGGTCTGATAGTTCCTGATGCAGTTCTAATTCTGTTTACTCTGCCATGTTGGTATTTGTGGTTCAGATAAAGCCCAGTGTGAGAATTATTCCAGATACGAATCAGCAGCCATCGGTTCGGTTCTGAATTCCATAAAGTTCACTGGGTGGCTTTTTCATTCTAGCTGAGCTCACATGATTGCTTTTCATAAGTTCACTTGCCATGTATAGGTCAGGTAACCTGCAATGTTTAACCCTATATTTTGGTCTTTGATAGCAAGACAGGTACTGGTTTCAGACAGTCTGGTTTCAGACAGTTGATTATCAAGCTTGCTGATAACATTCCTCTTAAGTTAGAGTTGGTAGCATATGACCTATGCTAGAAACCACATTCCTCTTTACTCTTGATAAATAGAAGGATGGTGTCTCTGGCTTCCTGTCAAGATTGCACTGTCAGTTTGGGTTTTGCATATTGTATTTTTTTTCCCCATCCTGTTTTATTTTTCAATAATGATTTTTCATGTTTGTACAATGATTGTTTTACAATGACTGTTTTATATCATTATTTTACTTGATTGTTGGACTGAGTCACTTCTGCTGTGATAAACAGCAATATACATTTGATAAATAAGTTTTTGAAAACCTAATAAAGTTCCTTCAAAGAAGTAGACTGAAGAAAAGAAGGAACAGTGAAAGCAAGCTTAATTCAGAAGTTATGTCCACTGTATCCCTTCAGGTTCAAGTTTACATAGAAGCCAGAAGCCAACATGCTTCACTATGCAGATGATCACAATTTCTTCCTCTAAAGCAGACATGTCAAACACAAGGCCAGGGGGCCGGATGCAGCCCGCGAAGTGGTTTCATGTGGCCCGCAAAGGCATCCTGGAAACAGTGAGAGAACAGCCCCCTGTGCCTTGGCCCTGGCCCTGGCCAGCCAGGAACCAATATACAGTTTTGTGGTGGCCATCTATGCTGAAACGCATTCAGTTTTAGCTCCACAAGGCCATCTGGAAACAGCGAGGAACCAGACCCTGCTGCGTCGGCCCCACCCCCACAGGCACCCTTGACACAAATGATGTAGAGCTGGCCACGCCCATCCAGTAGGCCACACCCACTCCATCCATGCCCACCCAGTAGGCCACACCCACCCTGGCCACACCCACCTGCTCCCCCGAGGGCAACCACAATGCTGATGTGGCCTTCAATGAGATTGAGTTTGACACCCCTGCTCTAAGGTGTAGTTATAGCATGAATTTTAGTAAGGAAGGGATGTGCAATACTTCTTGTAGTGAGTATTACCCCTTTTAATGAAACATGCAGAAACCCGAGGAGCATGTGGTAGAGCACTACATTTCATTTTTTTTTTCAGTTCTCAGTTGCCTTTTTATACAATATGAGATCTACTTTTTAAAATACAGTTTGGTTTTTTAAAAAATATAGATTGACTTTGGTTTCTTGTTGATTTCTTTCTTTGGCTTTGCCACAGTCTTGCACCCATAAAAGCAATCAAAAACCTAAATAGATGTGAGAAAACTATGCATGCTAGTCCATGTTAGGGCAAAATGTCCCTTCCTAGACCGGGACTCGCTACGCACAGTCACTCATGCCTTCGTTACCTCCAGGCAGGACTACTGTAATGCTCTCTACATGGGGCTCCCCTTGAGGTGCACCCGGAAGCTCCAACTGGCCCAGAATGCGGCCGCGCGAGTAGTGACGGGAGCGTCGTGGCGCTCCCATGTAACACCATTCCTGCGCGAGCTGCACTGGTTGCCGGTGGTCTTCCAGGTGCAGTTCAAGGTGCTAGTGACCACCTTTAAAGCGCTCCATGGCATCGGACCCGGTTACTTACAGGACCGCCTACTGCTAGCAAATACCTCCCGCCGTCCGGTACACTCCCACAGAGAGGGCCTCCTCAGGGTGCCATTGGCCAGACAATGTCGGCTGGTGACCCCCAGGGGGAGAGCCTTCTCTGTGGGAGCTCCCACGCTATGGAACGAGCTCCCCCCCAACTCCATACGATAACAGATTTACGCACCTTCCGTTGGGAAATGAAAACGTTCCTTTTTCGACAGGCCGGCCTGGCATAGAAGCTCCGGTTCCAGCAGGGTTAAAATGTTTTAGGGGGACTAAGTAATTTTTATGATTCGTAAATATTGGGTTTTAAATGGGGATTTTACGGCCAAAATTGTTTAATTTATTGTTAATTATTCTAATTTTGTATATTTGTATGTTTTTAAATTTTTAGGCTGTTCACCGCCCCGAGTCCTTCGGGAGAGGGGTGGTATAGAAATTTGAGAAAGAAATAGAAATAAATAAATAAAAATGTAACCCTTGTGGTCGTGTGAGAAAAGAAAATAAGCATGGGGAACCAGGAAGGAGAGTAAAGGGTCAAAAGAGACTCTTAAGCCAACACCAAGCCAGTGATGGCATAAATGTGAGAGAAACTAACCTCTTCAGAGTTTCCAAAGCTCAGAAACAGGATTTGAAAACTGGGTGCACAGATACTCCATATTTTGTCTTGAGCAGAAGTACCGACATCACAGCTCAGTGTTTCTGGCCTCGTTTTTACATTTTAGCACTCTCCCCCAAAACATATGAAGTGCCTCAGACTGGAACTACGGTTGTTTGTTCAAGCTATTCAGGAAATAATTCTTAATCCTGCAAAATAGCTTTCATGATGCCTGAGCACTTTACAGCCTGCCAGACACAAAATTTATTTTATTGGAGAGCTTTGCGTATATCCATCCTTTCTCTACGAGGAAATTTTCTTTGCCTGTACACTGCAAACTAGCAAACAGAATCCTTTATTGTATGGAGTACCTTTCTCTAAGTACTTAATAAATTCATAACATAGCGGTGGAACTACCAGACTAACGGGGTTGTGCCTGAAAGAATTATTCACATGAGATAATCTTTTCCATTTCATGTTAAAACAAAACCAACTCCCTGAGTGAAAATTAAAGAAGCATGTGTGTGTGTGTGTGTGTGTGTGTGTGTGTGTGTGTGTGTGTGTGTGTGTGTGTGTGTGTGTGTGCATTCACATACTTGTTTTGCTGGATTATTGATTACTATAACTATGGGAGCAAAGTAGAGTGGACTCAACCCAAAACGATCTTAGTATCAACTCTCATCAAGTGCACTTGCAATTGTAATAATTATTGGCCAAATGTGATTGTGAGGGTTCATTTCCCTGCCTTTCAATGCTCTCCAGTATATCCCCATAAAAGAGCACGGTCAATCATATTTACATGTAAAAAGATGCGTTCAGCTAATTTGATTGGGCTTGAATAAGCTGTGTGTTTCTTATTCAGATATTTGCTGTATCCTGCTCTCCCTTGCTGTATTGGAGAGATCTCTTATAAATGCACCACACCAATTCATACTTTCAAATAGCTAAGATTTAAAGAGGTGTGGGAGGAAGGGAGGAATATGATGGACAAGTTGCAGTCATATTGAAAGGGGGGGATTCATTCAGTTCAGAATTCTGCTTGCTGCCTTTAATCAGACACTTCCAGGTAGTATACAAGTTAGAATTTATGGTAATGTAATGTTATTTCATAGTTAATCCTACTTCAGACTAGGATGAGAATAGGAAGACATTAATATGCTATTTCTCACTTTTTAAAGTGGCAAAGGATATAATTAATATCAGGGATGAAGAAAAAGGAAGAGAGGGAGGGAGGGAGGGAGGGAGGGAGAGAGGGGGGGGGAAGGGGGGGAGAGAGTATCCAATGCCTGGCAAAGCAATTCTCTCTGTAGGTTCCCTTGAAGTCAGATCAATATTCACATAAATATATATGGTTCCTTATTATCTCTAGAAATTGATCTGTCCATCAGGCACTGCACTCAAATGATCGCTTTGACACCGATATTTAATACTACTTTGTATCTACTATGTGTTTGGGAATGGTGCTTACTCCTTCCTGAAAAGAGAATATAACTTTTGCTTGTATTCTGTTTCCTTCTAACACTGAAGGAGATGATAAATAACTGAAACCAAAAAAATCAAGATGGCCTGGGTAGATCTGAGTTCTTCAGTGTGGATGGGTGAGAGATCAGAGCTAACCATCTTCTTGGGCTAAATATCGAGCATTTTTCTCAGCAAAGATCACAATCCTGCCTGAGGCTGAGCTTTGTCACCGCTGAGCTTTGTCGCCTCTGTTAGCTTGGGTCTCTATCACAGTGACCGTTCTGTGCAGAAACACAACCCTGTTCAATAAATGATCAATAAAGGAATGGAGTTTTATAAATAGTTTTTTTTCTTCCTGTCCCTGAAGACAAGGATCCCAGGGGCTTAAAGGATATTAGAGATGGATTTTTATGCACAGAAAAAAAAATCCGCATTTTGACCGTTGGTTTTGTTTTTTTTAGTTCAAAACTGCAGCTTATAAGAAGTGGGTGGTGCAAAGCTTCAAATCTCAGTTGTTTCTCCATCAAACCTGACCTAGAAAATAGGCAGTCATTTCTGCCAAGAATTACTTGATGAAAATGAAAGAAGCTGGGGAGGGGGGGGAGTGTATTCATCCGAGGGAGGAGACTGTGAAAATCATGTGGGTTATTTTAATGCAAGTGATTTTACAGATCAAAACTGAGTAGCTAATTGGGAAAGAATGATAATTGTTTATTAGGAGGGTGGATTAAGTCAGTACAGCAAACTATTTGAGAGTTTCTATAACATTCCTCAAGAAAATATTGTCTCCAGAATCAGAGATTCTGCTAAAAGACAAGAACAGGGAACCACTGCGATTGTCTTTAGATCCTGAGGAAACAGGACATTGCTTATCCTTTAATCTGATAGAAGAGAATGTTTTACGTATATATTAGTGCCCACATCAGAGTATTCACTATGTAACCCAAACTACTTCTGGAGAGTCCACAAACACTCTTTTCTAATCTATCCATCTTATCACAAATTTATTCATCTTTAAGCCAACATACTGGGTTTTCTTTTTTATAAAAAAAATGCTGTTTTATTCTTTCTTCTTGTCAGATGGTGGACTTGAGGAATGGACCCATGGCCAACTCCCAAAACAAACTGGCACGCTGTAGAAACTGTACAGTCTAACATAAATAAGTTTATTAATTTGAATGTTGGCTCAAAAGAGTTTTGAGAATAGCGTAGTTAGCCAAACAAGCAAACAGATTATAGAACAAATCAAAACATCCATTTGAAATGTTAACAAAAGCTATATATCAATAGATTGCTGTTGCAGCTCAAGTGTGAATTGGTACTACAGTTGCATAATAATAATAATAATATTCTAAGTTTCCTTCATTCATAAAGTCTCTGTATTCACTTGATGTGTTCATAAATTCTACTTATGTTTTACAATATATCCATTTTTGACAATCATCTATGACATCTACGCAAAATCATTATTAAAATTACATTATAATAATATGATAACTATTGCAAAGCCTCAGTTAATGGTCCAATTCTTGATCTGATTCTAAGAATTACAAACAATACTTTTTCAATGTTATCCAGAAGATGTGATTATGCAATGGAAATTGTGATTCATTTCAAGTTTGGACCAAACTTCAAACTTACCATCAAAATATGTCCTGCTGTGTTCCAAAAGAATTCAAATCAACTTGAATACTGTAGCCATAATTAAGAAATAGATATCTCTTCTGTTTTTCCTTCTAGGTTTACAAAAGTAGATGGGATAGCAATTAATAGCAGCATATATACAGTATTTTCAAATATATATTTGAAAACCTGAGAGGAATTAAAAACTGAGTTCTTTTCTAACCCACAAAGAAACCTTTTCAATTATTAATTAAGTTCTGACCCAACACATAAACAGACAGAAGAATGAATTTCTTTAAACTAGATTTTATTAGAATTTGAAGATGAACAAGCAATCTGTATTTCTTCTAGTTCTGTGAAATTCCTTTAATGGTTTTTTAATTAAATCATCTTCTTGGTCAGATGTTTTTATAGGTGTTCTTTGCAAAATCTGTCATAATATGTGGGGATGACTTTGGGAGACGGGAAAGTGTCATAGACTAGGCAACAGTCAGATAAGAGGTAGCTGAGTCCGCAGGTGGAATGAGAGCATGGCAAACGTCTCCGAAGAAACCCTCCCTAATTTTTTGAACAGTAAAGGTAAGGGGGGGAAAAGATGCACTTTCAGTCTTGCAAGATTCTGTTAATGTAACCTTACAAGGAAGATTGAACTAGTATTTCTGGGTGTGCTTCTTGACTGGATAATCTCATAAAACCAGCCACCAAGCATCAGATTTGGCTACTTGGCAGAAGCCTCAAAAACCCTGTTCATTTCCCTCTGTTTCCTAACTGTAAGCATTATTTCTTAATTTATTTTCTTATTGGACTTGTATGCCGCTCCTCTCCAGAGACTCAGAGCGGCTTACAACATATACAAAACATCAAAGAATCTAAGTCCAATCAAAATATTAAAAATAGACACCCAACACACGTACAACTTTTATTTTAACAAGATATAAAATTGTACAGTATATAAAAATGCATTCACATCAACTCAACACATTTATGCCATCTCCGTTACACCGCTGTAGTAACGTTTGCATTTGCACAATCTCAATAACATTAGCAATACATGTGAAAAAACACAAATCCCAATAGCACGGGTGCACATAACATACCCTCCCCTCCTTTGCATGAAGTAAAGGTTCCTTCACCTCAGGCTTAATTCCTGGTGACACAATAGATGGGCACATCCACATAGGGCAGGAATCCCCACCCCAAGTCCATGGACCGGTACCAGTTTGCGTCCTGTTGGGAACCAGGCTGTGCAAGTGGCAGGTGAGTGCGCAAAGCTTTATTTGCACATGTGAAAGATCAAGGTTGTGCATGCAAAACCCTCCCACACACACACCAATGCCACCACCAGTACTGCTGCCAGTCCATTGAGCCAGAACGGTTGCGGACGACTGAGGTAGGGTTTTATTTCAACAGTGAAACAGGTAATGGCAACTGCTACTGTGCCATACTGAAATTGGATGCATGGATTCATATTCTCATGAGGAGATGAGTTTGACTCAAAGACGTCTTTATCATTTGTTCTTTGCTATGTCAAATCAAATAACAATGAAAAAAATAACCGGGTATATAACTATTACAATATAGTATGATGATGGCTCTATGTAAATGAAGATCAACACCGCCATTAACTTAGCTTTGACGTCTCTTCTCAGCTTTGCAATTTCCACGATTTAGTCTGGTATTCAGTTTGCTTTCTCCTGTTTCTTCTTCTTTTTGGCAGTCTCTTTTTCCATTCATCATTGAAGTTTCCATAATTTCATTCCACTGTTCCTCTGATTTTCCTATCAATGAGGTTGAGGACCTCAGAATAATTTCTGATGTTCTGCTTGAAAACGGTTTGTACATGCTCAAGATCATATTGTGGAAACTGACTGGCTTCCTTTTCCTACTTTAGCTTAACTTGGCACTTGCAATTGAACAGTTTGTGATCTGTTTCATTATTCCGTAGCCAGTTTGATTCTCTGTACGAAGACACTTTACTCTCAGAAAGAGGTTTTTTTAAAAAAATATTAAGTGATAACAAGGCTGCAATCAGTCAGATATATATATATCTCCAGAAATTAAGCAAAAAGATACGTGGAAGGATCTGTCCAGGAATCATCCCTTTTTCACAATGAAAATATTCATTGAACAATATTTGATTCAGCCCAAGCTGACTTCATCTAATATCTTGGCTTGTCAGACTGCTGAAATGCGGGCAAACAAAAATCAAGTATACTAAATACTTCTCTTGTACAGTATGCCTTTCTAGAAGCCTCAAGACATGTACCTTAAATAATTACATTGTGTTCTGTAATCAAATGCAATCAAATGGATTCTCAGCCAGCTACTTTTATTTCCACTATGAGAAATGTACCTCATATTTCTCTGCACATTTGCATATTTTTCCATAAACCTAAAAACCAATCAGTTTTGAAGAGTTATGATAATATAAAGAATCTGAAGCAATTACATGTTTTTAAACAGAAATTCTAAGTGCATCTCACTGAAAGGCTTCATGTAGTAAAATAGTCAATTTCTTTAACCCTTTTAGTGGTGCCTCAATTAAGTTCTTCTGGCCTGACAGATTTTGGCCAACTGGAAAAACCTCCTCTTCAGTAAAGTTCTTTTGATCATTTGTTCTCCAAGAATTGCTCCTGGCTCTGACTTTTATTAAAGCATGTTCAGTTTTAAGTTAAACAAAAGCTCACTTTATTTGTTAAAACAACAACAACTGTATATTCTTTCAGGAGTAACCCTAGGAGATTCCTACATACAGGGTCAAAAAATCAAAACAGAGTCCCAGGAAATCAAGATAAGATGCAAAATTCTAAAAGCAGTGCTGCAATTTGGAAATATTTTCACTGTGTAAATAGCCACCCAGTGCCGCACAGTTCAGGAGATAACATTTGTAGAAAGCATCTACTGATTTATGCCTGTGAGATTAGTGTTAGGGTTACTGATACAAATTGGCGATTTCTTAAAAAGAAAAATCAGGAATTTAAATGAATAAGGCAAAGATTTTAGTACATTACATTAGGATGGATTGTCCTTTCCAAGAAACTAATCTGAGAATACACCTCAAGCAAGCCACTCCCTGGTTCACACAAAGATAACAGAATCAGACTCGCATAATTCAGTCACTGCAGCTGTTCCAATAAAAGTAGATTTAGACCTATATGGCAGAGGTCTCCAAGCTTGGCAACTCTAAGACTTGTGGACCTCAATTCCCAGAATTCCTCAGCCAGCCATGCTATATGGCACTGATTTCATAGTCTCATCTTCTTTATAGGGCTGACCATCTGACTTCCACATAAACCTTAGAGGCATTCGCAGAAAATAAAGATTGATGGATGTAGCCAAGTGCTTTGTTTAGAAGTGGAAATTTGCGCATCTGCCTGAAAAAGGGTTTTTTTCTTAAATTCCTGTATTAGACCAGGTCATTGGAAAGCTTGACACAACCTGGGTTCAAAGTTCTGACAGTTCCCCCCCCCCCGCCATATGACTGAATGCTCAGCAATTGGACTGCATTTACAGCCATTTGTAGCATTTCACTGTCATGTGTCAGTGATTTTTGCCAAAACTCAGTAGCTTTTCAGCAAAATCAGCCTCCAAATGAATCATTGGTTTGCTTAACAATCACTGCAAAAAAGATCATAAAATCGGGTTGGTCACATGACCATCCCACTTGACGAACATCACAAGTTATGACCCGGATAGGCAGGCTCGATTATGGTCGTAATTTGAGGATTACCTGTACTATATTGCTAGTAATTCTAAAATAGTGCTTGATTAGTTAGACGTTAATCTCAGATTTTTCTAGCAGCTTATACTGAAGTGTAAAATGCATTGATGCTGCTGAACAATGAAATTGAAACCCAAAGATGAACAATTTGCATTTGAGAAGCAGCATCGTGTTCAGTGTGTCTTCGTAACCCCCACCTGAGCTTGATATCCCAACTGGCCAATTGATTTAAGTCAATTAAGTGCCATTCTAATTCAAGGATTTTTCCACTGATGGGTAGAATCAGGTCCGCAGCCTTCCCAACCATTTCCTGACTCTGTAGCACAAACCATGTGTAATAACCCCAAATATGTTGAGCGTTTTAAACACACAGCTTTAAATTACCCCCGTGCTAACACCACACTTCTTCTGCACTGCAATTTGTAAAGAAAATGCACCTGTCTTGCTAGCAATGATTAACAAATGGTTTATAGTTTCTTTAGCAGAATGGTGTGTGCCCAACACATCACATTTGAAAGGCCTAAAATATACAAGAAATCTGCTCATTCAAGAAAAAGCAGGTGGGGAAAGAAGATAGCTACTGTAATGCCTGTTGGTGAGGAAAGCTTGTTTGTTCAGAATATATTGGAGACTCAGTTCAGGAAGAAGTCAGCCTTGGGAAAATATTACTCCTGTAATATTGCCAAGGTCAGTATCTAGAGGCGTTTGGGGCGATGTAAGAGCTCCTATGTTAAATATGTGCAGGAAATATGTACCTTGGATAATCAAACATTGTCCCTAATTTTTCATGGACTAATAAATCTTACTGCTTAGTTTTGGTGTGCATCCCTATTTCCTCGCCTCTAAACCTTCCTTGCTTATTGCCGTTATTCCCATCCCACCATCTTCTCTTTCTTGCCTGTAAACTATAAGATGCTCAATAGAAACCTCCCTTCACTTACTCCAGGGTTGTCACACTCAGATCTGACTCCGGCTCAAATGATAAAGCTAATGATCTGGATCTTTTTTTAGATATTTCTGAAATATAACTCCCCATTGGCCTGATTGGTAGTGAAGATTATGGAGAACAGTAAGGTAAGTCAACTGTTTTAGGCCATGGAGTTTGTTAGTTTAAACAAAAAAAAAACCCACTGGAACCCTGATCAAGAGGTGGGGACAAAAAAATTGACTGTATGCAAATTTATTTATTTATTAAATTTATATGCCACCCATCTCAATATCAAATGCCTTGAGGTGGCTTACAACCTCATAAAAGTACAATGTAGAACCATGAAAATGACGACCAGGAATAAAAATTTAAGCATTAGAATTAACGATAACTTACAACGTTGGAAATTGCTGGGTACAAACCTTTAGTCTCTCACTCCATGAACTTAACAAAATCTGCAGCAGTGACCAATAAGTCTGAGAAGGTTGTAGAGAAGGTACTTTCTTCCCTAATCCTGCGTATTCCCCTTCCATTCCCCCACAATGTGAGTTGCTGCCACCAAAACATTGTCCACCTCCTCCTTCTGGTACTACCTGATCAGGATTTCAAACCTGTCCTTTCTGTGCTGTTGAGAAAAGACAAATTGAGTTCTTGCATTGCTGGCAAGCGAAATATTCTGGGGTTCTAGAATTTATGCTAAGTTATGCTAAGATGACATTCTGATCAAAAGGCACAATCAAGATTTCCTGGTAGGCTAAGACCTTGCTGATGCAACAAGGCTTCTTGAGTGTGACTCAGCTCTTTAGCAGGGACTCTTACCCATGCTGACAATCCTCTGAGGCAGGCCATTTTGCAATCCCCAACAGTCCCAGTAATAGACTATAGGTTCCATGAGTGCCACACTGAAAGGTTTAGCTGCTGTCAGCTTTCTTTATGTCCTCATGTATAGCTGCATTTCACCACTCTGTGACTATTAAGAGAAGGACTCTTTCAGACTAGAATGTGGTAGGAGCAGTTCTTTCTCAAACATGAGTAGTTTAGTTTGGCTGGCCCGTGGGTTTGTGCCACATTAATACTGTAACATTTTATGACCTGTAACCCTGTTGTGAAGGCCAACATAAAGTCTATCAGGCAAATGAGATTTGAGTGGAGGGGCGGGAGGTAGAGAGAGAAAGAGAGATTGATGTCTTCATGACAAGGTCAGAAATGATCAGTTGACAGGTTTAAAATGTTATATCAGTGCCCTGGAACAAAGCTATAGAAAAGTATGTCTGTGGTAGGACTCTCAGGTTTAAAAGGTACCACTGATGACACTTCAGATGTGGCACAAGGTGGACAGCCCAGCAAACTGGAATTTTGGATCTGTGCTGAAGAAGTTCCCTGGGAGGCTATGTATTCCTCTGGGGCTGTCAGTCTTCTTGTCCCAATTTGGTGTTTGCATACTGTAGAGTTGTACACTTTTTTCCTCAGTTTTTTTCAACTAGATGATGAGTGAGACTGCTAGAGATTGTTAAAGGAGGAGTCAAAGTGATGGGGAAAGAGACAACGTGGCTCTTTGCTTTGCCCTTTATTTGGAATATGCAAACTAGCTAATTTGTTTGGTGGGAGGTGTTTTACCTGGAGGACCCTTTGTGCTTTTGTGTTGGTGTGGGGATATTTCCCTAAAGTACCCATGCATTTATCTGAACAACCTTTCATGAAATGGCCATTTGGTTGCAGTTTTAGAGATAAGAATACTAAATAATTTTGCTGAATTAATAATTTTGAATTCAATTTAAAAAAAAAAATTTAAAATCAGACTTTAAAAGAGTGGGATTTTGAAGACCAGACTTCAGTGTTACTTTTTAAGTTTGGGGTGAGATATTTTTCTTGGGTTCTTTGAATAATGCTGAAATGGATACTTCAGGACTGGCCATGTTCATTGGGATAGTTATTGATGAAAGGACAACCTTCACAGTGGTGGGATTCAAATATGTGAACAACTGGTTCTCTGTGTGGATGCCGCTTCTGGAAGCCTGTTCTGGTCCTCGGCAACAAAATAATTAGCTACCAGTTCTGCCAAACTGGTGTGAACTGGCTGAATCCCACCATTGAACCTTCCCCAGTAACAACAGTTGTTTTATATGACTATCCACAACTTTTTTTCAACATTTCAAATGTGCCTACAGCACAAAAGAAGTGGACACTGCTAGCTTGGCTGATTGTTTCCCCTACATGTTTACATTTTAGTTATCCCACCTTTGGAAGTTCAAAAGAAGCCACCGTCATCATTCCTGGAGAAACAGATGTCCGTAGCAATTCAGATTTCCTATAATAGAATAAAATGGAAGGGAAGGGAAGGGGGAAGGGAAAAGAGAAGAGAAGAGAAGGGAAGGGAAGGGAAGGGAAGGGAAGGGAGGGGAGGGGAGGAGAGGGGAGGGGGGAGAAGAGAAGAGAAGAGAAGAGAAGAGAAGAGAAGAGAAGAGAAGAGAAGAGAAGAGAAGAGAAGAGAAGAGAAGAGAAGAGAAGAGAAGAGAAGAGAAGAGAAGAGAAGAGAAGAGAAGAGAAGAGAAGAGAAGAGAAGAGAAGAGAAGAGAAGAGAAGAGAAGAGAAGAGAATATTCTTTATTGGCCAAGTGATTGGACATACAAGTAATTGTGTGCCTTTCCACACAAGAGAGTAGCAATCTGTTTTCATATGAGAGTGTACAGGAAGTTGTCCAAATCTATGGACCAGCAAGAGTATATTTTACAAACAAGTAATCAATCAAAATGATCATTCTTTTGTCCTTTGATAGGAGAGTAAATATGTAATATATCTGTATTTTCCTGTGACAGTTCAGAATGGAAGATTGCTAATCAGCCATAGTTGGCTCCTTTTTGGAAATGCGATTTACCAACATTCATTGTATTCTCTCCCTTTGCAAACGAGGAATAGGAGGAGGTAACTTTGGAAATGATATTGCAATGTAATCATCCATAGTGTATTGTGGTTAAAATTGATTAAAATAATATTGACATTCCCCCAAGGGATTATGCAATTATAAGTCAAGTCCGAAATGGAAAAAAGGGTTTGAGAACTTGGCAGATGTCTTAATGAAAATGAAGAATTATAGTAATATATTAGTGCTATTTGTATCCTATTGACAGAAAAATTACTAAACTGTATAAATTACTATTCCAGAAGTATTGTTGACTT
Source organism: Bothrops alternatus (assembly GCA_034064705.1). Classification (NCBI taxonomy): domain Eukaryota; kingdom Metazoa; phylum Chordata; class Lepidosauria; order Squamata; family Viperidae; genus Bothrops; species Bothrops alternatus. The sequence goes on along the minus strand of JARGCV010000052.1, from coordinate 4,042,778 downwards.
TTTGCTGGATATTCTTATTTCTTTTCTTCTTTTTCTGAAAATGTGCAATCAAATGTTACTTTTTAAAATAGGCAGTCCTTTAACTTTTGCTTCATTTTCTTTTCTTTGTCTGCAGGCATATTGATGAATGATTTTTCCCCCATAGATCTGCTCTCCCTGCTATTTATTTGCCTTTACCCATGGCAGTTGAAATATTTGATTCTGTATCAATTTAGTTTGATTACAGAATACATTCAATATAATGCCATAAAGTATTAGCAGCAAACTTGTAATAAAAAACAACAACGTGGCACCCTCGCAGCTTTGTGTTCTTTTTATTAAACAGGTTTATGCAGCATTTCCTTAGCAGCTTTGCACAGACAAATCTAATTGTGCTAAAAGGTGTAACAGAAATATAGCCCTTTAACAAGGAAGGTAATAGTATTAAATTATTTTCTCACAGAGATGATATCATGATTTATCGTGCAATGGGTCTTTCCTTTACAGGGTCTGTGTTTGCGTATACATCAACAACAAGATTAAATGTCCTGTAACAGTTGTAGCCCTACATAAGAAATGTCTGTTTCCGTGAATAAGGTATAAAACTACCTGCTGGCAATAATGCAATATTTTAGCCTTTAATTTTAAAAGTACACTGTATTTTAATACCTTTAAACAAAACAGATATCAATTTTTATGGAGCAGTACATGAGTTGCTGATGGATAAATCACTCAAGCATGGTTAAAGAGGCCCTAATATCCAGATGGTACCATATCCATTTAATTGTATCCTCTGACCTCATCTCACCTAAGCTGGCATTAAAATCATAACACAGTTCAAGTGTAAAAATGATGTAGTGTTTATTTATCCCGTTTATAGAGGGGCAAACACACAGCTAAATTCATATGTTGAGAATTAGTGTAGTAATTTGAAAAGGTTGAGTTAGATCAAGTCTACTCTCTGGCGTCCAAATTGGCCTTTTTCATTCTCCACTTGGTGCAGTACATGTGGGCCTCCTCAAATGACAAAGAGAGCTACGTCAAGGGTGAAACAGTTGACTGGACCGGTAGGCAATTGCCTGGTGCATTAGAAGCTGTCTTGTGTGGTTTGTAATGAATGGAAAACAATTCAATATACTTTTAATTTGTGCAATTGCAATAAGGGGTAGAAACTTTTTAGAGAGCAGATCCATTCCCGAGGTTTTAATATCTCAGAGTACCTAAACCAGAAAGGCTCGTGGCTGGTTCACCATTTTCATTAGTGTAAAACACTGGCATGAAGCTTACTATGGTTTTTAATGCCTCTTGGCAGTTTGTCATTCGTGAAGCCGTTCATTCATCTGCAGTAGGAACTCCTTGGTTTTTGCACTGCGATTCTGTTGCTTTTGGAAATGTTCAGGTGTCCTGGCTTTTGTTCTTCCTACTAAAAGATACATTAAACAGGCCAGACAAGCAGAAGGTAAGGTATTACTGCCTATGCAAAATAGCAGCCAAGGTTTTTTAATAGTCATATCAGCATCTCGGATAGATATAAAGGTGGAGTAATAAAAAAAACAGTCAGACTCCATTCCTTTATTATTAGGATAGTATGGAAGCTGTAACCACCTCATTCTTCCCAAAGATTGGATCTGGGGCCTGCCACATGCATGGCATCTACTCTACTTCTATAAATAATATACCTTCCTGATATTAGAACTGATCCAGAGTTAATTTGAAACTGGGAGTCTTAGTCAATAACATAAGCCAAACAACACAAAAGAACTGTTTCCTGTAAAAAGTACCAAAACCTGATGCGTATAACCTTACATGACTAATCCTTTTTAGTTAGAGTTATGTATAAGGGCAATGCAGCAAATTCAAAAAACAAAGGGCATTCAAATATGAGAATGTTAAATCCGTGAACCAGTTGTGCTCTAGGGCTTTGTGAAGAGTTCTCCTCTGTCTTGCATTCTATCAAGTCACAATATTCAGGAGACCATTTCTTAAGGCCATTCTTTATTCCAGGGGTCTTCAAACTTGGCCGTTTTATGACTTGTGGACTTCAACTCCCAGAATTCCTCAGCCAGCCTGCCTGGCTGAGGAATTCTGGGAGTTGAAGTCCACAAGTCATAAAACGGCCAAGTTTGAAGGCCCCTGTTTTATTCCATCCTTTCCAATGAACGTCCCAATCCTTCCAGCAGTTGTTTCAACCTAAACTTCAAACATCTCTCTGCTGGCATTGGTATGTGCCACATTTGTGAGTCTCCTTGCTGAGCATCATGTACTGATCAGTACCTACTCTTGGTCTTTCTAACTGACCAACAGAGGCATATCTATAGGGTCCTTAGTGCTCTCTGGGCTTTGTTGTCTTCTTGCAGATGTTTCATTATTAAACTAATTAAATTATTAGTGCTAGGAGGGACTGGGATTGCTCTCTGTTTATATACTAATCCCCTGTCATTGTTGGTGAGAATAGCCTTAATGTTCCCTAGTTGCGTAATGCAACTGTAACTGGGCAACAGCTTTGGATTTGAACTCTACACAATTAAGATAATCCTACTTTCTTCCCATCTGATAATCATACAAGCCCTATATAATCACTTTATTTGAGGTGATCTCCACCAATCACTGCACTGATGGTATAGATCATTCTAACTGATATTTAAATTTGTTTATTTTTAACATTTGGGTGGTGAGGGGGAAGTCCTACTTGGTTCCAAAGCCTGTCTATTCCTTGGCTCGAGCAGTTGCCAGCATCTGGAGGACCTTACTCATGCATAGATGAACCTGGTTAGTACACGGGAGACCAAAGCCAGATCTGGTTGTCGACTGGGCAACTGATAAAACATCTTGCAAGAAGTTAATGTCAAATCACTTCCGTGTTTTGCCAAGGAAACCTCATTAATGTAGATCTCAGAAATGTATTCAGTCTATCCATGGGAGTGTTTGCTATACCTTTAAGAATTTATTTTAATTTCATTGTAATTCTTTGATTACATGAAATGTATTCAGAGCTTGCCTTTAGATATGGGATCAAGATGAGTATTTTCTGAAGTTCTATGAAAGAATGCAAAATTATTTACTCCTTTTTCTCTGTCTTGATCCTTGAATATTATCTCTAAACTGACTCGTAAATTTTATCTAGGCAGGACTTAAAGCACACTTTCACCTGATCAGATAAAATATGGTCAGTTATGAGTAAAATAATGCATATAATATACTAAGCTTATAACATCGTTCTGAATAAATGTGCAAAGAACTGTCACAGCCACACAAGAAGAGTGACTCTTTAGTCCCAATCAGTCTTGTCATGTAGACAGATTCCTGTCTCCCCAAACAGAGTCCGGTTTAATCCATTAGCAGAGAGCCCCGGATGACTGTCCCAACATTCAGGGTTGATGGTGCCTATTTCTATCCCTTGAGTACTCCCTCTGCTTCCACATTCACTGCATCAGGCATTTCTTTCCTACAAAATGTCAATCAATCGGAATAGAGTTGGAAGGGACCTTGGAGGTCTTCTAGTCCAATCCTCTGGTTAAGCAGGAGACCCTATATAATTTGAGACAAGTGGCTGTCCAATCTCTTCTACAAAACTTCCAGTGATGAAGCAGCCACAACCTCTGAAGGCAAAGCTGTTCCACTAGTTAATTGTTCTCACTGCTAGGAAGTTTCTCCTTAATTCCAGGTTGCTTCTCTCCTTGACTGTTTCTTGTCTTGTCTTCTGGTGCTTTGGAAAATAAGCTGACCCCCTCTTCTTTGCGACAGTCCCTCAAATACTGGAATACTGCTATCATGTCCACCCTATTCCTTCTTTTCTCGAGATTGACCATACCCAAATCCTGCAACCGTTCTTCATATGTTTTAGTCTCTAGACCTTTAATCATCTTAGTTGCTCTTCTCTGCACTTTTTCCAAAGTCTCAACATCTTTTTTGTAATGTGGTGACCAAAACTGGATGTTCAACATACCCACAAAGGTTTACCATCAGGAATCCTGACAATCCTTCTGCAGTTTATGGAAAGGGACCGGCTTCCATAAGAGATTTCTTCTGACAAGCTTTGCCTTCTAACTTCTGGGCTCAGGTTCACCATTTCATTTCCATCTGAAACCTCAGCAGATGCCATCAATCTTCTTTATTTCCATGGAGAACTAGAGCCTTGTTCATAGAGATGTGAATGTCCTTGTTCTTACAATTGAACTTCTTTCATTCTCGCCATCAATCCAGTGCAAACATGGCTCCTGGGCTGTGCTCCCTGCACGCAGAAAAGCTTCCAAATGAAGGTTTATTGCATACCCATGTTCCACATATAGTATTCGCTTACTTTTTTTTTTTTTAACAATCAATCTTCCTTGACTAGCACCTCTCAGCCTCTCAGGAGGATTTTGTTCTAGCAGCGGATTGCAAACACCAATTTCACTTAAATATGCATTTTAAAGGCTTGGGGAACTATCATGAGGTTACGCTGGTGCTGTTTATATGCATTATTGTCCAACCTGAAACTTTAATAGTATTCCTATAAATTCAAAAACTGAAATGGGTTCTAAATCAAAACTTATTTCCAATGAAAGTTTGGGAGAAGGACTTTTCTGTTCTTTATTTCAGCTGCCTTAATTAAACAGGCATCGGAATATGGTTCCTTTTTGAATATAATATCCAGAAAATTGATGACATATTCCTCTATAACCTATTTGCAAAGCATCTGAGTTCCTTAGACCAGGGGTTCTCAACCTTGGCAACTTTAAGACTTGTGGACTTCAACTCCCAGAATTCCTCAGCCAGCAAAGCTGAGCTGAAGTCTACAAGTCTTAAAGTTGCCAAGGTTGAGAACCCCTGCCTTAGACAATGGCTGAAAGCGTTCATCTTAAGCACGGGTTCTAAAAATGCGTACTTTAATGTTTCTTTTGATCCGGAAAGAAGTTTTCTCATCCACATTTGGATCTGTTTTTCCTTTGTTATTTTCATAAGCTTGGAGAATATCCCATCAGCACTACCCCCAATGGATACACAGGGTTGTTCTCTGGGCCACCATATCTGGGTTGAAAAAAAAATCTGGCTAATCACGAGGACTAGGGCAGGGGTAGGCAACCTTGGCTCTTTTATGACTCGTGGACTTCAATTCCCAGAATTCCTGAGCCAGCATTCTGGGAATTGAAGTCCATGAGTCATAAAAGAGCCAAGGTTGCCTACCCCTGGACTAGGTAGAAGCAAAAGGTTAGAGTATTATGAATCTCTGTATTGCCATCTAGTGGTTATCCAAATTTTTGCAGCTTCTACATTGATTGATTAATTGATTTTATTTATTAAATTTATACATGCATATAGCCCTATATATGCTGCACCCAATCATTTCAGTGTAGAAGAGTGCTATTTTCTAGAAGAATAGCTATTTAGCCGTTTCACATACTTATAGGAAGGAATATGAATGGTAGGTTATGTGGACTTGAGATTAAGTATTTATTGACTAGCCATACTAATTCTAGATTTAATGTTAGTGAAATATATGGAAATAGAAAGCACAGGTATCTCTTAAATAGATAGCATTCATTGTTCTGTAAACAGAAAACAAATATTCCCAGTCACATAATGGTATATTTAATAAATTATTACTGTGGCTCATTGAACAGTCAGCCAGGTGTTCAGACTGGATTTGGCATTTTTATCCACCTATCAAGTCCTTCCCAAGAACCTGGGAGGCGTGGATGTGTGATGGTGTTAGAGGCATTGTCACAGAATGTAAGCTGTTCCAAGTAAAGCAGCCTTTTGCAATTGGCTGATGGTGATTTTGTCAATGCCGATAGCGTTCAAGTGTTCAGGTGCTCCAGTATTATTATTAATGCACTTCAGTTAGGAACTGTAAACGGGAGTCAAGGACAGAAAACTAAGAAGAACAAACTAGAATAACTGTAAATGTATTTATAAAAATAATTTTACTCTCAATGTACTAGATCAGCGGTTCTCAACCTATGGGTCGCGACCCCATTTGGGGTCGAATGACCATTTCGCGGGGGTCTCCGGATACCGCAGTCTGCCATTTTGGTTTTTTTGGTTTTTTGGGGGTTTTTTTCGTCGCGCGCACGCCGCGCATGCGCGGTTCGGGCCGTCGCGGTCCGCCATTTTTTTGTCGCACGCGGATCGGCCCGTTGCGGTCCGCCATTTTGTTTTTTTGTTTTTTTGTCGCGCGCGCGCCACGCATGCACAGATCGGTCCGTCGTACGCGTGCCGCACATGCACGGATCGGCCCGTCGCGCGCGCGTGCCGCGCATGCGCGGATTGGCCCATCACGGTCCACCATTTTTGTTTTTTGTTTTTTGTTTTCGTCGCGCGTGCGCCGCGCATGCGCAGATCAGCCCGTCACGCGTGCACGCATGTGCGGGGGGGCGGGGTCGTGCCGCGCATGGGCGGTGCAAGTGGGGTCTCAACCTGAAAAAGGTTGAGAACCACTGTACTAGATTATAGAGATAAGTGAACAATTTATTCAGCATATTTTACATAAGCATTACAAAAAGGGGGGTAGGATATGCTGAGAAATGTAAAGGCCATGAATAAGTGTATTAAGAAATAGAAAATAATTTTATTATTATACTACTATGTTTTTCACTATCTTTGTGCCACTTGGATGTTGCCGAAAATAAATATCTATTAATAGGAGAGAAACACCTATCTTGGGAAATACTTGCAACTCAGTCATCTAAAGTTTATTCAGAACTTCAAAGATAGATAGGAAGTCACTTCTTCCGAGGTTGTTATAACTTCAAACCATTGCTAAATGAACAGTTGTAAATTGAGGATTATCTCTGTATAGGGACAGAGTTGAGGCATCGCACTAATTGTGATTGTTTGGATCTGGTTTAGAGTGTGCCATGAGCATAGTTGTGCTGTTTTGTGAGCCTGGTTTATTAGTCAGCATGTTGGACAAACCAGGGCTATTGTTCCTAGGCTGCAAAGAATCTGCTGACCACAAGATGGTGATAGAGAGTGACAAAAATGCACAACATTTCTGCCATCTAGTGATCACCTGTAGATTTGCAAGCCAGATATGGTAGCCCCAGAGCAGGATCGTTCCGTTATGATTAAGTAACTAAGCTTTAATAAGGTGTGAGAAGTCAATCATTAAGTCTGAGGTAAAATGAAAGCTCTTCTTTCTTCAGCATTTTCGCCGAGGGCTGATTCACACAAACAACAGAAAGTATGCTTAGTTTGCCCATCCCGAGTGCTTAGAGGGCAGCCCTTGTTGACTCATAGAACAGCTATCCATTCGAGAGGGAGGCAGTTGTATGGAGGGAGGCTGAGATCTGATGGAAGCCTGAGGAGAATGACAGAGAAACCAGAGAAAGATTCCTGAAAGATGATACTAGCTGACAGTTGCTTTACAAATAACATTCAAAGTCTCCTTCAAGGAAGGAACTAAAATCCCAGTGAGTTCATGGAGACATTTTTGGCCTCTATGAAGTGGTTTCCTAATTCATCCTTTTCAGGTTTCTATTTTCAATTTCCCTGTCCAGTCTGGTGGCCTCCCCTTGATGTGGGCTCAACCCTTCTTAGTGTTTTGGGATCAGCCAAAGTTAGTTGGATGCTTCTACCTAGCTGGGAACTGAAGCCTGCCCTTTGTTAAAAGCCTGGGTCTGTGCAGATCTGAGAAATTATTAATCTCCATTCTCTGATATATAACTATTTATTAACTCACCCTACATGATTTTACTTGAACACATCTATTTTGTTTCCTATTTTTTCTCCTCAATAAAGCCCAGATTTTGATTTTTGTTTTAATTTGCCAATAAGATGGTCCTTGTTTTTTTTTTTCTATCCCTCTTTTAGGGAACTGGAAGTTTGGTGGGCTGGAAGATGACACCTGACATTATTCTGGGATCAGAATATCCCTCCCTCTCCCTCTTATAATATTACGCGAACCCAGATCCTATTCTAAGGTCCCATCAGAAACAGAGTTGTTGGTGGAAAAAAATGGGTTACTGAAGTTAACTATCTCCCGTATCACTGCCACCATTATGTTTCCCCCAAGCAGTTCAATAACGGTGAACATCTTCTGGGTTGGTAGAACAGAATGTGCTTGCCTGTGGTTAAGTAAATGGCGGGCTGCTAAATTATCCTGATTTTCTGATTTGCACAAATGGTCAAACTTTAAACACCTGATTCTATCCGGCCCAAATCTAGGCTGAAATGTGATCAGATAGTTTGCTGCTTAGTGCATTGTCCAAATATTGCTAGCGTTCTCCTTCCACATGAGCTTAGTTTGACACCCAAACAATTAGGCAGCTTGCTTCACTCCCCAGCATGTATATATGAACAAGGCTCTCACTTTAGCATTGCTGCCACTGCCATCACTTCTACTGTACCAATGAACTACCTAAAAGGGGGGCTTTACAAGTACCTGCTTTAAGAGAAACCCTTAGTTCACATTTCTAGAGGAACAAGTGAGTCATTTATTACTTTTTAGCCTCATAGAGATAGGAAGTATGGAAAAGAGGTAAATATAATAAATCAAGAAAGCTTTATCTCTACCCTTTAGTATCATAAATAGCTAAATCTATAAAAAAAACATGTCAACAAGCAAACCAACCTTTCTTTCTTATTCCTGCTTTAGGCTGTAGAATGGTAGGGACAGAAGAATTCAAATTATGCAGAAATATTACCAACTTTATAATTAGATTTATTGATTGATTACATTATTTGTACATTGCTGATTCCACACGGACTCTTGGCAGTTTACAGCTAGCCATAAAGCAGAAAACCATAAAACTTTCATTAAAAACTGCCTCCAATATTACCCTTAGCATCCCCTCCCAGCCTCAATATAAATTAAATGCTCTTTAGTATATATTCAGCCCCTACTTACCTAACGTTGGCCTAAAGCTCCACTGTGGACCCATCTTTTCTCATTCAGCAAAACAATTTTTGACCTACGTAGCATTTGACTCTAGACAATAAGGCGTGTGACTTTATAAATCTAAATTAAGTGCATATTTTTCATTTTCAGTTTTATTTATTTATGGTCAGTGATCAGCAAAGCTGCTGTTAACACTACAGCCCTACATAAAAGCAGGCCCAAATATAATTCGAGCGATGAAATCGCCATCTAGACTTGCTCATTAATATTTATGCACGTAAGAACACCAGAGAAGGGATAAAATCAAACAAAGTAGATTTAAAAAAAATAAGATAAAAGAAAAGGAATTCCTAGTGACATCATTCCATGATTACAACATCTGAAGCTTCTTATGGTAGTAGCTGCTGATAAAAACAAGGTCACTCTACTTGTAATAGATAGCAGGTTTCAGTTTGATGGTAGGAAATAAGCCACCTCTCCCTCACTGAACAGTTGATCTCCACCAGGAGGTGGTACATGTATAGGTAGTCCTTGACTTACGACCACAATTGAGCCAAAAATTTCTTTTGCTAAGTGAGACATTTGTTAAGTGAGTTTAGCCCCATTTTATGACCTTTCTTGACACAATTGGTTAAGTGAATCACTGCAGTTGTTAAGTTAGTAATATGGTTGTTAAGTGACTCTGGCTTCCCCATTGACTTTGTTTGTCAGAAGGTTGCAAAATGCATGACCCTGGACACTTATGCAACCGTCATAAGCCAAGCATCTGAAGTTTGATCACCTGACCATGGGGATGCTGCAATGGTCATAAGTGTGAAAAATGGTCATAAGTCACTTTTTACCCTACTGTTGTAACTTTGAACAGTCACCAAGTGAACTTTTGTGTGTTGAGGACCACCTATATATCAGAGCATAATTTCCAATAAAGGAGAATATTTGTAGCTCAGGGTTGAAATAAGCAGTGCTTTGTGCTCTCTGATGATGTTACCTAGCTTGGGTAATGAAACATCTGCAAGAAAACCACCAAACTCGGGGAGCACGAAGGACCCCCTCCACTTAAGTTCTCCCAGAAGGGAAAGTGAAGAAATGTGTGTGCTAAGGTCTCAGATTCATTCTGGCCACAGGGACAGTTTTTCTCATTAAATGGCATTTGGTAAAAACTCCAGTCCAATACTGCCAAAGGTAGAACATTACACAATTAAATACAAATAAATAAATGCAGGTGCAGTGTTGTAAATATTATGTGTGAATGCGGCCAATATATGCTTACCAACATTCAGCATATACATGTTAAAGAACTAGAACTGATTTTTTCTCCAAGCTGAATGGAGTCTTAATGAGAAAGTTGCTTCCTGTTGTTTCGTTCAAGATAAAATCTAGCAGTTCCTCATGTACAAGCATAAAGATTTAAAAAGAATGCAACTCAACTGAACAGTAGGTCCTTATCCATTCTCTTTGGGTGGACTGGACATTACAGGAGAAGCGAGGCTTTGAATTAATCCACCAATTGTTGATTGAGCAGAACAATCCTTCCTTCTGTCACAAGACAGCCAAACAGCATGTTTTGGAAATACATTGTTGTTGTTAGTTGCGAAGTCATGTCCGACTCATCGCGACCCCATGGACAACGTTCCTCCAGGCCTTCCTGTCCTGTACCATCTTCTGGAGACCATTTAAGCTCACGCCTACTGCTTCAATGACTCCATCCAGCCACCTCATTCTCTGTCGTCCCCTTCTTCTATCGCCCTCAATCTTTCCCAGCATTAGGCTCTTCTCCAGGGAGTCCTTCCTTCTCATTAGGTGGCCAAAGTACTTGAGTTTCAACTTCAGGATCTGGCCTTCTAAAGAGCAGTCGGGGTTGATCTCTTCTAAGACTGACCGGTTTGATCGCCTTGCAGTCCAGGGGACTCGCAGGAGTCTTCTCCAGCACCATAGTTCAAAGGCCTCAATTCTTTGGCGCTCAGCTTTTCTTATGGTGGAAATATATACTTGGATGCAGAGGCAAACAGAGATAGACTCAAGAGGAAGTTTTATAATACATTTTATTTTTAATGGTCCAAATCAAAATCGAAGTGGCTCTTAAGATCTAGCCAGTATCCATTTTCCTTTTCTTAAAAAAGTTGGTTTCCAAGACAGTGGCTTCGTTCAGACTACACGTTAAACATTTAGAGTGTTAGGCAAGCCCAGTCAGTTGGATTAATTTAGTAAATCGTGATTCCATTAATAACGAGTTAGTGTACTTCACCAGTAAGTCCATGCTGCAAAAAAAAGAGGAAAAAGGATTCCAGGAGCAAAATGTTATTGTCATACATTGACTGTTTCATTGGAGGAAATAGCTGAGATAGGATGTTCTGCAGGGTAAGACATTCGGCTGCATTTTTATCAGCCTTTTCACTTTGGAAAAAGGAATGTTCATTCGGATTGCAAGTCTATTTCTTTACAGATCCTCGATTTACAACCATTCGCTTAATGATCGTTCGAAGTTACAACAGCCCTGAAAAAAAGTGCTGTTTGGATGCTTGGCAGCTGGTTCGTATTTATGACAGTCACAGTGTCCCAGAGATCACGTGACCCCCTTTTGCAGCCTTCTGACAAGCAAACTCAACTTAACAACCCTGTTTTTTTTTCAATCTTTTTTATTAATTTTTTCCCCCAATATATGTTAAGTTTTCCAATCAACAAGTTGTCTGAAATTTGCTAAGCTAATACATGTTCAATTCCTAATCCTTGCTTCTTTTCTCTAACCAAATGTAAAATAAGTTCCAAATTTGATAATAGTCTGTGTCTTCTTTGTCTTTCAGCCTCATGGTTAATCTGTTCATCTCTGCACATTCCAAAATCTTCCTGATTATTTCTTCCTCTGATGGCAAAGCTTCATTCTTCCAATATTGTGCAAAAATTATTCTTGCTGCTGTGGTAATAGGTAAAATTAAGTATAATTTCTGCTTATTAGTCTTTTCAGGCGTGATGCCTAATAGAAAAAGTTCAGGTTTAAAATCCACCTTTTCATCCAATATTTTTTCTAACCACATATGTATATTTTTCCAATAAACCTTTGCCTTCCTGCATGTCCACCAAATATGGTAATACGTGCCTATGTTAAACTTAACAACCCTGTTACTAACCTAACCGCTGCAGAGATTCACTTAACAACTGTGGCAAGAAAGGTCATAGAATGGGGCAAAACTCACTTAACAATGGTCTCGCTTAGCGGCAAGAAATGTTGTGGTCCTAAGTCGAGGACTACCTGTACCGGTTGACTCATATGAAGCGTTGGCCCATTGCATCTCTGCCACTTCTGCTTTGCAGTTCTACCCATGTGACATCACTCATCTTTTTTCTTAAAATAGTCGAATGTTGAACAAATCTCAACCTTGAATCAGCTGAAGGGCTCCAAATTAGCTAAAAGGAGCCCTGGATTTTCTGAGAACTAAATAGAACGGCTGTAGCACTTTGCATCAAATCTTAATGCCACATTTCTGTGACTGAGCTGGGTGACTTTTTGGTCTAATGGTGCTCTTGTTCAGTGCTGCTTCCTTCACATCTGGTCGCCAAAGAGTCGCTCCGTCACCCTGCAGCCTGCTAATGAGATCCCCCATTTAATTAATACCATAAGAATTTTAATTCTGACTGAATCAATTTAACGTGATGTGATTTTGTCAGCTCTATTCCCCAAGTAAAAAGTGAGCCTGATGCTTATTACATACATCATTTCACGGGCTCTGCATTCCCTGCTGACTTAAACAAATTCTAATTAAGACTAATTAAAGCATCATTTATGAAAGCGCTTGTGATAGCTATGCAAACATTCTGGGTGGGTATGCTTTGCATAATAATTATCCTAGTTAATATTAAGGCTCAGTCCTTGGCAATTAGATCTTCCTTGGAACAGAGAGTTGCTCTGAATTTAGCCCTTTTCAGACTTGGCAATTAATAACCAAAAATAGTGTAAAATTTATAGAGTGGCTTCATTAAAACAAAATATATTTGGAGGTTGTAGCATTTTTGGCATTTTTTTTCCAGGCCAGCATCATTTTAAACCAGGTGAGAGTTATTAAAATTAAAAAAGACATGGCTCTTAGAGAAGGTCTCAGAAATATATTGAAAGTCTGCAGAAAGAAAAGAAAAGAACTCAAGTGACAGAAACTGAAAATAAAAAATCTATAAAGACATTTCCTTGTATTTCCACTGCCCCCCATCCCTTCCTAAACATTATATTGTACAAAATGTATAATTTATTATTTGTTAATCACAGCCAAGCATTCATTAAGAAGAAACACCTATACCCAGGCATGCTAGGAGCCACTTTACATTTTCCATCAAAGGCCCAGCAATTTCAGAGGTGAAATAAAGCACAGAGGACAGATGAATTATAGCAACTGAGTGAATTATAGCGATTATTGCTAGGTGCATATATGCAAAAAGAAATGTTACGTGACACATACAGACGTCTGGGAAATTAAACATCCTGCATTTACATTCAGGGCTTCTGTAGCATATATTATAATGCCAGTAGTCAATGTGTTACAGGATGGGCCTTGCTATTTTTAATGCCTTTTTTCAAATAGCACCATTAAGAGTGGATTGCTGGGTAAAGATCCATGGCTAGGTAAAGATCTATTCCTTGGGAACTCAATACGATTTATGTCAAGATCTTTTTTTTTCCTTATGGGGGGGGGAAGACTTAAAAAGGAATCCAAACAGCTGTTAAGACAATCATTAATTTAGGAAAAAAACAGGAAGCCTATTTCAGGCTGCTTTCAATGGAAAAACAAAGGGGACGCACATCGGCCCCCTTCTTTCCCAATGAAATGAGTGCGATTCAGAAGTACCATTGGGAAAGATTGCCGCACACTGTGTTAGTATGTGTGGTTTTAATGGGAAACCCCTTCAAGACTCTTGCGATTCATTCTTTAAGAGAGTGTCCAGAACCTTCATTTGGTTTAAAATACAAAGGCTTGACTGCTAACCAGTGTGTAGCGTTATGATGACATGACGTTCAAACAGAAAAATGTTATGTGGATTTAATTCCAGTATCGGTTTGAAGAGGAGGAATTAATTGCCTTCCCAGTGTACCTATCTGCACTTGGTCAGTTGTATCATACTTTCACTTGCTGAGAATCTCTTACTGAACAAGTGAGAACAAACCTTCAAGTGAGGTTTTTTTGTAGTTCAAGAAGTTTCAGTTGCTTGGCTCAAAATGAGATTTGTCTTATTTGTCAGGAAACCAAAAAAACCCAACATGGCTAGTATAGCATCAGACTGGGTAAGCATAAGAAAGATCAAACCGTAGCTGTCATGGTTCTGATAGATGAGAGCAGTAGAAATAAAAACACTGAGGCAATTGCTTTCCTCAAAGAACACATTTAATGGCTACATAGTATCGGCACAAACAAAGGTGAAACCAAGACTGAGAGTTCCCCCCCCCCCAAGGTTACATGGTAACAAGTTGAACTTCCCACCCTTGCAATATGTCATAAATCACAATCTCCAATTAATTACTTTGGCAGACTTTCTAATAGAAGCTCCAGCCTGCCAAAATCTAGATAGATTGACCTTGGTTCCCACAGGAAAGTTATTTTTATGACTAAACTAGAAGAATGCATCTTCCTCTCTCCCTTTGCTGTGGCAACCAAAAACGAAGTGAAGATGGCTGCAGCCAAAATCGTTTGAAGGTTGACAATAGCATTCAATATTTTGCCCTTTCATCATACATACATCACTGTATCCCCCTTCAATGAGAGCAATGTTATATAAAGTAGGGAAAAGGGATCAGAAACGGTAAGCCAAACAAATGAGGCGCATGCAATAAGAAAAAAATGAAGGAAATCTAGTTCATACCAATACACTAACATCTTTCCATATTTTCTTATCATCTCTTATTTAATACCTACATATTGACCTGGGTGAGGTCCTACATCTAGATGGGATAAGGTACTATCACTACTTTATTATATTCAGTTAGACTCCTGGTTGATCAAGCAATGCTGCTGAAATTATGTTTCAGTACCTGGAGACTGTTTGGGTCCAAAAGGAGAAGAAGAGGCCCAAGAGTTAACCCTAATATGATGGAGTAGTCATGAGTCCATAGTCCTGGCAATTTTCTATTTTGGGTTCTGTTTGAACCATTCAGAACTAGTATGCAATTTGGCATGTTACTAGACTCACAGCTCTTGTTCAATGAGCAGATGGCAGGAAGGCCTTCCCACACATTCAACTGCTGATCTAACTGCACTTTTTGCTGCACCTGAAGTCATTTCTCCCAGCCACTCATGCTTTAGTCACCTCACGTGGTCTATATAGAACTGCTCTTGAATATCACTTAGAAGCTACAGCTGGTCCAAGCATTTATGGTTACATCTTGATAGGTCTACATAACATCTCTGCAATGCAAGCCGCACTGGTTACAGTAATCTTCCAGGTGCAATTCAATAAAGCCTTCATGGTGTAAGACAGGGGTGTCAAACTGCCAGCCTGTGGGCCGGTTGCATCATGCAGAGGCTGCGCCCACCTCAGCTCCAGCAATGTGAAAAAGGTTGCAATACGTCATGACATGTCACGTGACGTGGCGAGTTTGACACCCGTGGTGTAAGATCTAGCTATCTGTAATCCTTTTAAGGTGGGCCAGACTAAGAAACTAATGTTATGAATGCTAATGCTTACTTCTATTGTAAGGTTAAAGTAACAGAATCTTGCAAGTCTGGAAGAGATTCCCTGTCGTCTTCCCTTTATCTTGATGAGAACTAGAGAGGGTTCTAGTCTGAGAGGCTTTCTAAAATTACTTTTCTGCCTTGGACTCAAATTGCTTTTATCCAAGTGTTGTCTTGCTTGTGGTTCTTCCACCTATTCCTTCTTCCCATTACACTACCCATTACCTCCTCTCTCCCATTATTTCTGCCCACTCTATATAGTCCAAGGGAGAGGCAGGCTTCATAACCTATCCATTAAGCAATGCCATTTGATGGGAATTTCTTACTGTCTGCTCTTTGGAATAGCATCTCCCCAGAGAGAGGTTTAGACTGCATTGACTCTGCAAGTCTTTAAATGTTCCTTAAAACCCTGGCTTCTTTGCCTCCCCCTGCCTCCCCCTGTCCCCCCTCGAACCCAGATTCGAGAGCCGAGTGTCACAGGACAGGGAGAGTTCCCATCCTCGTCTCAGCTCCTGCCAACTTAGTATTTGAAAGCATGCAAATGCGAGTAGATAAATAGGTACCACTTCAGTGGGAAGGTAACAGTGTTCCATGACATCGTGCTGGCCATATGACTGCAGAAATGTCTTCAGACAGTGCTGGCTCAATGACCTTGAAACGGAGATGAGCACCGCTTCCTATAGTTGCCAACGACTAGTGGAGTAAAATCCACAGGGATTCCTTTTACCAGTCACTCATTCTATTTGCCAAACTATCTCAATGTGCTTATTTCACATTGCTCATATACTTTTAATCTACATTAATTCACTGCCCATTAATTCCATATTCTAGTTCTTCATTTGCCAGACACACTTCTTAAGTATCCCATCCCATTGCATTCCCATTTTTTCTTTCTTCTGACATAGTCAGCCCTCACTTCCATATTAACAAAAAGTACACAAGCATTCTCCTATACATACCATTTTTGTTTTCTTCAGTGTATGCTCCTTCTTTATAAGTTATCACACGTTATTACTTTTTTCCCAGCATTTGTGCTTCTCAGAACTACTCCATCCATTTTCTCAAAGTTAGTAACATTCCACTGACATACACAAATTCATCTACTTGCTTTAGGTTTCTACCATTTAGGGTTTAATGTGTAAAAATTGACTTCTTTTCTTGAACACAGCTACCTTGAGTTTTGATATATTAATTTTCATATTCAAATTAGCTATTGTACTAGACATTCACTGCAAACTATTTGAACTCTCACCAAGGATCCAGCATTGTCTGCCATCTTTACCCGCTTCTACAATGATATATTATTTCCATCAAAATCTTGCTTCGTTTTCTCTGAATCTTTCATCTTAAGCATTCTTTACTCTCTTAGGCAATGTTTTTGGAACTACAGTATATATTTGTGTCTCTATATATTATCCTCATTTTTTTTACAGTAATCTTCCTCTTATATGCATTTTTTCCTCATCCACAGCCTCTTTTGCTTCATTGCACCAAATATTCTTTTTTGTGCTTCCTATTATCATAACTCCACATACTTCTGTGGCAATCTGTACAACATTTTCAATCAGTTCCAGCTAGCTTTTAAATCCTTTTTTCTTATGTGTACTTATCATACTTTTTACCATTTAACTTGTTAGGGGACTATCTTCTAATATATCCCAGCGACCGGTTAGGGCACATAGGGTTGGCCTCCTACGGGTCCTGTCTGTTAGACAATGTCATCTGGCGGGGCCTAGGGCTAGGGCCTTCTCCGTTGCTGCCCCAGCCCTCTGGAACCAGCTTCCCTCAGAGGTCCGTACTGCCTCCTCCCTCCTAGCTTTCCGAAAACTGCTGAAGACACATTTATGCAGACAGGTTTGGGGCGTGTGAGCTGCGCTCTGCCCCTGGGCCTATGACTGTGATTGTGTGTTGTGTGAGTGAAATAAATTACTTAGTTTTTATACTGTAAATTAGTAATTTAATTGATTTTATGTTATTTTTTTTATACTTGTATTGTTGTTGTGAGCCGCCCTGAGTCTTGGGAGAAGGGCGGCATATAAGTTTAATAAATAATAATAATAATAATAATAATAATAATAATAATAATAATAATAATAATAATAATAATAATATCTTTCATACATAACATACTTTCTTTTCTATTTTCACTCTCTATCACTTCTTCCCTTCCCCACCCCATGTTCCACTCTTGTTCCTATCAAAAGTCAGAACTTTTCATCATCCTTTTCACTAATTCTCAGTCTTTCATCAAAAACAAACCATTTTAAGCCTTTAGATTTATATTCATCCCTTTGCCATGTGTCTCTATGAACAGGTAGGTTTAAAATTCAAAAGATAAAGAGGCATCAAATTAAGAACTAGGGTACATGAGCACCAGTGGAAGGCCATTTTACAACTATTTCACATTTTTATTAATTTAAAGTTATGAATAATCCAATAAAAGATAGTAGGTTCTATTGGATAATGATACATTTCCAAAAAAAATAATTGGGTTGCACTAACTACTGGAGATGCAATACTCAAACTGTAACACTGATTCATTCAGTGAATATTTATTCATTTATTGTCAAATATCAAAGATTTTAAGTTGTGTTACAATGGCTTATTTTCAGATAAAAATAATCTTGCATAAATCATTGGTTTGGAAACTTAAGAATACAAATACTGGTAGCTACTGCATGCAATTATAATAGCAAAATAATAATTCAAGATTGGAAGGACACCTATTCTTTGACAATTTTAAAGTGGTATAAACAACACCGTTCTGATTGTATAGTTGTACAAATATTTCACTACCAAGAAGACTATTTGAAAAAATGGACCACATCCACCGGTTTATGTTTCATTTCTTGATTGCTTTCTATTGTTAAGTAAACTGACTTAAATGTTAACAATATAATGGTATATAAAGATTAATACATGAGAGATTTATGTGGGAGGTGATTTCTTTTTCTATTTTTCTCATTTTGCATATTACAGTAACTTTTTAAAATAACGTTCAGTCAATGTTCTTTTTATTAACTTACCCCAAACATACTCCCAAAATTATTTTTCATCCTCCCAAAATTATTCTCTGTTTCCCCCATTTCTGTCCTTGGCAAAAACCTCCATCTTATCATAACCAGGTTAATTTCTCTTCACTTGAATCTGAATTTTGGTATAAGTGCCGCTCTTGTTGTGTGGGCTCCACGCTCTGTTATATGCTCAGTGCAGTTTGAAAAGCCAGCAACCAGCCATCCCCTAATTTAGTCTCAGGCTCAGCAGCCAGTCTCTAAATTTCTCCTTAACCTAGGTCCACCTTTCACCTGCACGATCAATCCAAACTGATGAATAAGGCCTGTGACTAACAGAGGTTTCACATTCCAATTGTCCACAGCAAACCCTTGCACCATCTCCACTGAAAATTCCTTATACATGGATGCTTAATGTGTTGCTTTAGCTATTAGGAGTTTGTCATGCTGCAGCTGCTATGCAGTGTTCCTTCAGTCTGAAATAACACCTGTGGTCTAGAACAGAGCTCCTCAACCTTGGCAACCCTTAAGACTTGTGGACTTCAACTCCCAGAATTCCTCAGCCAGCAAAGTCTTAAAGTTGCCAAGGTTGAGAAGCCCAGGTCTAGGATATTGATAAAGCCATGACATTATCTGCATGCTGATAGGAGAGAGGTGATTCCACAAGGTGTACCCAAGGTGATGTAAGTGTAACAGCTCCCTCTTAGCAGTGTTATCCTATCTTTAGATCTGTTTTTCCAGGACATATTTATAAACTTCGTCTGAATGAATGAGCCAAGGTTCAAATGACCGAACAATATTATTTAGTAAAAGGTTTAAGATTCATACGATCTGAAGAGAAATCAAAGTATCACCAAACAACATGTTGAAATGGACCTGTGGGTTCATAGATCAGAAAGGGATGACCTCTCTTAGTCTTGAATGGTATAATAGAATCGATGGCAGAGTAAAAACAAAAAATGTTTCTTTATTGAATAAAAAAGGTGAAATTCAGAAATAGCATTTGAAGGATCCCAGTCTGATCTTTTTTTATTTAGTTATTACCAACATTTAGTTTGATTTCATTATTAGCAATAGCACTTAGATTTATATACCACTTCATAGTGCCCTCTCTAAGCGGTTTTAC
This sequence comes from Bothrops alternatus, assembly GCA_034064705.1. NCBI lineage: Eukaryota > Metazoa > Chordata > Lepidosauria > Squamata > Viperidae > Bothrops > Bothrops alternatus. Next base: position 4,023,191 of record JARGCV010000052.1, on the reverse strand, counting down.
AGAGTCAGCCTATTGCCACCAACAGTCTGGGTCCTAATTTTACCGACCTCAGAAGGATGGAAGGCTGAATCAACCTTGAACCCCATCAGGATCGAACTCCTGGCTGTGAGCAGTCAGCCTGGAATGCTGCATTCTAAACACTGTGCCCCCAGTGGTCAGCTGAAGTAATATCATTTAGGATTCAATATTTCCTAGGAGCAAATCTTAAACTGGGGGCTCCAACTATGAATCACTTCAAATCACTAAAGGAGATGGAAGCGTCCTTTTAATTAACTAGAAAGGGCCTGCCTTCAGACTAGTTAAATAGCTGTGGAATGATTGAGCAGGTTTTCTTTATGTTTGTACATCTTTGCAACTCACTAGGAATCACGAGCGCAAGGAGTCAGATTTGTAGGTGGTCATCGAGTTTTCTCAATTTATTTTTCTGCTTTTTTTATTATCCCTCATTTATACAAGATCATTAGGCTGCTACAGTTCCACCCAGGGGTAGTTGTTGTAAATAGAAAATATGCAAATACAATTGTTTAATTACAGTATATTCAATTGGGTAATCAATCTATAAATACACACACTGCATAAACAGAAGAATTTATCAACTTATGTTAATTTGGTTTGGTTAATTTTTAACAGCTTTGTGGCATCTTAGCTTTTGAGGTTGTACTATATAACTTTCCCATCTTTCCGGATTGACAGGCAGCTGGTGCAATAATAAAATGGTTATTCCCATATCTGCCAAGGGCTCAGCGAGAGATGAGTACAAGACAGATATCTACCCACTCACCATTTAACGTGTACTGTTTCCTACTGAACATGCAGATGGCATGGCAGTCCCAGATTTCATTTGAGTTAATCTAATCCCTCCACTGCTCCCACCAGAAAGAAGGGCATTAGCAGCCATATGTCAACCAGATTTGTCAGATTATTCATTACAATTAATTGCTGTTCTCACTTAAGGCCTTTAAGGCTGTGAATTGCTCTGAATTCTATTGCAAACACAAAATTATGAGTAAAAGACTTTAGCCCTGTCATTCAAATTTCACGCTGACCTTTATCAGCTTTTGGCTTTTCCATGGGTGCCGTGCTGAAAGCTTTCTAATTGGGGCTCCATTTCTTCCTCACTACAGGTAAGCTGTCGGCCTAGGCAGTAAGTATGGCCCAAACGACTCCGGTCCCAGTAGACAGTATTTAATTGCCAGCTAATAATACATTAGGAAGGTAATGAAATGAGCTGGATGTCATAATGACCCAATATACTAATTAAACCTCTAAATATGGGAGCTTTTTTAGACAGTCTTTTTCCCCCTGTCCTGGAAAGACTTATTTTTGGAAAAGCCGCTTTTTTTTTTTTTTGCATTGTTGCATTATTCAAGCCCTCTTATACATTATCATGGATTATCATTTGGATTTAACTAAAGTGAAGCTCACCAATTTTGGGGTGGGGAGGGAGGGAGGGAGCAGGAGATACAGCTGCTTCCCACAGTGTTGCTGTCTCACTTGTCTCCTTTAACTCAGCTTTATGCCCACCAGGTAACGACAGGACTCTCTCTTCTTTGCAAAGGGCGATGAAGGGAATGGGATGCCTTAGCCACGGTGGTGTGCTTAATATACTCTTGCCCATCTTGACAATATTGTCAGGCCGTGAATGCTCTTGAGCACATCCCCAGCACGGTTGTGTGTGCTCTTTGTATCCGTACAGTTTGATTAGATCATCATCCGAGAAGCTCTGATTGCCAGACAGTGTCTGTCACAGACATGATTAAACCACCGCGGGCTGCTGCGGAGAATTCCTTATTAGCAATCTGAATCCAATGTTTTTGTCAGGTAGTTTACCAATCTCCATATCCTGGTTAAAACGTTCTAAGCACGATCGGTACGGGGGACTTTCTCCATTGATTTCTCTGGCAAATCCGTTGCAGGGAACTAATAATCTGGGGAACTCTTGTTAGTACTTTAGTGAAGATAAAGATACCCACAGTTTGAGCTTGAATATTGGATGAAAAATCATGCTGTCATTTTTCTGACAATATAGGAGGAAGTATTGTCGTTGCTTTTTTCTAGATATTTTCTGAGTTCTTAACTTCATAGTCATTTATTTTATTTATTTAGCATATGGCATTTACAGAGGTCATGCAGTCACTTTATAGTTACACCTGCTCAAAATAGCTGTACATACCAGTAATATTAGGTCAAAATGTCTGTATTGTGGCTGTTCCTAACCATTCACCCTTCAGATATTTTGGACTATAATTCCTAGGATCTCGTCAGCATAGTTTGTAACCATACTTACTTTGGAGATGGGTACTGGACAGGTGCTGAAGCTGCAGCATTCTGCTATTTTTTCTCAGTATTATTAATAGCAGGGGAACAGAAATGTGAGGCATCAGGTCCGCACTTGCAACAGTGTTGGGAGAAAGGTAGTGATAGCGTTTCTAAAGTGGCAGAATGGATTGTCCATTCCTCAGTCTAATTTCAGAATGCTCTCCCTATGTATTTCATATACAAACTGAAAAATCAGGACACCCAGAGAAATTTTCTAGCATATTGTAGTAAGGGGAAATGCTAGACTTAAATGTTAAATCTTTATTGTGTAGGGTTGAAGCAAAAGACTCCGCTGTCTTGTGTTTTCTTTTCGTTTTTTTTAATCAGTTCAGCTTTCTTATTCTTCAATAAACAGCTCCTGAGTTCGGCCTGTCAAAGAGCAAGGTGAGTCTTCCTTTTTTTGAAAAAGTGGGGAAATATACATCTTTCTTTCTTGGGCTAATGGCCTCTTTCCTCTCTTTTCTTTCAGAGATCCATTTTACACTGGAGAGCATTTCAACGCCCTTTTCCTTGCCTGAAGTCTGAAATGGTGTCATAAAATGGTAAGTCTTCCCCATCTTATTTTGTTGCATGTACAAATTAGATCTTACAGTTAAAGGGACAGAACTAGAAAAAAGTTTCTGGGGGTAATAATGATTGACTAAAGCAGCTTCAAGGGTAATTGATTCAAGACACTATGAGAAAAAAAAGTCTATGCATGGAGGTCTGAGAGACTTTGTTAGATTTGTACATCATTCAGACTCAACATGGCAGGCGCACTAGTCCCCTCCAGAAATGGGAAAAGCTCACCTCTTCAGAATGTAGCTGTGGTGCTCCAAAGTAGACAGGGCGACATATTGTGGAACAGCACCCTCTGAAAAGGGAAGGAGTCAAGCCATTCTCCAAAGCGCCTGAAGGCAGGACAAGAAGCAACGGATGGAAACTAAGCAAGGAGAGAAGCAACCTAGAACTAAGGAGAAACTTCCTGACAGTTAGAACAATTAACCAATGGAACAACCTGCCTCCAGAAGCGGTGAATGCTCCAACACTGGAAGTTTTTAAGAAGAGACTGGACAGCCATTTGTCTGAAATGGTGTAGGGTTTCCTGCCTGAGCAGGGGGTTGGACTAGATGACCTCCACAGTCCCTTCCAACTTTATTATTATTATTATTATTATTATTATTATTATTATTATTATTATTATTATTATTATCAGGAAATCTCCAACGACTTTCCAGATGTAACTCCACTATGTATTGTCTGTATAAATAATGTAATAACACAGTTGGAAGGGACTTAAGTTTCCAAACCAATGATTATACAACCTCCTGCTCAGGCAGGAAACCCTATACCATTTCAGACAAATGGTTGTCCAGTCTCTTCTTAAAAACTTCCATTGTTGGAGCATTCACTGCTTCTGGAGGCAGGTTGTTCCACTGATTAATTAATTGTTCTAACTGTCCGGAAATTTCTCCTTCGTTCTAGGTAGCTTCTCTCCTTGTTTTGTTTCCATCCATTGCCTCTTGTCCTGCCTTCAAGTGCTTTGTAGAATAGGTTGATCCCCTCTTTGTGGCAATTCTGGGAGTTGAAGTCCACAAGTCTTAAAGTTGCCAAGGTTGAGAACCCCTGCACTAGAACAAGCCAACATTGTGTACTGCCCACTTACAAGGATTTCCCCACAACAACCCGGTGAGGTGGGCCAGGTTGAAAGACAGTGACTGGCCCCAAGTCATCCAAGCTATTTTTCACACCTTGGGGGGGGGGACTACAATTCACCGTCTCCTAGCTTCTAGGCCAGCACCTTAACCCCGACCCCAAATTCTCTCTCTTTATATGCAAACAGTAATGTGAACCCTGTATATAAACGAAGTAGGTTTGTTAACAATTAAACTACTACAGGATATGAAGTGTCTTAGCCAATGCCGACCATCTTCATATACACCTAAAATTGAGAGAAAAGAAGTGAAATTAGATAATTACCTCTCACCCGTCAGACCATCCACTCTTGAGGGAGAGGAAAAAAGTGTACAATTACCTTGGTGTAAGGTATGATTAAAAGAGTAAGAATTTGAGGCTACAACTTTTATCAAAAATAACAGTAGATCTGGGAGTAACCTGATACCATTAGATCTTCATTTTAGAATTAGTTTCCCTCTTTCCAGCTTCCTTCTGATGTAGCAATTAATTCTAGGGCGTCTTTTGCTTCATCCTGGCTCTTCTCTTGAAGGAGCACACTCCCCAATCCAACCCAGCCTCCAGCCTCTCTCCCATTCCATTCCCCTCACGAGTGTTATGACTCGAGGCATCAATCTACACCTCCAGCAAAGGCTTTTAACTCTCGACAAAAGTTAAATTAGAGATAATATTTCCTTCATTAATGTGCTATTTCTTTTATGGAAAATAAAAAAGCGCAGTAATGACTCCATCAGAACTTTTCAACAATTGAGGAAAATATTTCTCTCCCACCATGCTTTGTTATGGCTAGTATTTTGCTGATTTTGTTTGGTGTGTTTGTTCATAGGCTAATGTCATGCTTTAAGAGTGTTGATTGCAATTGAGCATATTAATTACACAAAGTCTAATGTGCCATTTTATACACTTTACATTTCAACAGTCTTTTGTAAAAGTAGTATTTCAGTGTATATATTATGACATAATTTCATTGTTTCATGGGAACAATCAACTCTGAATGGATTTGTGGTGGGAAAGCTGGGTAGAAAAGCAAGTACAAATAACACATGAGGATTTTCAGGTTGAGAGGGGAAGGATTTAAGATATTTTGTTAATCTTGAGGCTATGAAATAGCACTGATTGGTCTCCATGTATTAGAGAACAGGTAATCTGTTAATTGCTGCTTAGAACTGATTCATGATTTTATTTATTTAGTGCAGGTGTTCCCAATCGGGGGGGGGCTTTCGTACCCCCTGGGGGTACGATATTCTAGGGAGTGCGAAAACTTGTGTTTTCAAAATTATAATGTATATGTACAGTTCGTTGCCATTATTTTGAACTTTTGTAAGGGGTGTGAGAATATATCAGAAGTGTTCTAGGGGTGCGGGGCATAGAAAAGGTTGGGAGCCGCTAAATTTTAGCATATGGCAAAAATGTTAAAAAACACATCATAATTACATTCTCAAAGAGCAAATATAGATCTATTTACTCTGTTTACAAATTCAAACATATAAAGAACGGTTGTTGGAATTGAGTCTGTCTAGTTTGATGAAAAAAAGGACCAGGGGTAACATGAAAGCAGTGTTCCAATATCTAAGGGGTTGCCCACAAAGAATTCTGGGAATTGAAGTCCACAAGTCTTAAAGTTGCCAAGGTTGAGAACCCCTGTTCTAGTGGGAATCTTTCTCTTTAAATTATTTAGAAGAGCAATCTTGCTATCCACTTTAAGCTGCTGCACTATATTCTCTACTGATCTGCAGGCGTCTCCAATTTTCCAGCTCTTTTGGAGATATCAAAAATGATTCTGAGTGAACAAGAAAAGCATATATGGCACACGTTGCCTGGACATACTGTATACCTTCCCCAAACAGAAAATTCAATAGATAGAGGACTAGCTGCATTATAGTACCTTCTCCATTACTGACAAAAAAGCTGATGAGAAGATAGCAGAAGTAGTAACCTCTCAGCCACTTCGTACATTTTCCAACATAAAACAGCCTCCTGAAACCTGTGTGGATCTGAATCAGAGAGAAACAGACTCTAACCAGGATATATTTCCTGTCAGCCACTGTCCCTTTCCACTTTCTGCAGCCCCCCCTCCAGGATTCCTGGTGGGTTTCCTTCTCATAGAACTATTAACACAAATAGTAAGTACAACAAAATTTGGCACGATTCACAATGTAGCTTAGGATATGCTGATTTATTGTCAGATTAATTTGTTCCAAGTTCATTTGTCATATGCAGCGAATGCATTGTTACATAGCTTTTGTAAGCCACAGAGAATTGCTTGACTGAAGGGGCATAAAGGCAATTTTAACCAATAAATGAACTGGCCATTGGCAAGAACAGTGTCCCAATGATCCATGAATAGCATTATTAGCAAGGAAGCAAAAATAAAAGGGATTTAGGTATTTCCTAGCAGGACTAGTAACATTCCATTCAAAAAGTTCCTTCCAGGGGGATAATTCTAAATAGATAAACGAGTCTTATGCTTCACAGGGGTGTCAAACTGCCGGCCTATGGGCTGGATGCATCCTCCGGAAGCCGCACTGACTCCATTGCCGGCAATGGCAAAACTGTCCTGATATGTTGCGCGACATCACGTGACGTTGCGAGTTTGACATGTATAGCAGCACGTTCAATTCAGTCGTAGTTTACAAAATACTAAACTCAGTTCTAACCTTTACAATATTCTGTAACTGATGTTTTCATGCTTGGAAGAAGAAAAAAATCTAACCTGCCTTCTCTCTGGAATCAAGAGGATGACCATGGCTTTAATGCTTTAACTTTTCTATCTAGCTAATACCTCTAATGCTATTAGCTCATCCATATGAAGCACTAGGGATAAGGAAAAAAGCGGCTTACTCTAAGACCTTCAGTGAAAGTTGAAAGCTCAAATTCCAGGTGATGCTCATACTTACATTTTTTTCCCCCCTCCAATGACTGTTTGTTTACAATACAAATCAGCCTCACTGGCTGCAGAGGATCAAGAGCAGGAAAGCAATATGGCTAGGAAGACGTAACCCTTTTCCATTCTACCATTAGTCCAAATAGATTGCCCCCCCCCACTCCTTTTGCTTTCCACTTGTGAGGAAGGGGGAAGACAATTCATATAAGCCTTGCTCTTCTCCCCGAGCCAATAATCCCCTTCATGGGGCTATGAAACTTAGGAAATAAAATAAGGGGGAGAGATGATAGATAAAACACAAATAGAAGAAAGAGGAAGGAAGGAAGGAAGGAAGGAAGGAAGGAAGGAAGGAAGGAAGGAAGGAAGGAAGGAAGGAAGGAAGGAAGGAAGGAAGGAAGGAAGGATTACCTGCAATAATGTGGGAATTGTTATTACTAAAATTGACACAGGGAAAAATAGTGATTTGATTTCCTGAATCTTGTAAACATTGCTTAAAACTTTGCAGTAAATAAATTTTACCTTAGGTGTCCTTCTGATGGCTAGTTGCTACATTTATTCATTTGATTTTTATCCCTATTCTTTGCACAATAATACAACAATATTGTGAGATGGGTTGGGCTAAGATGGGTTGGGCTAAGAGTCCCCCACCCAGTTTTCCTGATTAAAATAGAACTAGAACTAAATCTCCTGAGTTATAGTATATAATAATATACTAGTCCAGTACCTTGACTAAATTGGCTTTTCCATGGGCAGTGGGGGTAGGAATTAAAAAACTAAACTCTCTTAAAGGTGGGGGGGAGAATGCAGCTCTACCCCATGTCAGTTATTTATCCCAGGGTTAGACACTAGGTGGCAGTGAAGAGGCAATGAGGAATTTGCTTGACAAGCTCACCTCTGCAGTTTTCCCCTTCTACCAACAGCTCACATTTCTAAGGGCCAAAGATGCACATGTATTGAAATCATGGAAGGGGAAGATTAGCAATGCTCTCCCCTCCCACCACCACCATATATATTTCTGTGTGGAGAGGGGACAAGGAGATGGTGGAAGGGGGAAGAGAATAAAAGGCAGAACACTGAATGGGTGATTTTTGCTGCCCCCTCTTGGTCGACTGAAGGAACATCGGCTGTCTCATAAGAGTTCTCAGCCTGTTCCAGTACTGATGGCAATCACACCGCCAACGTCCAAATGTTTTGGAGGGATCGGAGAATGAAAATGATCCAATTTTGTTTGTCAAGAAACAAAACTCTGTTCACATGGTTGAAAGAGTTTCCACTAAAATTACTGTAGCCAATTATGGAAATAACAAACTCTTGTAAATCTAATTGGGCTATGCCTCCTCCTGCTCCTCCTCTTTCGTATATTTCAAGAATTCAAGAAGGCTTTTTCCAAGTGTTATTCATTTGTCCTGGATTTTAAACCATTTCAGTTCACTTTTGCCCAGATACAGTAACGGTTCCCGCACATTTCCATCCAGATCCTCTTCCTTACACTCTACAATATATGGTCTGGTTGTCTGACTACAACAGTGACTATTATTGCTACTAGCAATAGTGCTTACCATTACAAACTTTCAGCAGCGTGAGGGTTAAAGGCTGTCAGCTGAATTTCACAAATTCCATAAAAGGACTGCAAGAGTTGTGCCAAGTCTTCATTGTCGGCCAGTGATCAAACATCTCCTCATTACACTTCAATATTGTTGTCTCTAAAGGTCACCATTGCTGAACATAATCACACAAAATCAAAACTGCAAACTTTATATATCATAGAGGTAGTAAATAGCTTGGAGGTTTATTTTCTGGTGCCTGAACAACATTCCAAACCCATTTATAAATTTCCTGGCCGCTATGGCACGAACCAGACAGACACAGGGTGTAATAGCTAACCAAAGCTTCAATTAAATCACTTTCATGTAAATATATATACAGTATATATATATATATATATATATATATTCTCAATAATATATTGGGTCAGCACTGACTGGTCTGATGAAGCAATGCTGCTCAGGAACTTTCATTTGCATATTTTAAACAACCACCACCATTAGAGTCTCTGTTTCTCTCCCCCACCTCCCCCCACAGCTTAAGGCAACTGGGCTCTAAACAAACAATTTGTGGATCAGCTTCCCGAGACTTTCCCTTTTTTTGCATCCTCTACAAAGGCATACACTGAATTTGCTTAGCAGATTTCTATGGAAAGCAATAAATCATGTGGTGCCCATTATTTTTCCCTTTCACTGATTTTACTCAACATTAATTTAGCCAATCTGTCACCTCCTGAGAAGCAGAGGCCAAAAGCAGGGGGATAATCAAACACTGAAAGAAGGTAGCCTATTGCACGGAAGCCTCGAGCCCCTATTCATTTTATACATCCCCCTATGTACTGCGTCAAGAACTCAAATGATGTCATCTTCCACTTTAGCTCCCTTTGACAGTAACGCAAAGGAGAGCCGGCATGTATGCACACACACTTCCTGGTCCAAGCAATCATTTAACATAGGGGGGGGGAAACATCCTTTGAGCATTATTAAGTCCAATAATACAGCTCAATCAATCAATCAACTGAATTGACTGACTGGCTTTGATTGTACTTGAAGCTATGCTTAACGCACTTCAATATATGTATACACAAGTCTAAAATATATAATCCATTCATTAGAGGACCTAGTTCCTCATGCAGTAATTTCCTGAAAATCTTCTCCATTGGCCTCTTTCTGGCTTGTACTACAGATAGTCCTCAAATTACTATTATTTGTTTAATTATTGTTCCAAGTTACAACAGCACTGAAAAAGTGACTTATGGTCATTTTTCACACTGATGACTGTTGTGGCATCCCCAGGGCCATGTGATCCAAATTCAGCTGCTTGGCAACTGACTCATATTTATGACGGTCGCAGTCTCCCAGGATCATACGATCCTCTTTTGGGACCTTCTGACAAGCAAAGTCAATGGGGAAGCCAGATTCGATTAACAGCCATGTTACTAACTTAACACCTGCAGTGATCCACTTAACAATTGTGGCAAGAAAGGTCACTTAACAACTGTCTTAATTAGCAGGGGAAATTTTGGGCTCAATTGTGGTCAGTCAAGAACTATCTGTACAATCTGCTTATTTGAAAGATCATTCAAATGAAAAATATATGTTGGACTGGAAAAAATGGATAGACTATATTCAAGGGAAATATCAATCTAAGAAATTGTATTTAGCATATAGTTAAATTTTTATTAGGATTTATATAATAATTTTGTTTAATCTAGTGGGTTTTCTTTTGTTCTACCCTGTATTCACTTTGGGAAGTCGGGGGGGGGGCTGGGGGGTGTAATAATGTACTCAACTGTAATACTTGCAATATATAAGAATGATATATTTATTGATATAAGAGGAGTTGCTCGGGCAGTACCTCTGGACCACATCTGGAGGAGGTGGAGAGTGAGGAGTGGAGGAGTGGAGGGAAGTAGGAGAGGAGGGTGGAGAGTGAGGGAGGGAGAGAGGGGAGGGGGAGAGAAGTAGGAGATAGGGAGGAAGGAAGAGTGGGATGTGGTGGAGGGGGTGCTGCCGAGCAACACCCATAGTTATTTTATTTTACGTAAGTTTTTAAAAGAATGTATGTTTTGTTTTGTGTGGGAGAAAGTTGAAAAAGATTGTATTAAGTTGAGTTGTATTTAATTTGATTCTTTGTTTATAATTATAAAACTAATAAAATATTTACAAAAAAAAAGAACTATCTGTACAACAATTTCAGAATGACATTGGCCAAATAAAACCCCAGATTGTTTGAAGCGTTATATAAACTTAAGGGCAAACAACATCCAGTGCTAAAAGGTGAGCTGGTTCCCCCTGAAAGACTGGTCATAAGAGCATCCATAACATTTCTGGGATTTTAGCACAACTATAATGTTTGTTTGGTGGTGTTTGGGGGGGGGAGTCCATTCACTTTAATTGAAGTATTTTGGTTATACCCTTTCAGAACATCTTATGCTTTAATCTGTGGAAAGCTATTAAGGAAGTCCATAAGAATTTCTTTGAATTTTAATATTGTTGATAACCCCACAGTTTACCTGTCTATTCTACTGCAGCTCTCGATCTAAAAGGTTGCCATCTTGTGCTCTAATAGATCATGCACAACGGGCGTCTGGGCATACGTTTTAGCAATCCAGGAGAAAACTCCAGAGACATGTGGGCACCAACTGTGAAAGAAAGCTAAATCCAGGCAAAATCCGTTTCTTTGTTCAATTCAGCTAATTAATGTGTTCTCAGAATTCCTTTTATGTTCAATAAAAAGCAAACTGAAGTAATAAGGTAGGATCTGGAATTCCCCTTATAAAAGGGAAAGTTTCTCTTTCCCTTGTCTGAATAACCTTCAGAATTTTTCAGGGGGAAAGCTTACTCCTTTTTAGGATGAATTGCTTAGAGTCACACATGATGCTAAGTTTTTGCCTGTTTACCTGATTTACTAAGTAGGTCACCTTTGGCCAGTGCAAAGAAACAAAGAAAAGAAGCATCTTGCAAAGAAACCATCTTGCCTGGGTTAGTTGTATGAGTCTTTGAGGAGTGTCTTCTACTTCTTCATTTGAGGATGTTGCACCAAAAATGTATTGGCCCATTTAGTTCTAAAATCCAGTAAGTTTTTTTATGGAAAGGAAATGTCATTTTTCCCTCTCTGATTTGACAATCTTAATTTTGAAAATGAAGTTCAGGAAAGTGAGAAGTTCACACTATTCCTATGATATCCCACACAATAATTCATACCAATATATATTCTATTCTATTCTATTCTATTCTATTCTATTCTATTCTATTCTATTCTATTCTATTCTATTCTATTCTACTCTACTCTACTCTACTCTACTCTACTCTACTCTACTCTACTCTACTCTACTCTACTCTACATCCCACTCCATTCTCCATTCCATTATTTTTTATTCTGCATTCTATTTTGTCGTATTATCTATCACCTGCCCACCGTCCTGTCTTTTTCTCTTTGCCCCAATTAAGTGTGGGAATCTGAGTGAAGAAATAACTTGGTCATTTGATGCAGACAATAATGAAAGATAATTTGTAGTGTTGGAACTGATATCCTCACCTACCTGGCAAAAAAATTAAAAATCCTTTATTCAGGATCAGATTATTTGCCTGTCTAGCTTTTATGAATACCAATAGTAGCTTTCTAAGTTTCAGGGACAGTACATCTTCCCTTCCCGCCCCCCAAATGTATATTCTTTTTCATAGAGACCAGCTATATGCAATGCAGATACTGAGTATGATCTCTTCCAGTTACTCACCTGAGTTCTCCTGAAGCTGAAAAGCATCCTAAACCCGGGGCTCTGGTGGGGTATAATTAGCTTCTGACTGGCCCATGATGCACATGAAAATACTTTTTCATCCAAACATGAAAAGCTATTTACCTGTCAACAGTGCTGGAGATAGCTTGTTTCTTTAACTTGCATTGCCATTTTTTTCTTTGAGAAGAAAAAATCCTAGGTGGCTGTTTAAAAGGACATAAACACTGAAAACCACCCACCACCTGCTAGGTTTCATACTTTATAATCTAAAGACTCTGAGGAGATGTAAAAACTCAAGGTTAATAAGATTATCACCATCCATTTTGACATCTAAATCTGTGCTACCAGAGCTTTCTTCACTGAGCAGAAGATTGCAATCATTGAAGTCCCAGGTTTTTGCTTCCCTGAGCAAAACGGAAAGCATTGGTGTGTAGCTGAACATATTTCAGAGGGCATATCATTAAGAAAATCCCTGGCAGACGCAAAAAAAAAAAAGGCCCTGAGAAACAAAACAAAATGAAAACGTCGCAAACAGTCTTTTTCAGTATTGCTTTCCTAACAAATCTTTCCAACACTATCAGAATCAAATCTTTTTGATTCAGGTGAATCCCATGTACAAATCAATTAAAATCAAGCGATGGATCCATCGTGTAATGGATATTACAATATTCTGCTACTTTTTTCAACCTGTTTTTATTTTTTCCACCATCCCCCAAGGGTATAAAATAGAAGCATTCAAATTTTCACAAGCCGACATATAAATTTGGCTCTAGATATGACATCAGATATATACCTTTTAGTAAATTAACTGTTTTCTTTTTTTTAAATCTCTTATTTGTGACTACTCACTTTCTGCATGCCCATCTCTTTCCATGTCCATGGAGCAACAGTGAAATATGTCAGTAGTTTTGCTTCAAGCCGAGTGCATCAAGTAGCTACTGCAAGACTCCATCCTATGCTCTGTGCTCTTCAACACATTTAAAAATGTGTGTTTGGAGAAGGCTGAGAAAATATAGTTATCAGATTTGCAGACAGCATCAATACTGTATAGAGAGCAATATCAGATTTCAAGAGAATCTTGCAAGCTGGAGCAATGGGTGGAAATCAGCAAGTTGAATAGATGCCAAACCCTACATTGGAGTAGGACAAATCAAATACATATGTATAAAATGGGAGGGGAAGATCCATTGTGGACAGTAAAACACGAAGATCTGGAACAGTGGAACATGCTACATTTTAGGAAAGACACTGACAAATTGGAGCATATCCAGAGAAGAGAAATCACGATGATAAGGCACTTGGAACAGAAAATGTGCAAGCCATGATTGGAGGATCTAGCTATGCCTACCCTGATGAAGAGAAGAGAAGGGAACATGATGACATTGTTCATATCACTGAAGGTTATTACAGTATGTAAAAGAAGGGATAGAATTGTTCAAAACTGTGCGATAAGACAGCCTCTTACAATTTGTGATTCTATTCTTCTTCTTTTCCAGACAAAGTATCACTGCTACAGAACTAGATCAGAAGTTACTACATAGTGTAAAAACCCATACTGTATTAATATTATTGAATATGTTTCCAAATGGAACCTAACAAGCATCTAATATCTAGTCTCTTATAATTACCCTGAGATTTGAACATCATTCTTATAAGGGATATTATTCAGTACAGGAAAACACAATGGATAGATACTGGAAGGGGATTACCTGATACTCCCATTGGCAGAAAAGCAAGGGCATGAAGCAGTAGCAATTGAATTTAAGTTCTGGTTAAGTAAATTTATTTAGAAGGAGGCTAAAGTAACCGAAGTATTTCAGCAAACTATTCCACTTTCTTTTTCAAAAGAGAAAACTATATATAAGCAAATTAGGACTGGAAAATTCTGGGATTTAATAGTTTCTGGTGCATCCCATATGAAAATCCATGAAGATTCATCCCTTGGATTCACTATTTTTAAACCATAGTGATAAAAAAACATGTTGGATCTATGATGTCATGGTTCATTCTATCCAGACCTACGTTGTTTTGATCCTATTTCGGATCCTATGTAAAATTTGCAGAATCTATTTACTGTGGATTTGATCACATTTTTTTGCAACAGTAAGCACCAAAAACAACTGCATTTATCAATTATATCTGGGATTATATCCAGAGGGTTATGATAAATTTAATATGGAATTCAAGTGGATTCCATGTACAAATCAATTAAAGTCAAGAGATGGATCCATTTTTAAAATAATTTTAGAGCTATTTTTCTGCCAAACATGCTCAAATTTGTGATTGTTAAGGTTCATTTTGCACAAACAGATCCAGTATAAAAAAATCATATGGATCCACAAGAATGTCTCATATTTTTGCATGAGGGATCTGACACTCCAACAACCATTAAATCTTCAATTAAGATGGTTCATTATGCATAGTAGGATGTAATGAGTGCAGGTAGTTGACTTATGACCACACTTGAGCTCAAAATTTCTGTTGCTAAGCAAGACATTTGTTAAGTGAGTTTTGCCCCATTTTATGACTTTCCTTGCCACAGTTCTTAAGTTAGTAACATAGTTGTTAAGTGAATTTGGCTTCCCCATTGACTTTGATTGTCAGAAGTTCACAAAAAGTCATCACATGACCCTGGGACTCTTCAACGGTCATAAATTTGAGTCAGTTGCCAAGTGTCTGAATTTTGATTACATGACCGTGGGGATTGCTGCAATGGTTGTGTGATTAACAATCATAAGTCACTTTTTTCCAGTGCTGTTGTTAAGTTTGAACAAATAAACAAATGGATGCAATTTTGAGGACTACTTGTAGTACTAACCAGATAAAGTTATAACTTTGAACGGTCACAAAACAAACTGTTGTAAGTCGAGGCCTACCTGCAATTTGGTGGCCGTTTTATATGGATCCCATTTAAAGCCTGTGTGAGTCTATGAAAAATCCATGTTTTTGCACCATGATAGCATCAAACCCTTTCCAAATTATTGTTGAGTGCCCACTGCCTGCTGATGCTAACATCATGGATTTTTCATAGACTCACACAGGCTTTAAAAGCTGCATGGATCCACAAAGATCCAGGTCTGAGATCCATGCTTGTAAACCAGAGCAGTATCAAAAGCATCCAACTTGTGATAGGCCCTGCAAAAATCACCCAGAAGTTCCTGGGCCGGTTCCTGTTCTTCAAGTAAGTAGAGACGAGCCCATCATGCAGCAGAGGTCGTCTGAAAGAAAGCAAAGCTGGGTCGTCCTGGCAGGAGCAGCTGCCTCCAATCATCAACCCGGCACAGGCTGGACCGGGAGGCTTTTTCTATCCGGCCTTTGAGCAGAGTCTTCAACTGGGCGACCACCAAGCTCAGCTCCCCAAGGAGGCCCGAGCTTTGTTTTCGCCCCTTTACATCATCTGCAGGACTCGCTCAATCGTGAAGGGAGCCTGCTGGGTGGCAAAGCTGTGCGGTGCTGATAGGGGAGGGGAGGTGAGGGGAGAGGAAACAGCTGAGCAGCCTCGACAGGGGAAGGGAAATTCAGCGCTGCGACCCCAGCTGAGCACATCCACAGCGAGGTCTGCAACCCTGCCTTCGCTCCTCGGGGTGGCCCCACAACGTATTTCCCGCCTCCTCTTTCTACTTTTCTGCAGGGAATGAAATCGCTGGCCTGTTCTTTTTTTTTTCTCCCTCCTCCTTTCCGTGGCAGCGGGACCGATCGAGGCATTGAAACCCTGTCCCCCTCCCGCAAATGGGAATATTAATTAGCGCGCGACTAAGGAGTAGGTCCACTCGAAGTATGATAAAGCCAGATCCCAAACAGTATCTGATCCTTTCCCCGTTGAATTTGGATCCTATCCTGCTTACTGTGGGGGAGTCCTAAAACTTAGGCCACAGTGAAGTCGTAGCATGGTACATGGCTAGGAGAGATGAAGGGATCTGCTTAAATTCGCCCTGCCAGCACTTGTCCCTGTCTGCAGGGAGGGAACTGCTGGGGTCTTGCAAAGAAAACTACTATACAGTAGGAGGAAGTCTGTGTCTGCCAGGTGTTGCTGGAGTTAGACTGTTCTGTTTTTCCAGTGCAGAGATGGCCACATCATAGCAGAGAAGGGGATTATTAAGAACATTAAAAACTCGTTTGCAAAATCAGTCCAGGTTCTCCTTGCAGTGTGTTACTGACAAAGTTAGTATTTAAGTTAATCTAGATCCAGTTCACAGGTGTTTACATTTGGTTTATCAGGGTTAAGTTACTCAACCCTTAACTCATTGCTGACTTTATGAATTGACTCAGTTGAAATGGGTACTGTAAATATGTAGAAGAGAGAGATTGGCTGTCCCTTGTTGATATGCACCTGAGTTGAATTGCCTGCAGAAAACAAAAGTTAAACTGGCCTACAAGGCCCCCTTTAAGATGTTTGAAATGATTCTGTGTTTAAGATATAATTTTTTGCTGTTGCATACAACATGGAGTCACTGAAGCAATAGGCGTGAGCTTAAATGGACTCCAGAAGATGGTAGAGAACAGGAAGGCCTGGAGGAACGTTCATGGGGTCACGATAGGTTGGACACGACTTCTCAACTAACAACAACAGTGTACAACTAGTGATAGCTCATCACACATCCCACTAATTGTTGAATATAGTACTAGAAATGTACTTCATGACTGTTGGCATCTAGTTTGCTCAATGAATTTTTTTAAAAAGATATACCTGCACTAGGCTTATTGATGAAATGTATGATTATTTTAAAGTTAATGTAATACTATAAAAAGTTGGGGTGGAAAAAATACACTGTACTAAGGAAGTAAAATTAGGTTCTAGTATTTCAGACCAAAAAAAATACATTAAGAGTTTTGTTCAGAGCAGATCTCCAAAAACACCAGATTGATCTGATGATTTCAAACAGTTTTACAATAATGGCTAATAGTGGTGTCCTGCTGAGTTCAAAAGATGGAGTTCTTTTGTTGGGAAAAAGCACAGTTAAATAGTGCCGTCATTACAGATATGTGTTTTTAGTTGGGTTTTTTTAAACCGCCATCAGTCTCCATGTGGAATCTGCACTGCACAATTGATCTTTTTCAATAAATAACATGTTCAGTCCATATCTTTTGGTTAACAAAGCCAAGCAAGCTTGTGCTTCTGAATTGCAGGGGCTCACACACAGGCTATGTAACAAGGACAGTTAAAATATTCATTGCATTTATTGTGTGGAAAACAAACACAAAATGGTTCAGTCATTCTGGATTGTTTTGAGATTGGAGCACATTATTCAATCATTCTGGAACTCTCCATTTGTTATTAAAACAGCAATGTATAAAATAGTTCCTTTGAGTTGGGTCAAATTTGGGGAATAATGTCCTGTAAGTTTTCCATTTTCTGCCGTGGAAATCTTTATATTGACCATCTTCTCAAATTCACAAATGGTCTGGGCTTTTAAGAACTCTGCTTTAGTGCCAGCTGGTTGCTGATCAAATTTCAGAAATTTTAGAATAATAAAATTTCAGGAACGCCAATGTATTTGTCTAACCATACCGATTAAACAAACACTAACACCTCTCATTCGGAAGTTTCAGGAAGCCACTTTATCTTAGGCGCAGTCATTTATGACACAGCAAGTATATTCACAGGATCTTACAAGGAGGACAAAGTAAAAGAAACATTTTAAAATGCTGTTGTTACTATTATCTTTTATCATTATAAAGTCTAGCACTGCCAGAGGAAATGCATCTAGACTGGGGCTTTTCAACCAGTGGTACCAGTACCACCTGTGGTACATTGGCACCTGGCAGGTGGTACGCGACCATCCTAAAAAAGTGGTAGCGGGGGAGGGGAATGAGCTGAACCGGTGGCAGCACCGCACAAGCCTGAGCGAGAGACGGCTGGAGCTGCAGGGCTGTCAGGGCTCAGCAGAAGCGCCAGGATCAGTGCCGCTTTCCAGCTGATTGGCGGTTCTTCGTGACTGTCAGGGCTCACTGGAAGTGCTAGGACCAGCGCCAGGCTCCAGCTGGAGCTCGGCACTGATCCTGGTGTTTCTGCTGAGCCTGAAGAAGCACCAATCAGCTGGAAAGCAGCACTGATCCTGGCGCTTCTGCTGAGCCCAGAAGAAGCGCCGATCAGCTGGAATGTTGCAGCATCTCCAGGGTCTTGTGATTTACATTCAGGTGCTTGGCAACTGATTCATATTTATGACGGTCACAGTGTCCCAGGGTCACGTGACCAAAACCTGCTGCAACCACCCAGAAGATGGGGGGGATAAAAACCAACACCACCCCGCCCCCGCTGCCAATCCTCAACAGAAATGCTCACAATGAAAACCTTGGACAGGAGGAAGAGCATCGCCCAGTGGGCAGGCAGGTGGCTCGGCTGTGGCTTGGGGGGCACTTTTTTTCAGTGCCATTGTAACTTTGAACAGTCACTAAGCGAACTGTTGTAAGTTGAGGACTACCTGTACTTTATCACTTTTTTCCTTTTGGGGGGGTCATCAAGTTTTTGACACTTTGCTAGGCGACTGGTGGTACTTGGATATTGGCATATCCTAAAAGTGGTACAATGGGTGAAAAGGTTGAAAAGCCCTGATCTAGACGAAAAAGTATCCGAAGCTACATTGGGGAAAATGTTTTGCATTATTTGGGAGACAAAGGAAGCTGTCTTATACCGACTGTTTTCATACTTGTAAGACATAGAATACTGAGAAATGTACCAAAGTTTCTTGCAAATTTCTAAACACTCCTGCCCTGTGGAAGCCAATAAACTTAATGATTTCACTTAGCCAGAACTACACTACAGTATATTCTCTTAGAAAGCATGCAGTGGTGCTAACAACTTATCTAGAGCAGGAGTCAGTATCTGCAATGTGTAAACTACATACAGTGCTTGGCTGCCAAAATTACAGCCCTGCACCAATAGAGAAGACTGTTCACTTTTTTCTAGTAACCAGCCAATCACAACATTAGTAACAGAAAGGTATTTAGTCCCTGCAACCAGCTCATCATCATTTGGTCAATGTCTGGCAAGACCAGAATAATAGAATTCAGAAACCAATCACTCTCTTAAGTGATCAGGATGAAAGAAGAAATAAAGAATGAAAAAATTATACCCTCTTCCTTCCTCTCCCAGAAATCTCAGAATTGTTGGTTACTTTCCTAGCTCATGGGAAGGAATGGGGGAAGCTGATGTAGAGACTGGAGCAAAAGGTCAGAATTTAACTGAGTGCAGATGAAGTTACATCTACCACAGTTTTTCTCTTGAGATGCTACTGTGTTTTAATTATAAGAAAACATAAATGAAGCCATTAACATGTAAGAAGTAGCCTAAGTTAATTCTGTGTTTCTCTCCCGAACTATTTTAGTCACATCTTGCTTAACTTCATGGGTATCTCAGAGATATATTGCTAGAATTAGATCTAGATGTGGGTTTACATAATTAGATTTCAACTATGTTTAGCCATAACCCAGTACCTAGTTTGTATGGATAAAACTGTTAAATAGATGACACATGATTATTAGGCTTAATATCAATTGTCCCTCATTAATATTGCAGAGAAGTGATTAGCATTTTGAGGCAAACAAGGTATACTTAGTTAGTGGAACATGACCCCGCTGTCATTAAATTATATCTATGATTAATGATCTTCTGTAGCATAGAGCTTAAAGTTTGAGCAATAATGAATAGATTATCAAGTAGGCACCAGAAAAAAGATGAACCCTGAGGGTTAGAAGCACAGCTGTTGCTGCTCCAAGTTTATTTCAGATCAGAATGCGTACCTCTCTCCCTTGTCTTCTATTGGGGGATCCAAAGTCTTTAGAAGTTGAAATGACAACCATGCTTTTGTAATATCTGTCACTCAAAGCACGATACTTGTACCTTCATTAATTGGGATGCTGCCTGTTTCTCATCTTTCAGATTGCAAGGGCAAGTTCAATGGTGATTCCAAATTTGTTTATTCCAGAACATCATAGGAAGGATAATTAATTTTTATTATTACTCACAATACTTATGTGTTCCATCCGGAAAGCAGGCCGAAAGTGCTCTATCAATACAGGTCTGAATTCATTTTTACTTGACTACAAACTTTGAAAGCCAGGAAAAGAGAACGATCCCATGCAGAAGCAAACAAGCCAACAATCTTCCTCCATGGCCAGTGTTGGCTTGCTCAGATTTAAAACTGTGTTTTGTTTAGTACACTGGGCTGATGAGCTGTAACTGAGCTATAAGTGATTTATTTTTACAGTGATGTGCTCAGGTTGCCAAATTTTCTTTCATCTTTGGAAAGGATTTTTTTTTAATTTGGTATGTTTATTTATGGCACTGTTCACTAGGAATCCATCATTACCTTAACAGCTGTCATACCAAATGGTACAGCATGTGTGCCTTTAAAGAAGATACTGAATGCTTTCCCATCCTACAGAAGTGCACAGCCAAAATGCCGTAGGAACCTGGGAGCCAAAATAGTACCCAAGGTATTCTTATTCATTCTTTTTATTTATTTATTTATTTTTCCTCTTGCTTTATGTTTAGGGATTGTAGGTTGTTACATTTTTCTCCTGTGACTCTTTGTCACAGCCTTTTGAATAAATATGAAAAAAAATACAAAACAATTGTCTTCCCCCCCCCTTCCAATCAACTTTATTTATTTTATTTTATTTTATTCGGATTTGTATGCCGCTCCTCTCCGAAGACTCGGAGCGGCTCACAACATATATATAAAACAATTTAATCTAAATCCGAACAAAAAACATTAAAAATAAAACCCCACACATACTCATCAGTCACACCACAATCAACAATCATCCCCAGACTTTATGAATTGAGAGGGACATATAAGGGATTTGAAGTTTTAATAGAATGATCAGGAACTGCTCTTAGTAGCTGGTGATGGAATAGGTAATAACAAATTACCTTTGTTCAAAAGATTGGAGAATGTGACATGCGCAGAATATAATATGACATATACTGCAAATAGTTTCATCATGTACACCTGGCCAATGAATAAAGAAATGCAAAATATTATATACTAAAATCGACATTTTCTAGAGCGTCCCATCAAAATGACTTGGAACAGTGAGCAATAGGAAGGCAGTAGGCAGCCAGAAAAAAACTAGCTTATCGTGCATAAATATTTTGATATTTAAGATTTGGAATGCTTTGATTGATGTCTCAAAGTCGGAGAAGAGTATTTCAGTTAGCTTCAGTCTGTGTCAGGCATGAAGAATCAGGACCACATGTTAAGTTCTAGTTAAGATGATTTATTGCTCATGCTTATATACAAGAATCTAGTCAAATAATGGTCAGCACTGAATTGATGCTAGATAAGAGTTAATAGAATCCAAGAGGGGGATTTTGATGCTTGTAGGAACGTAATGACTCCAGGCTGATTCCTCTCTTGACTCCACCCCCAGGTTCTGCCTCTCCTTCTCCTACAGTCTGTCGCATGCAGCTCAGCCCTGGGCCAATTTTCAGACTCATCCATGTCTTGATGCCCAGCCAGATAGAGTTTCTCTATTAATTCTTGTATGTTAACTCTGATCAGACAGCAAAATGAACATGGGCTTCTACTGATAAAAAAATGTTTTTTTCTGACTGGAAGATACTGAGATGCTGCAGAGATGCCCATTGCTGGAAAGAAAAGGCAGTGCTGAATTTTGCTGATTTTTCTATTGCAGCCTGATGTTTTCTAAGGAGACCTCCTTAAGCTCTGGACAGAGGGGAACATTGGATTATGGAGTGGAAATGGGATATTGTTAGCCCCAAATATCTTTGTCCTTCGCCAAAACATTCTGTGAATGAAGCTCTCTTCAGTAGAGTGCTGGATCCAGCCCTATATCTTTGAAAATATTTTTGTTGTTGATGAAGATGATGGAAGGTCTCATTCATATTTCCTCCAAAATCTTAAAACTGCCACCGACAAAGCAATCTCAGGCATACTTTTTTTGATATAAGCCCATTCAATACAATAGAGTTCAGGTATATCTCAGACAAAAACCCTATAATGAAGTTCAAATCTTACAAAAAAAAGGATTTTAATTGAACTGGATCAATTTAATTTAGTTTAAAAGATAAATAATCAATCCCAAGTTCTTCCACCAACTGATAGCCCAACATTTTAGGTAAGTGAATTGCCAGGATGATAGGTAATGATTAAATTA
This sequence comes from Bothrops alternatus, assembly GCA_034064705.1. NCBI lineage: Eukaryota > Metazoa > Chordata > Lepidosauria > Squamata > Viperidae > Bothrops > Bothrops alternatus. The sequence continues at coordinate 4,000,908 of JARGCV010000052.1, read as the reverse complement.
CACTTAAAACTCCCTTTTATGACCCAGTAAGCTTACTCTATATTATTATGTATGCAGGATAAGCAAATATCCTAATGACAAAATGATGGCAGGGTCTCAGAAGATAGCTATCGTTCCCCCCCTAATTGCTTGAAATAAGAGATGAAGATATGCCCATTCCCCAAGCATTTGTAGAATATCCACAACTCCAGGGTTTGTTGCCTTTTAATTATTATTTTTTTAAATCATATAAAGTTTTAACATTACTTTGTTCAGAACTGGTTGTTTTCTTGGTTTTTTTTTTCATTGTTTAATGTGAACTGCTTTTACTTCGCATACCTCTGAGCAGGACAAATGGTATAGTAATATTATTACCTTCATATCATCATATTGCAAATAATAGGAGCACTGTTTCATTTAAACTGTCTCAGCCTGGCAATGCTGAGATGGGAATGAAAAATCCTTGAAACAGTTAGTAACGTCTTCATTTTAGCAGTTGAAAACAACAGATACAGATAGGATAGGTGGACTCAAATAATCTCATCACAATGTTTCCCAGATTAATTTTGGACAGACAGGGAATGCCGAGAAAGAGGAATCTGCTCTGACTAGAATGGCTCAGGTGTGCTATCTTACCAGTGTTTTCTTGACAAGAAACCTTGATGGGTATGGAAAGAGACAGAGAGCCGGGTCAAAGCAGCAAGGCTATTGTAAACTAACTGTCAAGAGACGTCTATAATGGCAGGCATTTCCCACCATAATCATCCAGTACTTGATGAAAAGGTTATAGCTTTCTAAGCAGTCACGTTAACAATCTGGCCAAAAAAAGGGGGGGAGTAGGGAATTAGAAACAAGTGAATTAATTACCTCTTGTCCAGATCCCCATGCATAAAAAGGCCAACATATATGCTAACTCCCAAAGCCTCATCTAAGATTTCAGTGGAGCTTCTTCAGGGACACTGAAGATTTCCGATTGAGCATGGCCACTCAACCTGGTCACTCATAGCACTGGTGGACAATCAAGAAGCAAACCCAATGTGTCTAGCACGTGTTGATGTATACACAAATGCATGCACACACAGAGACAAAGTGCACACATTCCTTGGGTATACAGATATTCTGGCTGACATTATCAGCGAGGAGGAAGACCTCAGCTCAAAATAAATCATGTAAATACTTGAGCCATATATGAGGCAGAGGAGTTAAGACAATGCTACTGTTTTCAAGCAGAGATACAGAACCATTAGTCCTCCAGATAGAATTGAACCACAGTGTCTTGTATCTTTCATGATTGGCCCTGAAAGCTGGGGTTGCTGGAACCATACCCCACTAGTAGAGGTACTTACAGAGCCCAAAAGAAGGCAAAGCAAATATATTAGACAACGATGGTCTGTAACAATTTTCAGGAATAAATTACACTGAGAAAGAATCTTAGAGAGCAGCCTTTCTACTGAACCAGTCAATGGGCTATCCATTCGTGTATTGGAATGGGAGAAAGGTGGCGGTTATTTCATCTAATATCTGGAACGTTCCGGAAAATTATAGATAAAAGTGATATATGACTACGATCCATAATTGTCTGGCTGCAGTGGTGCCAGAAGCTGTACTATTAAGCAGTGCATGAATTGCTAATTCATAAAATAGAAATAATGACCACCACTTAGATAAGTGAGGGGAAAAAATAGGAAAATATGGACCCCCTGTAATTTCATCCTTCCCAATAACTCATGGGAGACAATGGGAAAAGTGACACTTAGGCAGACCCTCTGTAGTATTCAATTCGTAGGCTCTTGCTGAGTGTATAATACACTGTTAGGAAATGTATTATTATTATTGTTGCTGATCGTAGCTTTTAACATTTTTATACATTTTATATATAACCCCCTCATAAATTAGCCAGAGTCCTTATTGTAGGATGGGATATAAATTTAATTAAAACATGCATGACACAAATGCAGGGAAAGATCTCTTCTGTATTAAACCCTGTGAAGCTCGGAAATAATCTTAGAAAGCTTTGAGGAAGACTGTTCCACTCAGGGAGATGAAAAGCTGTTTCTTTGGAATAATAGGTTTTAAATTGGAGCCCTTTGCTTAAAATCCACAGGCAATAAAAAAAGGGGTCAAAATGAAGAAAATTGCACAACTCTTATATTACTTTAAAAGATAATCATGGGTGTTTCCCCTCCCCCTTCCAGAAATAGTCGCTTTTTTTCTTTTTCTTAAGTAGTCATTGACAATAGATGCCATCACTTAGAATCCATTGCTCAATAAAAGAATGGTCCGAAAATTTAAGATTTTATGCAACTTAAATGTTTCCAGTCATCGTCTATTTCAGGACTTGGGCTCATTTTGAATGGAAAAAATGTAATCTTTGACCTTAAACATCCATGAAAATGACCTTTGAGAGTAATTGTGTGGACTGCAATTTGACTTTATTTATGTGGCTAATTCACTTGTAATGGTTTACATTTGTGCTACATATTTTAAATGGCTTACAGTGGGATTGCCTTGATTTTTTTTTTTTTGCTAGCATCTTCTATGTTTAGTCATTTCTTCTAATATGTGCAAAGGCATCTATTCTGAGCCTGTCAGAGATTGCACTAGTAGTTTTGCTTGCTACTCTGAAGTTTCTTTAAATCAAAGCCAAAATGTATAATAATATAGGACAAAATTATATCTATATTCTATAACAATGTTCAATTATGGATACAAGAAAAAGTGAGTCAGAAGTATTCTTTGATAATTGCTGGGTCATATCAAGATACCACCATACTAAAATGGAAGAGCTTTCATCACAAACTCAGGGTAATTGTCCAATTGTATTGAAGTCAGTTACATTAGAATTTCACCCACAGATATTTAATGGTCTTACGTTATTTTTATGCTGATGTCACAGTTATTTAAGTGAGAGGTACTTTTGTTAGCTAGACAGTTTTCTGGGGAAAAAAATTAGGAGATTTCAGACTGTAGTGGGCAAAATTGTGGTGGTTTTCCATTTTGCAGGAGTTTGGCACACTGGCTCAGGAATTCTGGGAGTTGAAGTCCACGAGTCATAAAAGAGCCAAGGTTGCCTATCCCTGGACTAGGAGAACAATTCTTTGCCATTTCCATACAGAAATAAATTAAGGAAGCAAAGTAACAATTCCAGAAGAGAAACCTAAAATCTCAAATTCAGCTTTTGTTAGATCAGTGGTTTGTGGATGTGCAGAAACCTTGTTCCCAGTAGAATCAATATTTGATAATTCAGTGCAGTATTAGCTACATGGATTGTAAAAATCACACCTATCCTTTTCGGGCTCAAATTAAAAATCACTTAATCCCTTAAAGATTTTATAACTGCCTGTCTCTATCCAAACTCCAGGAAGATTGTAAACTGGAAACAGTCACCTCTAGCCAAATGTTGCTTGATTCTGCCATTCGACTCACTGTAAGTTCCAGCAGGAATGAATCTGGATTATCTGAACTTTTTAGATAAATTCTTTCAGATTCATCGTATTTATTATATTCACTTTGAATCTAGCCAACTAAATTGTAGTAGGAATTATAAATCAATTGGACCAAAATTCCCATTTTTAAACTGTTTGATATCTTGATAAGTGAAGAAACAAGGATATAAAGTAGGGAAAAACTGAAGTACCGGTAGTAAAAAATAAACGAAGAAGAAAGCCTTGATTGTTGTAAAGATAATAATAAGGAAAAAGGGTTGAAAGAGTCTGCTAATTCTGAGTTTGCTAATTCTTTCTCCATTCTATGTATCCACATGACAAACATTTCATTAGTAAGGGAAGGACATTTGTTGTCAGTGCTAGGGCTAAATATATAAAAAAAACTAAATCAAAAGCTCAACCTGAATTCTCAAGGAAGCTATAATCTAGTACCCTGGAAAATCAAGAGTTTAAGAAGTCTCTGTAAATAAAAAAGGTTCATTGCTGTTAATTTTGGCCTGGTGCTTGTAAATGGGGCAAGAAAGGAGAAGATAAGGTCTCCTGCTTGAGCAGAAGATTGGACCTGAAAACTTCCAAGGTCCCTTCCTACTCTATTATATATTCTGTTATATATTCTGTGTTCTAAGTGTATCTCTCCCACTGCCTTGTTCATCTCTAGGTTGTACACAAATTTAAATGACTGGAAAGAATCAGTTTCATTTTTACAGTCTACTGTACGGGTTAACTTTAGATGTAGCTAATACTACACTGAATCATGAAATGTTGTTTCTCTTGGGTCCAAGATTTCTGCACATCCACACTCTATTCACTTGAAACTTTAGGTCAGTGGTGGCGAACCTATGGCACGGGTGCCAGAGGCGGTACTCAGAGCCCTCTCTTTGGGCACACGCACCGTCGCCCCAGTCCTAGGCCTTCAGCTGGGTTTTATAAAACCTTTTCGCTTTAGGCCTCCGCCGCCATGTACCAAAAAAAAAAAAGTTCAATCAGTCAATTTCAACTTCTTGTGGGGAAAAAAAAAGATCTTGCAAAGTTGGAATTGATTGAACTTTTTAGTCCCACCTAGTCTGCCATTACCACCACAACCACGCCCACCCAATGGGTCACAACCACTCAATGGGCCATGCCCACCGGGCACCTGACGATGCATAAGTGGGTTTTGGGTTGCAGTTTGGGCACTCAGTCTCTAAAAGGGTTGCCATCACTGCTTTAGGTTTCTCTTCTGGACTTATTACTTTGCTTCCTTGTTGCACTTAAATTCCAATTTATTCCTACAAACTGAAGGCATGCATTGTAAATACTTTCCAGTGTTATTTACATAGCAACTTTGTGAGGGAAGTTAAGCTGAGGGATAATTATCTCAAAACATCCAATGAATTTTATAGTTGGGAGGGAACGTGAAATTGTACCTCTCCAGTGTTGGATTAGCACTAATTTTTTCCTTAGATTTTTTTTTTTTTTAAAAACTTCATAATATTGCTTTTGTTATTGTCATCAAATTGCTTCAGAACTTTGCCATTAAAAATAGATATATGAATGTTCTTTAATAAATAAGTCCTCTTAACCCTGCATGATCTTTGATCAAATTTAATATTTGTTCTCGTTTGTGAGGGAAGTCTTACAATGGGTTCTGCATCTACAATAGGTTTATTATATGGAGATCTTAAACCTATGAAGCTTTGCAGAATGGCATCTCTTGTTAATTGTGGGGTCTCTTTATTTACATCCCCTATTCCACCATACATATACAATCAAGATGCTTAACAAAAGGTTAGGACATAAATGTAAAAATAAAATAAAATAACATAATGTAAAAATATAAAAATGTTGTCAGAATCAGAATAGAGCTGGAAGGAAACTTGGAGGTTTTCTAGTCCAAACCCCTGCTCAAGCAGGAGACCCTATGCCATTTCAGACAGGTGGCTGTCCAGGATTTTCTTAAAAACCTCCAGTGATGGAGCACCTACAACTTTTGAAGGCAAGCTGTTCCAGTAATTAACTGTATTCCAGGTTTGGTCTTACTAAGGATTTATAAAACAATATTAATACTTCATGTGATTTTGATTCTATGCCTCTGTTTATACAACCAAGGATTGTATTTATACAACCAGCTGCCACACACTGCTGGTTGATGTTTAAGTGATCATCCATTAGGACTCCAAGGTCCCTCTCAGAGTTACTGTTTTTGAGCAAGGTTTCGTCTAATCTGTACTTGTACCTTTGGTTTTTCCTGCCTTGGGGTAAAACCTTGCTTTTCTCCACATTACATTTCATGTTGTTGGATAGAGCCCATTGTTCAAGTCTTTCAAGATCTTTTTGGATCCTGAACTTGTCTTCTGGGGTGTTGGCTATTCCTGCCAGCTTAGTGTAATTTGCAAATTCGACGAGTTCCCCTTCTATTCCCTCTTCTAAGTCATTTGTGAAGATATTGAAGAGTACTGGGCCTAAGATGGAACCTTGCGGCACCCACTGCTTACTTACTTCCATATAGATGTAGTACCATTGAGAATGGTTTGTCAGCCAGTTACAAATGAATCTGGTGGTGATGCTGTCTATCCCACATTTTTCTAGTTTACCAAGAAGTAGGTTGTGGTCTACTTTGCCAAATGTCTTGCTGAAGTCTAAGTACACTATGTCCACAGCATTTTCCACTTACACTAATTTGGCTCTATAGAACAGGAAAGGAATCTCTTCTGAAATTAACCTGGGAGAGAAGATTCTCTATTTCAAACATGAGAGGCTATGAGTATTTTTACTGTAAGATTCACTGGTCAAAACAGAGAAGTTTGCAGTCAACCTTCATGTAAGAAACAGAATCATCTGTAGCATTTTTATTGAATAGCAATCTTCTATGTACATATTAGAGGTAAATCTTACAGAAATCAGTTTTAATCATCTTTAGTAACCATTTTTCTCTTGTACAGCTCAATTCAGTAATTCTCTGTAATTCTGATCAGCCGCCATTTTGGAAGCAGAGATATCCTGTGATGGTGGGATTTTTAATTTTTCCTGATCCCAGTTCAGAAATAGAAAATTTCTAGAGGCATACTCTTACTTGCATTGTCCAGATTACATATATGGCATAGTTGTAATAACTAATTAATATTAGTTTACTGATTCTGCCTAGCAAAGAACATCCCTTCGAAAAGGTACCTTAAGTCAAAAGGGAAACTACTTGTCTTAATCATGCCGCTTAAGTCAAATATCTTTTATGCCAAGAGTGCTTGCAAGTAGCAATGAAGCAAACAACCCATAGATTTTAATATCTTTCTTCACATGGAACTTTTAAATTATGATAAAGAAAGTACTTTCCAGGTAAGTCCAGGAAGGAAGGAAGGAAGGAAGGAAGGAAGGAAGGAAGGAAGGAAGGAAGGAAGGAAGGAAGGAAGGAAGGAAGGAAGGAAGGAAGGAAGGAAGGAAGGAAGGAAGGAAGGAAGGAAGGAAGGAAGGAAGGAAGGAAGGAAATTTAAAATCTACTTTTCCATTTAAGGGTCAGAAATATCAGAAAGGACTGGTAATTTGGTAGTAATTTGAACCAATGCTTCCTTCCAATATTGCTTTTGTTCTTTTCAAAGAATGTTCTCACATTGTCTTCAGTTCCCTTGATGGAACTTACTGCTTTGCTCTTTGGTCTGTTTGACTGCTTACCTAAAAGATGTGCTAGGAGTTATTATTTCAAAGAGTTTCCATCTTGCATCTTCTGGATTGCATGTTTAGGGCAATGCCATACCTTTAGCTCTCCTTTTTCTTTTTCTTTTTGTTTGAAGCCCAAGAACTTAAGAAACTAAGGGGGAAAACTTCACTCAGACACCGACCATTTTTATCACCAGAGCTTTTTAAGGCTATCCTTATATTGAATGCCAGCTTCCTCAAATGTATATCTCATAACATGAAATATAACATTTTCCACAATTTTCTAGCTTCCTGGAGCCAAGCTGGATAGATCTGGAGTTGGAAAAATGTCCTTTTTGCGTGCGCGCGCGCGCGCGCACACACACACACACACACACGAGACAGCACAGTGATGGCAAAGAAAATAAAACCAAGGAAAACCAAAAAGAAGGAGGAACATCAATCATCCTTGACAAAAGCCTGAATGAAGACCCAGGTTTTTAAGACTCTTTGGAACAGCAGTAGTCATCTCAAAACTCCATTACATTGAAAACTGATATTGAAAAATAGGCTAATGGGCAGTTGGCATGAAGTCTTGGAAATAGCCACTCCAAAGTTCAACTTTTTATTAAAAATGCTTCTAAAGTTCGACATAAAAAAAAAATCACAGTTTCAACAAAACACACAATCGTGATTTTTCAGGATGGTAAGTGTGTTAAAGCTAAGGAGTGTCAAAATTAATTGAGATTTATTTTAAAATAAAATAGATTTTAGAGTAGATTTGTGTCTAAAATACATGTTAAACGCACATACATCTGCACTGTGGCCTGCACCATCTGAAACTTTCGCATCCTGCACGGGTTGTTTCCTTTTACTGAAGTTAGTTATTTAGCACGAGTACGGTATATCTTACCCTGTGTATGTCAAGCTGTGCCTAATAAATATTTAGCAACATGAAACCAAGAGATTTTCTAACCTTGAAAACAGTAACATCAGAAAGAAAATAATCACTAGGTGACCACTGAGCGTCCTTACAAATCCTACTCATTGTATTAATGGTGTGCCTACCAGTTCAACCAATTAGACTACATTGGAATATATCGCTCCACCGGAAAAAAGGGATATTCTATACCTGCTTTGCTGCAATAAGAGCCAAATGTTTATTTTAAACAGGAGAGCTTAGTGTTATCTAAGTTAATCATACTGTTCTTTTTCTCATATTATGGTTCAATCTACGAAAATTTTGCTGGAACACTAACGGAGAGGAATAAATGAAGTTAGCTTTGGACTCGGCATGTGACAGTGGGAGACTAGGCCAGGTTTAATTCAACCTTACTGAATCCTCTTAAATTGTGTCGCTTGTCAAATTCACACTTGACTTTGGGAAACATTAAACTGTTTTCGCCACTGAGAACTAATTAAGAAATCTGGCCCTCCGTGGCTGAATTCATTTTGTTCGGGTTGACTGCTTGATCAAGTCTGACTCTGGACACTCATTTAATGTACACTGTGACCAACTATTTCAGTTGGATTACGGTAATTACCTAGCTCAACACTTTTCTGATACATTTTGCAATAATGGAATCCAAAGCTTTTATGCAAAGCTCCTCAGGCCACCCTTTAAAGTGCAAATTTTGGCTTGAGAATAGACTCGGTAATCCAAGGTTCCTCCCCCCCCCCATTAACAAATATTCTAAGGGGCAGTCAAGCACAATATAAGCATAGCTAAGCCCTCAAAGGCCTGAGCTCCTGTAAAAGGATTTCTTTTCAAAAGAGAGCCTAACTCTGGCCAGAAAAAGAAAGGGAGAGACCGCCCAGTCTAGGCCAGACCACGGTTGCTACTATGTGCCTTAGGCAGATAAATTTTTAGAACTGGCAAATGAGATCCGCTTTCTTTAGTAAAGTAGGCAGATCTGTCATTTCCAGTAGGCCAAGCATTTTAAGAAGCTTTTTGATCCGTTAACCAAAACGACAGTAAAATTAAGAAGTCTTTGTTCTTAGATTTTGGTCAAAGTTACCTTGAAATAAACAACATCCACGGATGGTTTGTGACAGATGTACCGTAGATAGTTGTTTGTGTGCATATGTACGCACAGGAGTAATTCTAGCGCCTCTATATGTTCTCATTTTACTTCTACCGATCTGATGCCGCATAAAACCCTAGATGGCATGGGACCAAGCTACTTGTGGGATTGTCTCTCTACATTGTTTCAGCTTGCCCTACCACATCCAGCAGAGAAGGCATGTTTTGGATCCCCCCCCCAATTAAACAATGTCATCTTGTCAGACCCAGGAGTCATGTATTGTGGCAGCACCTGCCTCATGGAACAGTATCCCTGAGGTCTGAATGACCTTGACTCTGTTAGCCTGTTAGCTCTGAAGATCTGGCTGTTTCCCAAGCATTTGGGTCAGGACATTAGGAGAGGTCTGGTATTGATGAGGGATTTTTTTTTCTCATTGGGATGCATTGTTTATTTTGGATATCATGGATCATTTTTTGGAACTGTTGCTATTGGTCACCATGTACATTATTTATATAAATCAGTCATATGTGCAACATAGCAAATAACAGGAAGGGTTTTATGCCTGGTAAATCAAGGAAGGAAGGAAGGAAGGAAGGAAGGAAGGAAGGAAGGAAGGAAGGAAGGAAGGAAGGAAGGAAGGAAGGAAGGAAGGAAGGAAGGAAGGAAGGAAGGAAGTGTATCATCCATTTCCTGAGTACCTTTTAGCCAAAATCACTAAGTTTTTTTCTCAATGATTTCCACAAACGTTAAAAAGTACTTGGAAAAGTTACCTGGTATTGTTAGCAGACAGTGCTAACAAACCCAATAGATATCTTCCTGTATACTTCTAGGTTAGTCTGTATTGTCTGGTTGTATTTCCCCAGTTGAAGAAGTTTGAGGTAGGCAGGTAGTTTTATGCTCCAGAAATGAAAGGGGAGATGATTCTCCTAACCTAAGAGCAAACTTTTAAATAAAAGGAGAAACTAAAGCCATTAAGCTAAAAATGATAAGTCCAGATATTTTGGAGTACAAGTACAAACACTGGAGTAGCAAAGAATAAAGGATCACAATAGCAAAGGGAGAACCAGAGAAACTACTTCGATTGCATCAAATACCTGGAGCTAGATCAGCATACCAAAGCTAGTATTTATAAAACTAAGCCAACAAATAAAGAAAAAAGGGAATAGAATGGGAACAAATGGGAAAGCTATACAGCTCAATAACCCTGAAGAGAAGAAACTCTGATGAAACTGCTGTTTATTTTTCATGCCAGCTTTACCTTCCTGGTTCCAGTTCTCCCAAGCTTTGGAGCAGAAGAATTGAGTCGTAGGCCCAATCAGACAGATCTGTTTCTTGCCTTCTTTGAAGACTTCCAGCCATGGCAGAGTGAAGAGAAGAAACTTCTAACTCCCCCCTTCCCTTCCTTCCACCCCTGCCTTTGACTGGAAGAGCTTTAGCAATATCTTTAAAGCCTGAGTTACACTATTTAAGAGTTTAGTGCTTCTAAGAAATGCCTACATTGGTGACCTGACCCATGAGCCTTGATGAAGGTCTCTGCTGCCCACCTCTGAAGGGAAGGATGTTCATCCCATGTTTGCAAATGCCTGCCATTTTTCAGTTTAAATCAAGAGGCATTTCCTAAGATTTATCCAGGCAATAAAAAAATACTTCAAATCCTTAAGCGTGGTACAAGCTCTCTTCATATTGTTGATTCAAACATATTAGGTGAACCAAGCCCATCAATAAAGTGATTTATCTGGACGTGGCATGTTAGGTGAACACATAACCCAGGTTTAGGGATCCAAGTATTGTCTGGACCCAGCTTTGTATGGATAAGGTAAAAATGCTTGCAAAGCAAATCACATTGGAGAACTGGAGATTGGAAATGCAAGCCTGAACATTAGGTGCAATGAGTTAATGAAAATTGTACAAATCAAAAAGGTGTTTTTGCAGCCATCCAACTGCATTTACATTGCAAGTTAATTAAAACCGGCCTCAAGGCAAGGCAAAATTTTGTTTAGAAAGAGGGCCTGAGAAGTGCAACACTTTCTGCAAAGAGGAACTCCCAAAACGTAGTACTGCAATACTCCCAACGCGCACCAGATACACACAGGGAGCTCTGTGTCTTTTATAGTCTTGTGACTTTTATGCAGTACATTTAGAACATCTATATAGCTTCCCATCTTTCAGATGACTCTGGGGGAACTCCCAATTAAGGCCTGCTTTTATTGGGAGCCACTCAGAGTTGTCCGAAAGATGAGTGGGTATATAAATATTTTAAATACATAGGTATTTTTTTTAATTTAAAACATTTAACAATAAATAAAGAAGTAGTAATCCTTCTTCACATAACCCAAATTTACCAGCAATACTATCATGTTCCTTTAATCAGTGGGTTTAAATGAAAACCAATACAAAGAAATAGATATTGTATAAATACATACAGTACAGAATTGGTTATAAGATGGGCGACTAAATATATATAATGTTTTAAATAAATATTTGCTTTTCCAAATTTTGTGGCATTCAAGAACAAAGGGATCAGCCAGGTATTGCATATGAGTGTGCTCACACACAAGTGTGTGTTTCTTTCATGTCTCCACAATCAAAAGTGCTGCTGGTAAGGAATATCAAGCATTTTTATTGATTTACCTTAAAGGTAGCCAGACCAGCAGCCTTGTTTGAATTGGGTTTTCATGCTTGCTTTAATAGATTCACATGTATCCAATCCTTAGCACTAACCCCAAAATAGCAGTAAAGCAACTTCAGGTATTTTACCTGTCTCAGGCAGGAATTGTTCAGATTATCCTGACTGACTGCCATTCCCATCTTCATACAAGTTTTTTTTTCAGGTGAGCAAAATTAGCTAAAATAGATGTCAGTCTATAACATTTGTTATATTATATAGCTACTGGATTAGTCCATTACATCCTGAAATTAGGTCAGATTCCTAAAGATCTATAAAGTGAGTCCAGAGTTGTAGCCGTGTGCAATTTTTAACTCGCTGTACTCCATGTCCCATGTTCTAGCACCTTTAATTTGCATGGTCTTCCCACAGTCTTGAAAGAAAGGAACACTCTTGGGTGATGTTACACCATGGGGTCAATACACCCCCCAAAATGGAGTATTATATTTCTGTACTTCATTTCAATTACGTGAGGAGAAAGCCAGTTTGGTGTAGTGTGAAGGTACCAAGTCGGAAACCAAAAGATTGTGAGTTTTAGTCCCACCTTAGACAGGAAGCCAGCTGAGTGATTTTAGGTCAGTCATTTAGTCTAGAAAAGAAAGTAAGAGCAAACCACTTCAAAATTTCTGCCAGAAAAAAATGAATTGGATTGGCCAGGTATTTTGCAGATGAGTCAAGACTGATTTGTGGCCTTGGAAATCAGGTTATGTGAGAAATTTCTTTCACGTAGAATTTGGGGAATGGCAAAATGTTAATCTTGACAATGATGTTCTTTCATGGATAATTTTATAGACTGGCTACATCCCATTGTTGGGTGAAGTTGAAACCCAAAAATGCAATAAGGGGTCAAAGAACTTTCACCAAGTCGTCCCCTCCACCCACCACAAACAGAGACCTTCCCATATTTGTAGTGTGAAGTCATCAAGCTCAATAAAGAAATCATCTGTAAAATATTTTAAAGCTTCAATCTAAATAAATAATTCCTATCAAATTCCTTAAATATTTGAGCTGCGCAACAACAACAATCAACACATTAGATCAGGGGTTCTCAACCTTGACAACTTTAAGACTTGTGGACTTCAACTCCCAGAATTCCTCAGCCAGCCAAGGTTGAGAACCGCTGCATTAGATATTGGTACTGTAGTTATGGATCTAGGTAGGCCAATCAGAAAGCTCCAAATTTACTTATTAGATGATTAGATTACTTCTGCCAAAAGAAGTACAATTAAAAATGGATAATGTGGAGCTTTCTGTTAAAACACGATAAATTAAAATGTCAACTTGATCAGTAAGAAAGGAACAAATGGCATCTAACCAACTTATAACACCAAGTGTTTGCCTAATGGGGGCTATCTAGGCCTGCTGAGGAAGGAGAATAGATCATCAAAGGGAAGACAGAGAACAGACAAAAAAGATTTTAAGGTACAATCAGGCAACAAAGGCATGGGGTCCAAGGAATAATTCCTGAGGGTTTGCAGCCCAGACCTCTGTAAAGTGAAGAGGCAGATTTCATTGTCAGACTCCCAGTCTGTCTTGATCATATGAGAAAAAGAGATTACACAAGAGTCTCCCCCTCTATTTATCAAATTACTATTTATCTAGGTTTATCATTGCTTAGTTTTCTGTTCCATTTACTTTGATTCATCATGCAATAGGCAGGGAGGCAACTGGGTATCGTTGACCGTCAGGTTCTTATGGTGAGGGTGAAGCAGCTGTCTTTGGCAGTTATGTCAGTGAGAAACAACAAGCATTTTATTGTAGTGAGGAAATCCTTCTTTCATCTACCTACCTTGTATCTACTGCCTATCTACGTATGATGGGCTAAGCCAGTGGTGGCGAACCTATGGCATGGGTGCCACAGGCAGCACTCGGAGCCCTCTCTGTGGGCACACGTGCCGTTTCCCCAGCCTTGCCTCCCCCTGTGACCTCACCAGCAGCCCTCCTGGAGGAGAGTCGCTCCCAAGCGTGGCCCATGCGGAGCAGCGCAACCAAGGACATGGCAGCCAGGCAGCGTAGACAAGACTCTGCCCTCACACCCCATCATGCACAGTTGATGCTGTGGGGCGTGGGCAGAGGGCATGGCTGCCATGGCATTGCTGGGCTGCCTGGGTGATCTGCAGCGGGCCCTGGAGGCGGTGAGTGGCCCTGCGGGCAGGTGGGGTGGGGGCGGAGCAGGGGCAGGGGATGAAGTGGGAGCGTGGCCAGTTTTTGGGCACTCGGTCTCTAAAAGGTTCACCATCACTGAGCTAAGCAGTCTTCTCTCTGGATCTTCTGCATAGGTTTCCATTAAATTGGAAAAATCATTGGTTAGCACATTATAACACATTGGGGCTGGGCTACTTAAGGGATCTTAGAAGTATGTGGGAATGACTTGGGAGAGAGGAGGAAGAGCTTCACTCTGGCCTGATAAATGAAATTTGAATCTGAAGGAGTTGGAGTGGAGAGGTACCTCAGAAGAGCAAAAAGTAAGGGGAAATGTATTTTCAGAATTGCAAGATGCTGTTACTGCAATCTTACTTACTTTAAAAGTAATGTTAGTATTCATGGTTGGTGCTTATCCCAAAGATGCTTTTTCACGAGGCAACTGGACTTTCTTGTTTTTCCTTGAAGACATTTCGCTTCTCATCCAAGAAGCTTCTTCAGCTCTGACTGGATGGTGGGGAATGAAAGGATTTATATTCCTTGCAAACTGTTCATTTGTATTCTTTTAGTGAGTCGTTAAAGCTACCTGGAGGCTTATCTGTGTCTTCAGGGTCACCTGAGTAGTGCAAATGGATATGGGGCCTTCTTGGAACTGCTGAAAGGACTGTGTTGTAGACTGGAGATAGATGATGTCATCTCTCTCCCCCTCTGTTGAGAGAGGACTGTTCAATTTTGACATAGATGGCCTCTTTGACCCCTTTTTCAAACCAGCGGCCGTTTCTGTCCAAAATGTGGAGTTTGCTGTCTTCGAAAGAGTGGCCTTTGTCTTTTAAATGCAGATGGACTGCTGACTCTTGTCCTGATGGGTTTGTTCTCCTAGGAAAAAGCATCTTTGGGATAACTATGACCTGGATGACCAAGAATCTCCATAGACATGATTGGTGCTTCTTGTCTGGACTAGCAATAGCAGTAGCACTTAGGCTTATATACCACCCCATAGTGCATTACAACATTCTCTGGCAGAGCTAGCCTGCAATACTGCATTCTAACTACTACGCCAATAGGGCTCCTCTACCTCAAAGGGCTGATATCCCTATTATTTCTACATTTCCTGTACTGTATAATTTGGCAGAAGGCGCATAATCTAAGTCCTGTCCACCAAGAAGGAGAGCTTTTTTTGTTGTAGTAACCACCTTCTGGTGTTCCCTCTGGAGATAACACAGGCCCCATCCCTGCTGGCCTGGGAACCCATCTCCCATTTATGTTGATTGTTGATAATAATTCCTGGCTGCTATGGGGTTTTATATGTTATTATTTTAATGCTGCAATATATTTGAGATGCGTGGCTGTTGAAATCCATCAAATCATTGAACAAATGACTTCCAGTTTGCCATTGCGGCACTGGCGGACGCATGGAGGCGAGCTCCGTCTTCAGGGTCTGGTTTTATCCTGCTGGGGGACCCTGGAAAGGGTTGAAAGTCACCCTATAGGGGTGACAAGCAAGGAGAGGACCCCCGCTTGATCGCGGAGGGGCGGTAGCCCTTCCACTTGATCTGGGGCAGCTGTCCAAACCGGCGGGGAAAAGACTGGCCATAGCAATATGGCTCGTCATTAAGCTGCTGACAACAAAAGTCAAAATTACAACCAAGCACCTTTAAAGCAACGCGGACGGAACTGGGTGAGATCTGATCTTCTCTTTAAGACTTTAAATTATTTTTTTCCTGCAAAAGTTGCCCAAAGTATTTCTCCCCCTGTGAGGAGAGAGGGAAGGGAATTCTTAACCCACTCTCCAAGAAAAGCGGCAATTGACTATCTAGGGGAAAAGAGCAATTATAAGAACAATTGTAATTTAATTGGATGCATATACCTTTGAAATTTGGAAACTAAAAGTTTTCCTATTCTTACTGGAGATATTGGCTTTGATTTAAAAAGAAAAGAAACAAACCTTGAAAAACTATTATTAAAACTCAGGATTTAAAAAGTTTTAAATGGCATTGGTGACATCTTGTGGCAAAATATGCTATTACAATTTGTTATTGACTAAAAGAGACTTGGCTGGAAGCCCAGAAATTAGAAAAAGCCCTCTGGACCTTGATATACCATCTGTGAGAAACACAGCTGTAAAGAAGGAACTGCAAGGCGGTTTATCTGGCCTGTTTGAACTATGAAGATAAACCTTTATTGACTTTCAGAATTATATGTGGGAAATTATTTCCCTATTTCTTTACATGACAAGTCTTTATTACTATATGAGATGATGGAATACTTTGAACTATAAATTCTTATCTGCCAAACAATTTTCACTATAAGACTATTCGCTAAAGTGAAATAGATGTCACACATCTAGCTACAAAAACCACTTTTAACATTTGATTTTAAAATCCTTAATTTAATACATTATCAAGAGAATATGAATGAAGATCAGGAAAAAATCCTTTCTATGTTGAAATCAATACATGAAACCATTCTTTCAGCATGTAACAAAATGAGAGGCAACATAAAGGAACAAGATGCCAGCTTAAATATACAGACCCAGATTTTGACTACAACCAAAGACCCAACAATGCAGAAAGCAACAGGAGAAGTGGAACAACTAAATATTAAGACAGAAGACCCAACTGACCAACTGATCCAGCCAACGGGGAAATTAGAAAAGTGACAACATTGAAAATGAAAAAGATTTTTTTCCATAAATCAGAAGAAACTTGAGAAAAAGGAAGAACAGACTGAATGGAAGATAAACTTATTAGGACAACTGTGGGAAACTGGAATAATGGCGAGGCGATCAAAGAAATATAATGGGGCTAGTTCTTCCCAAAAAAATTGTAATTAAATGGTTTTTCTTAACTCAAATAATACACACAATAATAGAGGGAGAACTGTTTGATGAATTAAAAGTACTGATATGGATGGTTAGTTGGCAAAAGAAAAAAACCAGAGTAAGACTGAAAGAAACTAAGGTTTTGATTTATTTTATACTATTGATTAGAAGGTTGAAGATGGTTGAATATAGATATTTTTTTAGAAAATAAAGTAATATTATAACTGAATAGGTAAGATGTATAATAAGATTAATAGATTTTTGCTTTAATATGGTAAAAAAAGAGAATTTTTAAAATAGAATAAGATTATATGCAAATGGATAAGATGTATATTTAGAATATTAGATTTTGTTATAAAAAGGGGAAATGTAGAAGTTGAGATAAGGGAAACTCTAGTTACCTAAAGCTTAGAAACTATAACATACCAAATGTTAAGTTGAATATTGCGGGGGAATTAAAGCCTGGGGGGAAAGCTACAACAGGACATTGATGTATATAAGATTGAATGTAAACACAATTAAGATACGTATAAGTTCAAAATTATTGATTAATGGTTTTACTTAGTTGATAACAATAAGAATTATATTAATTTAATACGAGATTGTAGATATTAAGGAATAAAGAGAAGAAATATCTGATGCTGTAACTTGAGATTTTTGCTAAAGATTTATGTATGTTATAGAATCATTGATTAACCAGTCACCACACTGCTTTTTAAATGTTTAATTGTAAAATTAGAAAATCAATAACATATTACAAAAAAAATTCACTGAACAAATGATGCAATATGCTCTGAAAAGCCTATCATTCTCAGCATTTCACATGTTCTATCTTTTTATTCGTTTTCACTGAATACTTATAAAAAATACTTAAGAAGGCAACTCTGTTTTCAGCTACTATAAAAGCCATTTTAACCATGTCATACTCCACTAAGCATGACAAAAACGGGCAGTTTTACCATTTTTTCGTCTCCATTTATTTATTTATTTGGATGATACTAGACTTTTCACACTGAATAAATTACCTACTTCCTTTTTTTTTTTTTAACTTTGGCCCACTATTCCATTTTTCTCTTTCTGCTTGAAAATATACATCAGTAATTAAAAGCAGCAAAATTGGATAAGGCTATTTCTCCCATTAGTTTTGACTAAGTAGAAGAAAACAAAGTTTTATGATTGCTCTTGCCATGCTCATTTCAATGTATTTCAATTCTTTAATCTCAAAATGGACCCATTTGAAATAAAGTAATATACTTTACAACTGTATTGGGTAGGAAATAATTAGGCTGCAAGTTCTGGAGGCTTTAATATGGATGAAATTATATAACTATCTTTGCATGCTGCATAAGGCCCTATTAAATGCACAAGCTTGCGATGTTGCTGGCTGTCAGAAAGCAAAATGAAAAATAGTTTTAATAGCTGCTCTTTGACCTGTTTTATATTTTATGTCAATTATAACAGCACACAACCATGCATAATTATGAAGCATAGATGCATTAAAATGTACACATAATTTGTTCTTATGGCAAACATTGCAGGAGGGTTTAGAAAACAAACTGGTGATTTCCTATTGTTGTAAGTCATCTGAACATTTATATATTGAGATTGAATATCTTAAGACAGATTTGTCATTCCATCTGTCCTGAGTAATTTTACAGATAGATTTTTTTTTCAGATGGACAAAAATCCCTGCATAGACACAATTTGCTGCCATCTGTACTCGCTTTCATAACACAGTATGTAGGTTCCAGCATGAATAGCAAAGTAACCCTGGAAAATATACAAATTTGTTATCTGAACATCATTTTTTTAAATCATCCAATTTATTCACAGCAGGAGCTTCTTTCTGGCATCACTGCAACTGTCTTCATTTGGGGCAGGAAAACTGGTGCTTTTTTTTCCCTTTTCTGTGCTGCCTCTACTTTTAAAATATGGGATGACTGAAGAAAATAACATGATAGCATTTTCCACTTTGGGGAGTAGTCTGTACAAAATTTATTAGTCGGTAGCATTTTGATTACGACAGTTCTTTCTATCGTTTAAAAACCACCACCCTTGCGACCCAGATTAGGTAATGAGATAGATCCTGGGCCAAGTAGAGGAAGTCCTGTCATTCTGTTAGGATTATGATAGCTAAGCTTATAGTCTATTCATGCAGTGAGAGGGCTAGGAGAGGAATGCATTCGTTTAATGTTCTACTTAAAAATAAAAACCCCTGCAAATAGAAAATTAGTACAGCAGAGTCCAAATTGGGCTCAAAGCATTCTTCCTGCTGTGACAGAAATTGAGTTCAGGATTTATTTAAATTTTTTTTGTAACATAGGATAGGCCATAAGGAGGTCTGTCCTAAGGGCTTTCTGAAATAATACTGCCTCCTCTCCATCTTGGGATTCTCACTTTATCCTGTTATGTCCAGGAAAAAGCAACCTGGGGCTCTTTAATGCTTTTAAGTGCAACTCTGATCAATCTGAGCCAATAATCACAGAAGCAAAAGAAGGTGAAAGTTATTGTCCAAACCAATTGAGTGGCATATCTTTCTGTCTTCTTTAAGTAGTGTTTATGGCTTAGCAGGACTGGCTATCTAAGAATTCTAGAGGAGAATTTCAAGCCATTTGTTATAACCCCCGGCTTGGTGCAAAAAGTCTCTATCCTTTGCATAGATAATCTCCAGAATGCACCCACTTCCAAATGAACCCTTCTCGGGTTTAAAATAACCTGATTAAGAAGATATTTAAATAAAATCTATTATGAATAAAGCCCTTTGTGCTCTTTCCTTCAGCATTAATAAGCAACAAATTTCCTTTATATAATAATGGCTATCCTTGAGATCTACTCAGAGCAGAGGAGTTTAATGCATTTACTCCAATAAACTTGGGTTCCTGTTCATTAATGGAGAGCAGATCACATGAAATGATGGCACCCCATCAGGGAATTCCAACATCCTGTGAGGTTGGCTTTTTATAAGAACGTATCATTGTCACAATTCGGGGGCTGTTACAGCCAGTTTTTCTCTTTCCTTAGAGTGCCAACAATCAGAAATCAGACAGAGAACATAAATGGCCCTCTTTATCATACAGTATCCTGGGCGTACACGTCCTCCTCCCAAGTAGCCCTGTCCAGGTCCTCTAAAAAATTATTGCCAAATTGTAATTTTTAATGTGACAAAGGGGAGTAGCTATTAAATACAACTGCAATAATCACTTCCTTACCTGCTCAATACATTGATATGCTGCTTCTTTTTAAAAAAAATAATCTTGGCTGCTCCACCAGATAAAATGTTAGCAACACAGAAATAAGCACACAAAATACCTGCAGAGAAATCCAATGGGCACCTGATTAACTGAATTTAATTTAACTTAATAAAATTAATTTTAATTTTGTGAGCTGTTTTGGCATGACTATAGCCCCTTGAGCGCAGCACCTGAAAGGAAGTTGTGCATGTTTGCAGAATTAAAGCTACAGCTTCCTGTGAGCCACGGGTGTCAAACTTGCCACATCACGTGATGGGTCGCGACATATTGCAACTTTTTTTGCATTGCGGGAGCTGGAGTGAGCGCAGCCTCTGTATGATGCAACCGGCCCGCGGGCTGGCAGTTTGACACCCTTGCTGCAAGCAATAGCACTTAAGAGTTATATACTACCTCACAGTGCTTTACAGCCTTCTCTAAGCGATTTTACAGAGTCAGAGTATTGCCCCCAACAACCTGGGTCCTCATTTTACCGACCTCAGAAGGATGGAAAGCTGTATCAACCTTGAGCCGGTCAACATTCAAGGTTTCAAGGTGTTAGTGACCACCTTTAAAGCGCTCCATGGCATCGGACCCGGATATTTACAGGACCGCCTTCTGCCAGCAAATACCTCCCGCCGTCCAGTACGCTCCCACAGAGAGGGTCTCCTCAGGGTGCCGTCGGCCAGACAATGTCGGCTGGCGACCCCCAGGGGGAGAGCCTTCTCTGTGGGAGCTCCAACGCTTTGGAATGAGCTCCCCCCCGAACTCCGTACGATGACGGATTTGTGTACCTTCCGTCGAGAATTAAAAGCATACCTTTTTCGACAGGCCAGCCTGGGATAGGAGCTCTGGTACCAACAAGGTTATAATTGTTTTAGGGGACTGAGCTTTTTAAGATATAATGTATTGGGTTTTAAACGGATTTAGGGCCAAAATGTTTAATCTATTCTTATTCATTTTACTTTTTGTATATTGATGTTTTTAATTTTGGGCTGTACACCGCCCCGAGTCCTTTGGGGGAGGGGCGGTATAGAAAACGCAAAATAAATAAATAAATAAAAAGATAAAATTCCTGGCAGCGAGCAGAGTTGGCCTGCAATACTGCGTTCTAACAAGGGCGAGGCTTTGTGTCCAAGGCTCCAGAAAACTGCTGAATTCCCAGCATAATCAAACAACCCTGATGAAATAAGAGATCTAAATGGGATGCAGCTGCCTCTCTTCTCCATTTATGGAGCTTGATATTCTCCGTACCAAAAATTATCAATTCTATGTTGCAATGGTTTAGTAGAGAAAAAATGGGGTGTCTATGGGCCTCAAGATACTGGACAATAACAAGGGTGTCTGCAGAATATGGTTTTAACAAGAAGTCAAAAAGGCAGCCATGAGGGTGTGATCCAGGTTCTGTCTGATTTTTGCTGCTGTATTTTTTTTTTGACCACAACACTTTTGGAGTATAATTTCTATTATCCCTGACTATATCCCTAATGCTAATGTCTGGAACACGAGAAAAGGGTTTTTCCTTGAAAACATTTCACTTCTTATCCAGATAGATTGAGATGGATGAGAAGTGAAACATTTTCAAGGAAAAAAAACAAGAAAATCCAGTTGCCTTTTGGAAAAGCACCTTTAGGGTAACTCTCAAATATTATTGTTTTTCATTCTGGCTTGGGCCTTTTTTTTTTTTTGATGCTATTCACTTTTGGGATTTGTGGAGTATCATCATAGCTTTTGTAGAGTCTTCTTAAACCAAATCTAGCCAGTTCTCTTGATTGTTCTCATAGGACAGTGGTGGCGAACCTATGGCACTCATGCCAGAGGTGGCACTCAGAGCCCTTTCTGTGGGGACGCACACCATCGCCCCAGGCCCACCCCCCCTGTGGCCCTCTCCTTACCAGCAGTCCTTGGAGGAGAGTCGCCCCGGGCGCAGCCTGCGCAAAGCAACACCGCCAAGGGCATGGCAGCCAGGCAGTGAGGACAAGACTCTGCCCTCGCACCCCATCGGGTGCAGATGATGCTGTGGGGCATGGACAGAGGGCATGGCCACCATGAAGCTGCTGGGCCACCTGGGCGATCTGCTGTGGCAGGCCGTGGAGGTGGTGGGTGGCCCTGTGGGCAGGAGAGGCGGGGCGAGGCAGGAGCAAGGTGGTTTGGGGGCACTCGGTCTCTAAAAGGTTCGCCATCACTGTCATAGGACCTGGATTCAGTTTCCCAGTTGCTCTTATTGCTCTTCTGTAGACATGTTAGTTTGCTGCATTATTCTTTACTGTAATGTGATGTGATGCCCAGGGATGGACTGAGCACAACTGACTAGCATTAAAGTTACTATTTGGATCACCAAATTAAAGTATCTCCAGCTACTTGAAGTAGCTGGGAAACCACCAGCAGCTAAGAAACCTTCCACATTCTGCCTAGGAAGGAACCATGACTGCGTCTGAGTGCACAGAATGTAAACACCAATTAATAATAGCATTGAGGGGTGGATCCTTTTTCTAGAAGGCAATTGAATGACAAGTTGCCAATTTGCTTTGTGGGACATTTGCCTTGGTGCAATTGGCAAGAAGAAAACAGACAGAAGGCAAGTTTTTTTTAAAAAACACACACACACACACACAAAATAATTATTTGCTGAGTCACCAGATGCTTCCAGGGAAAGAGCAAAGTCAAAACTGGAGTCAAAATCGATAACAGGCAAGGCTGCTTTTCAAAGCACCAGGGAGGAAGCCTGCCTTCTCACTGTAGTAGCAGAGAGAATTTTGTCTGATTAATTTGCACGGTGCACAGCCTCGCTTCTGTCAAAGTCTGGACTTTGCAGGTTTCCCAATCCACAGTTAGGATTGTCGTGCCTGCTTGTAAACAGGAGGCTCCACTGGTTACCCTCAGACTGGATTGAGCAAACTAACATCATAACAAGAGTGTTTACGGAGGGGAAAAAATGCTTAAGCACTGAAGCAGAAAGGGCTTAGCACTGATCAGACCTTTCTCCCACCTTTATTCTTCACTGTTCACATTGAAATGCAAATATCAGCGCAGGGCTTCCACTAGCGTGCCACTCACAAATTGAAAAGCAGTTTTTATCTATGCAAATGTAAGCATGGTAATTGAAGTTAATCAATCAATGCTAGCTTTCACTAAAACCTTGAACATGATTGAATAAAGTAATTATCATTCAGCAGAAAATGATGAAGTTGTAGACAGCATGAACCTTATTAAAGGAGGATTTTGAGTCACAATGGCTTAATTTAGCTAACAGCCCAGCCTTAGCCCAACCAACACTGTACCCAGACTCGTGGAATGGCTGCGTGGAGGAAGGGAGGGGAGAATTTTTTAAATTATTTTTTTTACAGTGCTGGATTAGTAAAAAGTACTTGTTACACTATAAAGGATAAGCCATAATTAACATCCTTCTTTACTCTAAACAGATCAGTGAACAAAGATTGCTATGACATCCTACAAGTGTCCAAGAGCAACAGCCAGCTGTTAAGGCTATTAATA